>CM076446.1:34718455-35318004 GCA_038419695.1 Scomberomorus guttatus | reverse complement strand
GAGAGTGGAGGCTGTGGTTGCCACGTGACTCAGGTGAGAGTGGAGAGTGGAGGCTGTGGTTGCCGACCGTGACCTCAGGTGAGAGTGGAGAGTGGAGGCTGTGGCTTGCCACGTGACTCAGGTGAGAGTGGAAGGCTGTGGTTTGCCACGTGACTCAGGTGAGAGTGGAGAGTGGAAGGCTGTGGTTTGCCACGTGACTCAGGTGAGAGTGGAGTGAGGCTGTGGTTGCCACGTGACTCAGGTGAGAGTGGAGAGTGGAGGCTGTGGTTTGCCACGTGACTCAGGTGAGAGTGGAGAGTGTTGCCACGTGACTCAGGTGAGAGTGGAGAGTGAGGCTGTGGTTGCCACGTGACTCAGGTGAGAGTGGAGAGTGAGCTGTGGTTGCCACGTGACTCAGGTGAGAGTGGAGAGTGAGGCTGTGGTTGCCACGTGACTCAGGTGAGAGTGGAGAGTGGAAGGCTGTGGTTGCCACGTGACTCAGGTGAGAGTGGAGAGTGAGGCTGTGGTTGCCACGTGACTCAGGTGAGAGTGGAGAGTGGAGGCTGTGGTTGCCACGTGACTCAGGTGAGAGTGGAGAGTGAGGCTGTGGTTGCCACGTGACTCAGGTGAGAGTGAGAGTGAGGCTGTGGTTGCCACGTGACTCAGGTGAGAGTGGAGAGTGGAGGCTGTGGTTTGCCACGTGACTCAGGTGAGAGTGGAGAGTGAGGCTGTGGTTGCCACGTGACTCAGGTGAGAGTGGAGAGTGGAGGCTGTGGTTGCCACGTGACTCAGGTGAGAGTGGAGAGTGGAGGCTGTGGTTGCCACGTGACTCAGGTGAGAGTGGAGGCTGTGGTTGCCACGTGACTCAGGTGAGAGTGGAGAGTGGAGGCTGTGGTTGCCACGTGACTCAGGTGAGAGTGGAGGCTGTGGTTGCCACGTGACTCAGGTGAGAGTGGAGAGTGGAGGCTGTGGTTGCCACGTGACTCAGGTGAGAGTGGAGAGTGGAGGCTGTGGTTGCCACGTGACTCAGGTGAGAGTGGAGAGTGGAGGCTGTGGTTGCCACGTGACTCAGGTGAGAGTGGAGAGTGGAGGCTGTGGTTGCCACGTGACTCAGGTGAGAGTGAAGGCTGTGGTTGCCACGTGACTCAGGTGAGAGTGGAGGCTGTGGTTGCCACGTGACTCAGGTGAGAGTGGAGGCTGTGGCTGCCACGTGACTCAGGTGAGAGTGGAGGCTGTGGTTGCCACGTGACTCAGGTGAGAGTGGAGAGTGGAGGCTGTGGTTGCCACGTGACTCAGGTGAGAGTGGAGAGTGGAGGCTGTGGTTGCCACGTGACTCAGGTGAGAGTGGAGAGTGGAGGCTGTGGTTGCCACGTGACTCAGGTGAGAGTGGAGAGTGGAGGCTGTGGTTGCCACGTGACTCAGGTGAGAGTGGAGAGTGGAGGCTGTGGTTGCCACGTGACTCAGGTGAGAGTGGAGAGTGGAGGCTGTGGTTGCCACGTGACTCAGGTGAGAGTGGAGAGTGGAGGCTGTGGTTGCCACGTGACTCAGGTGAGAGTGGAGAGTGGAGGCTGTGGTTGCCACGTGACTCAGGTGAGAGTGGAGGCTGTGGTTGCCACGTGACTCAGGTGAGAGTGGAGGCTGTGGTTGCCACGTGACTCAGGTGAGAGTGGAGGCTGTGGTTGCCACGTGACTCAGGTGAGAGTGGAGGCTGTGGTTTGCCACGTGACTCAGGTGAGAGTGGAGGCTGTGGTTGCCACGTGACTCAGGTGAGAGTGGAGGCTGTGGTTGCCACGTGACTCAGGTGAGAGTGGAGGCTGTGGTTGCCACGTGACTCAGGTGAGAGTGGAGGCTGTGGTTGCCACGTGACTCAGGTGAGAGTGGAGGCTGTGGTTGCCACGTGACTCAGGTGAGAGTGGAGGCTGTGGTTGCCACGTGACTCAGGTGAGAGTGGAGAGTGGAGGCTGTGGTTGCCACGTGACTCAGGTGAGAGTGGAGAGTGGAGGCTGTGGTTGCCACGTGACTCAGGTGAGAGTGGAGAGTGGAGGCTGTGGTTGCCACGTGACTCAGGTGAGAGTGGAGAGTGGAGGCTGTGGTTGCCACGTGACTCAGGTGAGAGTGGAGGCTGTGGTTGCCACGTGACTCAGGTGAGAGTGGAGGCTGTGGTTTGCCACGTGACTCAGGTGAGAGTGGAGAGTGGAGAGTGTGGTTTGCCACGTGACTCAGGTGAGAGTGGAGAGTGGAGAGTGTGGTTTGCCACGTGACTCAGGTGAGAGTGGAGGCTGTGGTTGCCACGTGACTCAGGTGAGAGTGGAGAGTGAAGGCTGTGGTTGCCACGTGACTCAGGTGAGAGTGGAGAGTGAAGGCTGTGGTTTGCCACGTGACTCAGGTGAGAGTGGAGAGTGTGGTTTGCCACGTGACTCAGGTGAGAGTGGAGAGTGTGGTTTGCCACGTGACTCAGGTGAGAGTGGAGAGTGGAGGCTGTGGTTTGCCACGTGACTCAGGTGAGAGTGGAGAGTGGAGGCTGTGGTTTGCCACGTGACTCAGGTGAGAGTGGAGAGTGGAGGCTGTGGTTTGCCACGTGACTCAGGTGAGAGTGGAGAGTGGAGGCTGTGGTTGCCACGTGACTCAGGTGAGAGTGGAGAGTGGAGGCTGTGGTTGCCACGTGACTGAGTGGAGAGTGGAGGCTGTGGTTGCCACGTGACTCAGGTGAGAGTGGAGAGTGGAGGCTGTGGTTGCCACGTGACTCAGGTGAGAGTGGAGAGTGGAGGCTGTGGTTTGCCACGTGACTCAGGTGAGAGTGGAGGCTGTGGTTGCCACGTGACTCAGGTGAGAGTGGAGAGTGAAGGCTGTGGTTGCCACGTGACTCAGGTGAGAGTGGAGAGTGAAGGCTGTGGTTGCCACGTGACTCAGGTGAGAGTGGAGAGTGGAGGCTGTGGTTTGCCACGTGACTCAGGTGAGAGTGGAGAGTGGAGGCTGTGGTTTGCCACGTGACTCAGGTGAGAGTGGAGAGTGGAGGCTGTGGTTTGCCACGTGACTCAGGTGAGAGTGGAGAGTGGAGGCTGTGGTTTGCCACGTGACTCAGGTGAGAGTGGAGAGTGGAGGCTGTGGTTTGCCACGTGACTCAGGTGAGAGTGGAGAGTGAAGGCTGTGGTTTGCCACGTGACTCAGGTGAGAGTGGAGAGTGAAGGCTGTGGTTGCCACGTGACTCAGGTGAGAGTGGAGGCTGTGGCTGCCACGTGACTCAGGTGAGAGTGGAGAGTGAAGGCTGTGGTTTGCCACGTGACTCAGGTGAGAGTGGAGGCTGTGGTTGCCACGTGACTCAGTGGAGAGTGGAGAGTGGAGGCTGTGGTTGCCACGTGACTCAGGTGAGAGTGGAGGCTGTGGTTGCCACGTGACTCAGGTGAGAGTGGAGGCTGTGGTTGCCACGTGACTCAGGTGAGAGTGGAGAGTGGAGGCTGTGGTTGCCACGTGACTCAGGTGAGAGTGGAGAGTGGAGAGTGGAGGCTGTGGTTGCCACGTGACTCAGGTGAGAGTGGAGAGTGGAGGCTGTGGTTGCCACGTGACTCAGGTGAGAGTGGAGAGTGAAGGCTGTGGCTGCCACGTGACTCAGGTGAGAGTGGAGGCTGTGGCTGCCACGTGACTCAGGTGAGAGTGGAGAGTGAAGGCTGTGGTTTGCCACGTGACTCAGGTGAGAGTGGAGAGTGAAGGCTGTGGTTGCCACGTGACTCAGGTGAGAGTGGAGAGTGAAGGCTGTGGTTGCCACGTGACTCAGGTGAGAGTGGAGGCTGTGGTTGCCACGTGACTCAGGTGAGAGTGGAGAGTGTGGTTTGCCACGTGACTCAGGTGAGAGTGGAGAGTGTGGTTTGCCACGTGACTCAGGTGAGAGTGGAGAGTGAAGAGTGTGGTTTGCCACGTGACTCAGGTGAGAGTGTGGTTTGCCACGTGACTCAGGTGAGAGTGTGGTTTGCCACGTGACTCAGGTGAGAGTGTGGTTTGCCACGTGACTCAGGTGAGAGTGTGGTTTGCCACGTGACTCAGGTGAGAGTGTGGTTTGCCACGTGACTCAGGTGAGAGTGGAGAGTGGAGGCTGTGGTTGCCACGTGACTCAGGTGAGAGTGGAGGCTGTGGTTGCCACGTGACTCAGGTGAGAGTGGAGAGTGGAGGCTGTGGTTGCCACGTGACTCAGGTGAGAGTGGAGAGTGAAGGCTGTGGTTGCCACGTGACTCAGGTGAGAGTGGAGAGTGAAGGCTGTGGTTTGCCACGTGACTCAGGTGAGAGTGGAGAGTGAAGGCTGTGGTTTGCCACGTGACTCAGGTGAGAGTGGAGAGTGAAGGCTGTGGTTTGCCACGTGACTCAGGTGAGAGTGGAGAGTGAAGGCTGTGGTTTGCCACGTGACTCAGGTGAGAGTGGAGAGTGAAGGCTGTGGTTGCCACGTGACTCAGGTGAGAGTGGAGAGTGAAGGCTGTGGTTGCCACGTGACTCAGGTGAGAGTGGAGAGTGGAGGCTGTGGTTGCCACGTGACTCAGGTGAGAGTGGAGAGTGGAGAGTGTGGTTTGCCACGTGACTCAGGTGAGAGTGGAGAGTGGAGGCTGTGGTTGCCACGTGACTCAGGTGAGAGTGGAGAGTGGAGGCTGTGGTTGCCACGTGACTCAGGTGAGAGTGGAGGCTGTGGTTGCCACGTGACTCAGGTGAGAGTGGAGAGTGAAGGCTGTGGTTGCCACGTGACTCAGGTGAGAGTGGAGAGTGAAGGCTGTGGTTTGCCACGTGACTCAGGTGAGAGTGGAGAGTGGAGAGTGTGGTTTGCCACGTGACTCAGGTGAGAGTGGAGGCTGTGGTTTGCCACGTGACTCAGGTGAGAGTGGAGAGTGGAGGCTGTGGTTTGCCACGTGACTCAGGTGAGAGTGGAGAGTGGAGGCTGTGGTTTGCCACGTGACTCAGGTGAGAGTGGAGAGTGGAGAGTGTGGTTTGCCACGTGACTCAGGTGAGAGTGAAGAGTGGAGAGTGTGGTTTGCCACGTGACTCAGGTGAGAGTGAAGAGTGGAGAGTGTGGTTTGCCACGTGACTCAGGTGAGAGTGAAGAGTGGAGAGTGTGGTTTGCCACGTGACTCAGGTGAGAGTGAAGAGTGGAGAGTGTGGTTTGCCACGTGACTCAGGTGAGAGTGAAGAGTGGAGAGTGTGGTTTGCCACGTGACTCAGGTGAGAGTGAAGAGTGGAGAGTGTGGTTTGCCACGTGACTCAGGTGAGAGTGGAGAGTGGAGGCTGTGGTTTGCCACGTGACTCAGGTGAGAGTGGAGAGTGTGGTTTGCCACGTGACTCAGGTGAGAGTGAAGAGTGAAGGCTGTGGTTTGCCACGTGACTCAGGTGAGAGTGGAGAGTGTGGTTGCCACGTGACTCAGGTGAGAGTGGAGAGTGTGGTTGCCACCTGACTCAGGTGAGAGTGGAGGCTGTGGTTGCCACGTGACTCAGGTGAGAGTGGAGAGTGGAGGCTGTGGTTGCCACGTGACTCAGGTGAGAGTGGAGAGTGGAGGCTGTGGTTGCCACGTGACTCAGGTGAGAGTGGAGAGTGGAGGCTGTGGTTGCCACGTGACTCAGGTGAGAGTGGAGAGTGGAGGCTGTGGTTGCCACGTGACTCAGGTGAGAGTGGAGAGTGGAGGCTGTGGTTGCCACGTGACTCAGGTGAGAGTGGAGAGTGAAGGCTGTGGTTGCCACGTGACTCAGGTGAGAGTGGAGAGTGAAGGCTGTGGTTGCCACGTGACTCAGGTGAGAGTGGAGAGTGAAGGCTGTGGTTTGCCACGTGACTCAGGTGAGAGTGGAGAGTGAAGGCTGTGGTTTGCCACGTGACTCAGGTGAGAGTGGAGAGTGTGGTTTGCCACGTGACTCAGGTGAGAGTGGAGAGTGTGGTTTGCCACGTGACTCAGGTGAGAGTGGAGAGTGGAGAGTGTGGTTGCCACGTGACTCAGGTGAGAGTGGAGAGTGGAGGCTGTGGTTGCCACGTGACTCAGGTGAGAGTGGAGAGTGGAGGCTGTGGTTGCCACGTGACTCAGGTGAGAGTGGAGAGTGGAGGCTGTGGTTGCCACGTGACTCAGGTGAGAGTGGAGGCTGTGGTTGCCACGTGACTCAGGTGAGAGTGGAGAGTGGAGGCTGTGGTTGCCACGTGACTCAGGTGAGAGTGGAGAGTGGAGGCTGTGGTTGCCACGTGACTCAGGTGAGAGTGGAGAGTGGAGGCTGTGGTTGCCACGTGACTCAGGTGAGAGTGGAGAGTGGAGGCTGTGGTTGCCACGTGACTCAGGTGAGAGTGGAGAGTGGAGGCTGTGGTTGCCACGTGACTCAGGTGAGAGTGGAGAGTGGAGGCTGTGGTTGCCACGTGACTCAGGTGAGAGTGGAGAGTGGAGAGTGTGGTTTGCCACGTGACTCAGGTGAGAGTGGAGAGTGGAGAGTGTGGTTTGCCACGTGACTCAGGTGAGAGTGGAGAGTGGAGAGTGTGGTTGCCACGTGACTCAGGTGAGAGTGGAGAGTGTGGTTGCCACGTGACTCAGGTGAGAGTGGAGAGTGGAGGCTGTGGTTTGCCACGTGACTCAGGTGAGAGTGGAGAGTGGAGGCTGTGGTTTGCCACGTGACTCAGGTGAGAGTGGAGAGTGGAGGCTGTGGTTTGCCACGTGACTCAGGTGAGAGTGGAGAGTGGAGGCTGTGGTTTGCCACGTGACTCAGGTGAGAGTGGAGAGTGGAGAGTGTGGTTTGCCACGTGACTCAGGTGAGAGTGGAGAGTGGAGAGTGTGGTTTGCCACGTGACTCAGGTGAGAGTGGAGAGTGGAGAGTGTGGTTTGCCACGTGACTCAGGTGAGAGTGGAGAGTGGAGGCTGTGGTTGCCACGTGACTCAGGTGAGAGTGGAGAGTGGAGGCTGTGGTTTGCCACGTGACTCAGGTGAGAGTGGAGAGTGGAGGCTGTGGTTTGCCACGTGACTCAGGTGAGAGTGGAGAGTGGAGGCTGTGGTTTGCCACGTGACTCAGGTGAGAGTGGAGAGTGGAGGCTGTGGCTGCCACGTGACTCAGGTGAGAGTGGAGAGTGGAGGCTGTGGCTGCCACGTGACTCAGGTGAGAGTGGAGAGTGGAGGCTGTGGTTGCCACGTGACTCAGGTGAGAGTGGAGAGTGGAGGCTGTGGTTGCCACGTGACTCAGGTGAGAGTGGAGAGTGGAGGCTGTGGTTGCCACGTGACTCAGGTGAGAGTGGAGAGTGGAGGCTGTGGTTGCCACGTGACTCAGGTGAGAGTGGAGAGTGGAGGCTGTGGTTGCCACGTGACTCAGGTGAGAGTGGAGAGTGGAGGCTGTGGTTGCCACGTGACTCAGGTGAGAGTGGAGAGTGGAGGCTGTGGTTGCCACGTGACTCAGGTGAGAGTGGAGAGTGGAGGCTGTGGTTGCCACGTGACTCAGGTGAGAGTGGAGAGTGGAGGCTGTGGTTGCCACGTGACTCAGGTGAGAGTGGAGAGTGGAGGCTGTGGTTGCCACGTGACTCAGGTGAGAGTGGAGAGTGGAGGCTGTGGTTGCCACGTGACTCAGGTGAGAGTGGAGAGTGGAGGCTGTGGTTGCCACGTGACTCAGGTGAGAGTGGAGAGTGGAGGCTGTGGTTGCCACGTGACTCAGGTGAGAGTGGAGAGTGGAGGCTGTGGTTGCCACGTGACTCAGGTGAGAGTGGAGAGTGGAGGCTGTGGTTGCCACGTGACTCAGGTGAGAGTGGAGAGTGGAGGCTGTGGTTGCCACGTGACTCAGGTGAGAGTGGAGAGTGGAGAGTGGAGGCTGTGGTTGCCACGTGACTCAGGTGAGAGTGGAGAGTGGAGAGTGTGGTTTGCCACGTGACTCAGGTGAGAGTGGAGAGTGGAGAGTGTGGTTTGCCACGTGACTCAGGTGAGAGTGGAGAGTGGAGGCTGTGGTTTGCCACGTGACTCAGGTGAGAGTGGAGAGTGGAGGCTGTGGTTTGCCACGTGACTCAGGTGAGAGTGGAGAGTGGAGGCTGTGTTTGCCACGTGACTCAGGTGAGAGTGGAGAGTGTGGTTTGCCACGTGACTCAGGTGAGAGTGGAGGCTGTGTTTGCCACGTGACTCAGGTGAGAGTGGAGGCTGTGTTTGCCACGTGACTCAGGTGAGAGTGGAGGGTGTGGTTTGCCACGTGACTCAGGTGAGAGTGGAGAGTGTGGTTTGCCACGTGACTCAGGTGAGAGTGGAGAGTGTGGTTTGCCACGTGACTCAGGTGAGAGTGGAGAGTGTGGTTTGCCACGTGACTCAGGTGAGAGTGGAGAGTGTGGTTTGCCACGTGACTCAGGTGAGAGTGAAGGCTGTGGTTGCCACGTGACTCAGGTGAGAGTGAAGGCTGTGGTTGCCACGTGACTCAGGTGAGAGTGAAGGCTGTGGTTGCCACGTGACTCAGGTGAGAGTGGAGAGTGTGGTTTGCCACGTGACTCAGGTGAGAGTGGAGAGTGGAGGCTGTGGTTGCCACGTGACTCAGGTGAGAGTGGAGAGTGGAGGCTGTGGTTGCCACGTGACTCAGGTGAGAGTGGAGAGTGGAGGCTGTGGTTGTTGACTACAGTTACTTGTGACTTGATATAAATTGCTCAGCACCTACAGTTAATAAACAGCCATTTGAATTATGACTTCAAATGTTAAGACAAATTATACAACTTCAACTCTAATCAAATCTACTAGTATTTAAGCATTAAAAAAAAAAAAATTTCATCAGTTACAAAGTGGTACACGCTACTACGCAGACAGCAATTATGAAAATCATATTATCAAAATAAAATGAAGTCGTTTGGAGATGTTGGCAATAAAACAAAGTAAAATGAAACTCACCGTGTCATTTGGAGCATCAGAATCAGTCCAGCTCCGCTCTCAGACATGTTGACCTGCCACTGAAACAAGACATTATTTTAGAAACAGTACAGATGTAGCTAGTTAGCAAGACTCAAAGCTTAATTCAAGTCTGATGTCTTACGCATTTCATTGAAATAAAATTCACTTCAGGAAAACAATTTGCGCAAAAACTCAAAATCATCAAGATTTTAGAAACAGTACAGATGTAGCTAGTTAGCAAGACTCAAAGCTTAATTCAAGTCCGATGTCTCTTACGCATTTCATTGAAATAAAATTAACTTCAGGAAAACAATTTGCGCAAAAACTCAAAATCATCAAGATCGGTTAAGTCAGAAAGAATCTCAAAGAATAGATCACAGGCTTAATGACAAAATATATACTAGTAAAATAGCTTTTTTTGTTTGATGTTGTGATCAGACGGCATGGTACCAAATAATTATCACGACAAAAATAACGACATATAGCACAATGCAAACTGACTGGAAATGTAATGTATTTAGCCTACCAGGCAAAGCAAAAAGGAACTCACCTGTTGATTTGCTGGATGAAGATGGAAAAAAAAAAATCAAACTCTGTCCAGGCAGAAATGTTCCAACTCTACTGTTGTAGAGAGATGCTGCTACAATAGTGTGATTGCTTGCAGTGATCACACTAATTATCAGCCTTCACCTTCAGTAGTACACGCACACGCTGACGCACACGGTTTAGACTCGGGGATGAAAGGATTGTTTTTAGTATAATCCCAAAAGTCCCACCCACAGCTGCATGTCACATCTGGAATAACAATCGCCGATACGCTTCTAGATTCTGGCTCTCAAATAAAATTAAAATTCTCATAAATTTGAACTCTGACAACGAGGATGTGAAGCCACCGACATACTTCTGTACCCCAAAAACCGGAAGGATTTTGGGTTGAAAAGACGATTGACGAGAAAAATGAAACATTTCTGCAACACTTTCTGGCTTTTTACAATTATTTGCTGTTTTACTGTAATATAAAGTTTTACCTGTGAGGAAGCTTTGCCAGAGTGTGAAGGAAGGTGATAAGAAACAGACTCAGAGACCAAATGACAACAAGCATAATCAAACTTACCTTAACACAGCTACACTGACATCCTCTTCTGTTTCTGCTCTTTCTCAAACCAACTCTCCCCTTAAATAGGCCCTCCAATCCATGTAGGCAGAACCATATTTCTATCAGGGGGGTCCTTTCCCTTATACCAACAGCTGCTATATGACATTGTCACTTGTATCAGTTAACATTGTTTACACACACATCAACCACAGCAGAGTCCTCACCGTAAACCAAAATAAGTACAAATAACATCAATACTAAACCAAACATTTAACTAAATAAAATAAACACCCCCATACTTGGTCTAACCCATGACATCACTGATGATGTCAGCAAGATCTTAAAACCAGGAAGTGGCTCAGTGCCCCCCCTTTTGCCTCCTGGAAAGTGTGGTGAGTACATGCTAAGTTACAACCCAAGCTAATCTATAACTCAAGAAACTCAGTACTGAAATCAGGAAACAATAAATATTGAACTTAAATACTTTTCTGTCTCAATTACACGGTAATTGCAGATGTAAATGTAACAAATTAATGCTAAACGCAAACAAAGCCGAGGATAGTGTGTGACAGCAATGTGACCGGCTAAACAAACAAATGACAAGTCTGGCAAGACCACCATTTTGTCATTTGGGGACAAAATGGTGGTCTCAGCTACTTTTTCACAGCCTCTAAAAACAATTTAAATCAATCCTAGAACTGCTTTCCTCCTCTGATCTTAAGATTTGATATATTTAAAGTGAAATAGTCAAAACTCAGTTTTTTAATCAGGAAAAATTGAGCTAAATAGTTTGGTTTAGTATATAAATAGCTTGACTGAAATAGTAAATATTGAACTGTGACACTTTCCTTGTGGGAGATAGTGAGGGGTGCATTTCCTGGCAGACTGGCTTGTCATGGAAAGCACGTAAGTAAGTTTCATGACTGTGACACTTTCCTAGTGGTTGATAGCATATATTTGTGGACCTTTCAACATAGACATGTTAAATCCTAATAAGCACAAAATGACTGAGTTCATTGATGTAATGTACAGTATGAGTTTATATTCAATGATCAGTACACAGAACAAAATAACATCACACTGTGCAGCTCTAATAGATAATATATTACAAATATTATGGAAGACAACACAGTTAGTGGGCTATTAATTAGTGACATCAGTGACCATTTGTCAGTTTTTGTGATCTATGACTGTGATTATGGATGAAGGATAAGGATGCCAGTAAATTAAAATTCAGGAATAAGTATGGTGGAATACATAAGTGCATTTAGACATTAATCATTAACACAAAACTGGAAAAGAGTCTATATGATGAAGAAGATACTGACAAAGCCTTTGAAACATCTCTAACAAATATATTTAGATCGTTATATGACAAAAACTGTCCAATAAACAATACATCAGAAAGCCAAATTCTACAGATAGGCCGAGGATCACAGAGGGGAAACAAAATACCTGCAAAAAACCCCTATAAAATATAGAACTACAGAGACAGAAAATAACACAAATATATAAACAGAAGTATATTCTATTCACTTTAAACTATATCTGGACTTTAAACAGAATGTGATGTGGAATGAGAATGATATTAACTTGTTAAGGTTGTTGTTCATAGTAAAGTCAGCAGGTAGCATCAGGCTAAGTTGTCTGTAAATAATAAACCTGTTAATAGCCGACTGTTTGATCTCGGCTGGGCTCAGATTTAGTTGGAGACATTTCGATGCTGCTATAATGTTACTGTATGATTGAACTGAAGCTCGCTATCCATCAGCAGTGACGCTATCCATCAGCAGTGACCAGCAACATTTAACTATTTACCACACTGACGGTGAATATTCATGTTTCTGTATGAAAGCTTTGGTTATTAATGTGGTTGCTTCTAGTTTCTTACTCTGTATAATTGTGACTGTATGGCAGGGTAAGGATGCGTACTTTTAAAGTGTGTTTCAACTCAGAATATGAAAGATAACTGTTGGTATGGAATTAGGTGTCTCTCCTGTTTTCCTCTTTATCCAGGTGAAAGCTGTTCACATGTTGGAGCTGTCCTTTGGTGCTTCTGTTGTATGTTGTATTTATAAATCGTAGCAAATAACACAAGTGGCTGCTGAGTGCAAACAAACTCATATAGTTTAGCAGTCCAGTCTGTACATCACTGATAACACGCATTAAAAAAGGCTTTCAGAGTTTTACTAAATCATCTTACCAGTGACATCGAGCCGACATCTCCCAGAGCTCCCACCATAACCTGTGAACACTTCACACAGGTACAGACCCGAGTCATCAGTCCTGAGTCTGGACACATGAAGTCTGATTCAGGGGATTCCTTTGTTTGTGGTATTGATGGTCAGACTTATCTCCAGCTCTGCCTTCTACTCTTTAACCATTTGAGAACCAAATGAAGTGCGAGCACACGTTTGCAAACACAGACAGTTACTCTGATGTCATATAATATGAAATCTAAACCTCTTTGAAGATGCTTTGTCCTCCAATACAAGCAAACTGTTTAAACCACACTATTATAGCTATTCAGCACTCTGTCTGTCTATGTATATATAACAAACTGACTGATGAGATAACCTACAACTATGGAGGTTCTGACTGGCCATGGAGATTAAAGGTACAGACAGAACTTGATTTTCATACAGAGCTAATGAGTTGCTCTGTGAATCTACCATAGTTTCACAGTATTTTCACAAAAAAACAAAACAAAAACAGGTGCACGATGTAGAGTGATATTGAATAGAGCTTTGTTCAGTCACCGAGTGTTAACTCACTACATTGTAACAGGTACAGTCTTGTTGTGTCTTACTGGTTATTTAATGATATTTCTTTCCTTTTTCTACACAAGGTTTCAACTGCAGCAGATCCTCACCATGCGGCCGTGGTGTCTGACTGCACCAAAGATGTTAAACAGGTGACTTAATTTCCATTAAATGTTGATATTGACCTGAGATTTTGTTTCAGGATCGAAACAGTTTTGACTGGATGTCACTATTGGAGGGTATAGATACACAGTCCTCAGTGTGTCTACAACGGTCAGGTATAGACACTGTTGCTGATTGCTTGGCGTCCAGTTGCTACTTCAACGCATAAAAAAATGAATAGTTGATGTGATGTGTGAAGGAGTATTTACACCAACAACATGAAGAAAACTAACATTCTATTATACACGTTATAAATAATAAGTACTGTAATAGTAAATACATGTTCTTTTCTCATTTCAATTAAGATAAAGGCAGCATTTAAAAATAAAATAATGTACATCCTAAAATAAAATGCATAGATCATATTGGGCTCTTAGATCTTTCCTATTTTCTGTGCCTTCAGTTTTGATTTGAGTGGATGTTTGCTCCAAAGATTTGTGCTTTGTCTGTAGTGGTGCTTCACAGTCGCCATGGTCTCGGAGCATACAAAACAAACTGGTTTTGAACTACCAGTGGAAATTATGTCCTACGTTTTACGTTTGTAACTACAATCATTGTGTATTGGGCTCTGAGCGCCTCCAAAAACATGGGTGACCTACACTCAACACTAGTTGAGTTAACATTGTTTTTGTTAACTTTTGTTTTTGCAGGGCAGAACAAGGGCAAAGAGCCGAGGAGGAAAACAAAACCACATGAACGCCATGGTAAATTATGCAAACACACAAAGAGAATACTGTACCACTGAGTCACTTCTATACATGTCTGTAGAAAGTAATAAGGATGAAGAGGGTATCATAGATTGTTACATATGTTTGGTCTTTGCACTTTTGCTTTGTCTCTTTATCACCCACATTGAGAACTGTCAGATAAATACTGTATAAATATCAATATTTTATGACATTACTAGAAGATGTATGATCTCCTATTTTGTGATAAGTTTTGATGTCTTCCAGCAGGTAGTTACTAAAAAAAATCACCTAACATTAGGGCTGCTACTGTCTCCATCTTTAGTGCCCTGACAGTTGGTGGTGTGGCATTGTGGTAGGTAACAGTACAGTCATATTCTGTTACTGAAATCACTTTATCTTAGCAGGTTGCTTCTTTCTTATTCTGCTCTGTTCATTTGCTCCAGTGAGCAAACATTGATATGTAAAGCTACTGCTGATGCTAATGAATTACTTTCTACTTATGCTTCACAAAAGAAGCAGTACAGTGTTAAGGCAGTGGTAAGGTTTTATTGTGATAATTACATTTAAGTTACCTTACCAAAAAACGGACTATAGTCTTCCTAAAACTAGATTTTAACAAGCACCTTTTGTGTGTTTGTGTTTCAGGAAGCCATTTAGAAAAATTGTGACTGTGATGGATTTTCCATGTCTCAAACAGTTTGACAGAAGGAGAACAGGAGGACAAACATTACATCGCATTAACAAACTTTTAGCAGCTGATTTAAAAATGGTTTCCCCTCCTGCCAATATTAAAGGGATCATTAAGCCAATAAACAATAACAAAGCTTTTTTAATCGACCAACTATTAGGCAAGTTTATCAAGTTTATGTCAACAACAAGGCAATCCAAAGTGCTTTAAGTAACGCATAAAAGGCATCAAGACAATATAAAAAGAACATAAGACAATGTAAAAAGACATTTAAATGCAATTAAAAGTGTTAAATTGGAAATAAAAAGAAGCTAAAATAGAATGAGATAAAAAAAACTACTTTAAAACCCCTAAAATGCTGTGTTAATATGCAAGAGGTATATATATATATATATATAATATATTGCAGATATTGTGAGTTGGGATAGCAGATTTGGTATCAGGAGAGGAAACTGTTGGATTAGTGCAGCCATATTTAACATGGTTTCAAATTTGTAATTAAAAAATAAAATAAATTAAAAATATGAAGAAAATGAATTGTTGACCTACAGTTTGGGTTTCTATTTACAATCTGTTGTTGTTGTTGTTGTTGTTGTTGTTTTCCTAGGGCATGATCCTCGGCACAAACCAAAGCAGCAATGGTCTCCAGCTGTGGCTGCAGCACTGATGAGACATTTCAAACATCTCATCTACAAGTGGGAACTAGTGACAATGATTCAGTGTCAACAGTACAGACTGCTGAGCATCCTGCTCTGGCCAATCACAACATTCAAAACATAATAGACTTTGTCAGAAATCATGGCATATCCCTAAGGAAGAAAAGTGGCAACTGAACAGCCACCATTTTTGTTTTCAATGGTGAAATGTTTTAATATAATAATACAAAAAACACGATTAAACTTCAGTCCTTGTTCACTTACTTCTGTGTCTGGTTTAATGTCCTTACCCATCATCTATCCATTACAAGGCTGTACCTGATGTAGATAACAGCCAGTACACATACAAAGCATTATGTGTTTTAGTAACATGCCAGTGTTAGCCCTTTGTTATAAAATGGCACCATAGATCAGGCATGTCTTTGCATTTCACAGTACTGTTGTGTAAAAAAATGTGTCCTCATATATTAGGTGAATCCTTTTAATGCACATTGCCTTCATTTTAGTGTTTGTGTTAAGCCATGTTCCATTAAGTCATGTTAGACCCTTCAAATCACTTCAGTGACATGTTTGTGTGTTGTATAATCACTGTCCTTATAAACGGAGTTAGTCCTTATAATTACTATTTTTGTAATAGGCGTGGTTTATGCACCTAATTAATACTGTCCTTACAATTAGGCATGTTGTCAGGTTGTTATATTTTCTGTAGTTTTTTTGTGTAATCAATTTTTGAAGTGAGATTCTTGTAGTATTGCAAAAAATAGATTTTTTCATATTCAATTCATCTTTGTGGAGCAAGTGGAAAGGGGTGTCCCTCTAATACAGCAAAAAACGGGTTTGGAGAGCAGTGTCCTTATAATACATAAAGGCGCGTGTGTGTGTGTGGTTGTGACACTGTAATTATGAAGATATTCTTATCTGTGTTTGTTTGTGGGTAAATGTGCAGTGTGTGCATGTATTATCCTATTTACACTTGTGTATGTATTAAGATACGGCGATGGGTTTAACCGTTCGTACAGCCTAGAAAATGTGTGTGATGTCATCCCAATGTAAAGTCTACAGACCGGGCGAGAACCAGAGAAACACTAATGAGCATGTGCAGTGGGCTGCACAACTCGGAAGCAAACCAGGAAGCTAGAAAAGTTTTTTGGCTTATGCATTCGGCTTCATTTGAGTGAAATTAGGAGTCTAACACCTAGTCTTCAAAATTCATCCATGGTCACCTCCTGCGTCTTGGATGATTTGAATAACTATCGGTTCCCAAATCAAAGTGTAAAAGCATCCAAGAAGCATTTGAGACAGTTAAAATCTGATTGTTGAAACCATTTCTGGAGGAACTTTAAGATACATTCTAGTCAGATGTTGAAAAGATGTAATTTTACTTCTTACAACTGTAACTATGTCAGTGAGCGCTGGCATAGTTTTATAGACATATGGAATTTAGTTTATATACCACAAATACAATTTATTTACATACAGCTAAACTGCAACAGCAAATACGTGTTTGAGAAACTTTGAGAAACACCACAATCCATCCAATAGTTGTCGAGATATTTGGATGAAATAAAAATGTCAACCTCATGGTAGCGCAACAACAAAAGTCAGAGAATCATCAAAGTCATGGGGATACATCGTCTGGAAAAAAATGAATGTCTGTACAACATTTGTACCAATCAATGGAGTAGATTTTGAGATGCAATATTTCACTTTTTTTTTTCCTTTTTTCCTCTCCCTGTCGGAAGGATGGAGATGGGTATGACATGCAACAAAGCTCCCTTGCTGGACATGAACCAGGGATGTTGCAGATGGTTTGCACAGTAACCATTCAGCTACCAATAAAACTCTGACCTGATGATGGCGTTACATGTGAAGTCAAAGGATCACCAAAGTCATAAGGCTTCCTCCTGTGGGGAACATGAATGGGTGACCCAAATTTCATGGTGATCCATCCAAAAGTTGTTGAGATATTTCAGTCTGGACCATAGTGGTGGACGGACAGACAGACTGACACTGCCATCATGTCAGAGCCATGATGGTCAACATGTCTGTGTTTGATTCAGCACGGTTGCAGAAAAAAAATCAGTTTCATCAACATTTTCAGACAAAATCTCAGGGAGTAAGTGTAACCACATGTAGCAGCAGCCTCGAGAAGTTTGCATTGAGTCTGTTGAGAACTAAAAGTTGGATCTGAGTTTTCTTTAAGGCGAGACGAGCCTCCTGAGTATGAACCCAAACTGCTGTGAGAGCTCTTATAAATAATTTCCAGTGCAGCATCAGTAATTCTTCACCATTAGAGGAAGAGCAGAAAAAAACAAAAACGTATCTCTGGGATACAGACTCACACAGTTATGATATTATCAGATGACCTCTGTGTTGGTGAAATATAAAAGGTAATTTGCAGTTAAGTGTTTACTCCACAAATTACAGACATGGCAGATTCTCACTTGATGAAGAACACAGATGACCTCGGCAATTATTAACAAATGGGAGAGCAGGAGAGCCTCAGCAGCCTCGTCCTCTGATAACAACACACCTTCTAATCATAAAACATTTGACTTTATTTAAGCAGGAAAGTCTAATGAATGATAATCACAACAGCATCACCACAAGGGGAGATATTCACTCAGGATTTGCAGCCTTTTTATGTGCTGAACAGCCAACTTATGTTCTTCCTTATTTACTAAAGGACCATAGAGGCGTTTAGCACCGATAAAATGAAAAAGAAATGAAAAGCACAGCTGAAAATTGCATGTTTGTGCTCATGCAATATGTATTTTAAAGTGTTCCTGTTTAGAGGCGCAAAATATGTGAGAAGAGAATGTAAATTTATACAAATATCTGCTGAAGCTGATTTATCAGTACAGACTGACAACTGCAGCAGGAAACTGGGTCTGAAATTTAACATCTGAAAAAAGCAGGTTTAAAATCTGCAGAGAGAGAGACAGACAGATAGAGAGAGAGAGAGAGGGGGAGAGAGAGAGAGACAGACAGATAGAGAGAGAGAGAGAGGGGGAGAGAGAGAGAGACAGAGAGAGAGAGAGAGAGAGAGAGAGACAGAGAGAGAGAGAGAGAGAGAGGGGGAAAGAGAGAGAGAGAGAGAGAGAGGGAGAGAGACAGACAGAGACAGAGAGAGAGAGAGACAGAGAGAGAGAGAGAGAGAGACAGACAGATAGAGAGAGAGACAGAGGGAGACAGAGAGAGAGAGAGAGAGAGACAGAAAGACAGAGAGAGACAGAGAGAGAGAGACAGAGACAGACAGAGAGAGAGAGAGAGAGAGAGAGACAGACAGAGAGAGAGACAGAGAGAGAGAGAGAGAGACAGAGAGAGAGACAGAGACAGAGAGAGAGACAGAGAGACAGAGAGAGAGACAGAGAGAGAGAGACAGAGAGAGACAGAGAGAAAGAGAGAGACAGAGAGAGAGACAGAGAGAGAGAGAGACAGAGAGAGAGAGAGAGAGACAGAGAGAGAGACAGAGAGAGAGACAGAGAGAGAGAGAGAGACAGAGAGAGAGACAGAGAGAGAGAGAGAAAGTTTAATAGTCGCAATTTTACATCAGCAGAGCTCAGGAACCATCTCTGTCTCCATAACATTATGCTATATGACTAAATTAAAACAGCGAATATGTTTTGCAGGAAACGTAATGCTGTCTGATTTAAATTTTCTGTCACCATGATGAGAAAATTAACATATTTGGCAAGTTGCAAAAATGTTGATACCGGATGTATGTGTGAAATGTTGACAGTGTACCTAGTTCTGTTTATCCACCAAAATATCTGGTCTTGCAGTAAAATATCTGCTAGAAGAAGAAACTACAGCATTATTAAACTTTTTGTGGTTGTGTTCAGACTCTGGCAGCACTTGGTTAAGGTCAGACAAAGATCATGGTCTCTGTTTAATACAGAAAAGTCTGCAGTGACTCGAAGCTCAACATGTTTATTAACATTTAAGTGAAACCATCTTTCACTAACCTGAACCAAACCTGAACACACACAGCACTCAGGACGTGAACCTGGGTCTTTACTGGCAAAGGTCTGCGTTTTAGACATCCACCATCTACCCCAACCTCTGACCTCTGACCTCTGACCTACCACTGCAGTCAGATACACACACAATTCATTCATTTAAAAAAGATGTGAACATAATCCAAGCAGAGATTACGTTTGCCAACACAACGTAATTGAGGAAACAATTTAGTTGAATATAAACAGAATTCTAGGAGACAGGAATGAATGTTATTTTTCTGTTGCCCTCAGGTCCCTCCTGCATATTTTTCATGACTGTTAATGTTTCTCAGCAGCTCCAGTCCAGTGTGATGTGACTGAAGCAGCCAGTTATAGTTATTAACCATCTACAAAAACTATCTTGTCAAAGTTTAAAAGTTACACCGAAAATCTCCCAGTGATCTTTCATAACTCTGTCAGTCACTGATCTTTTTGTTGAGATGACATCAGGATATTTAACTCATATTTCCTCACATATAACGTTCTAGCATGAAGACACGACTGCAGATCCAACAGTTTCTTCTCTTCAACCAGAATTCAAAGTTCAGCAGCAGAAAACTATTTGGTTTGTACTCCACTTCTTTCCAGACACGAGCAACATGTCAACAGCACCGGATCTTATGTAGCTGCACTTTATGTAAATCAGATGAACTGTGGCTCATTACCAATACCATTTAAGAAAAATGTATACATTCATGTAACAAAATAATTATAATAATAAACAGACATTCTCATTCATTTGAGAAAGTGAGTCCAAACTTTACACTGGTGCTGTATGTTATGAAATATACAAGTGTTGTTACTTCCTGAACAATGTTGTCCTGGATGTTAAAGTAAGACTTCTGTCCTCCTTTTTCTGAGAAACACATTGTCGCCAACACTGACAGGTTTTTAAAAAATATAGTTTTATATTTAAATTTTTGTAAAAGGCAAGATAAATAATTTGTGTAAAATGTTGGTGCTGTTTGCATCAGTATCTTTAAAGAGAATATAACCCAAATCAGGTGTCAGGTATGTTGTCCATGTGCAGCTCAGCCAACATTCCTGCAAAGTGTCTGACAGCAACATCTGAAAACTAAAGAATTCAACAACACAGTTTCAGTTATTGATAGTGTGAAAGGTGAAGACGAAGTCCCTCAGCTGTGATGCCTGGGCAGATTGAGGAAGGTCACAATAAACAATATATGAGACAGAGGGAGAGACAGAGGGGAGGCTGCTATCGATTGTTAACTAGAAGTCTTCAAGGATCTGAAATATTGGACCTGATCCGGAACAGACTCATGGAAAACCTTCCCGAACCTGATGTACATACATTCATTTTCAAAATAGAGACCTGGTCTGAAGGAGACCTGAGGAAAATTAAATCTGCTTTAACAGACTGAACAGACAGAACAGCAACACCAGCAGCAGCACAATGATCTATCAATTAACAAGCAGAAATATAATAATGTCCTGAGAATGAATGCAGAGTAATAGAAACAGAAGTCATTTGTTCTTTTCTATATATAATATATGTCTTTTTTCTTTATAAGTAAGTCTTTTTTCTAAATATGAACAGAAAATAATCAAAATGACGGCAGCAATATCAAAACTGCAGTCTGCATCACTCTAAAGAAAAAACAAACAAAACTGCAACTATGTTGATAGTCGATTAATCGTAGAAGTCATTTTCAAAAGCAAAGACGCAAATGGTGTAATGCAAAAAGTGTGTGTGTGTGTGTGTGTGTGTATCTGAGTATTTGCGAGAGTAAAACATGTTTGTTTTACATAAATTCCTCCTTAGTTCGTTGAACATGTCTTGATTTCTGTTCCAGCCCAGAGTGAGATACGACTTCTCGATGGTTTGCAATTTAAGTGCACAGGAAGTGAAGCAGAGAAGTTATTTATGTCTTAATGAGTCATAGCTGGTCTGCCTCGAGCAGACAGGCATGACTAATCAAACTGGCTGTTTGGAGGTCAGACGGAGGAGAATTCGCCCGGAGCTGCACCCTGACACCAGAGAGAGGCTTTGAGTTAAATAAGTCCACAGTTTATGTGCAGAAACTGGGTTTATATTTGTAATCTGCTGATTCATGGTTTCTGGTCGAATCTAAAATAAACACCTTAAAACCATGATTCAGTTATACTGTACGGATGTTAGTGGTATAAAGGACTGAATGAGATGACTGAAGGTGAAGATTTGACACAATGGATAATATAACAAGCTTTTAAAATACAACACATTGTTAAAGATGAAACCAGTGGTTTCCAACCTTTTTGGCTTTTGACGTCTTACAAAAAGCAGTGTGTAGTCGGGGTCACATTTCAGATGTCTATGAGTTGTTAACAGCTCCACCAAATAGTGATTTTTCCCTCTAAACTTCTCACATGGTTTCATTTCAATAAATGTTCAAATGATCCAATATTTCAGCAAAAATCAAAGATTAGAGAAAAAGTCCAAAAAGTGAAAACAGATTTGTGTATCAGAACTTTGTTTTTTCTTCTTTCCTCTCCCATTAATCATCTCAGGACCCCTCAGGGTTTGATTTTCCATTTTTTCAACTAGAAACACTTTAATATTCCTGCTTTCATTAAGTTATCATGTACACTTATCACCCTTCAAGCTTAACGCAACAAATTCAGGTACATTCTCCAACAGCTGTCAGTTAACTAAAGTAGAAGAAGCTCCTCAACCACACAAAAAAGGACAGATGACTGAACAGCAACAGATACTGAAACTAACAACATTCAAGGACGTATTTTCCAAAAGCCACATGACATCTGTGGTCCTGGAAATTCATGTGTAAACACACAATTTTAGTGGAGAGTGACATGTAGATGGGGAATGTTGACTGGCGTTTGACTTATCCGAGTGTGCTCTCAATCAGATCTCAATTTACCAAAACACAGAGCAGCAAGCGGTGACCGCTCTGTTGTTGAAGCTAAGTGTCCCCTCGATCAGCTGTTGAGTGTACAAATGATCGGGTGGGAACAAAAGCACCACTGATGTTTTTTCCTGAGCTTTTGTTACTGTCAACCATCCAGTGAGAAGGCAATGTGGAGGAAACCTCAAGACCCCGATTTTCAGAAAACAATAATTACCTGTCTGTGACCTGTGTTTCTAACTGAGGCGGAGAGAAGAGGTAATACAAGAAAAAACCATTATGTTCCACTTCCGTGTGCTGAATCTGACTGGTCATTTTTCTGCTATAACAGAAAAAGTAATGTTATTCTAGTCCCTGTATCTTCAGTTGAGCGTGACTCTGCACTTTGCACTCTTCCGTTTATCTTTGTTTTCAAACCTGATAGCAGGGTTGTCACACACAACCCTGTCTGCTACAATTACGTTTATATACTGCTGATTTGTTTTGCCAGTCATACTTTGGATGAAACATTTGCTACACGGCGTCCAGGGAGGGAAGTGCTGCTATGTTCTTAGTGATGGTGGTTTGAACATTTTTTCTGTTTAATAGGAGTGCAAATATTAACAGATGTATATCGGAAAATCGATACAAGAGTCAGAGATTCTGCTACAATGATACAGAACCACAGACCTGACCCGAATTTTTGCATAAAATTTGGAAAAAAATTGATACGTCTGTCAAAAACCAATCATCTCGAGGTCCGCTGTGTGTGTCCCTCTGCACTGAGCCTGTGGCCTCTGTGTGTCCTCTCCTGCTGCCTCGCTCCGTTTCCCATCACACACCTGCTTCAAACCACATTCTCACACTGAAAGAAATGTCGGTACCACCGTGTTCACGCTGTCGGACGTCTTCAAAACGTGCAGCAGTATCATAAAATGTGCCGGGGGAACCACAAATCTTGCTACTATTTTATGAAGGTGATGTGTGCGCTGACAGAAAAGTTACTGAAAGGAGATTTAACACAAGACAAGTAATGCTAGTGTTAGCAGCTAATGCTATTTCTAATTGTCCCTGAGCTCCTTCTGGTTACTGAAGCCACGAGCCGTTTTATTTACAGGGACATGAGTTCACACAGAGTTATTGAGACGATGACACTGACGCAGAGACTGAATCTAATGCATCACTGCTCATGTTTACTAATGTAAGTATGACAACAGCAGACATACTTTTCTGGAGTATTTATGATTTAGTATTTGAAATAAGAAATTAAGAAATGTATTGATTATTTTAGTCGCACTTATTAATTAATTAAAAATATCTCTTCCTAATCGCAGCTTTGTATCTTCAGTGTATCATATAATTACAAATGTGTCTGTATCAGATTTTGATGTGTATCAAATTGTCTAAAAGGGAGACGCACCCCTGCTGTGTACAACTGTCAGTTTAGGTGTTTGGTCAATGACACAGAGGATGCATGTGTAGCCAGCTCAATATTCATGAGACGTTATTGCTGTTTGCACATGCACAAGGTGCATGCACATTGGAATCCAATCAATTAAGTCAAAAATGAAATAAAAAAGAGGACTGAGACAGAACTTGGGTTGCTCTAATAAATAGAAAACAAAGGAAAAGATGCAAAACCTGACACAGTACCGCACTGTTGCACACTGGGGAACGCCATCTTGCCGACTTTTTGACAAGACGGCCCGTAGCCATCCCCACTTCCAGGTTTTCTATTTGTGTGCTAAACTATATAAGCAGCCAGTAGAGACAGATGTTGTGCTGCTGCCTCTCCGGCCCCCCGCTGCTACACGCACTGATCGAGCATTTGACTCAGTCATTTTATTGACATACAGCGCAGTCTTCATGGTAGGTCATCATATTTGCTCCTCAGCTAGTGATTAGCGCTATGCTGCATATATGCAAAGTAAGGCAAATTTATTTATATAACACATTTCACACCCAAAGTGCTTTACAGAGTACACATGCAAAAGATCAAAAAACACACGATAAAAACAATAAAACAAACAAGCAAATAAATTTGATTAAAACAAATATATATATATATATATATATATATATATATATATATATATATATAATAGTGTTATGCAGCAGGTCCGACTATAAAGCTGCTCCCTTGTGAAACCATGCGATGGTCCACTGGTGGTCACACAATCCTTGAGCCAGACTAAGATAGATACAGGGGTGTTTAACTACTATTGTGTGTTTTTATATAACTTGTGGTGGCAGCTGAATTAATATACTTCTATTTTTGTACTTTTGTTTACTACAGAGTGTGGATGTCTGGTATTTGCTTGTGTAGAATTTGGGAAATTTGCCACATGCTCTTTGTCTTTCTCTATTTGATGGTGCTGTACTGAGACTGATTCATTCACTAAGACTTCAACAGCAAAATAAGTTTGAAAATCCATCAGTGATGCAGCCTGAGAGAGAACAAGAGAGTCTTCTTCCTCTAGATCACATTTTAACTCATTGCTGTCATTGTGTCTCTCTGTAAACGTCCTGTCATGTCTGACTGACCCTGTGAGGAACATTAATGTCAAAGTCTGAATGACAAAAAGCATCACAGAGAGAAAAGTGACTAAAGAGTTCCTGAGAAGAATGTAAAAGCAGACAGACTTAAATACAGCTTTTGTCTCAAATGCACCTAAATATGAATATTTAACGATTGAAAACTATTTCAACTAGAAGAAGCATCACCAGTATCTCCACTAAAAGTTTACAGATGTTTGAGGCAGTGGCAGCATGAAGAAGCTGGTTTGTGATGATTTATGCTGCAGGTTCAAACTGATGGTCAACATGGGAAAATCTGGCAGAGAGAAGTGTTTGATTAATGTTCTCATCTCTGAAGGTTGCCTGTGAGAATGCCTTCGAGCAAGGCACTTAATCAGAGACTGTAGGAGCTGCAAAACAACATCTACTTGTGCTTACTCATCATCATTTGCATCTGTTTACCAGCTGTAACCAGTTCAATCAAAGACTCGTTATTTCCTCTTATTAGAATAATCATTAGTCCCAAAGAAGTAAAAATATTCAATAATTTACCAGAAAATAAACAAAGATTAGAGGGAAGTCTGAAAAAATTACCATCACTTTGTGTAGCATAAGTATGTTTCTTTCCTCTTTCCCCAGGTTGGAAACCACAGTTTCAGGTCATTTTTTATTACAGCCATGAAAGCCACATGAGTGGAATAAAAGTCTTAAAAGGTTTATAGAAATAGACTACAATAACAATACATATCATGTTGTTACATTATCTTTCAGTATTTGTACCTACAATAGGTTCACAATTTTTCAAGTGTCTTAAAACAGCAGTCAGGTGTCCATATGAACAGTGAAAGAGGTTTTCCTCGCTGTAATCATTCCTCCTGTTCATACTGGATATTAAAAGATCCCCTTCAAATGTGCTTTAATGGAAGTGATGGAGGCCAAAATCCACAGTGTGTCCACACAGTCATTTAAAAGTAGATGTGAAGCTTATATGAGGCTTCAGCAGTCTGAGTTAGTCATATCAAGTGGATATCTGCCACATTTACAGTCTTTTTAGCATCAAATTCCCTCTTTGTGTTTCCTCGGACAGTGTTTCCCTGTTGAGCTGTGGTGGAAGTATAGTAACAAAAAGAGGGACTTTGGCACTAAAAAGACTGTAACGTTGAAAGATATCTACTTGATTTGACTCATTTGGACGCTGAACCTTCGTGTCTCACAGATTGTCTTCACCTCATTGTCTGTTGTCTGACTCTTACTGTCTGATTATAATTTGTTTTTCTCTTTTAATGCGCTCTGTGTCTGCCTCTGACCATGTTTAGTTTGTATTGTTCTGAGTATACAGACAGTGTATGTCGCACTTTGTTTACCAGCTTCTTCATCTTCATCATGCGAGAGGGCCCTAGCTATTGTATACCCCTGTTTTTGAGAGACTGAGAGCGTAACAATCAGTCTGTTTGTGATGGTATTAGTATAGTGCTGCACTGACACACTTTGCTCCTCTGTCTTGCATTAAAGCCTGTTGTTTTCTCTCTGATCACTGACACCTAATAAATACACAGATCAGCCTCCTCTTTGTGTTTATGCATCAAGCTCTCCAAACTCCTGTCTGTTGATGTCAATTTAAAGTGGGGGAAGCAAATGAGGCGACATGAAACTAATGTCAATATGAATATGAACTCGTACATTAGAGCCGACCCGAGCCTGGAGGGAGAGAACATTTGTTTTCTGTTTGTCTGTTTGCTCACCCTGAAACTGAGGATCAATCACAGGAGCGCAAACACACAGACTGACTCCAAACACACACAAGAGTAATGAATGTTTCACAGACAGACCTGACAGACATCAAACGTACTGTAATGAACCATACGTGCATCTGTAAATTAACAAGTAGGAGCACAAAAATCAAGCAGGTTAAACACTTTCTTGCTCTTGTAATTGAGTAAGGAAGCTACTGGAGATGTCCCGTTGTTTTATTTTAGTCTAACGAGACAGTAAATTAAAGATGTTTGTATTTTGGACTGTTGGTCTAACAAACCAGGCAATCTGAAGACATCACCTTGGACTTTGGGAAACTGTGACAAACATTTTTTACTGTTTTCTGGCATTTTATAGACCAAGCAATTCACCGATTAATCAAGAAAATAATCGTCAGATGAATCGATAATGACTAATCGTTAGTTGCAGCTCAACACCAGAGTGTTTCTGTAGTTCCAATAACTCCAACAGAGTGAGACGTCTTCTCTCTAGAAGATCTCCTCACATCAGTTTTAAGTTTTTATTCATATCAGCTCATTAATTTAAGAAGATTTATGATGTCGGATGTTAAACATGGTCAAAGTTCCAGAACTTGAAGTGAACGTATGTAGAAATGCTGCCTGTAAGACAAAGCTCAGGTTTCAGCTGCTCTGATGCTTCATTTGTGACGGTTGTTTTACTTTCTTGATGAGATGACGTCAGCTCGTCACACATGTCCATAAACAGCCGTCCCAGAATATAAATACTGACCTGGAAATTAGCAGAATACGCCTCCTTTAACAAACTATAAGGAAGTTCCTAGAGACTTTCATTCACACAAAACCAGCCACTGAAAACCAACTTACAGCACCTGAGGTCCTGCAGAAGAAGAAGAAAGAAAAAAAACTGGCACAGTTTTAAAACTCATTCCTCATTTTGTCTGTTTCCTGGCACTGAGGTCCCCGAACAAAAACCTCCAATTCATGTGGCCACCAGGGACACTTCACTGACTGAATATATGAACCATCAGTCTGTTTGTGTGACACTCTTTATATCAAATCAACTGCTTTCTGCCAAGAAGTAAGTTTATGGTGCTTGTTTACAATGTAATCAATTCCTGAATGAGGCCTGTACACTTTAAAAACACAGAGGTGGTGTCAAACATCTAAATGTGTTTAAAAATTGAAAAAGTCGATTAGAAGAAGTGACGCCAGTGTCTCCGCAAAACATGCTGTTATACTTGAATAAACACTGAAGAAGCTGGTTTGTGATGATTCACAGTATCGGTTCAAACTGATGGGCCACAAAATCTGACAGAGAGAAGATTAATGTTCTCATCACTGAAGGTTGCCTGTGAGAGTGCCTTTGAGCAAGGCACTTAATCAGAGACTGCAGGAGGACTGAGCGTTTCACACATGCTGGCTGTGGGAACATGCATTTGATAAAAATGAACCTTTAAGGTAGTATTTTAAGGTCCAGTGGGATTATTACAGTCAGTGGAATAAAAGACTTGGAGGTTTGAATATACTGTATATAAACTACCAGTCAGAAGTTTTAGAACACCCCCTTTTTTACCAGTTGTTATTGAAATTTAAGCAGTTCAAGTCTAGTGAATAACATTAAATGGTACAAAGTTGAGCGGTAAACTGCCTGAGGTAAAAAAACAAACAACTTTCAGGGATAAAGTAACTCAGCTGTTCTGCAGCAATGGAAGTAAATGAAACCTTGAAAGTTTATGCAAACAATCCCTACAGGCAACTCCTTCACAATTAACCTTAACCACGTCGTTATTGTTGTAACCATGACAACAAAGGTCCCCCTAAACTTAATGTAGTAGTAATTTTAACTCAAACCATGATGTTTCCCTAACCCCTAACCAGACCGTTCAACATCATAAAACATATTTATTTTCCAACAGTTCTGGAAGTTACAGATAAGAATAAGATAATAAGTTCATCGACCAGCCACAGACTTTGTCCTTCAATTTGGACGGTTTGTTGGATACACAGACTGCACAAAACAAACACTACTGTGCTTTGACTGTGTTTGTATCAGCAGTAAATTTATGCGGAGGCGTTTCACGTCTGAAATATTTTAGGGGAGAGGGGGAACCCTCCCCCCCTCCCCCAAGCTACACTTTTGGTCACAGCTGAACTTCTGCTACAAGTGAAATTCTTAAACATTTTCTCCAAAGCCTGAACATCTACAGTACAGTTTGGAAATGCTAAAATATAAAAGAAGTGTGTGTTTCCCTGGTGAACCCTCTCTGTCAAAGCACCATGTGTATTTTGGTCTTCTGGCTTTGATGTCATTCCACGGCACAATTATCTAACACAATAATTACCATGTGAGCAGATTTGCCCGCAGACCTCTTCTCTCTATAGCAGATGCACGACATAACAAAACGACACTAAGCAGCTAATAAGACTGCCTTTGAAGTCTGCTGAGGTCTAATTTGTTCCTATCAAGCGGTCGTGCGAGCCCGTCGGCTGTCGAAGCGAGTCCTCTGCCCCTCGCCTGACACAAGATGTCTTGTACTTATCACATGTGCAGGGCTGTAATCACAATGAGTGTGACTGAGATGTGTTTTCTGTTAGACCTTTTCCTCCTGCTAAATGCATCTTTACACCACCTCCACCCTCTTCTCAGTTTCATCTTTAGTTTTTTTTTTTACCCCACAAACTGTATTTTTGTGCTGCTTCTTCTGAACCTCCTCGGGCTTTATTTTCACGATGGCTGATGGTGTGACTTTGCACCGGCAGAGAGGCATCTTTGATGAGCACACAGGGTTTTCTCGCCTGTTTCGGTGAACTTGACTGTGTCTAAGTGGGAGGAGAGGAACAGTAGGGGTCATAAATGAGCCAGCAGCACAGAGCAATTTTGGATGTTTTGGATTTCAGCTTGAGTTACTGCTTATATGTGTAGTTTGACTACACCGGCTGGTAAACGGCTCTCCACCCACAGCCAAAAGTTTGCAACCTTGTTTTATCCACAAGTTTGATTAAACCATTTTCTGCAATGGATACTGATTCACTGAAGACCTGCAGCAACACAATAAGCAAATGATTCATACCTCCCACTTAAAGGATAATTCTGGCAATTTTCTATATTTTTCTTCTTGTCAACAAATCTCATGTTTGGATCCAAACCAACAATGAACTGATCTACTAACAGTATTGTGTGTGTATCAAAGCCTGATATATCTTATTCCTCTGTTGTGTCCAAAAACTATTAAAAACACGTCAGTGAGTCACACCGCTGCACTGGGTCACATGTTCCTTCATCATGAAGAGTTTGGTCACGTTAGTTTGTTTAGAAACTTGATTTAAGCTGGCTTACAGGTTTATGTATTCCTCTATAACATTAAATATTAGATGAAATATGAGAGTTTAACCCTTCAAAACTGTTTCTGTCTGTTTCACCAGGACTCTGTGGTCTGGTTTCATCAGATTTGTTGATAGTGGCTGACAGCATCAGCACACAGCTCCACAACTGTCATCAAGTTTAGATTCAAATGTTGCTAAACTCTGATTGGTGATTGGTAAATACTGTATGTGACATCACCTTTCTCAAACAGGACCCTGCCCACCAGTGAGAAAAGTAGGAAAGCACAGATACAGAAATCTCACAAACATTTTAACATCCAGCAGAAAATTAGGAGGAGTTGTTTTTTCTTCTTTCCTCTCCCATTAATCATCTCACGACCCCTCAGATTTATCTGCTGACCCCTTTGGAGGGGCCCCACCCCTAGGTTGGGAACCACTGGACTAAACTAGCTAACTGTATATAAAGTAGTTGAAACTAGCTCCACCTCCAGCAGCTACAACAGTAACATGCTGCTTACACACTGATGCTTCAGTATTAATAATCTAATGATGTCATATATAATAATATATCAGTTATTGCAGAATAAGTATTTTTACTTTAAAACTTTGAGTACATGTTGCTGCTAATACTTATGTACTTTTACTTAAGTAGGATTTTTCATGCAGGACTTTTACTTGTAATGGAGTATTTTTACATTGCTGTATTGGTACTTTTACTTAAGTAAAGGATTTGAATACTTCTTCCACCACTGCAATATGCCAACAAGAATCTGTTTTTATTTTAACATAATTAAAATAAAATAAAAATGTTCAAACTGTCTTTATCGTCTGCAGTACTCTCACTCAGAGCCAACTGTACAGAAACTTGGAGCGCCGCAACAAATGAGATGATTACCTGGTCAGGAAGGTGGCGACTGCTGGTCTTTGATGTGATGCTCCACCTTCTGTCCTGGTCTCAGTGAAGCTCACAGCAGATGTGACCGTCTGCCATCGCCTCAGGAGTTTCTGGCTCTGCTGCAGCTCTTACTGCTGTTCTGTTTTCCTCCTGATTAGGAAGTGTGTCACTGCTTTTTGTGTTGTCGCCCTGCTGCTGACACTGGCAGAGTTCTGTGATTGGCCCTCAGCAAAAGCTCTGGAGTCTCTCTGTGGGGACGTCTCTTTTACTGCTTCACCCAACTGCACCATCCCCAGAAGGGAACGCCGCCAATTTTACACAGAGAGATTAACTGTCAAGGGTGGTGCTATTCAACCAAAAAAATAACTGATTAGTTATCTCGCCTTGGGCTTGGGAGACTGCAACGTTTCTAACAGAAGAAGATCTGTTTGTCTGTCTATTGATTTCTTCCCGTGGAGCTGAAACTAGTTTGGTTCAGTAAAGTTCTGCTGTCAGTCAGTCTGGTGAAGAAAGTTTGTCCTCTCAGCTGGTCAAGGTCTCTGTGGACGGAGACGCTGAACGCAGGTCGGTGTGGACTGAACTGACAGAGCACTTCAGTAGCACTCATGTCTCGCTTTCTATGTGGATTCCTAGTTAGTATTTCTAGACAGAAGTTGAGGCTTTTTGAATGGGAGTCAGTTGGAGCATCTTGCAGCTGTCTGTGACACTTTAAGGTACTTGAGCCTCAAGACGTGGTAGCTGCCGCTTGGTCTGAACATATGGTTAGTCTTGTTTAAATCTCTCTGCGACCCTTGAAAGTCCCTGAAATTTATGGAAGCCCAACGCTAAATTACTGGAGTTTCCCTTTAAGCTATGCTGTTGCACGCAGGGCTTTTGTGCAGAACACTCTGCTGTTGTCTTACATCATTAAAAACATGAAACAAAGTCTACTGTTCTTAATAGGAAGGAACAGAGTGATAAATAAAGCAAAGCAAACCTACTTAAATATATATTCACCTAATTCAACCCTGTTTCGTTGCACCTATCTTTGTACCTTTTTAATCATGAAATCTGCACAATTTAGAGCGCACACTGTGGTTCTTTGTCAGATTTTTTGGGTTGTGAGGTACAGAAACAGATCATATCTACACTCATTACATGACCTTTTTTCCAGTTTTCCCCCCCAATCAACTAAAGGAATATTTCTGAATCTATCGTCCTCCCCAAAGCTTCCTCTTCAACTACAGCTCTACTCTTCTGTGCTGTACCTTCCCACAGTTTCACTACCAATCTCTTTTCTCTCTCTTCCCATCTGTTCGCTGTCGTCTTCAACCTTTTCAGACCCTCTCCTTTCTTCCGACTCAGGCTCTTCCCACCTCCTTACTTTGTTTTCTCTGGTTCCTCTGTTGATCTTCACCTGTCTCTTCATCTCTTTCCTCACCCCTTCTCTTCCTCAGCTCATCACCGTCTTGTTTTCCGACCTCTTCCCCTTCCTCCGCCTCTTGTCATACCTCCTCTGCGTCTTGCCTTTGCCCCATCTTCCTCCACCCTCTTCTCTAACACATCTCCTCTTCTCTTCTGTGTCCCTGCTTCTCTTTATCTTCTTAATAATCCTCTTCTGTTTATTCAAGCCCACCTTTCCCTTCCCGCCTCCTCAACACACATTCATCCTCTCAACATTTTCCTCATCATGCCACAGACTCCTCTGCATTTTCTCTGCCTCATAGCTCTGCAGTTCATGATGTATTAATATAAAGAAGACTCACCCTCATGTATATTCACACCCACTACAAAAACACACTAAAACAGGAGCACACAGATGCCAACTCTCAGACAGTTATTGTTTATATTTGCTTGTCTTAGGGGCACTTTAGCAAGGCGGCACTGCCAGAGTGATTTTTCCTGACTTCTGCCGCAGCGTTTCCCTCAGAGAGAAGAGAGAGCAAATAAAAACACTCAGGAAGTTTGAGCTTCATTCTGAAGCTTAGCTTCGACTTTTACAAGTGGGAAAGCACGCATGTGGGCTCGCTGCAGGAGTCCCCTGGGTTTATGAATTTGTCCTCAGAGGTTTGCATGTGATGTTTTACAGCAGTGGAGCGTGTCAATGAATAAATTGTTTCTGAAGGTAAGCAGGTGGATATGGTGTTATAGAGCTTCTGAGGCAGGAAACTAAATGTTTAATGGAATGATGATATTAAAACTGCACACAGATGCAGAGATTATGGATTTTTTTCATGGGTCTGCTTTAACTGTGCCGTGACGACGTGTTTCCACTACAGCCTCGCCGTGCTGCTTGCTAGCAGGGCTGAGCAGGGCCGCTACCCTCACCGGATTGGCTGAGAATGTTTCGTCCTAAAAGCAAGACATTTTTTTTTTACTTGGGCGGTGTCACAGCTCGACTCCAGACTGTGGCAAAGAAGGAAGTCACACAGGTATGCTAGATAATAAAGTAGCCTATATTTATTTAAAGATCTGGTATTGTGGCCACATTTTGCCACATTTATAAATACTGAGTCTTTTTATTTTTATTCATGAAAAATTGTCTTTCCTTACAGCCCAGAGTCCCCTCTGTCCTCCAGCAGGCTGTTTCCGAAGCTATTTAGCTATTTATGCATAAATCTGCATTATCAATAACTACCTCTTCCAATTGGCTGGAGGTGTGGCCTACACCTTCACCCAATGCCGCATGTTTACCTGGAGTGATGTGTGCAGCTGGAGATGTAAGACAGGATATAGCATCTATGAAGTGGAGTCTGATCCTGAATGAAGGGAAGAACCTGCTGTTGCACAGTTCAGACTTCAGCAGGATGTTTCAGATCTCATGCAAAATTATATTTATGAATAACCTGTCTTAAAAAAAACAAAAACAACAATATATTGCATGCATGGGTGACACATATAGTATCATAATTTATAGGCAATGACGTAAACCTATAAAATGAAGGAAGCAAAAAAACACACCTGAGGGTTCAAAGGGTTAAGGTAGAGGTGTCAGCTCTCTGCCTGTGGTTTGTTTTTTAAGTAAAGGGAATCATTCCTCACACACCTGTTGGACCTCGATGTCAGACCTGGCAGCACAGTTCGGTGCATCAACTGCTCCGTATGAAAACACGGTCGCTACCTTTAAACTGCTAAGAGGTACAGGGGATTATAACGTCCACAAACAAACAGATCTAATCCAAAATCCCCCACAGATGAAAATAAACCATAGTGTATCTTGTCACAGAATTGTATCATGCCGTGTATCACTTTGCCACATCTTATCAGTGAATCCATGCTGTGACAGGTAATGAAGATAAAGTTGGGGGTAAACAGACAATATTGAGACAGAGTGTGATGCTGCTATCTCGAAACCAGCACTGTTCCAAAGCTACTATCTCCACTCATCCTCACAGCTTCACCTAAAGGTTATAAAGGCAGGAAAGCCGGCTAACTTTCACATTTTAATACAACAACAGGTGAGGTGAGAGGCGATAAAGAGGAATGAGAAAAGGATGTTAAAGAGGGTAAAGCTGGGTTCCATGTTTAAACATCATTATTATGTGATAACATCAGTGAAGAATCACTCACTTCACTCCATAATTTAATCATGCAGAGACACGACAGTTCACTTTCAGTTTAATCAGAGGTGGAAAGTAACATTTACTTAAGTACAATTTTGAGGTACTTGTACTTTACTTGAGTATTTCCATTTGATGCTACTTTATACTTTCACTCCACTACATTTCAGAGAGTTTAATAAAACCACAAAAAAATGAAATCATGCTTATCATATCTTGCATTAAAACATTTAAATTAGTTTATGTATGTACTTAGTGACAGTATTTATTTTGGCTCCTTATTTTGATTTAGTTTTAGTCTTTTGATAAAAATGTTTTAGTCAACTTTTAGTTATTTGATTTCTGTTCTGTCAACAAAAACTAAAAACATTTCGTTCTGATTTTTCTCATTTTTTAAAGTCTTCTCTGCATTTTTCAGTCTAAAGTTGTCACTATATTTGTTGTGTCCAGTTACCATGGTTACAGGTTAATGTTGTCCATGTGACTGTGCAGTAATCCAACAGTCTGAACAGAAATAGAGCTGCAACGATTAGTCAGTCGGCAGAAAATTATTTTGATAATAAATTCATCATTTTGAGTCATTTTTTTAAAGAAAAAATACCAACATTCTCTGATTCCAGCTTCTCAGATGTGAATATTTTCTGGTTTCTTTAGTCCTCTGTGGTGCTAGATTAAAAGTCAGAGGATCAGTTATTAAAATTTATCCTGAGGGGAACATGAATGTCTGAACCAAATTTAACAACAATCCATCCAATAGTTGAGATATTTCACTAAAAAACACAAATGTGGGGGCGCCCTGGTGGCCTAATGGTTAAAGCACATACCACATAACCACAACGTCCACGGTTCGACTTACAGGTGCATGTCATACCTCCCTCTCTCCCTATGTTTCCTGTCTCTACACTCTGTCAAATAAAGGCAAAAAGCCTGAAAAAGTTCCAGAGCACAGAAATATTTTATCTGAAGCCGTCTATTCCTTCTTCTGCTGTTGATGATTTGACAATTTAAATTCATAGTGTTGGATTAATTGATATTGACTGTTGACTGAATAGGATGTTGTCTCAGTAGTGAAAGGTCTTTGTGTTGACCTCGGCTTGACCAGAGCCGCCCTGAGACAAAGTGAGAGAGAGAAGGCGGCAGGAGAGCCGAAGGTAAACAGAAGCTCAAATCAATCTATTCAAACAACAATTGATTTGTTTGTTTGAGTGAATTAGCATATTTGATTAACGGTGACACACAAGTCTAGAGGAAGTTCAAGATGAGGTCAAAGCATTTTTCTGGTATGTGTGCATCATCACCAGGAAAAATAGTGCTACAACACATCTGAATTAACATTTTGTTATGATTCATTCACCTTAAAATGAAGAGGTACTTTTCCACCACTATAGTAGAAAGTTGTGTCATGTCCCTGTGGACTGCAGACTACTGTTGGCCTGAGGAGAGCTGCAGACAGATGACACATGTGATGCCAGTGGCTCCTTTTCACCTGCCGATATGTGATGGATTTCAGAGTCTCTCAGAGTCTCTTATGTTCCTGCTTCACTGTTTCGCCCCCAACTGTGCAGCCGCTCTGACCAACCAATAGAAGTTTTAAGAGTATAGTGACAAGGACAAAAACCTGCAGCATCTTCCCACCGAAGATGCGTTCGCTTGGACGCACAAATGGAGCCGGAGATACTGAGACTGGGAATCCAAAGTTCGTTTGTGGTGGTAGGTATGAATTTTACCTCTGCTTCTACAGACAGAGAAAAAAAAAACAAATACACCAATTATTGGCTCAGAAAGTTACATTTTTAACAGTCAGAGATATCTGAATCATCCCTCCCTGCAGGGCAGCTGTGAACGTTTATGCTCAAAAAGAAAATGGACAAAACAGTGATTTAGAATTTTGCCGGCTTAATGTAGACGTAGTCTAAGATTCAGGGGGGCTTTTCCTGGAGTGGCGGGGTTATGTTACAATATTTCAGGTGGAGGTAAGTCTGTTGGTCATATTAGCTTAGCTTACTTGTACCGTTGTTCATGTCAGCATCACGATTCACTTCATCTCCTAATCCAGTTTCATACATACCAAGCCTCTGTGTGCTGCTGTCCACAGCAGGAATCAACACAAATAACCAGACGCACAGAGAAACTCGCTGCAGCAGTGACTCAGTTCTGTTGTCGGCCTTTGTTAGGTCCCATCAGCTAAAGTCTGCATCACCCCTGCTAACAGCGCGGCTCAAAGCCAGCTCAGTCTTTATCATCCTGCAGAGCTTCAAACATAAACAGAGATGCTGGCAGGTGGAAGTTCCTGCCTGTTTCTGGCTGCTCAGGTTTAAGATTTGTTGTTTTCTTGTGTATTCTCCTGTTCTTGCTACTCGAGCCAACTGATCAACCGAAGCCCATTCTTCATCCTTTTTTATTCTGTTGCTCCTGTTTTATATATTCAATATGGATTGATTTAGAGTCTTTCAGAAGCTGTTGCGAACAGCTGATGTTGTCCTCTGCACAAATCATTGTGGCACCATGCCTGTCAGCCTAAAAAGGTGACTTTTCGAAGAGATGTTGCTTGTCAAAGACCAAAATGACTCAATAGCTACTAAATCTTACTGACGTGTAAGAATGAAATAACTCCTACAGGTCACATGTGCCATGTAAAGATTTGTCCCCTGTGGTCCTTTATATACTGAACAGTTAGTGTGTCAGGATTTGAAGTGAAGGCTGGATGTTCCTGTCCTGTTTCATCCCTCTCGCTCTCTTTCTGCTCACTCACAGGAGATCCTGCGGACTGGACTCACATCCTGACAACTCTGGGAGAGGATTGCCACTCTCCACTGCACCCTTCATCTCCGTTGTCCGACTGTACTTTGATTTGCCTAAAGTGAATCTCTTTCTAGCTCTTTTGGTTTTCTTGCCATCACACTCTTTTTCTGTCACTCAGCAGAAATCTGACTCCATCTCTCTGACTTTCTTCTCACTACAACACTCTCTGTTCCTGTCACTGTTTCTGTGAGAAAAAAAACAGAATCAAGACATTTTTATTGACCTCCTGCTCCCTGAGTGCAGCTTAAAGCCGGCAGTTTCACACCTGCCAATATCTGACTAAACTTATGTGAATAACTTGTCCACCCACACAGGTATTTAGAGATATTTTGGCTGATTATAACTCTTCTCATGCTGCTTTCTGACCGAACATTTACTGAATTCACTCTCGAATCTTCCACATAGACTGCAGTTTCAGGCTGTTATCCGGCAGTTTGTATTTTCGTGATGTTTACTATCTGCCTGGGATGAGAACATCTTTGCTTGGGGTGAAACCAACATTTAAATCCAATATTTCCACAGTGGATGAAGCGCACAGCTCGTACAGCTTAGAGAACAGTGGGCCATGTTTGTAGTTCTGTTTCTGAAAAGCTGAGCTCAGTTTGTGCTCACATTGGTTCTCCATACCAAAGGTTTTCAAAGTCTGACACTGTGGGCTCCACTAAACAAAGTTGAGACAGTTGCATCTCCACAAACACCCCCGTCTACTGTCACAACCGTTATCACAATTTCGAATAGTGATAATGGAGTTTTTGGTCTGTATGTCGATTGGTTATCAACACAGGACAAATCTGTGTATATGATGGATAGAAGAGAGTGTCTGAGCATTAGTGATGTCATAAAAATATTGAAAACAGTTTATATTCATGGATTCTGTCACTCACACACTGTTATTATTTGTTCTTGGTCTTTCTTTGATATGGGGTATATTCATGTTCTCAGTTTTCTAACTACAGCTCTCATAATGCTTTAAGGGATGTAAACAGGAAGTATAATGTTCATATTTGTTTATATTTTGGCCATTAAAAGTCATGTGAATCAGCTGTTAGCAGCTCCTGTTTGCATTGTAACATGATGTACAGACAATTATCACTGGATGACTGTGATACTGAAGAAAACTTAAACATGATGATTCTCAGGCAGGTTCTGCAGTTACAGGGAGCGTTTTTTTTCTGTGATTTCTAAGCAGATTTATGGACATTTATTTATTCAATGCACATCAGAAATGATGATATCTCCAGGAAGTTTAAGTCAGTCTGAATCTTAAAATTTTCATATCATGTCAGTGTGTTCAGAGTTTTGACTGAAAGCTTTTCATTTTTTTACTTTGCTATTTGCTGACTGCTGCAGAGCATCTGATGTTTGCACCAATTACCAACAACAGTTTTAAAACTATATATAAATACTCTAATTCTACTCTAAATGTCCCATAACGAAATGATTAAAAAAGTGTTTTGTTTTACAGCAAAATAAAGTACATATTTTTTGTAACTATAAGTAAAATATAATGATACAAATAGCATTATAGGGTTAAAAAAAGTGGTGAAAAGGAAAAAAACAGACATAATTCATAAGACAGAGAGACAGGAGTAAGGTCAGAAGGGCTTTAAAGCAGAGTGGACTCCATTTGTCCTCCTTCCTGCACCTTCACTAACATCCCAGGGACTGTTAGACTTTTTATCAGCCGTCAGAGACACAGCAGCGGAGAAACATCCTGTCAGCTGCTGATCATTCGCCCCTGGTGATTTAGCTGCACAACGCTACGCTATCACACTGATTAATCACAGACCTACAGGGTTACTTATTATTGCTCCTATAACTCCCGTGCAGTTGGAAAGATGCAGCTCCCACAGGGCTGCAGCTCTCCAGTGTTGGCTCACCTCGCTCCATCAGTGGTGTGTTATTGGCCTCGGGCTCAGCAGTCCATCTTCCAGAAGTTTCATTATACGACAGTTCATGCCGCCTCAAAAGATATCACCCTTAGTGAGACTGACATCTCCAGTGCTCCTCTCTTTTCTTTATTTGATCTGCTTTTGTTTTCTTCATTCAGTGCAGCACAAATAAAAATGTAATAGACTCAGAAAAACTGCATTTTATCCCTCAAGTAAAAAGGAAATTTGTGTGGGCAGCTGATGAGTTTAGTTGGTAAAAACCAGGAGATATATTAGCACACAAGAGAGTAAAAAAAAAAAGACAGAGACAGTTTCTTCCAGCTCTCAGTTGTATTTTAAAACCATCATCAGAAGCAGGCAGAGGTGTCAGGAAACAGGTGTCAGCTGATTGCTCAGTTCATTAATTAGGCTGATGATGTCACAGACCTAAACTGTGTGTGAAATTAATCAACAACAACAGATTAAAGGAACGGTCGCATTATGTTTCCTGTTCACTTCTATTGAAGCCAATTCAACAGACAAATTCCAGCGTGCGTTTCCAGTTTCGGTGCTCCGGCGGATTCACAGGTGGAAACACGGCTGCACTATGTTTAGACGTGTGTTTCATCATCAGCTTTACTACATTATCACACCACCCGTCGCTCTCACACACGTTTAAAGTTTGTGATTGTTCGGATCACTATATATTCATTACCTGCATCAGAAATGTGACATCATGTCTTTCGGTGTGCGGGGAGATTTTGTTGACCGTACCTGAACACCCAATACTCCCAACATCTTCCTGATTCCCACTGATAGGTTGGACATGGCAAATATGGACAATTTACAACACTGAGAACACTTTTAGATGTGGTTTAGATCCATAGCGCCTTTCAGCTGTCACTCATTTCTAAATGGCTTTATGAGGTTATTTATTTGTACTGTGAATGCAACATCTACATTGTTTGCTTCAGCTGGTAATCATGTCTCAAATGGCCTTTTATGGTCTTATTTATTTGTTGTGTACTGCGAATGCATTGTCTATATTGTTTACTGTCTGTATGAGTTGATTTGGTGGCAAATGAGTTTCCCCTTTGAGGATTAATAAAGCTGTCTAATCTAAAATCTAACTGATCACAGTAAACACTGAAACATCTGACAGCTTAAAGAAATATTTGCTATGAGCAGATATAAACTGTCTTTGAACTTTAAGTTTAAATGGCTCCAAAGAACTGAAGTTGTTTGCATGATGTTGTGAACACTGGGTGTTAATCTGTGTTGTGGTTTTTTACATTTACATCTGGTATTAACATTTGATCTGTATTTGGATACATTATCTGCATAATGACATCTGATCCATGAGTAGATCTGCAGTAGTGTTTCATTTTAAAATCACTTTCCCAGAATTTTAACAAATAAAACCTTCATGAATTAAAAATGAACACAAAGAATCATAATTGATCTTAGTTGTAGTTCGAGGTGTCCCGACAACAGTGTTACAGACATCTCTCTTAAAATGGAGGTCTGTGGGGAAAATGCCTTTTGGGCTGCAGGGATTTTTTGTTGCAAATTAGGCACAAGTCTGAGTTGCAGCGTGGTGTCAGATGTAGTCAGATACATCCATGGGGAAGACTTATAGCTGTCGCTGCTACTTGTAGCTTTTGCCATGCTTGCTTAAATTAGCAACATGAGGCAGAGTAAGGTGACCTTTCAATTTGCTGGGTGGATTTTATTCTTACAAATGTGGCCACACTGTCGGATTGCATTTACAGCTGCTGAGATCTGATCACAACGTGAGCCTCTAGATGTTCTGAGTGCATTTACATGTGTGTTTCCTTATCCAGATATGATATCCAAATACAGATTGCATGTTACTGCAGGTTGTAAATGGGGTCAGTTTAGGTCTGTGACATCATCAGCTTAATTAATGCAACTGAGCAATCAGCTGGCACACCTGGCATTAATTAGCTGCTGTTTCCTGACTACCTGCTTCTGATCATGGTTTTAAAGTAAAACTGAAAGCTTAAAGAAAACATGAAACCACTGTGCCTCTTTTTACTGGTAGAGCATTACATGTTAAATCTCAGTGTCCATCAAGACACATTTAACCCCTTTATCACCAGGTGAGCCACACTTGGAGGAATACATAATTATACACAAATGTCCTGAAATTACTGGATGTATCAACAGAGACTCATCAGACTACATCAGTATTTTTTCTCATCTGACAGTCAATGAAATGAACAAGGACAAATGTGAAACCACTGTCTATTAATTACTTCCCCTTTTGAAAGCTGCAGTTAGCTGATGGTCGGTTAGGAAGGAAGCCAATCTGATTATTTCTGTCTTAACTGACGTCCCTTACAGTTAAAGCTGGAGAGATGTGGGAGTGACAAGACAGAACAACACAGCGAATTATAACGCAATCCAATACAACATCGCTGCAATAACTGACGCCTGCATGATTTTAAACTTTATTGACACTGTATCAACTGTATGGGCATCGATTAGAAGGATATAGATTAATTATGATAATACAAGCTCTGTTTGCTGAAATACATAAACTTGAGAAATAAAATGGTGAACTGAGTGTTTGTGCTTTTGGTCTATATATTTCGAAGTTTCATCATTAGTAATGATCAATTTGAGCAACTTAATCACAGTAACAAATAGCCATACAGTGCATACGTTGTTGGACACTATCCTGTTGCTATACAGAATGCACAGACATAAAATTGATCTGTTCATCTAACCTTGGGTTAAAAGGTGCAATGTGTAAGAATTGGCCACTTGGCCATGATGCCAAATGGCTCATGCCAGCTGGTGTAACCCAGTGCAGTTCATCAGATCAATGCAGCTGAGATGACCAGCTGATGTCTCATCCGGCCAGCGTCTGCAGCAGCAACCGGCTGCTCCGACAACATCGGTGCAACTTTCCAAATATACATTATTTGGATGAACTGGCCACATACTGGGAATCTAAATGGTTACTTTCTTGCCTAAAAATATTAAAACTTAATAGAGTGACATAGTAACAGTCCTACAGTGAAAAGTACAGCAGCTTTCAGCCTGGCTCATCTCAGCCATTGCTGCTCAGGGCAGTGCTACTTCTTCTTCCTCTCATGTCGGCCTGAGGGCAAACTGGATGCTACAGTGACTCACTATCGCCTCTCAGGCACAAAGTGGTATTACGAGACAGTACGGGCTGGACGGGAACAGGGCTAGCTGGTTAGCATGCTAACTTCAGTAGATATTTCTGCAACACAATACATAGATGTCTTTGACATAACATCAAAACTGTTGTTATTTCTTCACATTATGTTGATGATATTTTTAGTTCATTTTTGAATGTTTTAAACTAAAATTATTGCAAAATCTTACACATTGTACCTTTAAATAATAAACATATTAATAATCAAACCTTGATCCACAATTTTTAGTGAGTCAGTCTGTCACTTGTCACTGTCACAACTATTGGATGTATTGTCATGAAATTTTGTTCAGGCATTCATGTTCCCCTCAGGATAAATTGTAAAAACTCCAATACTTTGGTTTATGACCAAAAACCTGCAAAACTAAAGTCATTCCCATCAGCCTAAGCTGTACTTTTTGTTTAGTGTTATTTTGCAAATGTTGGCATGCTAACACGCTAAGATGGTGAACATGGAAAACATATATCTGCAAAACATCAGCATTAGTAGTGTCACTGTTAGCATGTTTCTATGCTGGTGTTAGCATTTGGTAGTACACCCTAATGAAGAGAAGGGGGAAGTATAACTGACCTATTAGGACAGTGCATTTTACAAATGTCCTGTAAGTTACACTGTCTGACTGTGAATTTTAAATTTCAAACAGAATATTGAATATTTTAAAATGTATACAAATGTATGTGTCCAACAAAAGACCATTCTTCAAAGATGACATGTTTGTTGGGCACTAAAACCGTTTTTACATCACGGTCGCTGTCCTCCGTGTCGCTGAACATACATGACAGAATTCTTGCTCTTTCCTTTCTTTCAGTAACATCAAATAAATCCCAGAAGAGACGTAAAGGCATGCACCAAAGGCAGAGTTTCATGTGCTGTCGTTGAATTTTTTCTCCAACTCTTCCACACATTTTCTAAATAATTTGGACTGAATGTCACGGGTGACACTCGGTGGAGGATTTGCCTGTGGGGCGAGCTTTTCCTGGTGACATTTTCGCACCATGTGTGTGACAACTTGTCTCTTTCAGCATGTGTTTACGTAAGAAAGGACAGACAGAAGGAGCACGTCAGGTTGTCGGTTGTGTGAAAATCAGGATGTGTTCACGGCTATCGTCCCACAAGGTCACAGCCATCTCCTGCTCCATCTGTCACTATAGTCACACACACTCGTGCACGTTTATTCAATCCATCACTCTCGCCATCAGTGTCTGTTTCCTTCTCAAAAATCACACAGCACATGATTTAGTGGACACACACACACACACACACACACACACACACACTCTGCTGCCACTGTAGGTTCATCTATCTTCGTCAAAGCAGACCTCCAGCCAACAGTTGACATCTGACTGCTAGCAAAGAAGAGAGAAAGGAAATCTCTCTGCCACAGACAGAAAGTGTTGTTCATGTGTGTTCATGTGTGTTTGTTTGTGTTTAATGTTTAAAAAACAGTGACAAATGCAATGTGTTTCCTTCAATAGCATTGACAGCAGTGACATACCAACCCTGTCTCCTAGAAATTACATCCTATACAACTAAACTGTTTTCCCAATCACGTAATCACTGCCTAGATTATGTTCACAGGTAATGTTTTTTCAAATGAGTGAAGCTAGATTTATATATGGCTCTGAAGTCAGAGGGAGGACATCGGGGTGGACACGGGACGTACAAGATGCAGGACTCTGACAGCACAGACCCGGGTTTGCATCCCACGTGTGGTTAGATTTAGGCAACAAAAGCACTTTGGTGCCACTGCGTATGCGTGAAAATGCAGTTCCATTTGTACTGAAGTTCTTTGAGAAATGTATGAAGTAGTACAAAGTCAGGAGGTTGTGATATGTAGGACAAGCGAGTGAAGCTGTAAACGGAACCATGTTTCTGCACATGTGCAGTAGCATCTGCTGTGCAAGGAATCTCACTCCTGAGGGTCAAGTCAAGTCAAGTCAATTTTATTTATATAGCGCCAAATCACAGCAGAAGTTATCTCAGGGCACTTTTCACAGAGAGTACTCTTTAATTTACAGAGACCCAACATTCCCTCATGAACAGCACATGGCGACAACTGCAAGGAAAAACTCCCCTTTAACGGGAAGAAACCTCGAGCAGAACCGGCTCTAGGTGGGCGCCATCTGCCTGCACCAGTTGGGTTGAGAGAGAAAGAGGGAGGGAGGGAGGAGGGGGGTAGGTGAGAGAGACACAGAGAAGCACACATAGAGAAAGGTCATTATCTTATTGCTATTTTTTACTTTTTGGAGCTGTTTCTAAACACGTTATGGTAGCCACCGTCTTCAGGGACAGATAACATGTCACTGTGTTTTTAAGAGTTTTTGGAGGTCTACAGCACAGAGGAATCAGATATATCAGGCTTTGAACTCACACAATACTTGTTAGTAGATCAGTTCATTGTTGGTTTGGATCCAAACATGAGATTTGTTGAAGAAGAAAATATAGAAAATCTAAAATATAGAGGCTGCAGATTATATTTAAGGACCACTTGAGACACTGTTGCTTTCTACAGTGACTCTTATTGGAACTAAGTGCTAACGTGAACTGAAACACTAGTTATGTTATTCAGAGCTGCAGTTGTCTTTTAGTTCTGTTTATGTTGTTTCATGCAGCCTTATATGCAGCCACTCTGACAGACTGATTATTCATGTTTTTGTCAACAGTGATATATGCTGAAGTTTATATTGCTGTGTGTTTGTTGTGCACTTATTGAAGTTGTGTTCATGTGAGTTCTGGGATGGTTTGTGCAGTGTTATATTATGTTTTCTGGGTTTTTTATTTTCTGTTTGCTCTGTGTTTCCCTTCTGTGTTCCTGGTCCACACCTGCCCTGCATCAGTCTGGTTAGCCCTGCCCTGCTCCCTGTGACTTCCCAGCCAATCAGCTCCCAGCCTGCCCTTGTGTCTTGCCACCTGTTTCTTGTTGTTTCATTAGTTCAGTTTGTATTTAGGTCCTAGCTTTTAGTTCAGCTTTGTTGGATCCTCTGTTCTGCTTGTTCAGTATTCTGTTTTTCTCTCAGCCAGCTTTGTTTTTGCCTGTATGAGCCTAAAATAAAGGCATTATTCTTCAGCCCTGCTCTGCCTGCAGTCTCCTGCATTTGGCTCCACCTGATTTGCTCCACCCTAAAATTATTAACAGTTATAAACCTTTTATAAAGGATGCCTTATCAGAAATTGGTACCATTTTTATTACAGCTTTATTATGAGGCCAGGAACAGAGATAAATGCCAGTCTGACATGGCTGTGGTGATACAGCTGGAAATAAATATTATGTACACACACACACACACACACACACAGGGAGGAGGTATGTGCAGTATTTTCATTTATATAGATGTGCAGTTTGTGTATGAGGAGAAAGAAAAAGGCACATTTGTCAAAAGAGACAAAATGAAGACAGTGTCAGATTACTGTGTGTGTATTGTTAGATGTAAATGACAGAGAGAGAGCATGATTCACAGTGCTGTGTATATGTAATAGTATATATGAAGTTATGCCTTCAAGCTGTGCATCTGTGTGTGAACATGTTTATGTATGGTTATGTATGTGTGTGTGTGTGTGTGTGTGTGGGTCCTTTATGTCACGTACAGCTGTGGTAATATGAGTGTTTATATTACAGCTATTAATCACGCTGAGCAGTGGAGGGTTTTTGTCATCTCTCATCTCTTCATTTCTCTTTTTCTGACAGTCCGGCTCCGACTTTAAAACACACTTTTACTACCAGCCCGTCACGTTATCCCACTGTGTGTGTGTGTGTGTGTGTGTGTGTGTGTGTGTGTGTGTGTGTGAGAGAGAGAGAGAGAACCAAAAATAGACATGTCAGTCAACCATTCACAGACCAGTTAATTCACATCCTAACAATGGGATACAATTAAAATCAAATTAAGAATTAGGAAAACAACAGGCGTTAAATGACTAATTAATAAATGATTTAAATGAGTTAATGAATGATGGAGAGTAGAAGTCTTAAAGAGGAATTACATTTAACTGAGACTGCCGAAACAACTCGCTGTCATTTTTGCTCAATAACATCTGTTTACATTGCAGTGAATGTGTGGCTGTAGTAATTATGACGGGAGCAAAGATGGAAATCAGGTGACGTTAGATTTAATTGATTGTCTCTACCCACCAGTTTAAAAGAGGTTGGACTGGGACGATTTTTACCAGAACATAGTGCTGCAACACCAGCAGGTGGATGTGGACAAAACACAGAAATAGGGTCGACATTTAATCAGGATTATTTCAGCCGACACAGATCCCTTTAAAATACGTGCGGATCCACCCTGATATGATCCTTAGGATTGGCTTGGGTCAGTTTTTGTAAGCATGAACTAGAACATGTTAGTTAGTTAGTGAGCTTTACAGGTGCTGGTAGACAGTTTGTTGGACAGAGCCAGGCTAGCTGGTACCCCGTTTCCAAGCAAATAAGAGTATTTCTGAAACCAGGGGAGTCCCTGGCTGGAATCAAACCTGCGATGTCACAGTTACATGGCATGTGCAGTAACCATTTGGCTACCAAGGTGGTCCCAGAAATTTCTTTTTAAAAAGGCTTTTATTTAATTGATACCACTCTGTTTATTTCCAACATGTCTTATCTGTTTTATTACTACTGTTGTTTTATTGTTTTTTTTAAATAATTTTTTAATCTTTTACTGGGTTTATTTTATTCAGTTCAGTTTTATTTGAATTTATTTGTCTAATTTTTCTGCCTAATTGTAGAACTAAAATGTTTTAACCATGTAAAGCATTTTGTAACTTTGTTTTGAAAAGTGCTGTATAAATAAAGTTTATTATTATTCCCAAAATGTTAAACTTTTCCTTTAACTTTGACTGTGAACTGTTTCTTCTGTTGCTTCTACTTTGCTGACTTTGATGGTTAAAATGCATGAGATAAATCAGTGTTAATCCCTCACTATGGTGACATATTCAGTCCAGCTTCGGCCCCATTTTCTCATCCATAATGAGGGACTGATTCAGGCTCAGACCAAAATTATAATTACTATTAAATATTAACTGTTACTAGTATTACTCCCAAAATGGAAATTGGTTAGGATGCATTATAATGAGATTTGTGTTCTATTTTTGTTACACACACATCAGTTTGCAGCAGAATAATTCCTTAAACTGTGAACTCGCCTTTCGTCATCGTGCTCTTCCCACACAAAGGCAAAGTTTTGAGAAAGTTTTGATTTATTAAGTAGTTACTTGCTGATTTATTGTCACTGTTTCTGGGTGTGCTTTATCTGTGGAGAGAGGCTGGCTAACACATTTTAGTTGGGAGCTATAACATTACCTCTGCTCAAGTTTATGTGTCTGTGTGAGAGAGCGAGAGACTGAGAGAATTAGAATAAAACTGGACTACAGCTGAAAGTTCAGGCTTGTGCACAACTTTAATGGAAAGTCTTCACACAGCAGAAGAAGAGGTGTGGATTGTTGCTAATTTGCTTGCGATACAGTATTACTCCTGTCATCTGTGTGTTTTATAGCTGTGTGTCAGTCACACTAATCTCCTCTGAAAATGAATGCAAATCCAACCAAAATGAAAAATCCTCCTCCTAAAACCTACTTTGCCGCTTTAACTGAATTGGGGTGAATTTCAAGTGGAAAATCTGAAATCCTGCATTATTCTGGGTGAGCAAAGGACAGCGTCAACATGAGGATAATGTCGGTCTCCTAATTGAGATTAAGGTTTAACTCTGACATGTGACTAATACAAAACAGGTCTGTGGAGAGAACAGGAGAGAAAAAGAGTCATTTGAACCTTGTTTAAAAGCGGTCACATCTTCAAAGTACTTAGCAGGTCTACAGGATGTATCGCAGCAAATATTCGAGCTACTTTACAGGAAATTGACAGTTTGTCATGAAAGAAACTGGTGTTAGTGAAGCAAATGCTGCATAATCACAATTTTGGTTCCATGTTTTAGTCAGACTCCACAAACTACTACTTCTGCTTGATTAGAGAAGTAAAAGAAAATACAATAAATCAACTAATTAAAACTACACAACAGGCGACCCTTGAGTTGAAATGATTGAACTTCATCCTCATCAGAAAATAATCATTTTTGTCATATGATCATGAACAAAACTTACTTTTACCTCAACAAACACTGAATTTAAATATTTGCTGTTCCATTGTTTGGACGGTATAGTCAACCTCTACAAAAACAGACAGTGCGTGTGTGTGTGTGTATGTGTGTGTGGTTGATTTGCAATACATGATTGATTCTGTTGGTTGGTTAAGATATTCACAGTAAAATGCCTCAACAACTACTGAATGGTTTGCCATGAAATTTTGTACCAACATTCATGTTCCCTGTCAGGATGAATCAGGGCAGTGGTGGCCTAAAGGTAAATCTCCTGGCCTGTGACCAGGAGGTTGGCGGTTTGATCTGCGGACTGGGAGAATAAATTCATAAAAACTTTGCAAACAAAGCGTCACGGCAGCTGGAGCTGGCTTTGTCTTACAGGCAGCTCATACATACGCTCACTGCAACTTTTGGACCTTTGACCATGTTTAACATCCAACATCAGAACAGGATATAAATAACAGAAAATCAAAAAAAGCAGAATATGTTCCCTTTTACCTGAACATGCTCAGTGGACAGCAGGTTAGACTGTGGTTGTACTGGGCAGCTTCCAGGTGTGAATGTGTGTAACTGAGTGTGATCAGTTCTTCAAAAGACAGGCTTCCTCCTCTCAGTGAAACTTTCCTGAATGAATAAAGGTTTAATAAAGAAAGAATTAGAATCAGTGATTCTGTAACTTTTCATCTAGCACCATCATGAGGTCAGAATTTGAACACATTATTGTGTTTTGTGCTAATTAGTAAATGTTATTTAAGTGGCACAAGAGGAAAAAGTAAGGTAATCACCATCATCATCAGGATTCATCCTCTTGGAACCATGAACGTCTGTACAAAATTTTATACATACAGTACTGTGCAAAAGTTTCAGGCACTTCAGGTGTTTAGATTCTTATCAACACCATCAGGGAGGCGTCTGATCGTCCCAAATGTATTCTGCAGCAACATCCAGCCAGAGTCATAAAGAACTATCTTCAGCAACAAGAAGAACAAGGAGTCCTGCAGCAGATGGTTTGGCCCCCACAGAGCCCTGATCTCAACATCATGGAGTCAGTCTGGGATTACATGAAGAGACAGAAGCAGCTGAGACGCCGAAATCCACAGAAGAACTGTGGCAACTTCTCCAAGATGCAGGAACAACCGACCTGCCAAGTACCTGAAAACCTGTGTGCAGGTGTACCGAGGAGAACTGCTGCTGTTTTAAAGGCAAAGCTGCTCACTGCAGATACTGATTTACTTTATGTTTCTGCTGTTTACTCAACTTTGGATCAAGTTAATAAAAAATAAAAAAATATTGATGGTATTAGATCTCCACTTTACTTTTAGTGCCTAAAACCTTTGCACGCTACTGTGTGTGTGTGTGTGTGTGTGTGTGTGTGTATAAGTAGATAAATGAAAACTTTGACCTGTTGGTGGCAGTACAGGAAAAGTCAGAGGATCACCAAAGTATGCAAAATATCATGGCAATCCATGCAGTTGTTGAGATATTTCACTTTGGACTGACAGATCGACATTGCTATCCACTGACCCATGGCAAAAAAAAGAAATGACATATTGACATATTGGATGTTTATTGTAAACATTTCCCACACATACAGCACACTGAGCACCAGGAAGCTGTCATTGCTTCATCTTAAGTAAAAAAAAACAAACAAACAAATAAAAAAACACTTCATTTTTGGCTTTGTAATGTGGAAATGTTTTGACATGTAAAAGGTGAATAAACCTTGACAGAGACGGGTATAAAACTACATAGACACTCAAAAAGAAACAAAACACCTAACCTACATTCTCTTAAAAAAGTAACAAAAATAGAAATGGCCTCTTCTCATGTAACCCTGCCTGTGGCTCACGTCTCCTCTGCCTCTACATGAAGAGGGGGAGAGTTCGCAAATCATCCAGAATTCTGTTTGAAGCGTGACGTCAGCGAGAGGTTTTGACGCTGGGAAACATCAGATACACAGCAGGAGCAAAGGAATAAAAAATATTCTGTATATCTGCAGAGAGGAGATGGAGGAAAAAGGAAGAAAATTAGAGCAAAACTGAATCTGTGAGCATGTAGATCAGGATCTCATACAGATGTATAAGGAACAGATGCTTACATTAGAATGAATTAAAAGCCTCCACCGTCCCCACAACCTGAAGGGCAGAATCTCCAGGTTTGAGATTTGTAGATTTAATGACAGCAGTATATAATAATATACTGATGAGTGTGACAATGGAAAAACAAACAGGTTTCTGGATTGTTGGTGTAAAACTAGCAATAATTCTTTGCCCTCAACTGAGACTTCCAGGCAGTTTTGTTTTCCAATAAGCTCTACCATCAATGATTAAGGTTAGTATTTTATTCTCATTTTGTTTTCTTCCCCTGAAGATAAACTATCTTTCTGTTGTGTCCTGCTGGTCATAGACATTCTTGTCGACTGATACTAATATTGTCAGCTGCTTGTTCATCTTATTTGTTTTCAGCATGTCAAATGAACAACAGCAACATGAACTAAAATGGATTTGTTTATTGATCAGTTTGATTTTAAGCTGTGCAAGCATCATGATCCTCTGACTTTATCCTTTAGCATCCTCATAAGATTTGTTTTTTTGGTGCCAATTATTGGGTGGATTGTTGTCCCTATATGAATAAAAATGGACTTCACTTGACCCACAAAACAGCTCAGAGATTGAGAGAGAAAGATTCAAAAAAGCACAAAAGTTCAAATCTCAGTACAACCAATAGCCTGAACCAGGTAATTCAGAATGTATAAAGTCCAGAGTCATTGGCCTCAGATATGGCTGGGAGGATGACACCAGGAACCAGCAAGGTCTCTGGAAAGTTGGCCATGTTTGTTGATCCCTCCCTGATGTCCCAACGTGTCTAAGGTCCAGAAGTTTAGAGCTAATATCAAATATTTGCCTCAGCAAAAGACAGAGAGGCTACACCATGTATAAACCAGATCTGCAAGTACATAAAAGTGTCAACAGAGCAGCTTGTGGATTTTCTGAACACAGGACATGTCTCACTTCACCCAATGCAATTTGGTTTTAGAAAGCATTACTTGACTGAGACTGCAAATTGTTATTTCACAGAGCAAATTAAGATTAAGATTTACGCAGACCATTTGACACTGAATCATCATGTCTAAACTGTCTAACTTTCACATTTTAATTTTTCTGAAAATACTATGAAATGGATGGAGACCTCTTTGGCAATGTACAGGGATTGGAACAAAGCTCCCCTCACAAATTCACTGCTCCTTAGGTGTGCCCCAGGGATCTATCCTGGGCCCCTTACTCTTTAGCTTATATGCTAACAACCTTCCTACTGTATGCCCGGATGTAATGACTCAAAGGTATGCAGATGACACCATAATTTTCTTTCATTGGAGAGCAGGGAAAGCCTGAGGGAGAGAGAGGGATGGAAGGTGCACACGCTGAAAGGGAATGGCTGATTTTGTGCTAATTAGAAAAAGAAAAAGAAGCGAGTCCAGCCCAGTGCCCAGTTTGATAAATACTATATTTACATGTGTTTGGAGCAGAATGTGTCACATCTGCACTTTGAAAAACAGGCACAGAAGCCTCAGAGCATCTGGACCTGTGTGTTTTACAGCAGTGGTTCCAAACCTGGGGGTGAGGTCCCGCAAAGGGGTCATACGATAAATCTGAGGGGTCGTGAGATGATTAATGGGAGAGAAGAAAGAAAGAATGTTAGGAAACATATTCTGCTACACAAAATGTTTTTTAGACTACTGTCATATTCTCTTGTGAAATACTGATCATCTTATGATACTTATGATTCTTATCATCACAGCTTCTAAAAAGTACTCAAATTAAACAATCTGAGAATTGCAAATATTTTATATAACAAATTATTGAGTCAAAGAACATTGTTCACATTGTTCTACAGGACAAATAATGTTTTGATGTTTTTCTTGTACTATTGCTTTCCTGTACTTTTAGTACACATCTATTTCCTGTCTGTCCATCCTGCAGAGGGATCCCTCCTCTGTTGCTGAGGTTTTTTAGGGAGTTTTATCTCATTTGAATCAAGGGTCTAAGGACAGAAGATGTTGTATTGCTGTACAGATTGTAAAGCCCCCTGAGGCAAATCTGTGTTTTGTGATATTGGGCTATACAAATAAAAAAAATGGATTTGACTGGATTTGAGTTCAACTTTGGTGAACTTTGACCCACAAAACAGCTCAGATTTAGTGAGATTCACAAAGCACAAATAAAAGTTCAAATCTTAGTATGACAAACAGACTGAACCAGGTAATTCAGAATGTATAAAACCCAGAGTCATCGGCCTCAGATATAGCTGGGAGGATGACACCAGGAACCAATAGAGTCTCTGGAAATCAATTAAAAAAGTTCTGTGCATTAAATTGGAATGACACGGGAGAAAAGTATTGATATATATCAATACTGGTTCAGTATAAGAAGCACTGAAGCAGGTGATTCCACTAATTAGTCTAGAACTCTCAACTGGTGTTGGAATGGCCCAGTCAGTCACCCGACTTGAACCCAATAGAACATTTATGGAAGGAACTGAAGATAAAGATTCACCAGCAGACCCCCGGAGTCTTTATTTGCTGCTTAGAAGAATGGGCCAAAGTCCCCCCTGAACACTGTGAGATTAGTTTCTCGTACAGGAAGCATCTTGAAGCTGTCATTGCAAACAAAGGCTTCTCCACCAAGTATTTCAGTTAGCGTGTTCAATATTTTTTTCCTGTCATTCCAATTTAATGCACATAACTTTTTTTGAAATGTTATGATTTCTTCCGCTGTGTTGCCTTGAGTTAATACCAATGTCTGGTCTTAATTGCATGTGAATAGCTGCACTGGAAATATGTTTCCTGAAAAAAATGCTGACGTGCTGAATACTTATTTCCCCCACTGTATGTGTGTGTTGATTGTTGATGATTGATGATGACTATCACCAGCGTAGGTCATTAGGCTACTTAACATAGCGTGCTCTTGATTTTTATATGATATCGTATAAGTTATAGTGTTATGTCCATTTACGTACGAATGCACTCCGGCCATATGGGTCTCCCTCTCTCACACTCTTTGTTTCACTAACACACACCTGTGGCTATGGTGTGTGGCTGGCCGTTCACCTCACTGTACAGATTTGTGAACACAGATTATACTTGTATATTATCCATACCGGATACTCATTTCATCAGAGCACTCGGCTCATCCCTACTGATTACAATGCTGCCTGTTTGCCAAATGCATCTATGGGGGACTGCCCACTGGTCCAACGGCCCATTATTCCGAAACCCCAATAGTCAGGAAAATGTCCCATTGGACTGAAAGCCCATTAGTCCGACAGGCGTTAACCTGAAAACAAAGGCCCACTGATCCGAAGGCCCATTACTCCTAAAATACACATTCTTCCTGGCGTTCATAACCGCCGATTTATTAAATCGGCTGGGTGAAACATGACGCTGAATTTAGCAGAAGACCTCAGTCATATATAAAAAGTCTTGTTTTGTAATGAACATTATCAGTGTCTGATAACCAATAATGATGCACTGCCATTATTTACAGATGTCACTCATTTTAACTGATGTGATTACCGCAGTAATGCTGCGACGGCAGTGAAGGGCGATGAAATAATGAACCCAGGAGTAGCTGCAGTGTGCCACAAAAACCACCAGATGGCACATGTGAGCAGTCCAGGGAGAGTGTCTGTCTGTCTGTAGGGCAGTCAATACAAAATGGCGACCATGCTCGGAAAGCAGACGTGACGGGGAAACAGAGAAATGATGTGAAACTGTTTGGGAATTACAGCAATCTGTTATATTTTCTGCCTGGCCTGTACAGTATACACGTTACAGTCTTAATTTCATAGTGGATATTTGTGTTTTATTTAAACCAACAATCCGTCAACACAACACAATTTGCCCCCCCCACCCCAAATTTGTAATTGACATCAGACTCCCCCAGAACCTGAAAGACAGCTGATTTGTTCTCCTCAATATTCAGAGTTGAGCTGACTCCAAAATGCACTATGTGTATCAAACGAGACGCAGCAGGTTTTCTCTGAATGTGTTCATATTCAGCAACAGTGAAAAGCAGCTGTGAGCGCAGTGCCAAAGCTTTGGCTCTGTCCTGTGGGCTGCCACTGCATCAGCCCCGAATGTTTTGAGCATGGCTCTGCATATTTCTGCTCCTCAAAACTGGTATTTTAATGTAACAGAGCAGAACCTAATGTGGAGCTTCAGAGAGGGGGAGAAATATGGTGCTGCACATAACAAGACGCATACAGGCTGTGGATGTATTATAAGGTCAGTAAAGTTATTTTCACAGTGAGTGGAGCAGTTTCTGCAGCTGTCTGTGTTTATGACGATAAGTACATCTTTAGATTGAGTGATGTGCGCATTTATGCACGTGGCGCAGCAGCATTAACACCAGGGGCCAGATGCATAAAACTATCTGTCACGACTAGCATGACTTAAAATGTGTACGCACAAAGCCAGAAATACGCAGACACATTCTTTTCGTCAGATTAATAAAGCCGTGTGTACACATGGCTCTGTTTTATACATCTCAGTCACTGAGGAACTGGGTGCACGAGCCTCATTTCCACTCCCACAATGAGCCATAAATGGATGAAGACACACAGTGAACCAGCTGTTTTCATACCAACATGATGCCTGCTCCACCTGTGTGTACACCTGTCAATGAAACTAACAGGAAATAAAAGAGCTGTTTCACCGATTGTGTGGCATCGGCGAAGTTCTCCAACAGCAGAACAGCTGTCATTACGCAAGACTGTTACGCACAGATGTGCAGCTCTTTATACCTATCGTTATTCATCACATGGACTGTAAACCATCATTGGCAGTGATATCTCAGAAATGTTGGTTAGGGTTAAAAGGAAGACTTTAAAAGTTTTGACACAACTAAAAATAAAATAAAAACTTTACTTTAATAAAGTTTCACAACGTGACACTTAAGGCCACAAACTGAACTGCCTGTCAGCAACAGAACATTAATCCTTGCTTAGAATGTTAACAACATATTAATACAATGAGAAATCCCATAGAAAAATGGCAAAGCTAGCAGAGACCTGCCAACCCTGAACAAATTTTCTGAGTACCACTTTGGCGACCGTACATCATTTGCATGCATGCAGCAGTCAAACAGACAAAAAAGTGAGGGAAGCACTGATATGAAAATTCTCGATACCATTAACAAAAATATCTGCAGATGTCCTACTGTTAGTTGGTCATTTATGCCTGTTTTTAACAAGGAACACAATTTCACTGAGGCTACACACTAACCCACTACTGCTGCATTTATATAGTTTCTATTGTTTACATCCACATTAATAAAACTTTAAGCCAATTTCATTTTTTGAAAATATGATTTTCAGCTAATTTGAAAAGATGATAACAATGTAGCTGTAAAAGCCAAACCAGCCTAAACAGACTATTTTGTGGCTGTGGTGAAATAAATATTTTAGTGCAGGTTAATACAACTGTGCTCATAATAGGAAGGCTGTTACTTAATGGTATGATGACCTAATAACAGTACAGGCTGAATATGAACATGGCTTTTGAAACTGTAGAAGTCATCACGTCCCTTCTTACATATTGTACTTAATTTGCAATGGGGATGTTTCCTTTCCTGGAAATGTTCCTAGATTAGGCAAAGTTATAGACTTCAGTGACTACAGACACACCTCCCAGTAACTTTCTATGTAACATTATTTCTGCAGTATGTGCACTTGCTTTTTTTTCCCATTGTGCCATGATCTGCTCCTCTCATTACAGTTACCCAGATAGCACACACACGTCTCGCCGATGTCGGCCTGATGTATAAAGTTGCATTGGCAAGACGTAGTATGGAGAACATTTGCTAAGTGGCAATATGTTGCTGAGACGTCGGCATTTGGTTGAAAATGCCCTCCAGAGGATGTTTGGACGATGAATCAAAGCCGCATCGCCCGGCCACTCTACAGCCTCTTTTAACTATGGATGTTTCAGACAGCAAATATTTCATCATCCATGACCGAAATTAACACGTATAAACATCAGATTTGATGGGAATATAAGGATACAATAAAAAAACAAAGGGGCATAAATAGCTACCTGATTTTGTGTGTGGGTATAATGAAGAGACACGATTCAAGTTAATGACAAGAAATTTAATATTGAGCTGGATATGTAGCCATCACAGCACAGACAAGAAAAGGAACAGACAAACAGAAATACATAAACATCATAGTTTGGCAGGTCTGGAGACTGAATGGGGCAGCACTGGATCCTGCTGGGAGACTAACAGACAGGAGCTCTGAAACAGCAGCATTCTAACAAAGTGTTTTTACCAGTTTTAATTACTGGGTCTGTTTGTTTTGGAGAGGAGGAAACCTCTGCAGATAACTCGGCTCCGGGTAAAAACCTCCTGAACACTGAAGGAATCCTAAGCTAAAAATAAAACAGTTATGGTGGTTGTTGTCACTATCCGCGGTTTAAATTTTATTAAGCCGTAAAGTTATGCATAATTAAGGACGTGGCTGGTTTGAGTGACAGGTCGTCAGCTGCTAGGTGGTTTGTTTCAGCAACCGGACTTCATTCGGCGAGCCTCAGCTCCACCTCTTTGCCCATTTTGGATTAGCTGGGAGTAAGGCGGAGTCAGGCAGTGCCAAGATGGCGTTGGCTGGAGCCGCCCACTTTGAGCTTCAAACCTACTCTTCAGAAACCAACGGGGGACATCATGGTGGCTCTGTCTATATTATTTTACATTCTATGGTCTGAGCGCTGTCTTTTGTTTCTTCCATCTTTGACATTAATTTGATAAAACACTGGGACTTTTTTCTTTTTACTTAGATCCAGTAGCTGTTTTTATATTGTTTATTTTGGCAAAAGTGGTTCTTGGGCCCTGAAAGTTATAAAAGTAGTGTTAAAAAAATCAAAGTATTCAAACTTTCAGTAGCATTCATTCTGAAAAAAATATAAGCTACTGCCTACATTACCACAACTATACAGAATAGCCAATAAACTCAGATATGCTCAAAATGTTCCCCTCAATATATTGATATAAAAAATATAAATAAAACAACATGAACACAAACACACACAGTGTGATGTGATCTGTTGAAATGTAATGGAGATGGTTACTGTGTACTCTGTTCCTACATAAGATCTATAACACTACTGTTAAGTGGGGATTCATTTCAATGGCTACTGTACCTTCACCCTTTCCTCAACATAAGCACATCAGCACACACACACACACACACACACACACACACACACAGCAGCTGAGATGACCGGCCCAGCCGGCGGCTCCTCACATGTCCAAAAACATTGTAGCAGATTTACAGGATAAACTGGCCGCATATTGGGACTCTAATTGTTACTTTCTCACATGAAAAAGAACTTGACCTTAACCTATAACCTGACATATTAACAGTCCCACAGTCAAATTTACAGCAGCTTAGCCATCTAAGCTGTCTTACGTTCAGAAGAGTCCATGTTGCCAGGCTGGAGCTGAACTATGGCAGCTGTTGGAGGTTGTTGGTCGGGCCTGTGAATACTCTGTTATGAATTGAAGAAAATATTTAAAAAGATCGAACTAGCATGTCTTCATCAGTGTAATACTGGGTCTGTTTGTTTTATTGATACAACATAGATACAACTTCAGTCAATTTTCAAGGATCAATGATCCCCTACCGAAACTGTGACAGCTGAAACAAGGAAGTCTGGTGAAAACTTGAAGGTAGATTCTGATGTTCTCTGCATGTCTCTAAAACTATGCTATATAGTATCAATATACATATAAAATGTCTTACGATGTTGAGCCTTCTGATTGGCAGGTTGGAAGAGGTTCAGTGGGAAATTGAGGCCCGGAAGTGTTTGGTGTGACTTGAAGAACACAAAGATCAAAATTAGTATTTTTTTCAGCTTCATATCTTACCCTCAGAGGGCTCTCTGAACTCTTCTGGGTTTTTGGGGTGGTGGAGGATGCATTTCAGATAGAAGTAGAGGAAGGTCATCTTTTTCTGACGGTGAAAGGATGTGGTGATGATGATGATGGTCTGCAGGAGAGGGCAGTCTGACACACACGGTCCGAGGAGGGTGGAGGTGGAGACAGAGCCTGCTTGAAAGAGTGAGAGAAACAAGAACATGTTTTGTACAACACAATGAAACTCCATTTAAAGAACTGAAGTATTTGCCATACTTCACAAATGAAAATGTATGTAAACATGTGGGCATGGTGGGGACCAGCGCCGATGGCAGGGCACCAGCTGGTTCCTGGTGATCCGGCCGAGATTTCGGCGGGTGTCCCGACGCCGACACATCACCAGCGAACAGCTTTTTCGGCACTGATACCAGGCCGACCGGGCCTGTGCCTACATACAGCCTCACAGAGCTGCTAGCATGACTATAAACTCCTAAAGTTGATTTATGGTCGCTCAGAACTGGTTCTTATGAAGGCAGTCATAGTGTTGCACTCTGTTCTTCACATGAAAAGTGACAGAAATAGTTTGTGTAATGAATGAAAAAGGAGAGCTGAGTCAGCAGTTGAAACCCTGACTCCTCTCTCACCTACGCACAGCTGAACAATCACTGCATGAAGTGGGTGTGAATGTCTCCTTCCCCTTATCCGCCATCAGAAAGGTGCGGGGGGAGGAGGTTTAATGGGCTTCTCCACTGTCTTACAAACATGTCTGAAGGAGTATACAGCCACCTTTTTAAGGAGCTTTCAGACAGTGAGTAGTTGCTGCCTCTGCCGCTGTCATCAGTGATGATGATGATTCAACTTCTTCAACTTCCCACTGTGGCTGACCATTGGACCACAGCAACCCCAGCAAGGGAAGCGATACTGAGCTAATTTTACTCATATCTGAGTTTCCTGAATGAGTTTCTTCTTCACCAGCAGACAGATCAATGAAGAGAAACAGTCATGGAACTTCAAAGTTTGATTATCCGGTACAACAATAAGCGTTTGTGATACCAGTTAGCTAAACTTGCTATATTAATCATGTCACATTGCTAACCATTTTCTCCATTTTAAGCCACAAACAGCTCTATTTACTATATAACTTCTGACTGGTACTGTAGCAGTGTGGTACAGGTTGTGAGTAGGATCAGAGGTAGTCTGAGGATGAAGTCACACTCTCAGTGTGTGTTGTGATCTGAGCCTCTCTGTTCTGTGTTGTGACAGCTGCTCTGGCCGCATGTGCATGTTAGTGCATGTGAGCGTGCATGTTAGTGCATGTGAGTCCCTCCCTGTCCTACCTGCGTCTGTCTTCAACATGGCGGCCGGGTCACAAACTTTCTCATATTACAACTAAACAGTACACTAAAATCTGAAAACATTTGAGGCGAGAAATGCAATGCAGTAACAGAATCTTTACTGAACTTTATTGAGTAAACGACGCATGCATTTGTTTTGGTCTGAGATGCTGCTGCTAGTGCGACATCTAGTGGGGCTGAATGTCGTATATTGCACCTTTTTAAGTGAGTATGATTTTAAAAAAAAAGCATATTGGAGCACATGATTGAATAGCTAATATGTTTGCCAAACACACTCCTGCATTATTCAAGAGGCAAATCCTGAACTGGGCATGCTCACACACACACACACACACACACACACACACACACACTGACATACAAGCTGTTTTCACCCTCCACTTATTTATTAATCCAAGTACAGCACAGACATGACACACACACACCCACACACTAAATTGTTTATTGCTTGTCTACTGAAATGTACCACAAACACACACACAAACACTAAAATTTACAATCTCTAGGCATGTATAAAATGTATTCAGAGAGACACACATACTTACCATATGTCTAGAAATACACATAAAACTGTCTTCAAAACTGCTGTTGCTTGGAGGAATATTCCACACACACACACACACACACACACACACACACACACCACATTTCCACCCTCTCCTTATTTATTAATCCAAGTAGATCGCAGACGTGACACAGGAAAACACACACACAACATAGTTTATTAGATGGTCATGTGATTATTGAAACATGCCACAAACACACACAGAAGTGTACAATCTACATGCATAAAATGTATCCAGATATGTACATAAACTCACTCACACACACTCACACACACACACACACACACACACTTTATATACTGTATAAGAACACACAAACAGCTTCATTTAAAGTGCATGATGTTTACCCCAGTTTCCTACTACTTGCACACACCTAAAGGCAAATATTTTTATACACACACACACACACACACACACACACACACACACACACTCACAGTCAAGAATTATTACTTATTTTTCAGGTTTTCAGGATAAAATACATACAGACTCCTCCACTTGCACACGTTCATTAACACACCTTCAAAGAAGCACATACACGCTCAAATGTATCTTTATAAATAAATTTAAGATCCCCTCCAGACACACTTGAAGACATAAAATACTCTGCTTTGACTAACAATTAGAGTCTGATATGTTTCTTCCTTAAAAAGCCTTAAAATGACATCCTACTCCGTCTTTCTCATTAAAAATCCAGAATTTATGAATGCAAATATTTTTCATTTTAAAGTTTTCCTGCTGGACACCAGATGTCTCCTCCTTCACTGTAAAGTCCTTCCTCAGTGTTTGGAGCCAAGCGTGATGTGGAAACTTGAGGCCTCCAGTGCACAAACTAGTTGTGATGTCAGAAATCATGCTCGTAGCTGCAGTACCAGTCGAAAGTTTGGACACACCGAGTTTTTCTTTACTTTTACTATCTAACAATACTGATAACATCAAAATTATAAAATAACACATATGGAATCATGTAGTAAACAATCTAATGTGACTATTTGCTGTATACCAACACTACCTCTGCATAACACAACTGATGGTCTCAAACGTGTTAAGAAGGCAAGAAATCCCACCAGTTATCTTCTGACAAGGCCCAGCCGGTAATTGGAAACCAGTCCAGGTGACTACTTCTTATTGGCAATAGTGTGCAAAGCTGTCATCGAGGCAAACAGTGGCGACTTTGAGGAATCTAAAATATTAAAGATATTTTGGTTTGTTTAACACTTTTTTCTTTACTACATAATTCCATTTCTGTGGTTTTCATAGTTTTGATGTATGTTTCTCTGAGCTCAGAGAAACTTTCCTTCAGCAGATAAATGTGAAAACAAACAAGAAGAAAAAACGTGTTTTACTGGAGGGGGACTTTAAGTATGTAAGTAAGTATTGTACTGGATTCTGTGGAGACAAACCACCCTCCTCTCTGTGCCAGGTGCTTATTAGTCCCCCCGTCATCCATTACAGTCACGGAACGTACAACTTCTCACATATTATCCCGTTTATACCACGGCCACTCACTAATTTGCATAGCGCTCAAGCTATTTATCCTATTATCTGTTGCTGGTGGTCACACAAATAATTTTAGCTCCAAGCTCTTTAACTGAGGCTCCAGCTACAGTTTAATACTAACACATTCATTTAGAACAGCAAACACTGACGTCATAGGTGTCCGGTTAAACTGTCCAGTTACTAAGAGTTAATCCACACCTTCCAACCAATTTTCAGTGACCATGATATAAGAATATATTACTGTATTGGTCCGAATATAGAGAAACTCTGATTATAAGACGACCCCCTTTTTCCAACACCTGTTTTTGAGAAAAGATTTTTGGAGATACATCACAGTATAGTCACACACTCTCCTGTCACACTCTTGGAAGTGGTCCGGCAGTTAGCATTTTTCAGACTGAGCTCCTCCTCATCATCTGTGACAGTGGAAACTGACAGCTTGACAGATTCAGGCTGCAGCTCGTTTCTGCTGTAAAGACGTCAGAAGACGCTTTGGACTCATTTTCACTCACCATGAATTTATTTCCTCTGCAGCAGAAAAACAGTTTACACAGACACTCCTGCAGGTTAAACTGAGCTGACCGAACACTTTTAGTGCTGACTGATTCTAACAGACTCACTGTAGACACGCTGGAAGAAACTTGCTAGCCTAGCAACATTAATGCTACAAACAACCCATAATGCAACACTCTCTGTAGGAGTTCAAAAAGTTCTGATGTGAACACCTAAATGTCTCGTCTTGAAATATAAGACGACCTCCACTTTTTCAAACGGTAATAGTCAAAGATCCCACACAACCCCAACGCCTCACAATCACTTACACTAATAAACATACAGCACACTCCTGTAAACACCGTCTGTTCCTGCTCCGCTTCCTGTGAGACCTCCGCCTCTCAGTTGCTGCCTTATTGCTCACTTCATGTAACATCTCCCCTCTTCCTCCCAGGACTTTTCCCCCTTTTTCTTCTCGGCCTCCATAATCCATCTTTTCCGCAGTGGCACAAATCAGATATTTATTATCAGCGGACCTAAAAGGATCTGCCTACAAGCTCTGACAACACAGAGAGAGGGGGTGTGGGGGGCTAAATTAGATTTTGGCAGGTATTATCCGTTTCCGAGACGTATGGATGTCCAAGGACATCGCCGGCAGGGTAAACAATGGCACATGCGAGGCAGCTGGATAAATAAAACAAACACAACAAATAACCAGTCGAGATGATTGTGGACACAGTGAGAAATGAGTTCTGAGATGGGCGGATGGTGGGGGGCGGGGAGGTGTAGGGTTGTTGGGTTGGTTAATGATGGAGGTGCATTAGGAGACATTGCATGTTGTTTTATGTTGCAACCCTGTTTAATAATGGACCAGAATTCATTGTGTAGTTTAAATTGGGTTTAATTAACCCTTTAAACCCCCAGGCTTGGTTTTCAATCCCTTTATTTACAGGCTTTTAGCAGAGTCACAAGATGTCATATATGTTTATCTGTAAAATAAGTTGGGCTACAAATACCGTCAGCTGAATGTGAGTTGTACTACATGTGTTATTCTAAAAAAATAGCTTCTTACTATTTAAAATATGGCTGCAAATGACTAATCTGGTGATTTAAAAAAAAAAAATGAAGACAAGGAAAAGCAGCAATTTCTTACCCTTCAGAAGCTGCAACCATGACATTTTTTTGTAATTTTTGCTTGAAAAATAATCAATTTGCTGATTAATTTTCTGTCAATTTGATTCTACCAATTGCAGCTCTAATTTAAAATAATTCAAGTTTTTGCCATTAGAGGGGAGTGTCAGTGTTCCAGGGATATAAGAACCATGTTCATAGGACACTCTGAGCCTTAGTAATGAAACAAATAAAGATAAAAATGGATTTAGTTGTTATTCTGTGTCTTATTGGGAATAATCTAGCTCTAAGTTTTGGACCTACAGTTCCCATAATGCTTTGGTGGGTAAAGGCAGGAGGTCTTGTTGCCATGGAGTCAGTGTGAGTTAGCTGTGAGCTCCATTTCTTTAGCCAATATTTGTTCACATTCTGTCAGATTGTCAGTATGAAAAGTCCTTCTGAATGAACTGTTAGTATTTATGATTTATTTATGGATTACAGACATAACAAATTAAAGCAACAAGCAGCAATGAAGGGGCCCTCGCACCTCACATGCGTCAGAGACAGAGACACTGTGTGACTGGGTAAAATATTATTTCCTGTGTGCAGTATGTGGCGCTGGAGATGACTTGGAAATTGTGTATACATTTGATGAACTATGTGTCATTTAGGCTTCACTTCATGTTGCGTGTAGGTGATACTACATAAGTGAAATATTAATGCAGCAATACATTTACCAGAGGGCAACTAACATGGGTGGACATTTTAATGAATAATGGACATTGCAGAAGATAACTACTGCTTCCTGTGTCCACTATGTGGCGCCAGAGAACAGCCACGAATTACACTTCATGTTGCTGTATATCACGTGTAGACCACACTATGTACATTTCATGTAAATCGGACGATGTTTGTCACATAAGGATGACTTCCTGTTGCCAGTAGGCAATATTGACATGTAGATGTGTTCAGGCCTCTTATTTTTGTTATGTTACAGCTTATGATGCTAAAGATGCTGTTTACATACTGTAGTTGGTTGTTTCTTATTGGACGGCGCCACAGATATTTCCTAGCAACCGATTTACACATGACTAAAGTGTTTGCTGGTTAAGACATTTCTTAAGTTTTAAACGCACAGTATGTCATGTCTGCCGCTAGGTGTCTCTCAATTAAAACAATAACAAAAGACAGAGTTTGATGATGTTGTGAAGTAGTGTGGGATCATGGGAGTTGTTGTCTTCATTGTGAAACAACCAGCTTCTCCTGGGTAAGATTCCTTCAGTGTTCATCGTTCAGGAGGTTTTTACCGGGAGCTGAACTATCCGTAGAGGTCTCCTCTCCAGAATAAACAGACCTGGTGATTAAAACAGGTAAAAACACTGAATAAAGCAGTTTCATGTTTAAAATCAGTGTTTCTCTGATGCTCATCTTGACACATGCGTACAAGATGAGCATCTTTGTACGCGTATACTCTTTGGTAGAGGGAGTATGACGCCATTAACAGGTGACCAAATGAAACCTGACCGTGAAATTATGGATTTCTCTGGGTTTGAAATTTGTTGGGAACATTTGGGATAATGTAAGTACACAACTGAACAAAATATACATAGGTCTAGTTGTTTTTAGACATTTTAATGTGGAATAGTTACATATTATAACTTTAATGGTGCAACCTGATTCAGTAAATCACTAGTTTGAAACTAGCTAGTATTTTATTTATTATTTAATTTTCTTTTATTTGCACACACATAAGACTGCATAAAATCCAGATAACAGATATAAAAAAAAAGATTTGGGTCAAGAAGCCACAGGCTTCACACAGAACAGCAAACAAAAGATCTACATAAGAACTTGTTTGGAAAACTGCATGTAAAAGACATCAGACTGCTTCATCATTATTCCTGTTTCAATCAGCGGGGCATTAACACACAGTGCTGCGTTAGAGAAGCCAATTTACAAGTTAACAAAGCAAGATGGAATTTATTTAATAATCATGTAAATAAATGAGTAGACGTAGCTTTGAAATGGATACAGTCATTTAACTGTTGCAACCCATTTCCAAAATTATAGTGATCTCTCATCTACAAGTCAAAGCTCATCTGTTAATTGTGTGTTTTTTAGCCCCCTGCCAGGCATGAAATGATGTCTATTGACCTGAACCAAGCATCACAACAAACACCATCCATAGTTCTGTGTTTTGTTTTCCTGTCTGAGCAAAATAATTTCCATTAATCTTAATTTCCTGTTGAAATAACGGTTAACAGGCTCAAAAAGACGTTAGCAAATTCTTCCAACTGTTTGATATGTTGCATTTGTTTCACACAAAATCCAAAACAGCCTGCAGAAATCAAGTCTCTGCATCAAAGAGAAGATTAAATTAGCTGTTAAATAAAAAAAAAAAGCAGACTCAATTTTAGCATTTCAGCTGCTCTCTGCTTGGGTCAAATGAACTTTAAAATAATACACATTTAATACCAAATATTATCCCTTTCAGGCATAACCCAGGAGGGGATCATGTATTTGGTCCTGTGTGTGTGTGTGTGTGCGCGCATGTGTGTATCTGTCCGCAGCTAATCTCAATACTACTGGACCCATCAGCCTGATATTTTTTGTGCACATTTATGACTGTATGCTCAAGGACCTCTCGTGGCTGTGGTGATCAAGTGATCAATAGCTGCTTCAGTTTGGAATCTTGTTTCCAATAGAGACAACCAGTCATGCCTTGTTAGATCAGTCGGTGCCATATTTCGGTGCCTTGAAAGCAGGTTGTGTTGTGAATTCAAATAAACATGGATAAGATTCCTTATGAGCCTGTCGTAAAGTTTAGACTTTAGTCTTTTCAGCAGTCCTCACCATTTTATGATATGTGTTACGACACAGTAAAAGGCTAAAAACAAGCCTTACCGAGTCAGTTGCAGGTCACATTTGGCCTTTGTCGTGGCTCAAAAACTGACATCCACAGAAATGTTTGGTCTCATCTTGAACCGGAGCATCTGCAGATTAATGCCATAAAGTTAGGCACAATATGAGATGAATAAATCCCCATTTTTGTTATCTTCGCCGCCATCTTCACTGTACACACCTGGTGGAGATCTGCACTCTACTGAGCACACTCTTCTAGTTGTTTTATTGTTTGATTTTAACAGATGTATCCAGGACTGCCTGGAAAGCAGTGATGATACTGAGCAGATACAACTGAAAGCTGATTTCACTTAACTGACTTTAACCATTCATGTCTCTCCTGAAGACAAATCTGGCGGCTGATTTATATGTTGTTCTTTCATTCCTGCAGTGTATTTTTGTCTGAAAATTGATTAACTATTTTATAGTTTACAGAAAAAAATGACTGACAGCAAAGGGCAGAATAATGTCACTCAAGTCTGTGATTGACAAAATAATTCACTTCAGATATAGATTTTGATGAGGACTAATGAGTAATTAGTTTGCAAAAAATATACGTGTATATATTTGTAGTAGTTAAACAGTGGTCACCAAATATTTCTTCTTTTTGTATGAAAATAAATAAATTAGCCGTTTAAATAAAGAATTTTAGAATGAGCCTGTTTCCAAGATGTAAAGAGGGAAAGAAAAGAAGCAGAGAAACGTGTGAATGAGACAGAAACAAAGGCAGAGAAAAACGAGAGAGCTGAATATGTTTGAGGTAGGCAGACTGCCGATAAGACGGAGACATTGACAGAGTGGGACAGAAACCACAGAACAAATGTGACACGTGAGAGAGTGACAGAAGAACACTGGAAGAAAGTGAAAGACATTCAGAGAGAGAGAGAGAGAGACCTGCAGGAAGCCAGCTGGCCTTCCTCGTGCAGACGTGACTGTGGTGTGAATGATCTGCACTACTCTTCACCAAACCTCCGTCCTCTCCTCATCTGGTGGCAGCTGTCCTGTCCGTCAGTAAACACACTGGATTATCAGTGATGCTCCACCTGTCTCTGTTGTCTCTGAGGGACACATACTGAACCCTCGCTTTCACTTTCACCACACGTCAGAGTTCAGCTCTCCTCAGCTTCAAATTGTGGCATCTTGGCTGGTAAACCTTAGTGTCAATGCAATTTTTAAAATTTAGCGTAGTATTTACAAAGACTACATCTACATTAAGCAGCTAAATTCTAAAATGCAGTTTAGTTTTCAAGCAAAAACGACCTGCGTCCACAGCAGGAGTTTCAGCTCGTTTCTGCAAATACCTCCATTTACATTAAAACGCCAAAACGAGTCACTGTGACATCACCCATTGGTTTGTGGTCTGCTGTTTTGAAGCCTTGAGTTTGACGATTTGACTGTCGCCATCTTTGATTTTTGGAGCCAGAAGTGACCATATTTGGACGAGAGGGTGGAGCTGACCCTAGCGCTAGCTGCTACCTTGGTTAGCACTGGTTAGCACGGTGCATTTACAGACTATGGTTAACTGTGATAATGCTAATGAACTGAAAACACTGTGAAATAGCAGCAGCTACGCCTATACTCTGTGAATCTGGGGTTATGCCATGGTTACATTACGTAACCACGCCCCCTTCTGGCCATTAGAGAGAATGAAGGTTTAAGGTACTTCCTGGAGCTACCTGCTTGAACAACACTCGCATGAAACCGTCCACCATTGTTGTTATAGTTATTGTTTCTTCTTCTTCCTCTTCCTATGAAATGCTGCGCTTACTGCCACCATCTGTTCTACCAGCGACAGGATGGCGTTTCGACAAAGCTCCGTTTTCCTCGTACACACAACAACGCCAAGCTGGCGTTTCACATTTACACACTCTGGAGGCCATTTTGGAAAACACCGTTTTTGAGGAAGAAAAAACGTTTTAGTCTGGACAGAGGAACAAAACAGAGAGAAGAAGATGTGTTTATGAATGTAGCCGGCTTAGTGTGGACATGGTCTCAGACTACAGGTGTAAATGAGCTGCAGTTCATCTGATTTGCATAAAGTACAGCTACATAAGATCTGATGTCGGGTTGTTTTAATGTGTGTTGTGCATGTCTGGAAAGAAATGGAGCGCAAACTAAAGTTTTTACTGCTGCTGAACTTTGAATACTGGTTTAAGAGAAGACTCTGAGGAAATATGAGTTAAACAAAAGGATCTGTGACTGAATGAGTTCTGAAACATAGTATAATGGTTAATAACTAACTGTCTGCTTCAGTCATACTGAGCTGGACTGGAGCTGCTGAGGGAAACAGAAAAATAACAGACTGTTGCTGCCTGCTCTTTATCTTGTGATGAGTCTTTCAAACTGTGTCTCTGTGATAAAACTGAACCGCAGATTTTAAACCTACTTTTCTCAGACCTTAAATTTCAGACTCAGACTCATTCTTCCTCCAGTCATTACAGACATGATCTGAAGAAGGTTTTTCATATTAACAGTTTATGTTTAGTTGTGTTAGATCAACATATTTCCTTGCTAAGGACACATTTATATTTCTGTTTGGTTTTGTTTTATAAAGTAATGCAGTTGTTTACATGACAATGTGACTAAGCTAGCTAGCTGTTGGCTAACCACACTGATGTCTTCAGCGTAGTCAGAGTAAAACAGCGTTACTGTACAGATATGCAGGTTATGTTAAGTCTGTGGTTACTGATATGTTTTCCCTGTTGTTACTGTAAAGTCATGGTTTACACTAGAATGCTCCTGATGAGCCTGCTCTATTCTGATTGGTCAGCTTCAGGAAGCTGTGTACAGCAGAGACTGAAAATGCTTTAATATATATTTGTATTAGTCTTGATTTGGATGCTTTTTTGACTAACACGTCATCACAGACATGATGTGAGAAAAGTGTGTGTTGTGATTACACAACACAAACACAGTAACTACTAATGTGATACAGACACAGATCAGCACAGACAGCCACACACATTCACACACCACGCTGAGGCTGAGGCACCAAAAGCTTTCACTGTTCATGGTCATCGAGTGTGGCAGTATCGAGTGTCTGGCATTGGGACGGCCTCAGGGAGGGAGCGGGGGAAGCCGAGCTGCAAGAAAAGTGGAGGAAAATAAAGCAAAATGGAGGAATTCCTGCGGGCCAAGTCACACATCACAGGGCCTGGCTGAGACAGAAGTTAGAAATTCCACTTTACTGAGACATCTACTTTCATTTGGACCCCATCAATGTCTTTTTCAATACCCATTACCACCATTGACACGAGGGAGAAGAGCAGAGAGCCGAGGGATCAATGGTCTGATTAGAGAGAGGGAAAGAGTCTTTAAAATGTCCTGAAGTGCTAAAGCCTTTGCATTCTTTTAAGTCACTGAAGAAACAGACACTAAATATACTAAATAATAGAGTCAGGAAGTTGTTTACAAGAGAGTTAAGATGATTTAGTTGACTCAATTCTTTTACTTTTGTATTTGTGAACAAAAAAGGTATTTGTGGCCCTTTTTAGGCCCTAAATAGTCAAATTGTGTTTACTAAGTACCACATGGAGGTTTGTGCAGGTAAAATGGAAAAAATAGCGTGTTTGGTCTCATGTAATACAGTGTATAAAGTGTTCCTGTTCAGAGGTGCAAAATATGGAATAGGGAATGGAAATAAAAACAAATATCCCTGTCTTTAGCATTTAAAAGCTGCATATAAACATTTAATTAACAGTAGAAATAGTTATATGTGGATACATGTGTAAGTATAACTCCTCCCCATCAGTGTTTGCTGCTGTATGAACAGATCATGAATCACAATATAGTAAAACACAGTTGTAATAATATAAAATATGTCTTCATAGGAGAAGGTAGAATAAATACTGAACATTAATAAACACTTACAATGTCCTTATACCTGCTTATAACTACATTATTGTGTTATAAACCACATGTTTGTATTCAGATTATAAATGATAAAAAGGGGGACTAAAAGAAAAGTGTTGACCAAATATCTGCTGAAGCTGATTTATCACTACAGAGTCTGAAATCACCTGAGATGTCTGAGAAAAGCAGGTGGAACATCTGCAGGTCTGTTTTATCACAGCTTAAAAGATGCATTATAAAGTTTATTATTATTATCTGACAACCTCAGAATATTTAAAGCAACTATAATAGAGGTGTTTCTTCAAGTTTTTCAAGTTTCAAGTCATTTAATGATATTTATGTTTACAGCTGCTATAATGTATATTTCTGTCCTCCACAGTCTGATCTGTCAGTGTGTAATGTGTTGGTCGTGGCTCGTAGTGATGAACCTACAGAGAATTATCAGTGACTCTGCAGCTCCCCTCGGCTTTACAGAGCTTTATAGTGAGTTTCAGCTCATTGTTTATCTGTCCGGCTGCAACTTTACTGTTTTAGTTCACTCTCAGCGCTCTGATAGCGTCAACTGTTTGCTAACAAGTTCAACATATTAGCTTAAAAGCTGATGATGTGTCAGTGTTGTGTTCACTACTTGTTTCTGATGGAAACTAGTGGACAAAACATCAGTTAAGTCCTGTTGAAGTTGAAAACCTTTTTTTTGCAAGTGTCTTCTTTTCAACGAATATTTCTAGTTCAGCAGTAGAAAACATTTCATTTTGTACTCCATTTCTTTCCAGACATGCAACATGCATCCAAACAGCCCGACACCAGATTTTATTGAGCAGCGTTTTATGCAAATCAGATGAACTGTGACTTATTTACATCTGTAATCGTAGTACACACTGAACCAAAATGAAAAATTGCAGTGACACAAAATCTTGGTGTCTCTGACTGTAATTTGCGGCTCAGTAAATTGAGAAATGATGCATTTAACTTTCCCATTTCATGATGTAGAGAGACTGTAGAGAGACATAAATTGTGTCTTTTGTAAAGCTTAAACACATTTCTCTGAATAGAAAAAACTGGAGTATTATGATGTTGAAAAGGTGTAGCTCAGTGATGCAATTTAAATCTCTGCTATCAGAAACCTGTGCAGGCTTTGGAGATATATTTATGCAAGCTCTGAAAACCAGCAAGAAGAATAATGTTCCACCTACCAGCTTTCAGCATGATGACACACTCGCTCTGTGGAGCGCGATCAATTGTCTCACTATATATTTAAACCCTGTCAGATCAATAAGGGAGACTTAGAGAGGCTTGCATTTTATCGTGCAAACGTGGTCGGTGTGTATAGAAGTATGTTGCAAGAACACACACATACACACACTAAAACACACAAAGCAGTATGTCAGGTTTGTTCATTCAGTAACGTGTAAATTACATGTTACATGCACACACGTGATTCAGCAGACGGTGTTTTGTTCATACGGTAGTAAAGTGGGCTGACGTGAAGTTTTACACACATACAGATTTACTAAGCCTTAATGTGGTTTGGACATGATTTGTTCTTTTTATTTAGTGTAACTTCCAGTGGTGGAAAGTAACTAAGTACATTTACTTAAGTACTGTACTTTAGTACAATGTTGAGGTACTTGTACTTTACATGAGTATTTCCATGTGATGCTACTTTATACTTCCACTCCACTACATTTCAGAGGGAAATATTGTACTTTCTACTCCACTACATTTATTTGACAGCTTTAGTTACTTTTCAGATGCAGATTTGACACAATGGATAATATAACAAGCTTTTAAAATACAACACATTGTTAAAGATGAAACCAGTGGTTTCCAACCTTTTTGGCTTTTGACGTCTTACAAAAAGCAGTGTGTAGTCGGGGTCACATTTCAGATGTCTATGAGTTGTTAACAGCTCCACCAAATAGTGATTTTTCCCTCTAAACTTCTCACATGGTTTCATTTCAATAAATGTTCAAATGATCCAATATTTCAGCAAAAATCAAAGATTAGAGAAAAAGTCCAAAAAGTGAAAACAGATTTGTGTATCAGAACTTTGTTTTTTCTTCTTTCCTCTCCCATTAATCATCTCACGACCCCTCAGATTTATCTGCTGACCCTTTGGAGGGGCCCCACCCCTAGGTTGGGAACCACTGGACTAAACTAGCTAACTGTATATAAAGTAGTTGAAACTAGCTCCACCTCCAGCAGCTACAACAGTAACATGCTGCTTACACACTGATGCTTCAGTATTAATAATCTAATGATGTCATATATAATAATATATCAGTCAGAGGGACCAAACCACTACTTTTACTGCAATACTTTAACTACATCAAGCTCATAATACTTATGTACTTTTACTGCAATACTTTAACTACATCAAGCTCATAATACTTATGTACTTTTACTGCAATACTTTAACTACATCAAGCTCATAATACTTATGTACTTTTACTACAATACTTTAACTACATCAAGCTCATAATACTTATGTACTTTTACTGCAATACTTTAACTACATCAAGCTCATAATACTTATGTACTTTTACTGCAATACTTTAACTACATCAAGCTCATAATACTTATGTACTTTTACTGCAATACTTTAACTACATCAAGCTCATAATACTTATGTACTTTTACTGCAATACTTTAACTACATCAAGCTCATAATATGTATGTACTTTTACTGCAATACTTTAACTACATCAAGCTCATAATACTTATGTACTTTTACTGCAATACTTTAACTACATCAAGCTCATAATACTTATGTACTTTTAACGCAATACTTTAACTACATCAAGCTCATAATACCTATGTACTTTTACTGTAGGAGGATTTTTCATGCAGGATTTTCCTTCTAATGGAGTATTTTTACATTGCTGTATTGGTACTTTTACTGCACTAAAGGATCTGAATACTTCTACCACTGGTAGCTTCTCTATGTAGGTTATTTCTGTCACATTCACTCTTTCCTGTCCCTTTTTTCCTCATTATTTTTTCTTTATCTTTCTAAATCTCAGGCTGAACTACACACATACACACATGAACGTACATGCACAAGACGAACCTTAATTGTTTTCTTGTGACCTGAGCAGAATCAGTCGTGCTGCATGTTGATTTGCCCCCCTGGGACATCATCAGTGATGGTGATGGGGACGGAGGAGCCCAATGCAATCAAAGAGGCAATATAAAAGTCCCAACACACCGAGAATCCAATTCTTATTCTAATGTTGTAATAACATGAGATGAGAGGACGCTCATCAGCCGATCATTTTGTCAGCACCGTCTCAAGAGACACACACACACACACACACACACATGAATCATCACACCACTGAATAACCACACAGATACACAAAGTTTGACACATCTCATTGGCAGCTTATTTTATTTATTCATAGATTCTAATTGGATGAAGCTAAATGATGATTCAGGAAGTGTAGGTCTGTTAATATCTGGTCCCTGGAGTCTGTTTTCTGTAAAGCTGTTATTATTTTAAAGGGGACATATTCTGCAAATTTCCAGCTCTACTGGAATATCTTTGCATGATTTCCAGTTAAAAACTCCTTATTTATCTTATACTGGCCCTTTATGCAGCCCCTCAGTTCAGCCTCTGTCTGAAACAGGCCGTTTTAGCTCCTGTCTCTTTAAGGCCCCCCTCCTGATGAGCCCGCTCTGTTCTGATTGGTCAGCTTCAGGAAGCTTCCTCCGGCTCCGGAGGCTACGTAAACAAACTATAGTATCAGGATTTCACTTCTTTTTCTCCTTCTTTACTCCAAATGTCAACTTCTCAAATCCATCCGTACATGTTGGAGCTGAATCAGATCTGAAATATGAGAGTGGACAACGTGAACAACACATGGAAACACCTTAGCAACCACCATAGCAACCAGGGCTACAGAATGGACGGCCATTTATGGGCATGTGTTGGCTTGTCTGCAAGGTAGAAAAAACAAACAAAGCACACGGAGCAGGTTAGTGCCCTGACTTTTGACTTGCAGGCAGCATTTCTACATGTTCACCTCAAATTTTGGAGCTTTGACCATATTTAATAGGATATAAATAACAGAAAAATCACAAAAAGCAGAATCTGTCCCTTCAAATCTGAAAAAGTAACTAGTAACTACAGCTGTAAGATAATTGTAGTGTAGTAAAAAGTAAAATATTTCTCTTACATATTGGAGTTGTGGAGAAGAAGTATACAAACCTAAAAAACATATCTAAGTATGGTACTCAAGTAAATATACTTTCTTATACTTATACTTTCTTTCCACTGTGAAGGAATTTTCATATATGTGCCATGTATGAAATGCTCCTTAGACAAGCACACAGAGAGGGACAGACAGCTGTCTTCTTCCCGGTCGAGCCGACCTGACTTTATGATTGTTGCCATAGAGACGGTACTAAAGTAAGCAATCTTATAGCAATGTTGTGATTAGGGACAAGGTTTCCTGGGTGCTGCCTGCGGAACTCTTTTCCTTCAGATCTGCTGTGGCATTTCACTGGGTCTACACCGACACTTTGAATTGTAACTGCTATCTTATTGGTCGATCAAGTTTGTGTTTGTCAATAAATCTTTTTGCATAAGACGTCCATACCTCCTCAAGATTTCTATAACATCCACCACTACATTTCTCGACACTGGAGAGTTAATATAACATGATCAGCATCAAAATATTTTCTCAGATTTTGTTTCCACAAGAATAAAGCTGTATGTGTGTGTGTGTGTGTGTGTGTGTGTGTGTGTGTGTGATATTTTCTCTTATTGATTTCTTTTTACTGGAAGAAAATAAATGTAACAAGTATAAAAACTCTCTAATACTAAAATCTTCATTAATTCCCCTCAGATATAAACTTCTGAGACTGAAAATCCAGAAGTCCTCCTTTCATTTCCTGAGAAGGTCCTGCCATTAACAGTATAAGAATAACAGAAAATCACAAAAAGCACGATATGTCCCCTTAGAAATGTAGATCTGTAACAGGTCTGTCTGTGTTGGTACTGTTCCTTCTTTGACTTACTTGGTGTTCTGCACCACACCAGCAGAAACTGTTCAGAACATCCTGCAGTTACAGATACTGAAGCTGAGTCACCAGTCGAACAGTGTTGTGAATTAGCAGACAGAAAAATGAAATGGTGGGTTAAGGAAGCTGAAGGGGACAGAGAGATGAGCTGTGACCCGCTAAAATGACAAAAATAACTTTTGGCAGCAGTGCTGACCAGTTTAAATAATAATAATGATAATAATACATTTCATTTATAAAGAGCTGTTCAAGATACTTTACACAACAAGTTTAAAAAGATCCTAGATAATTAAAAACACACTGAGGGCACGAGGTAGCACCAGAGGTTAAATAACAGCAGGACAGTCAGTCTGTGGTTAGTTCACGTGTCTGTAATAACAGCAGGACAGTCAGTCTGTGGTTAGTTCACGTGTCTGTAATAACAGCAGGACAGTCAGTCTGTGGTTAGTTCACGTGTCTGTAATAACAGCAGGACAGTCAGTCTGTGGTTAGTTCTCGTGTCTGTAATAACAGCAGGACAGTCAGTCTGTGGTTAGTTCACGTGTCTGTAATAACAGCAGGACAGTCAGTCTGTGGTTAGTTCACGTGTCTGTAATAACAGCAGGACAGTCAGTCTGTGGTTAGTTCTCGTGTCTGTAATAACAGCAGGACAGTCAATCTGTGGTTAGTTCACGTGTCTGTAATAACAGCAGGACAGTCAGTCTGTGGTTAGTTCACGTGTCTGTAATAACAGCAGGACAGTCAGTCTGTGGTTAGTTCACGTGTCTGTAATAACAGCAGGACAGTCAGTCTGTGGTTAGTTCACGTGTCTGTAATAACAGCAGGACAGTCAATCTGTGGTTAGTTCACGTGTCTGTAATAACAGCAGGACAGTCAGTCTGTGGTTAGTTCACGTGTCTGTAATAACAGCAGGACAGTCAGTCTGTGGTTAGTTCACGTGTCTGTAATAACAGCAGGACAGTCAGTCTGTGGTTAGTTCACGTGTCTGTAATAACAGCAGGACAGTCAGTCTGTGGTTAGTTCACGTGTCTGTAATAACAGCAGGACAGTCAGTCTGTGGTTAGTTCACGTGTCTGTAATAACAGCAGGACAGTCGAGCGTTTTACAGAATGCATTAAAAAAAAGAAAAAACAGCATAAAAACTATAAAATGCAAACTAAAAGAATATAAACCCTTTTAAAGGGAATTAAAAAGATAAAACAGAGATAAATACAGGATGGATAAAAATACAAGAGTATTTAAAGAGGACATATTCTACTGGAATATTTTTGCATGATTTACATTTCCCATTGGTCTTTAGTCAGGTCACCACCTTCCCCCAATTTCTTGTAAAAGCTTTTTTACATGTTAGTAATAGTATTTTAACCAAGTATCTGTTGCTTCCTGTCACACTTTTTCTTCAGAGAAATTACAGACACAGAATCATACAACTCACAGAGACTTTATATCCTGGTAACTGTTGTTTGTAGTGATGTTTTGCCGCTTCCTGTTGGCTCTGAATGCAGATTTTTTTGCATCATGTTGTCTTATGTTTGCTTATTAATATGTGTTGTCCCTCTAAATAAATAAATGAATGAAATAAATAAATGAATGAAATATTTCTCTTTTCCAGTTTATTCAACATATATAGTGATTAACAGCGTATCAAAGGTTTATGTCTGTAATTTGAACAAAACACTCAGTTTACTCACAGGTCTGTGTTTGTGTTTGTAGCGTCACAGTTTGTGTGCAATTCAGAAATTATTCAGCAAATGTGGAAGTGTTCAATATACAGAATGAACACACACACACACACACACACACATGCACACACACACACAGACACACACATACACACATATACACAAACATCCAAATGCCGCCTCAAGGCAGAAATTCACAGACTGTGCATTGATTATCATTTAATTAAACATGCGTTATCTTGCACAGTATTTACATAGAAAGACACACACACACACACACACACACACACACACACACACACACACACACACACACAAAGAAGGGTTAAACAGCTTTGGGGAAAGGTCAGATTTAATTACATCCACTACTTATCCCTCTCTGAGCCCTGAAACAATTACAAGTTAATGGAGGAAGTCACAGAGAGCAGCTTTCTGAGCATCTGCTGAATAATAACGTGTCCGGTGTATACAGATTATATACACATTTTGTGAGTGAGTGTGTGTGTGTGTGTGTTACGTACATACGCCCTCTTTTATGGCTTGTCGCTAATAGCCAAGTCATTTCACCGGAGCCAAGCCTCCCTTTATTCTTCCTACTAATCACTTGCAATTGCTCAATTAAGCCCAATCACTTTCACAGACCAACACCCTCAGCGTAATGAGCCCATCATAAGAATCCACTCACTCTCAATCAGAACCCCATGCTGGGATATTTCTATGTGTGTAATTACATTGACATACCAAGCATGACAACTTGGTGTGTTTGAGGTTCTCTCTGAATGTGGGAAAGAAAAACACAAAGTTTTTGGAATTTATGCAAAGTGCCTGAACGAAGCGCCTGAGGCAAGGTTGGACTAAATATGAAGCTTTTTAAAGTCTCCAACTACAGCAACTACAGTATTTGTTGTGTAATTTACTTAGAGCTTTTCTCATGATCTCTGAATCTCTCTGATCCTAGTCCCTTTTTATAGTTTTCATTACAACAGAAGAAGAAGAAAATCCAGTAATACTGTCCACTTGATCCCCCAAAAATGTATGACATTCCTTTGGACCCGCGAGGTGACGTCACATTCACTGCACAAGTATGAAAGATTGAAAGGATGCAGCCGGGAGCAGCAGTTGTAGAAATTCTGCCTCTACATTTTGAATTTGCGAAGATATTAAGTTTAATATTTAAATCACATACAAGTGAAAACACAAAATTGAAGAGAAATGCAACAAATGAACACAAAATTATAACTCATTCTTCATTCATTCATTTTATTCATTTTTGAACTGTTCATATTCAGAGAGAGAATTCAATTGTATTAGTTGGATTTAAGAGAACATTTACAGAACTATCTGTAATGTAGTCTGAAGTCATTCAGCCTCAGTCTCTGACTGATAAAAGTTGCCATCAACACCATATTTATTCTGTAAACAGAATAAATTGTGCAAAATCCAGCTAATAAAATAAAAATTTCTCCAATTAAACAGAAATTCATCTTGAAAGAGAGAGCACTTCCTGTCTTTTTGTAGTATTTCTCCTTTTGTATTTCTTCTTCTCTGTTTTTTCTGTTTTTTTATGTGTAAAAACTAAAATAAAACATAGGACACAAAAACACAACACATCAAAAGTGCAGTAAGAGACCTGAGTTAGTTAAAATAAGGTGCTGAGAAAAACACAGAAGAAGCTATATAACTGTATATAACTCTATAACTGTTTTCAGTGAACTCGCTGCTCCTCCTGTAATTTAAATCCCATCTATTTTAAAGTGGATCTCTGAGGTTTTTTTCACCTGAAGAGTTGCTTATTTTTTATTAGCTCAGTGTGAAATTTGTCTTCTGGAGGATGGAGGAAGTCAAAGATGTTTTTTGCTGATCTGACAGATAGAAACATGCTAATGTCAACATATCGGCCTGTTTGAACTGATATGATGAGAAACAAATAAAACCATCAGGAGAGAAAGTCAGCTGCAGGTGCTGCTGTTCTCTTTCAGACCCGTTTTTACACCAGATTTGTTCACATTTAGTCAGATAGTCTCCATTAAAGTCCTGTGAATCAGCTGTTAGCAGCTGCTGTCTGCAGTGTAACATGATGTACAGACAACTATCACTGATACTGTGATACTGAAGGAAACTTAAACGTGATGATTCTCCTGTTTCTAAGTGGATTTTATGGAGGTTTATTGGTGATGGACATCAGCGATGATGCTTTATTTTACAGGTCCTTTAATTTTACACACATTTGCAGGTACTTAACGGTTAATTTTTTTAGGACATTTGACTTCAAAAAGTGTTGACTTGGTGTAATTGGTGTATTTTCTTTGACTGACACAAAAATACTTTTCAGTGTGTAGTTTTGTGTATGAAACTAGAATATTAGGTTGAAGTTGTGGTACATCATATGCCATGAGGCCATAGTGTGTATGGCTGGGAGTCACAGTTCAGATGGCCATACTAAAATTTGACCTTGAGAGCCTTGGCCTCAGCAAATGTCATCACTAATTCCATGTCCAGTGACTTCCTGACTTCATGCTTGATGGAGAGAACAGTAAGTGCAGACAGCCTGTCCTGTGATATAGTTGACCTGAGATGCTTTTTAGTGATGAGAAACTTCTCTCACCTGAACTTCTTACCTGAAGCTTCAGGTCCTCTGCATCAGTATTATCCATTCTCTGTTCTAATCTGTGGCAGCATTCATCCAGCTTCCCTCCCTTCTCAGTGTTTGTCATTATGTCAGCAGAGCAGAGAAATCCATACAGCTCTTTGAAGGTTTCCATGTGTGAAAATCTCTCCTCTAATGTGACAAGAGCTGTATCTATAAGACGCAGGAAAAACTCTCTTTTGAAGAGCTCTTCTGCAGTTGACTGAGTTTGCTCTTCATACTCAAACTGTCTAGTTGTTCTTCTCTGACGCACCTCTGACCAGCTCATATCCACCTCAAGCCTCTTCCCTGATTTCTATCCTCACTGTCCTGACTTAAACTCTGCATCTGCATCCTGTTTCTCTGTGGCATACTCCTTTAGAGCAGTCCATGCCTTCATGATTTCAGGCAGCTGATAGCGAACACATAACACCTTACTGTTTAGCTCCAGCACCCTCTTTTGGACCCCTGCTTTTTAAGACTGGCCTCGACAGATCCAAACCTAGTGTTTCTAGGTGCCCTAAATATGACTCACATAAGCTTTTTCCTGCTGTGTCAAGTGCCTGAAGAAAACCAACAAAGTGCTCATGAATGGAGACAGCTTTTGAGGTCTCACAATTTACAATATGTGGCACCACTGATAGCTGCTCATTGTGACTGAGGTCTGGAGTTCTTTACTCTCTCTACAATTGCATCAGTTGTGCACTTTGCCACAAGGGAAATTAGTTCATTTTGAATATGCTCGCTTAAATAAGTGTCACTTAGCTCTTTTGCCTGAATTCTCCTCAAATGCTCTCACATGACTGAGTCATCGTTGCCTGAGGAAATTTCCATTGCCAGACTCAAACAACCTGTCTGAGTGGCCACGAAATGCAAGATTACACTCTGCCAGATGGTTCACAATTTCAATTAATCTTCTTAAAATCGAATGCCATTTTAGTGTATTGGTTTTTATAAAGATGTAATTAATTACTGAAAAATTAAAAAAAAACTTTCTTAAGTTTATGAGGCGTTTTATGGGGCCTTTGGTAACTTGGGGCCTAAGGCAATTGCTGACCTTTGCCTAATGGTGAAGTCCACCTCTGGTAAGCATCAAACCTGTGACCTTTACAATGATAATGTCTGAATGATAAATACAATTTTTCAGTTATTTTGCTACAAAATCATACTGACAGCCTCATTTTACAGATTACACAAACTGTTCAGTATTCACCGCTTTACTGTCGGTACCTTCAGATACACAGAGAGTACACAAAACCACTGTGGCGTGAACGGCTGCAGACTCATAAATACACACTAAACAGTTCACCTGTGAACCGACAATGCGAGGCAGATCTCCAGGTGCTGAGCTCACCTACAGTGACCCCGGCTTGTTCCTCTGCTAGAGGAAGATATCCAGAGAGTAAGCGGGGGAGAAAGTGAGACGGAGAGAACAGGATTACCTTTTCCTCTCGCTTTCACGCTGTGGAGCTGAAGCTAAAGCTTTGGCCACGTTTGCCCGGGGCTGCTCTCACCATCCTCAGAGCACGTCGTCTCCACCTCGGTCACCTGAACGAATCAGAGCGGAGCTGCAACACGTGACAATAATCATCACCATGACCTCCTCCATCCTCAGAGTGCAGTGTGGATACACGTCTTTTAGTTTGACTCCATCTTCAGAATGGACAGAAGTCACATACAAACGACAACCTTAAAGGATAAATCTGGCACTTTTCTAAGTCTCATGTGCAGAGCCAAACCAACAATGAACGGATCTACTGATGTAACCGATGTGGTCATGTAATAGGTTTATATTTCACCAATAATCCATTTCCCATTTCTGTTCACACGTTGTTGTTATTTTCCACGTACATACTTGTTTTTGTGTATATTTCTTTTGTTATTTCCTGTGGATTCACACTCCTCCCCTCAGTCAGCTGCAGGCCCTGCTGAGGAGAGGTGTGCATATAGAAACCAGGTCATGTGAAGCTGTTGTACTAATATTATTTTGTTTTACACAGTCCCTGAGAGATAAATCTCCTCTGGCTGGCAAGACGGCAGCTGTCCTCATCTTATTCCTCATCATCCACAAACACAACGCAGAGTTCAAAGATAAAACTTACAAGTATTGTGTGTGTGGTGTCCTTTTCCTGACACTGAAATACTTTCCAGAGAGTGAAAACTTGATGCTGTTATTAGTCTTTGGAGCCATTTCTAAACAAACTAACGTGACCAAACTCTTCATGATGAAGGAACATGTGACCCAGTGCAGCGGTGTGGCTCACTGATGTGTTTTTAATAGTTTTTGGACACGACAGAGGAATAAGATATATCAGGCTTTGGATACACACACACAATACAGTGTTTCCCCTAGGATTTGTTTCAGCAGCAGTGCTGTTTGTGCCCTGCATTTAAGCACACCAGCAGTGGAATAACTTAAAACTACCTTAGATTTGTTCCAGAAAGGTTTATTCATGTTCATCGAGTCATGTGAGTGTTAATTTACAGGAGCTTTTGACACCAGAAGGACTCTGGAGGCCCAGATAGCTGATAGCTGAAATGTTGATGTTATTTGACTAAAAACTATGCATTTTCACATAATTTTGGACCATTATCATTACATTATTTATAAGAAACAGCAACACAGGTAGTTTCTCACAGTATGAGCACTATGACTTGAAGTAATCCTAATTCAGAACAGGATTAGAATTGATTTACAGTTTAAATATGATTAAACATTGTTTCTAGAGCTGCAACAGTAATGTTTGTAACAGCAAAGTCACTTTGATATATCACTGGAAACATCTGAAATGTCAATAAAATAAATAATATTCCTGACATCAAAATACTGAGTGAAGTTTAGAAAGAATGAAGAACACAGACATCAGTCACCATCAGTCCTTCATCCTTCATCCTGTCCTCAGTCCAGAATTTGCCAAATGTTATATATGTTACAAAGAAAGTGTGTGTGGTTTGCATTCATCGTGATTTTCATAAGCATAAAAAGCACGTACAGAAACACTGCAATACTTGTTAGTAGATCAATTCATTGTTGTTTTGCCTCCAAACATGACATTTTTTTACAATAAGAAAATATAGAAAATCATGAATAGAGAGATGACCCAGACACTGGAATAAACTCACACTTGTTGTTTGTGTATTTTGAGAAAAAAAAAAAAATTAAATAGTCAAATTAAATAATTTTGAATAAAAACAAAGGAGAAGGACAAACAATGGGTCTTTAAAAAGGGTCTTAAAAGTCGCCAAATCGAGTGAGAACACACTAGTACGCAACTAAGTCTGACTTTGAGGTTCCATTATTCAGGTTATTCAGCTGCAGCAGCTTCTGATGACTTTTCCTGGCAGCTTTTTAGCTCCACTACTGTTGGTCGGATGATGAGGTTCATATTTCTGGTTTCAGTAAAATGTTTCAACAGCTATTGAACGAATCGTTATGAAGTTTGGTTCACACATTCATGTTCCCCTCAGGATGAGTTGTTTCAAACCTTGTTTTTTTTTCTAGTTTATTTATTTGCACAGGCAGATATTATGTATCCAATAACCAAGATGTTATATATATTGGTGTTTTCTACCAAGATATAATAGTAGATCAACACCCTGCATGGGCTTGTGAAGTACAAAGTACATTTTTTTCACCAAAGAAACAAGAAAAAAACTAGGAAAGAAGAAAAATAAATAAGATTATAAATATAGAAAACCAAATACAATACTATGAGAAATAGGAATCAAATAGCATGATTCATGCCATCATGGTACAAATCACATGCAGGAATGAAAAGGAACGATTTTAAATGAAAGAAAAAAGTAGAAAAAGACAAAATAATAAACAGTCAAATGAAAAACAGGAGACTTGTGCTCTATAACTTAATATAAATTTGGTTCACACGTTCATTTTCCTCTCAGGATGAATTGTTTGAAACTTTGGTGACGCTCTGACTTTTCCTCTTTCTCCATCATCAGGTCAATGTTTTCATTTGATCAATACTTTATGACCAAATACCTGTAAAACGAAGGACATTCCCATCAGCCTCTAAAATAAACTAACATGTCAAAATGTCCTTGAGCAACACACTGAACCCCAAACTGCTCTCGATGATTGGCTCATAGCTCGCTGTGAGTGGATGAATGAGAGGCAAATTGTAAAGCACTTTGGATTAAAGTGCTACTGTGTGTGTATATAGATGCAGTCCATTTATCATTTACAGCTAACAATTTGCTGAAATAGCTGCAGATTTTCTTTCCATGACACTGCACACAGTAATAACCCTTAAATCAATGCGACACAAATTTTCATACGCCCCATGTAAACACTCAGATTAAACAGATTGGCTGCATTGTGGTTTTTTCCACATTAAACATGGAGGAATTGTTGCTCAACTAAAAACATATTATAAACATATTATAATGAATGTAAAAATAAACAATTTTATTATTATAAAGTCTTTATTTATTGTATCTATGGCACTTTTTAAAAACATTGTTTACAAAGTGTCTGCACATTTATAAACAAAACACATGAATAAACAATACATTTTTAAATTAAAGCATTAAAACAAAATACAGTGATGCACACAGGAGCGAGGTGTTTGAGTACTACAGAGGAAACTGATATTTTAAAATCCCATCTGCTTCGTCTTCATGTAGAGTTTTATAATTTTATGCTTTTATTATTATATACCTCATTTATTTATTATCATCATTATTAATTTGACTATATTTCATTTTATTAACATTTTACTATTTTATTATAATCAATTTATTTTGTGTCGGATTTTAGTTTAGTTTTTTTATTCAATCAATGCTTTTTTTTTTTTTTTTTGGCTTTTACTTATTTTGGTGTGCATTAGTTTCCAAATCCATATTTACCTTTATGTTTGTCAATCACTTTGAATTTGACTTGTATGAAAGGTGCAACATGAATAAAGTTCGATTGATTGATTGATTGATTGATTGACTGCATTGCCAAATAGATGAACATAATTCCCTCATTCTTTCTGACATTTAAAATAGAGGTTTTACGATCAATTTTATTTTGAATAACTGGAATTATGTGTAACTTATGAATAATTTTATATTGAATGTCTCTCAATCTACTGCAATCCACAGCTTCTTTCTAGTCATCCTCCAGTGCAAGTCCTTCTCCCATTAGGACTGAATATTGTCCATACAGAGTGAGTTCAGAGAACAAAAAAAACAGAAATAAAACAGTTAGGGCTCTTTTGATCCAATAAAAATGATTCTATAACACTTTATTTCAGTATATCAGATAATGGAAAAGTGTATTGATAAAATGGTGAATTTGCAAGTATCCAAAGAAATGCCCCTTAGGTAAATTAAATTAACTGTCCTGAGGTTTCTCTATTGAAATAGATTCCCTACAATCTTAATAACTTTAGTTTTCCAATACTCAAAAAAGTTGTTTTCCAGGAATCAATGCGGTCAGGTGGAGGTCTTCATGTCTTCTTCCCTCTCTTCCCTCTTCTCAGACTGAAGGGCCTTACTTACTTCAGAGGGACAGATCGATAGGGGGCACTTCAAAGTGGTCTTGGATCCGAGGGGTTCTTTGAAAGATGCAGGAGGCAGTGGTACTTAATGTGCACAGGATCTTCTTGCATCAGCAGTGCTGCCATGGCCAGTCGCAACCTTTAAAAGACATAAGTCACAAACAGGATGGAAAATCATACAGGGAGCGAAGCAGAGAGAGACGAGGAGGGAGAGGGGAGGAGGAAGAAACAGATGACTGAGACAGGAGGAAGACATAAAAAATGAACTGTATACAGAGTGAGAAGTGAGCCTGGGGGCAGCAGAGTGGTAGCCTGGGACCAGACGAATCCGCAGAGCTCATGTTTTATTTGCTCTGGCAGATATGTTGCCCCCCCCACCCCCACCCCAGTAAAGATTCTGTTACTACATTGCCTATTTCTCGCCTCAAATGTTTTCAGAAACATATTTTGTATTGTTTAGCTGTAATATGAGAACGTTTGTGACCAGATTACCATTTTTCCTTCTTGAAAACTGACAAAGCACCGCCCAACTTGCATGTGTCGCCCAGTGCTACGTCCCACGTTTCGTTGCTCTGATTGGACTCTTGGAAATTGAAAATGAACTGAGATGTTTCAGACTAACACACATTTATGAATTAGTCGGCTAGCAGAGCAGTGTCCAACATGTTTCAACACTACGAAACAAAGGCAGTCCTTCAGAAGCTCAATTTCCCAGAGGACTTGCACCCAAGTGTGAACTCTGTTCCTGGACCCAGGCTAACAAAACTAGAGGTTCCCCTCTTCTCTGTCTCTTTTCTCCTCACGGCTCAGCCTGCAGCAGAGTCATTGCAGCCTGTAGCTCTCTGACCCAGTGTGGTCTGCTCTGAGCAGACACACAGAACTCTCCTGAACAAGCAGCGACGCGAGAGCCTGCTAACTCTGACAACAAAGAGGTAATCAGCAGCCTCCTCAGTGACCTGGGTCCTCTGACCTGCACGACTGTAGCACCAAATACCCAGCAAAGCCGGCATCATTCAGCCTTGGAGCCAAACTCCTCTCAGCCTGACTCACCCTCAGGTTCACCAGCTAAGAAGCAGCACACCACAAAGCATCTCTCTCCCTCCATGGACTTGATAAGTTACTGGGTACATAGCATAGCACAGCTTACCTTGTACTGATTCTGGTTTAATGTTGTCCACTGAGTTTTATTGTTGTGATGCATTTCCATTGTTAAGCCACTGAATAGCCATACTGCTAAGTAAAGGTTAGTTTATGCTTCACACATGCACTCATAGGACTGGAGTTATATCCAGCAACTAACACATTTTGCATGCAAACTAACATCTCTCTTAACCCGGCATCAAGTCTTACATGACTTGGCCTTAAACAGAGACCCACACAGGTAAGAGGTTTAAAACCAGCTTTGCACACTTTACTTCTGGCAGCACGTGGTTTCAAGACACCACAGTCTGGCCTTTTGTCTCTGTAGTTTTCTTTGTCGGCCATATTGTCTGCATGCCGTGTGCTCAGAGTTCCAAATTGATAGCTTATTAAATTTTATGTGACTGAATCAATCGATTGGCTATCTTTTTCCTTGACCCCAGGGTGGTGACCTGTTATTATTAATAAGTTCTATTGATTTTAATAATGAATAGTTATCTTTGATAATCATTAATTATTACATTACATTATTATTAATGCACACAAATAAAACAAACAAACAAAATCAAGCCTATACAAATCTTCAACTTAAGAAAAATCTGATCTTCAGTTGACCAGATTTACTGCTTGGTCAAAGAAATTGTTAATTTAATATAAATATGAAGACATACAACATGAGTAAATAGCTAGAAGACAATGAAGTATAAAAATGTGCAAGGAGAGAAAACTATTCAGAGAAATATATTTGCTAAGAGATAAAAACAGTCCATGTCCTTGATACTGTAAAGGGAGGCGACCTGAGAGAAACTGGAGACGTGAGGTTGAAATGTATCAGAAAGCAGATATAGGCCAAAACTTGCCAACAAGTGAGATGACACAGCTTTGAAACAAGCAGCTGAAACCAAGAAAAAAAAAAGACTGGCTGCTGCTGAATTATAAATCATCTTCATTTGCAACTATATTTTTACATATCAAAGAAAGTTATTGGGTCAACTAAGCCTTGTTCAGTGTAACGCAGGGGAGGAAAATGACAGGAACAGAGAAAAGTGAAAAAAGAGACATTGAGGCAGAGTGAAGGAGGCCGGGGGACCGAGGGAGACAGATTTATATAACACGTTCACACTTTGTAACTGCTTGTTATTGCTATAAATACATAGAAATGTATGAACTGCTCATTATTTTTTTTTTACCATGTGAAATGTAGATTCTCTTATGTGCATACTGTATATAAGAGAAACTGCATATAAGAAAAGCAAAGGCAATGAAATATACTAAATAAAAATACACAAAGTAAATGAAGGATAGTGTACAGTTGTCCAAACTTACTTCACTAGTTATTATACAGGTCATTATACTTTAAGACAAATAATGTTCTCACATTTTAACCCTCATCCTACCACCATATTTAACATGCAAGGACTACTGACTGAGGTCCCTGGAGACCCCAGTAATTTCAACCTTTATTTAAGATTCTCAGAAAACCATTGAGGGCGAACCTCATTTACAGTGATGCCGAGATTACACATGGAAAAACAAAAAAACACACAAACAACAAAGAAACAAAACAGTCACAGACAGGCAGTGAACAGTTATTAATTATATTTCTGAAGTGTCCAAGAGGTTCCATGAGTTTGCTGAACTAAACACAAAAAACAGTCTTTCCAAGTTCAGTCCTGGCACAAAGTACCTGAAGAGCCCGACAGTCACTGGGGCGGGTTAGAAGTGGACCACAGTTCCAGCAACAGAGATGTGATGTATGATGGTAATTTTCTGGTCAAGGCTTCATAGATATACAGATACCAGTGATTATTGTGTCTCTCAGTCAGAGAAGGCCAGTCGACCTTATCATAGAGGATACAGTGGTGAGTGTTGTAGCCGTCACCGGTAATAAATCTCAGGGCTGAGCGGTAAACTGAGTCTAAAGGCCTAAGTGTGGAGGCAGCAGCATTACTGTAAATTACATCCCATAATCTAAGACTGATAAGATGATTCAACAATCCTCTTCCCACAGATTGGGGGGAATTTTTGGATTTTAGGAAAGTTACAGTTAATTTGCATAATGTGTGAAATGAAAATATATACTTTTCTTTAATACAAATTGCAATCTTTTTTACAAAGCCTTCAAAATGACTGACGGAGTGCTCTCTACCCCTCTGATAGTGTGTCATACTTTAAATTAGGACCCATGGCAAACAAGAACTCAATAAATAGTTCCATCTAGTAAACCTGCATATAGGCAGAATTGGGTGCTTTTGACTGGGGTCCTCCAGGACCCCAATACATTGATATTTTTACAAAAAGCACTAATTAAAACAGAAACAGAAAACAGTGATATGAAGTCATTAGGAACAGATTGTTCCTAATGACTTGGATGAGTTATGAAAAACTGGAATGATAGAATAAATAAATGACAAAAATTATACCTCTGGGGTCTGCGGGTACCCCAGTCGGTAGGATTAACGTTAAATTACATACAGCAGGAAATATACCAAGTAAATAGGGCTGCAACTAATGATTATTTTCATTGTTGATTAATCCGATTAGTCATTGGTCTCTGAAATATCAGAAAATAGTGAAAAATGTTACATGTTTCCCAAAGCCCAAGATGACATCCTCAAATGTCTTGTTTTGTCCCGACCAACAGTCCACAACCCAAAGATATTCAGTGTATCATAGGAGCTTAAAGAAACCAGAAAGTATTGACATTTGAGAAGCAGCAATCAGAGAATTTTGACTTTTTTTCAGAGTCATAGAGAGTCAGAGAAACACAGACAGAGACACAGACTAAGACAGGGTGAAGGGGATGTCAAGGTGCTGAGATGGTGAGTAACACGGTGCTGTCAGTTGGCTGCTTTGACAAGTTACCCTGGTTTCCTGCTGAGAAAAGTAAGCAGCGTCAGACAGCAGCAGCAGCAGAGGCAGGGAGCCCTGCACTCTTTGCCCTGCTGTTTTCAGTGGATACAATCAAATTGAAATTGGAACAATGCGAAACATTTACAAATGTTAAAATGATGAGAAACAACCTAAACATTTGTAGCAGCCAAACTCCCTTCAAAATATGACACGTTATGAAAATTCATGCCAACATCACGTCAAATTTATCAGAAATTTAAATTCTTGAATGTGTGAATCTGTCTCCAGGTAAAAAGCTTCGACCAACTCTGATCAGCATGTCTGTTCAGAGAAATATCAGATGTTAAAAAGGACACAGCTCAATGCTAATTAGTCATTTTTAACAAGAAATTCCTACAAGAATGTGTCCATTGCAAATTTTTTTAAATTAAAAAAACTCAAATAACTCAACATTAGTAAAGCCATAGTCAGTGTGGTCTATAGGATAATATATCAGCTAGAACATCCATGATTGGCTCACGGCGTTCAGTCGGTAGTAAGATGAGCTAGAGGATGAGCTTGATCAGAGTTGTCCATCGAGAGTCTCCCCTATTTTACAGAGCAGACTGGGCCAAAATGTCCAAAGTGTAAAATAGTCACATAGTCGCACAAAAATCCTTAATTTACAACAATCACATCTAACACAACAAAACAGGACCTGAGAGACACAAGAAAGATCCAAACATGACTATTTAAAACAATTACATTTATAGTTTCCAGATGAAGTTTATCTCGTAAATACACTTAGCCACTGAAGACATTACACAGTGTAATAACGTTCTTCAGTCTAAAAACACGAATGTGAAATTGGTTCATTGTGAAAAACGAATAATTCACTAATCATTTCATACAAATCTCAAATGCATGAGACTGTAAAGGAAACGTAACGTCAGCATCAAGCTAACAGAGATCAGCGGGGTGGCGGCTCACCGTCGGCCCTGTGTAGGCAGGCCGCGCCATCTTTAGTGGTCAGAATGTGATGGAAACACGAAGATTTGATAATTTATGAAAGTCAGTTAGATTTCAGGCTTGTGGCTTTTACTTGTGTTTTTTCCACAGTTTGTTGTTGGAACAGCTGATAACAGCACAGAATAGAAAAGACGTCTGATAAAACTGAACTAGAGCTGCAACGATTAGTCAATCGCCAACTATTTTGATAATCGATTAATTGTTTTGAGTCAATATTTTTAAGAAAGAATGTCCAAATTCTCAGATTCCAGCTTCTCAAATGTGAATATGACAGTAAACTGAATATCTTTGGGTTGTGTTTTTATATGGCACATTTCATACCCAGAGACCCAAAGTGCTTTACAGAGTACACAGGCAAAAGTACAAAAAAACACATGATAAAAACAATAAAAGCAAACAAGCAAAAACACAAAGAATTAAAACAATAAAAACATAGAAGTAAATAGTAAATCATCAATTTGTAGAAGCAGGCCAAATTATAAGGACAATAATAAAAAGTGCAAGATGTTTTTTTAATCATTTGTGCACATATATAAAATTGTAGATCGGATCACATAAATTACAGTGTATTACACACTTTCATTAAAAGCAATGGCAGGTAGGTCTTTAGAAGACATTTGAGGACGTCATCTCGGGCTTTGGAAAACAAAGCAACATTTTCACCATTTTTTGACATTTTATAGACCAATCGACAGATAAATTGATAATAAAAATATATAGTTAGTTGCAGGCCTAAACTTGACTACACTTAAAAGTTACATTTAGTAGATTATAACCTTTATTGTAATGAAATCTGATGACTATATGTTCAACATGTAACTGCTTCTACAGGATTTCCGGGAGAGATTTCTCGGCAAAAGTGTTTAAAAAGTGAAATGCTTTACAAACATCACAGTGTTACATGCAGGTTTAGAAGTGAAGTGCCACCTCTGACATGTCTACAGCAGCATGCAGGGTACAGTATTCTTTTCTCTCTTCCTGCTGTTTGTTTGTTTTTTCTTTGACACAATTCAAACATGTTTCGGTGTTTGTCAGATTATTTTGTCTGCTGAAAAGGAATCAGTGAGAAGTAGAGGATTAGGAACGCATGCAAAGGAGATCTGTGGCACGGAGTGAAAGGAAAGGATAAACAGCAGGAAATATCTCATGGTAGGTTGCAACCTTTCTAACAAATACGATTTCACACACATAAACACGCTCTCTCTCTCTCTCTGTCTCTCACTGTTACTTTATGTCTCTCTACCTTTCCTATACACAGTCGGGAAAATGACTCTACACACTAACTTACAGCAGAATGCTCTCCAGGTTCTGCACCTCGACTCGCTGTTAATGTGGGGATTTAACATTCAGGACAGAGATGCTCTCTCATTAAGATCTGTGTGATCTGACAGCAGGCTGGTGATAGCAGAGGAAGGCTGATTGTGCTGTATTTGAGACACACATATGCATACACACTCTCCGTCTCACACATACACACTGCAGGGGTGTCTGATTAGATCTCGTCTCTAGATGGTTTCGATCAGTTTGCAGCTCCTCACACCAGCCGACGCAGTGCCCATGCTGCGATGGCTCACATATACTCCCTCTCATGTTGCTGCATTTTAATACGGTGCAGATATGAATCGCTCGCCTCGTGCTGCAGAATTACAAAGCAGGATGGTGATTGATTATGCATCGCCTCTTGACTGCTTTCACAGGAACAGCGGAGGAAACTGCTTAACCAGTTTTGCCACACGCCGAACTGCACCACATCACTCCTGACCGTCTAACCCACATTGATATGCATTTAAATTGGCTGCCATCTCCACAAGTGGCTTTTACTGAGGAGGGGGGGGGGGCTGTTTCAGGAGTGTGCCAGTGTAAAAATGTGCATTTTGCTGCCTCAAATAAACTCTCTTATTACATGTTTGTCATCTGTGAGACTGAATAATTCTGCCGGAGACCACGTCTCAGTAGGGAAAGGTCTGATAACACAAGTGAAAATGTGTCGTATGGTTCCAGAAAACCTGTAAAAATCCTGGATGCTTAACAGTTTAATTCTACTGTTGGATTTATTCTCCACTAGCTTCATTGGCTTCTGCATCTCATGTTTGAGGTATTAAAACATAAAGCTAAAAACTGCTTCCACTTAGGGTTCAGTGCTTGTACACATTTTATTATCTCATATCATCTCATTTTGCTGAAACATCTCTGCATATATGCATACAAGTGATCTTAGATTGGGGTAAAACAAACCCCTGCTGAACCTCTTTGTCCCCTTACTTGCACCTACTGTACCTACTGTTCAGAGCTGCCTCTTTGAAGCCTTTTCTGAACGATCTTCACTGCAGCATTGAACTGCTTCACTGTATCTGGCCATAGCTCATCAAAAGATGAATCACGTTTGTATTCCTCATGTGTGTCCTGCAGTACCTCAATAAGGTCTACAGCCTCACAGTAGATAGATCAATGCACTGTGCTTGAAGCATGTCAGAGAGCAGCTTTGGTTCTCCAAGACTTTTCCTTAAATATTACCAGAATCCCAATAAAAGATCAATTTGTGTAAGTAAACCTGATGGATCCTCAGATCTCTCCCAGCTGTCCAGGACACATCTAATGCAGCAGGTAGTCTGTGTGTGAGTCATACTCACTCCTCTCCTAACTCAGGGACCAAAAACAATCCGTCCACAGTGTTGTTTTCTCATTAGCGATAGGGAAAAGCAAACACTAAAATATATTTTGGGAGAAAACTAGTTTCATGATATAACATTGGGATCATACATAGGCTACAGCACTGCTGTTACCAGGCCAATTATTGTGCTGTAGAATCAGACACAACAGAGTATGGAGGAGGAAGTGACCAGCGTCGACTGGTGCCCGGTGATGACCGTCAGAAAGAACCGAGACAGAACGAAAAACTGCGCTGCAACAAACTTCACGGTGCTTCGGTAAACCTGACTTTGTTTTCTGACAGAATATTATATTATATTGGACTTTGCCAGCTCTGAATACAGAACAGCACAGTGGTGTGTGTGTTACCAGCCGCTCTGGTAGGAAATACATTTGCCACTTGCACTGCGTAAACACACCATCAGTGGCCTTGGATGAGATCATGTGCAATGCATTCTGGTTGTTGTTGGGAAATCTACAGACCTCCTGTCTGTGGCTGTTGGGTGCCACAGTACTGGTTTTGCATTTCTGTTGTTGCTGATAGGCCCTCTAGATGTTGAAGACATGAAAGTACACTAAACAGCAAATGAGGCCAAATTTCTCACTCGTCTTGATTAGGAGACAGTTTGAATTTGCTAGAAAAATTAAGTTCATCACCTCCTGTGGGGAAAGCGCTCGTATCTATCTAGACATGCAACATATGGACTCTACTGTATCTACTGTATATCTGCAACAAGTCTGCTTGGCGAGCACTTGTGGCTGACTCTGTTAAAGGACAGGGACACTTTAGGGACTCACAAACCACACTGGTGCTTAGTTTTTAGAGTGGCGTGCTAACTGCCACCAACACACACACGCACATCTAGCAACCATCCACCACCACTCAGACACCACATCCACTTAAATAGTAACTGAGCTCATTTTCCAAGAACGGGCGAGTCAATTATGAGCTCTATTTGCTGCAAATCCCAGTGGAAGAAAAAGGAAAACACAAAGTCAATCAGCTGAATGATCCCCTCCCTGAAGCTGTGTGGAGACACACAACATCAGGAAGCCCAAGAGGGACGATGGGACACACTTATCTCACTAATGTATCCCAGTCAGTAAACCAGAAGGTCTGCTGACTGGGACACTGAGGACTGAGCAAAACAAAGATAAGAGTCAGTTTTGGGATAGTCTGACTCACCGGATGTAGACTGTGGGTTTAATACTGCCATTGGCCGCCTATCTCAGGCGGCATTCTCCTCCCCTTCTGCTATCTGCCTCTTATGTTTTTAAAATCCCCGTTGCAACGTGAAACAACAACCTCTGAGCTAGCAACCTACACCCAGAAAATGGTAAGTTATGTTTGTCTCTTTTATCAGTCGTCTAACATAGTCGACATACGCCTTTTACTGTTTAATGTGGCGCTTTCTTTTGCGGGGATTCAACCATTTAACGCCAGGGCTCAAGTTCCCCCCACGATATAGCAAGACACCGTCACTGCATCCTGGGCTTAGCGCTGCCCAAGACGATTGTGATTGGTTTAAAGAACTACAAACTAGCCAGTGTTTTTCTCCCCTATAGCAGAATGATGACGGGTTCAGCCAGACCCCTCGAGCGCTGGAGGAAGGTCTGGAGGAAGGTCTGGCTATGTGTGTCTAGTTTTGGGACTCCCCGATCAAAGTGAAGTAAATAAGTCAATCAGATGATTTGGGCGGCATTTGGGTGGTTGTGGCAGAATTAGTTTTACTTTTCCAGATGAAAGACAAGGTAACGCTTTATTTTACAGGTCCATTCATTTTATACTAATTTCCTGGAATTTTTTTGAGTAATTTGCAGGTATTTAATAGTTAATTTGTAGGCTATTTGGGTTCATACATAGATGTTCTTTTTCAAAATTTCTTAATAAATTACACTCTTGACAATTCATTATCTGACAGAAAATACTTAGTTTTCAGTGTGTAGTTTTGTGCTTTTTCAGTAATTTCCTAAAATTAGCAGCTGTGTAACTTCATTCTTAGGACATTTCTGTGAAAGTGTTATATCATTTGGTAGTACAGGAAATATGCTTGTTACATAGTTTTTAAGAAACAACCCAATGTGTTAATATGTAGTTTGACACAGAAAACTACACACTGAAAACTGAGTATTCTCTGTCAGTTAAAGAAAAATGACCAACTAAACCAACTTAACACTTTTTGAAGTTGTCTCTTATAATTTGTACCAGAATTGCACCACCCTCTCTGTAAAATATCCTAAAAATTAACTGTTAAAGACCTGCAAATTATTCAGAACATTTCCAGGAAATTTGTATAAAATTAAAGAACCTGTAAATAGTGTTACCAAAGAAAAACAGCTAACTTTTATGTTTTTGAAAAATGTGGTAATACTTGTAAAAAAGATTGTAGAGCTTCATGACAGGGAAACATAAACCTCAGCTCACTGTTTCCTGCAGGAGCCATATGACTTGAAGTTTCCAAGGCAAAGGACTGAGTGATTCTTCCGGGGTCAGGGTGAGGTCAGGATCAGGCTTTGTGGATCCTCCAGGCTGATACACATCTGCTCGCCTTTGTCCTTTTCATCCTCCTCTCGATCACATAGCGGTCCCCTCGCCCAAAGAGCAGTGATGTGCAGCCAAGCAGCTACAACACTGACTGCACACTGACTACACACACACACACACACACACACAATGAAATACAACTTCCAGTTCTGCACAGTTAATGCTCCTTCAACCATGTGTCCACAGAGTGTATAATAGGAAATCGTCACTCCTAGGATGTTTATCTTAAACAAGTACTGCACAGATTTATTATGCACATTAATCAACATTTCTGTAAATGTGCTGAATGTGTGTTAGCCAGCTGCAGTCCTTAGGTGAGATGTTCTGAAACCAGTGACGTGATGGTTAAAAATTACAGACCGAAGACAACATATGCAACGAAGACAAATAGCAACAAAATAAACACACAAAATAAAGACATTTCAGAAGACACGCAGAGCAACAGGAGACAGCAAAACATTAAGTACAATAATACAGCAACAATATCCACTATTCAGTACATGTGGATAACAACCAAGCAACACTGACTTCAACCATCCCTCGACTCAGGCAGACACGCAGAACACTTTGAAGGAAAACACCTGGAAACACACGCTGAGGTGGAAAATCAGCAGAGTTACATCATGGAACAACATTTCATTTCAAACTAATTGAAAGTAAGATAAATGTAACCTGTATATCCAGTGTGGTTTTTTGTGTTCCTGATCTTTGGTACACAAACGTCTGCTGAGTGGGTTTTTCTCTACTAGTGACCCAAATCCTTTAACTCCACCTTCACATCCTGACATCGCAGTAATCCTAAATAAATAGGAGAAAGCATTAACAAATCATGTGGAAAATCATATTCCCCTTTAACACATACAGAATAGTAGGACTAATATGCTATGAACCTACAGTAAATTCAAGGTGCTTTCAGTTCTAACTTTCAGTTCAAACGAACTCTGCTTTGGTTTGTTTGGGCAGGTGTGAAAGCTGTCAATCAAAACAACCAGACAGAGAAAAGGAGGGTCTCTGGTGTGGTTCGTTTGCGGCCTGAAAGCAAACGAACCAACTACAGGATTTTCTGACAGTAGTCATGTGATTTTGGCCTGAATTCAAAAGCTTAAATCCATCGGTAGGTGTGCAACTATCACAGAAGTGATGTTAGCGGATGGATAGTACACTTATAGAATCATTTTATTTTATCTTGTTCCTTTATAAACTGTATTTGTTATGACTTTGTGATGTGACCTAACATTTTAAAGATGGATTATTATCCCGCTCTGTTCTGATTGGTCAGCTTCAGGAAGCTTCCTCCGGCTCCGGAGGCTACGTAAACAAACTATAGTAGCAGGATTTCACTTCTTTTTCTCCTTCGTTACGCTGCTGCAGCAGAGTGAACTGTGACAGTATCAGGTTAAAATGTGTACACCTGCATTAATGTGATTGGACGTTTGCAGCCACACAGCTGTGGATGAGTCAGTGATTGTGAAGCAGCTGAGGCCAATCAGCTGAAACAAGCACGACTTCGATGCTCTGCCTGAACTAATGCAATGCTCCATATAAATAACAGATGTCCCCTTTAATGCCTAAATTACTTTTAATTTACATTATAAGGTGTTTGTTTTGTTTTGGATTGCCACATCCTGGAGAACACCTGATCATCCTGAAACCATCCAACACTTTTTAGATCCACTGTGACTCCATTTTTGTTCTTTTCAACAACTCTACTAGAATCCATCTGGTATTTGATTATCAATTACACTAAATTCTTTTGATTAACGACCAAACAAAGAGTAAACTCTGTGTGACCACCTTGTGTGCAGCATGTGCACACAGGATCTGACTGTGGATAATGTGAAAATAATGGCAGCATCTGTGGACACAGGTGTTGTTGCACGTTGTGCAGTTTGACTGCAGATCATGCATGCAGCAGAAACTGCTGCCTCATGATAACCTACTGAGGTGCTTTGTGTCAAACTAATCTCGCCATTCTTCATGGTTTTCCTGCATATTTGAATTGGAGGATATTTAAAACCATTTCTATCGGATGGCATTTGTTTGTTTTGCTGTGTGTGTGCATCACACCATCATCCAAACTCCCAAACATACCTCCGATTGAACAGATTCAGGCAAAATTATGCAGTCAAAACATCAAATGTCACCCTGGACTCTGGGAGTATTTATAGCAGCTGTGACGCTTTACAGGGTGAAGATTCATCTGAAATAAGTGAGCAGAAACGAGGCTAATGAGTGTGACAAAAGCAGACTTTGATTGCCAGCCTTTGTTCTGTCTATTGGTTGGCGAGAGTAATTAGAATCGCTCTGACAGTCCATCAGAGCTTTCGAAATTGGATTGTGGTCAGAGTGGCTTTCGTAAGACCCTCACCATCGCACTGACACAGCAGTGTTACTTATTTAGTTGAGGCTGAGACTCAGTATACCTTGTCTGCTTTATGGCATATACCAGCATTACTTGACTATGGTGAATGAGAAATAAAATCCCATGAAAATACCACCTCCGTGTTAAAACATGAGAAGGAAGCTTTACAGTAGGTGTGCACAGGATGTGAAGACCAGCAGCACCATCTAGTGGCTACCAGCATCCTTATTGGTGAGTATCTAATTATCCAACAGTGTTTTTCATTTGGTTACATAAGATACATTAAAATCCTTCACACAGTTCTCTTTACCAACATGCAGCACAGCAGAAATGTTTATCTCACATTTAAAAAGGCACTAATGCAACCAGACTCTTGTACCAGAACACTGATGACATTTCAATCAGGAGAGAATTCATCAAAAGAGAGGTTTGAAGAGATATTAAATTAATTTATCTGGCATATTGTGCACAACAGGAAAGGTTATAACGGCAGCAGAGAAACGTGAAAGAATCTGACTAGTTGAACTGAAGTGTGAACGCTGTCAGCTGATTGAAAGCAGGAAAAAGAAAAAAGAGAGAAAGAGGGAAAATATGAATAGAGTATGCAGTAAGCATGAAGTTTGTCCTCCTGATTGAATTTTCACTAAGCTTCATTTGTCTCCCATCGTGTTCACTCAGAGCACAATAACCTAAAAGCAACTAATGGGTACGTAGCATTACAATATGTATCACTATCATCTTTATTTTTTATTTTAATTAATTTTTTTTTTTGTTACACAAATGAATCAGAAATGCTTCAGTTGACTTTATATTACTAAACTAAAGTAATTCCAGTCATGCAATACAAAACATTCATATATATTCACTGTACAAACACATGTAGGAGAGCTACAGATGCACAGCAGTGCTGCTAAACTCTTTCTTCTGCATTTGGCCACAAATTGTCATTCACATCACACCTTCATGTACAGAATGTCCTCTCTTACAATACACCAACAATCGGCAACACGTTTGTGTTTGTGGCATTGTAAGTTCATTATGAAGGGATCTTCTAATGGTCAGTATGAACAGGAGGAATGATTACAGCAAGAAAAACAGGTTTCACTCTTCATTTGGGCTCCTGACTGTTGTAAAACACTTGGAAAAAATGCATTTCTGAGGTGTTTCTACTTGAATACTTTACTACATTTCTAACGAAAATATTGTACATTTTACTGCTAAAATACAAGGCATTATTTTACAGTAAATTAAACCACCCAACAATAATGAAAATGAGAAAAATTACCTTATAGTGTAATCTAATAACACTGCATTTTTACTTTTATACTTTAATTACATTTTGCTGCTAATACGTGTGTACTTTTACTTAAATTGGCTATAATCAATATTTTTACAACACAGTCTGATCTGTCAGTGTGTAATGTGTTGGTCGTGGCTCGTAGTGATGAACCTACAGAGAATTATCAGTGACTCTGCAGCTCCCCTCGGCTTTACGGAGCTTTATAGTGAGTTTCAGCTCATTGTTTATCTGTCCGGCTGCAACTTTACTGTTTTGGTTCACTCTCAGCGCTCTCATAGCGTCGTTTTCAGAGAAAAAGCTGTAAAAAGCCACTGTACACTACCTGCTCAGCACCAAACAGCAAACAGACACAGTTAGCTGTAGACTAGCTGGTGAACATAGTGGAGCATTTAGCAGCTAAAGAGCCAGATATTTCCCTCAGGAGTTGGTAGAGAGCAGAAACAGCTAACAGAGAGTGAATATTGGACTTACATTCACCAGGTGGACAGAAACACGACTCCTAATGAATGAAAATGTTGCTCCGTAACTGCTGGATGTGGAAATAAGCAGCTGTTTGCTAACAAGTTCAACATATTAACTTTAAAGCTGATGATGTGTCAGAGTTGAGTTCACTACGTGTTTCTGATGACAACTAAACTTCACTTACTGCAGGTTTAAATAAGATTTTTTTTAATGAAGGACTTTTACTTGTGAGAGTGTATTTTTAAATTGTGGTATCGCTTCTTTTACTTAAGTAATACTTCCTCTACCACTGAGAGTCAAAGAATATATGAAACAGTGGTGAAACATATGGGATCCAGACTTGAACATGTTGTGTGACTCATTCTCTGTATGAACAAGAAGAAAGACTGCAGCTGTTGCTTCCTCCCCTGATGATACATTATCCTCAGAGCAAAGGGAACTTGAATTCTTCAGCACAGAGTGTGTGTTCACTCTAAAGAATACTGATATGCCACCAGTATGCAGATCAAGTAAAACGAGGAGGTTGTTGCTCTTTAAAGGGCAGAGGGAGAGAAAGAGTATCCCTCTCTGTTTGCTGGTTATTGTGTTATGTGAACATGTGTGATGCACTGGAAGCTGTGGTTTTTCTTTGGAAATGGGAAATTTGGGTGTATGTGTTTTCTGTCCAGCTCCCAGAAAGAGACACAACAGTATCCCTGCTTGTGGTAGTTGCTGTTTTCTAATCTCTGACAGCAGTGTGTGTGTGTGTGTGTGTGTGTGTGTTTGGGTGATTCTTTGGGTGAACACTTGAGCTCTTGTATGCGTCAGCAGGTTTGTCTTTTTTGTCATCTCCTACTTGCGGGGAATTGAAATGTGTAGCACGGCAGCTCAGTGGTTAATGAGCTTGTTTCTGGTGTGACTCTCCTCACCAGAAAAAATGTGAGCATTGGTGTTTTGATCCATAACCTGTATATAAAGGTGGATGTAGAGAGGTGTGACGTCACCTGTTGGTTTCATTGGAGCCGGTTTGAAGCCCAGAGTTGCAGCTTCTGATCTGCGCCATCTTTTCCGTTGGGAGCCCTGACCTTTAGCTGACCAAGTAACATTAAACTTAGTGAAATAATAGTATAAGAGCAGCAGGTGAGCCAACTGTCAATCACAGCAGACATCAAAGCTACCATAAGTCTTCAAATCTTATTAACAGAGCAATAATTTCCAATAATGACCACCAGCAAACTTATTAAAGGGTCTGAATTTAGACATTGAGACCATAATGAGTCGTTTATAAAATGATTGGCTTAGTACTGCTGGAGAGAAGTTGAGGCTTTTTGAATGGGAGTCAGTTGGAGCAGCTAGCGGCCGTCAGTGGCACATTAAGGTACTTCAACCTCAAGACGTGGCAGCTGCTGCTTTGTTTGCTCAAACGCATATCTTCAATCCAAACCAACAATGAATGAACTGATCTGCTAACAAGTATTATGTGTGTATCCAAAGCCTGATATATCTTATTCCTCTGTTGTGTCCAAAAACTATTAAAAACACATCAGTGAGTCACACCGCTGCACTGGGTCACATGTTCCTTCATCATGAAGAGTTTGGTCACGTTAGTTTGTTTAGAAACGGCTCCAAAGACTAATAACAGCATCATGTTTTCAGTCTCCAGAGAGTAGGTCTGTGTAAGGCAGACGCCACTGAGCATGTGCAGAAACGCAGTTCTGTTTACAGCTTCATTAGCTTGTTGTGCTACATATCACAACCATACCACCAACTTTGTGCTGAAGTTATTTACAATGCAGTACAAAGTCCAGAGGTTGTGATATGTAGTACAACAAGCTAGTGAAGCTGTAAACAGAACTGCGTTTCCGCACATGCATCATTTATATTATAGGTTCAAAACGTGGAGTCAATATTAATATGTTTGGGTGTTTGACACATGCAGTTTATGTCTCTAACAGTCAACACTGGTTTCCTTGAACCACCATCTTTCCTAAACCTCAAATAAATGGTTTTAGTTGCCTAAATTTACCAGCTGATGTTAACCAGGTAGCAGGTGGCAGGTAAAAAAGGCTGATTTGAGTTTTTTTGGAAGGCACTGACAACCTGCACTAGTACATATTGCTTCATGCACACCCCTAACAAACTGCTTTACTTCCACTGAGTACCAGCACATATTAGTGTGTCCTTCACTCATGTGGTCTGAAAGTTGTGCCACAGCTTAGTAATTATATACCTGAAATATCTGAAAAACTCTAAAGTTTGATATATTTAGAGGTCTGAATGCAGGTATACCGAGGCAACACAACCCTGGGCTCTATGGATAAAGGACAACCAACACTCCAACTTCTTGGCACTACCATTAAGCTTTTAGCATTGATTTAGTAATGTTTGTTGGGTGTTTTTTTGCTTAAATTAGTGGCCTGGCATGAAAACACAGCAGGTGGTTTCTCTCTCTCTCTTCTCCTCTCTCTACCAGTTTTACAATTCATATGTCTGTTTCCACCCTGCAGCTCAAAATGAAGGAGTGAAAATGTTTTTTTTTCTTTGCATTCTGTTTCTGCCTCCTCTCACCCACACACAATCACCCTTTATATTTATGTGTTTATTCATATTTTATTATGGTTCAGCACGCCGCGTCTCTTGTTACAAAATAACCCCATTTAGTGGTGGAATTAATATTGTGTCAGAATCAACAAGCACATTTGCAGCAATCTAAGCAGCAACAGTTGGTCATTTCTGAAAATAAATAAGAGAGATGCAAAATAGTCTCATCAACTGTGACAGAACCATAATAATTATATGCAACACCTGCTTATCTTTTATACGTGGTTAGAGATCAGAATTGTTCCATATTCAGTGTTCACCACATTCAACCTGCGCACTCTGCATAGGTAATGTGAACGCTTCCATCCTGCAGGCTAATGGGTGAAACTGACACACAAACTATGCTGAGACGCTGCAGAGGATAAAACTGAGGGAAGAAGTTTAGAGGAAATGTGATTCTTCATTCTTGGATGACTTTGGCTGAACTTGAACTGTCTCGGGATGTGAGCAGAGTTTTCTGTTTTGAAGCATAACCCAAATCTGTGGCGTTCTTAAATTAGGCTTTGCAGAAATGGAGCGACTAATCATGACAAGCAGCTTGTTTCTGCTTCTGAATTACACTGGAACAATTTAGTGATTAATAAACATACTCAAGGATATTCTGAGCCCATAAGTCATCACTTTTTATTTTATTCTTCTACAACCTCTATTACTCATCTTTACAGATAGATGTGTCAGTAACTTTAGTGAGGAGCAGTGGTGTAAAGTAACTAAGTACATTTACTCACGTACTGTCCTTAAGTACAATTTTGAAGTACTTGTACTTTACTTTACTGGTCGGGGTCACATTTCAGATGTCTATGAGTTGTTAACAGCTCCACCAAATAGTGATTTTTCCCTCTAAACTTCTCACATGGTTTCATTTCAATAAATGTTCAAATGATCCAATATTTCAGCAAAAATCAAAGATTAGAGAAAAAGTCCAAAAAGTGAAAACAGATTTGTGTATCAGAACTTTGTTTTTTCTTCTTTCCTCTCCCATTAATCATCTCACGACCCCTCAGATTTATCTGCTGACCCTTTGGAGGGGCCCCACCCCTAGGTTGGGAACCACTGGACTAAACTAGCTAACTGTATATAAAGTAGTTGAAACTAGCTCCACCTCCAGCAGCTACAACAGTAACATGCTGCTTACACACTGATGCTTCAGTATTAATAATCTAATGATGTCATATATAATAATATATCAGTCAGAGGGACCAAACCACTACTTTTACTGCAATACTTTAACTACATCAAGCTCATAATACTTATGTACTTTTACTACAATACTTTAACTACATCAAGCTCATAATACTTATGTACTTTTACTGCAATACTTTAACTACATCAAGCTCATAATACTTATGTACTTTTACTACAATACTTTAACTACATCAAGCTCATAATACTTATGTACTTTTACTGCAATACTTTAACTACATCAAGCTCATAATACTTATGTACTTTTACTGCAATACTTTAACTACATCAAGCTCATAATACTTATGTACTTTTACTGCAATACTTTAACTACATCAAGCTCATAATACTTATGTACTTTTACTGCAATACTTTAACTACATCAAGCTCATAATACTTATGTACTTTTACTGCAATACTTTAACTACATCATTACAACTACACTTTTCATGCAGGACTTTTACTTGTAATGGAGTATTTTTACATTGCTGTATGGGTACTTTTTACTTTCAGTAAAATCTGAGTACTTCTTCTACAACTGGTGAAGAGTTTTTGTTACTTCCAGCTCCATTTCTTAGAAAGTTTAAATTGAGTTTTTTCTCCATTAAGAATTTATTATTCCTTAAGATTGGCTTGCATAATAATCTGGAGGCTATTTGCATTCGTCCTTGCTAAGAAATAATAAACAAATAAAGAAAAAGCACCGGCAAACTACATGAATCAGCTCTGATGCTAATCACACACGCTCCAAACAAAAACAATCACTTCCGTTGCAATTATGAGGAGAAATAATTTAGTGCATGTGCTCGGCCCTGGAGACAGACATTATTACCTTCATCATTTTAATCATGTATTACTCAGCCTCAGCTGCATGCTGTGTTACACTGACTGCTTTGAAACAACGGTTTGATAGACATTGTCAGTGTATTATTAGTCTATCTAAAATAGAGAAGCTCTTGTCTTCAGTATAAATCACACATTATTCTAATAAAGTGTCAAACTGGGATATTAATGATTTTGTCACAGTAGAAGATTAAATGGTGCATTTCTCAGTTTGTGTTTTGTCAGACTCTTATTAGGCAGACGGAGACAAAAAGAAAAATACAAACTCAGGCTCCTGCAGCTCACATGTGACAATGTCAATTTTTCTCAGACATTTAAGAGAATTAATTTCAATGGTCTTATGTACAGCAGTGTAACGCTGCCACCATGACAAAAAAAATGCTCAGTTTCTCAATACAACAAAAAAAATGTTTCACATTATAACAAGATAATTGTTGTCATTATAATCAGGGCCCACAGCCTCTCCAACATGATGGCGATGCCTCTCTGGCGAATGTAGAGGTCACCTGGGGTTCTAAAATATCTTGTTTTTGTTTATTGTATATTGTTTTTGTCTATTAGTGGTTTCATGACTGTTCAAGCACATCTCTTCGCAATCTTTAATTACAACAATGTGTTAAAACTATACCATTTTCCTGTTATAATGAGACTAAATACTGGTCATAACATGAAATATTAGACTGTGTCTGTATCTCATAAAAAAGCAGTGCTGCTGCTATTAAAATGGATAGATGAACGTTTCAATGAATTGATCAAGTCTTTCCAAGTATTTCCCAGTCTTTAATGCTAAGCTAGGCTAACTGAGTGCCAACTGTAGCTGCATGTTTACAGATGTGAGAGTATCAATCCTCTTATCTTCCTCTCATCAAGAAAGTAAGTAAGCGTATTTCCCAAAATGTTGAACTACTCTTTTAAAGTTGACTCTGTGATACATGAACTCAAAAACACCATTTGATTGGAGAAAATATGCCATAATATTCTACTGAGCACCAGTTTTCTCCCTTTCTCAGCAGTAGACTCTCACAGTCTGCCTTTTTTGGAACTTTCAACTAACTTTCAGTCCAAACAATCACTCCTAAATGAAAGAACCACTCTTTTTTAAAAAATCTATCTCCCTGTAAGCTCATCTTGTCTGCAGGTGGATAGAGTAGCATAATGTATTCTATTCACAGCATGAAGTATCTTTTTTCTTGCTGTCAGGTATTAGAGAGAGGCTATGACACTGCTGTCACAGACTCATCTGAATAAATGATTCATGGCGTCGAGGTGAAAAGCTGCAGAGGCATCGCTCATCAGTCAACACGGAAACTGATGCAATGTTGCAAGGATCAAATCAGAGTTTGAACCTGGAGGGTGGAGAGAGAGAAAAGAGTGATGGGTGGAGGTTGAAAGCTTGTGTATGTGTTGGACGGGGTGAGAGAAATGCTACAGTAATGAGAGGGACCCTGTGCAACACATTTAATAATCCATCCATTTTGGGATACATTGTTTTCCTCTGTCAAGAGCAAAGTACGCTCTTGTCTAAATGGTTGAAATGTCATTTCTATTATTAAAAATTGCTGTAAAGATTCACTGAAACTCATCATCAGTAACACAAACAGGAGAAAAGAAACAAAACCAAATAAGACAGACAAAAACGCTCCTGCAGGGGATTTTCTTAATGCAATGCTTCAAACTCTCTCAAAGTTGCTTCAAGTTCATTTAGGATTACTGCAATGTCAGGATGTGAAGGTGGAGCTTAGCGATTTGGGCCACTCAAACAGAAAAACTCCTCTCATGCAATCTGCAGCCGTCCCCACTCAGCAGACCTTTGTGTACTAAAGATCAGTAACTTTTTTTCACAAAAATGTGGGGAATGGGTGAAACTATCCGACAGCATCAGCCTCTTCAGCAAATGTCATTTGTTTATGTTCAAATGACAAAGATCTTTTGCAGACAGTCATTTTGTCTCTTGTCTGTTGGGAGCAAAGGAGGAAGTCTGGTGACGTTATAATAGAGCAACAGTCTGTGTAGGGAGGCGGTCAAAAATAAAAATTGGATTTTACTACACGAGGCTGCTGTTTGTTTCCTGCTCTTTATTCTTCATTTGGATCCCCTCAGAGATTTTAAAACTTTATTATCTGATGTTTTTTATGACTCTTGTAACTGTTTTTATTTATTCTCTGTTGATTGTGTAGTTGTGTTGTTTCTGTTTGCTGATTCTGTGCTCGTCTTATGTTTCTTGTTCTCAGGTCTCTTTCTATCGCACCAAAACAGGAAATTTGCCCATCGGATGGGCTTCAATAGAAGCAATTATTGCACAACCCAGTGTTGTATAATGACAATAAAACTGAACCTTGAACCATGAAACCGAGCTAATATTCATATAACACAAATGTAATGTGAATGCACCTACAGTCTAATGTGGAGACGGGATGAAAAAAGGGGAGAGAAAGAAGAGAAAATCAGGGTTTCTGTGTTGAAGGAGATTTGTGTTCTCTATTTGAGAGCAAAACAAACAGATTCATCACTCCACTGCCGCAGGTACACATCCTCCCATCTGTCTCTCTGTCTCTTTAATTGTCTTTCTTTCTCTTTCGCACATAAACACAGTGTCCCTCCTCCCTTCCTGTCTCCTGCATCCACACCTCTCTTATAAATGTCTCGATGCTCCTGAATGCATCAGTATGCAGGGTGCCAGAGGAGGGGCCGGCCGTATGTCAAGTGCACTTGAGCAGGCAGCTGGCACTGCAGATTTGTGGTATATTCAGTTTTGTAGTTGTTGATTTGTTTGTGTGTGTGTGTGTGTGTGTGTGTGTGTGTGTTGTGGGGAAGTACACAAACAGTCTCCTGTTTGTTTATTTGTGTAGCCTGATATCATATTGAATGTCTCAAAGGGCTTTACAGGCCTGCAACAGCAGCGGGAGAAAAACTCCCAAAACCTAATTGCAAATAAAATGGAGGAAACCTTCAGAAATTCAAAGAGAGATCCTATAGGACGTACACTCACCAAGCACTTTATTAGGAGCACCTGTGCAATCTAATGCAATCCAATACAACAACTCTGCCATAAATTCTACTTTGAAAAAGCTTATACATTTTCAGTTTTTATTGACTTTGTCAGAAAGGGGATAATTCTACTTTCTGTTTATTATTGTCGTAGTGGGTGGTGCTGGTGTACTGTGGTGCATTATATTGAAAAGTGTTCCTAATATTTTGTCCACTTCATTAACATACATGAGGGGGGCAAAATATTTGGAAAAACAATGCATTACATGTTGCTCCAGGCTCAAGTCACAGTCCAAGATAACAGAGAGATGTTTTGCGCTTGACTTCATGTTTGGAGTGAGGGAGCTGAGGAGTGCCTTCATCTAAGCAGCAATGTAGTGAAGCTAGTTTGCTAATGTCAAGAGGTTTAAATGATGGCTTTGTACTACAGCTAACAAATCACATCCAACTGTGTTTGAATGAGCAGGAAAATAAAGAGTCAAAGTCATGATGTCACTTCCTGTCAAACCTTAGTTCCACTAGCTTCTGTAACTCAACACAATCTCTCATTCAGTGTTTCTTTCATCTGTCTCTGAGAAAAAGTTTACTTTCCATTTGTCAGATAACTCGGCTCCACTACAGCAGCTGCTATCAGAAGTTGAAACCTTTGTTATTTTAACAAAGTTGAACAATGATTAAACTATTTGCACTGGACACGGCAGACATCAAAACATTTTATTAACCGCGCAATAATTTCCAAAGAGACCACCAGCACACTTATTAGAGGGCCAGAATGACTTGTTGAAAACAATGATTGACTTCTCTAGAAAGAAGTTGAGGTTTTTTAAATGGGAGTACGGTGGAGCCAGCATCAGTGATGGGCAGTGTTAGTTAGTGTTAGCTAGCTTGCTAACATTAGCCACAGGTATCCTACATTCAGAAGTCACCTGTACACTAGTTTAGTTCAGAGTTGGAGGGTGAGTGAATCATGCAGCTGAGGTCGGGACTTCTGCACTGCTGTGTGCAGTCAGTGAGGCTACGCTAACGCTAGCTGTTGGATGGTCAGTAAATCCTTCCAAACTGTTTCCTGCCTGCTTATTAAACCACAAACACCTCATTATCTGTTACATCATGGATGTATTATAGGAGCTGGATAGTGTGCTGCTGCTCAGCCTTGCAGCCAATTTTTCCCAGGTGTATGTATCTGTATTGGACTGAATAGGTGCCATTTTTGTCTGGTATCCAGCTCTAATAATACATCCATGTTCTACATGTGTTAAATACAGAAGCTGCAGCGTGTGGCTGTGGAGGATTGTGAGTTGTTTAAAGGAAACTTTGACGGTGTTGATGACTGAGTAACAAAAGTAAAGTAATGAGTAATGAAACACGCTACTTTTGCTGCTGAGTACTAAGTAATTACTTTTACAATGAGTAATATGTAATAAGTAATAATTACAATCTTCAAGTAACTTGCCAAACACTGACCAGCATCTAGCGGCCGTTGGTGGCATTGCACTTGGTAGTTACTGCTTAGTCCATATCCAAAACATAAAAACCCAACACTTTCTTCTAAATTCTCTGTCCTGCTGGGCTCATGGGACACGATGTTCGTTAAAGGCAGCTAAAAACATAAACATTGAATGAAAGATATTAGATGGTTTTTCAGAAAACTCCCGTCCTTATCTGAGTATATGAAACGAGACACATGACATACTGTTGAGAAAGGTTCTGTTCCAAGGCTTCAGTTATTAGTATCTTTAAAAAAAAAAGATTTTGATTGAGGTTTTCTTACTTCTGGAAAAGAACCCTGAAGTTCTGGTTTCATTTCGGCTCTCTATAGAGAAAATGTGTACAAAGAACAACACAGACTGCAGATAGAGCCACTAACCAATAATTAGATGTAGTGAGTTCACATTTTACTACACATACATCAAAGGATACTGTTTGTAGCTTCATCACTTTAATTGATTTGAACCAATAAACACATTTTTTAAATCATTTATAACATTTTGTGTTGCCAATAAGATGCAACAATTCACATGTATATTAAATGAATGAATGAATAATCAATCCGAGTCCTGTTTTACCCTGTTCAGCTCTAGCAAACAAACTCAAACTGACATTCCCAGATTGCAGAACCCCACATACCCTCCACCTTCAGCAATATTTGCAAACATCCAGGATGGCAGATTTAGTGGAAAGCACCAATGTAATAACCAAGCCAAGCAGAGTGCAAATCAGGGATTAACTGTCTGGCTCAGACTGATGTTGTACATTCAGCCTGAAACCTGGGACAAAATCATTTCTGTCACTTTAATAAGTCAGACTAATTTTAACATTACTGTTAGGGCAGAAAGGGGAATAAATACACACTGAAGACAGCTAAGCCCTGTTAATTAAACTGAATTAAGAAGGAAAATCACAATGTTTGAACTATGAATGGACAAATGAATAAATAATTTACAAAAAAAAAACAATTTTTCAGATGCCGATTTACCTCCAATAGAATAAAATGAATGACAGAATCTGCAGTATGTCCATCTGCTAAATGTTCTTACTGTACAGTAAGTAGGTTCCTGTTAAACCTGTAACATGATTGTACTGTAAATGAGTCATAACTCTAAATGTTTACAATGTGAGCAAAGATTAGGATATTCTCTGCAAAGTAAAACAGTGAGAAGAAGAAAAAACACTTGTCCTCTTTCCTTCAGTCAGCATTGTCTGTTAAACCTCTTGAGAATCTACAATATTGTTCTGCACTTTAAGTAAAATAAGAACACTGGCTGATATATTTTCAGAAGCACCAATGGGAGATGATTTTTTCCAGCAGCAGCTGCTAAATAGAGTCTATGTACCATTTTCCCAAAAGTTAATATTGTTTGATAACTGCTCAGTCATGCACCGCACCGCACAGCAAAGACAAGAATATTAGTTTCTATTGACAGGCAGCCGACAGGATCTGAAAATAATACATCATACAGGCTCGCAGAATGTTAACATTCTCAAAAACACTTCTGTCTGTCAGTGTCTCAGACATTCAAACTCTCACACACACATTTATACTTCTGGATTTGTGAGGACACTTATTGACATGATGCATTTCTTAGCTCCTAATCATCACAACTACATACATGTACATGCCTTACTCCAAGGTAAGTTCAGAATTTTCAGGGCTACAGGAAATGATTGTTTTCATTAAATCTGCCAATTATTTTCTAAAAATGTTTTGTTGATAAAATGTCAGAAAATAGTGTAAAATCCCTGTTACAATTTCTTAGAGCTCATGGTGAATCTTCAAATGTCTTGTCTTATCCGATCAACAGTCCAAACTCTAAAGATATTCAGTTTACTGTCATATGTGACAGAAAAGCTTCAAATCCTCACATTCAAGAAACTGCAACCAGCACAGTCTGTCCTAAAACAATAGTCAGGTGCCCAAATGTACACTGAAACCATTTTTAATCATTCATCCACAGTCTTCTTTCTGCATTTAGTTTAGAGCTGCAACTATTTGAAAATGGTGAAAAATGTCGATCAGTGTTTCCCAAAGCACAAGATGACGTCCTCAAATGTCTTGTTTTGTCCACAACCCAAAGATATTCAGTTTACTGTCATAGAGACTAAAACCAGACCAGAAAATATACATATTTAAGAAGCTGGAATCAGAGAATTTGGACATTTTTTTCTTAAAGAATGATAGTTGGCAACTGATCAATTAATTGATGCTCTAATTCAGTTAAAGCTGTTATGAGGCCTCTGAGTTCATGTGAGTATCATCAAAGTTACAGTTCAGTTTATTTATATAGCACAATATCATACACAAGCCATTCTGTAAGCAAGTGCTTTACAGAGTGTTAGAAGGGTTAAAAATAGCAGAAAATTACGTTATAAATAAAGACAGACAGACAGCATGCATGAACACAACACATACCCACAGAAAACTAACTAAAAGCTAAATTAAATAAAGACGACAGTGTTGTTGCAAACCTCAATTCAGCAGGTTGGATGTCACAACCTTTAGCTGCATAAAAGCACAAAAGAGTCTGTTTGGTACCAAATCCTCTCTTTGTGTTTCTGTGTTGAGCTGCAGTGGAGGAATTATATATAAAAAAGAGTGTAATTTTGGAAGATAACCACCTTTGTGTAACTCAGACTGCTGAAACTTCATATTATCTGCAGATGAACTTTAGAACGAGGACAGCACTTTCTTTGGAAGCACATTAGGAAGGGATTGAGTAATGGCCGGTATGGAAGAGGAATGATTATATGAACCAAAAAACAGTTTCATTGTAAATTTGGACAGCTGACTATTGTTTTAAGACAGACCTGAGAAAATGTGAACCTATCCTTTAACCTAAACCAAACCTCAACCCAAAAAATCTGAACTTGAACTTCAACAGTCCTTTGAAGAAGCAAAATACTCTCACTTTCCAAAACCTAAGTTGGTCCTCATAAAGATAGAACTTAAGAACACATATACACACAAATCTTTCCTAATCCACTGCTGCCACCAAGTGTTCCATAGTGGACATCATTATATAAACAGTATGCAGTACTTTTTCCTTGTTATCTATGTTTACATTCAGTCTTATAAATGTTCTCACAAAGACTCTTTAAAACCTCTTGCAGCTTGTTTCTGTGAGTTCAATTCACAGAAGCTCACAAACAATTTCTCATAAAGCTCAATAATATGACCGTAACAATAAAACTTGTACAGACAGTAATACAATGCAACGCTGTATGCAGCATTTTGAATAGTATTGCCACGTAAGTGCGCTTCTAGCTCAATAAATGACTGCATCAGCAAAAACATGAGTGCAGTTAATATTGTACTTTCCTTCACACACTTCTTCCCTAAAATAATAATAAAAAAAGACTGAAAGAGTAGATGTATAGCGATGTTCGAGTAGTGTTATGACCAGAAAATTAACAAAACACGTCAGAATAAATAAAATCATGATAGCTTCTCATTGGCCACTGTTTAAAGGGGCTTCAGACTGCTCTGAACACTCGGTTTCCAAGTTTTTTCTACTTTCAGCCCGAGCAGATGTCAGTTGGTGACGGAAAGTAAAATAAGTAGTTTATGTGTTGGAGGTGTGCTGGTCATCTGCAGCTCTTCATCAAACATCATCATCACTGTGGCTGTTTCTGCTTGTACTATTCCTCCCTGCATTATTTCTAACTGTGCTGCTCAACAAACAGGAAAGCAGGAAATGTTGGGTTTTTATCGGCGGTAACTTAACACGACTCTGATACGTTCAGCCCTCAGCAGCTTCAGGAAAGCTGGCCAGTGAAAACGGAGTGGGCCAATTGGGAGGGGGGCCTTAAAGAGGCAGGAGCTAAAACTGCCTGTTAGAGACAGAGGCTGATCAAGGGCCAGTATAAGATAACTTTGAATCATGCAAAGCTGCTCTAGTGGAGTAAAATGTAGAGCTGAAAATGAGCCTAATAGGTCCCCTTTAAGCAAAAAAAAGTAGCAAACTTTGGCTGTTCACTGTCACTGTTACATTGTGTTTTTATTTATTTATTTTATTTTATTTATTTATTCATAAGGTCAATGCACATTAATGAACGTTTCTGTAAATGTGCTAGTGTTAGCCAGCTGGCTAATTTTCCGCTGCACTCCTTTGGCGAGATGTTGTTTAGTCAAGCTGTTTCATCATCATCACTGTTTCATTGTGCCGGCAACACAAACTGTACATAATACCTTTATTTGTTCTTCTCTGCAGCTCGTCTCAGTGGCTCCAAAGCAGATAATATCATATTTTTACTGGACTTCATCATTACTCCTTCATATACTGAACTGTGGTCTTCAAGGCTTCCATAAAGTGAGCTTCATGTGCAGTTTATGTCAGGGAGAGCAGGTTGATATCGTAGCATCCATCCACCTGTGGCAAAATATAGAAAAGTCTGTTTTTTATTTTCTTTTAAAGGCCCTGTACAGTTATTTTCAGTTATTTTGGCTGATTCGACCTCTTTTCAGGACCATATGGGCGTTCATATGTTGCAAATATCATTTTAACTAATGAAAACCTAACTTATAACCCTTTCAAATGTGCAATCTGCTCTGCCCAAGACAAGACCAAAATAAATGACACATTTTTGGTTGGCCCGGGGGTGGACAGGAGCTTTAGGGTCAAAAACTAGATATAAAATCAAAAACATGTCAAATCCACGATTTTTAAAAACACATATTACTCAATTAGCTTGACAGAAAGCTGACATGTACTCCTGTGATTAGTGGAGATGTGATGGATTTTATTTGCTGTTTTGTTGTTTTGATAATATATTTTTAAATGTATACTATATTTAAACTACATTAGACAAAATGAGGGAATATCACTCATCATTTGGAAAATGTTCTTTGTTGTAATCTGTGTGGTTTGGGATACTTTCAATGCCATTTAATATTCAGTACATTTTTAAAGGTTAAATATAACATTTTCTGTATTATTAAATGCCCAGCACTGGATAAAGAATGATGGACTGATTTTGCTAGAAGCTAGACTGGTTCTAGACCTCTGAACTTTTGTTGAGATAGTATGCAAAGCCTGGTGTTGCTTTGTGAATGGTTGTGTCTCTAGCTGGAGGAAGAACTCAGCCACTGCCTTTGCATGAACTGTATCAATTTTAATTTTTAAAATAATATTAATTGTAAATAAAAATATTACCCAAAAAACAAAGTTGGTAGTATCTTTTTTAGCTCCTTTTCAGAGTAGTGTCTGCAGGTTTTCCTCTCAGGCTGCATCACTTTCAGCCCCAACAACCATGGCCAATAAGACAGCACAGCCTGTATGTAACCTGAGAGGCAAAACGCAGGTAATAAAAAGTCTACAAACACTGGCTGCACCCCGGTAGAAATAGAAAACGCCCCTGAAGAGCCAGAAATCAAACTAGTGAAAAACAAGGATTACACTGTATTGACTCTTTGGCTGTTGTAAATCAGCTGAATGAAATAAAGGGTCTTAAATCAGAACACTTTATGAAGAAGTAATTTCTTCTTCAGAAGAATGTTTTTTTTCCACAGCTTTTAGAAAAAAATATAATTTCTGATACTTGGGGAAATAGGTCTGAAGAGGCAGCAAATGTAATTATACAGCTTGTGTGGTTTGGAGCACTGAACAATGATGAAATTGTAAATTTGGATATTTATTTCTTAAGTGATGAATGACCTGATACTTTGATTGACACAATAAACACAAAGCTAATTGAGTTGAAGTTACTAATGTAGCTCCCAAAGATGACTTTCAGTATGAGACCAACAGGAAGCAGTTGTGATCTTTGTGTTTCAGACTCACGTCAAATCGTCCGATGGAGGCTGTGGTCTGGTTGGTCTGCATCACCTCAGTCAGAGCCCACATCTGCTGGATGCTGGAGGAAACAGTCTGGGGGTCTGGAAGCCCCTGAGAGACACACAGGAGAACACATGTCAAGCAGAGGACGGCAGGATGTACTGCAGGCACACAACACATTTACACAAACACAACGTGTACCTCCAGATCAGGGTGTTGGTCAATTAGGGTCAGATCAGACAGCCAATCAGAAACCTCCTTCTCTGGGTCCTAAAAAGAAGAGCAGTGAATGTCATTTCATTTCTTTATTTAAATTAAATGTTGCAATCAGCATGCTGGAATAATTTTATTAGCTTGATTTTAGAGTCTTACTTGTTAAATTCACCATGTTTATTATCTGAAATGTCCTTACTTTGGCACCATCTAGTGTTAGTATCAAGAATAACATAGTAGACAGGTATGCACAGCGTTACATCCCCCTGACCCCCACAGGTCAAACCCCGAGACACAGAGAGAATGAGCTACACAAATTTTCACCTAGATTGTCTCTTTTTTTTCCCTCACAAGAAAAATTTGTGTCGTCTGAATTGTTTGAAACATGCAATAATCACATATAAATGTGCAAATAGTAACTTTACGGTTCACACTCCAAAGTAGCCAAAAAATAAATAAATATTGCAGGTTGAACTCGTCTCATCTTGTGCCTATGATCATTTTTATGACAGGTTTTTAAAACTAGAAGTCAACATATTTATTAAGGTTTTGTTGCTCTTTTATGGTTTGTTTTTATTTGCTGAAGGACAACACGGAGGGTTTGTGGACTGCCGAAAATTGCATGTTTGGTCTCCTGTAAAAAATAATGATGTATAATAATCATGTAATATCTTTTGTAATACATTTTTAAGGCGTTCCTGTTCAGAGATGCAAAATAAGGAGGGAGTGGAAATGTACACAAATATCTGCTGCACCTCATTTACCAGCACAGAAGGATCACTGCAGCAGGAAACTGAGTCTGAAACTTAACGTCTGAGGAAAGCAGGTGTAAAATCTGCCGCTCTGATTTATTGGACGTACAGAGAGAGAAGAGAGAGAATGTAGTACAATGCAAATTAAAAGATTATAAGATGATAAATGCAGAAACCGTTTATTTTACACATGACTAACTTTCTGTCTCCTGCAGCTGCATCCTGATTATTTTTCCTCTCTTTAAATGTTTCACAGCAACTTTACATGAATGGTAATACAGTAATACTTATTATTTCTATTTCTTTTCACAGAAATAATCTGGTCAACAGAGGTTAAAGGTTTTACTAGAAATCTCCCACTTATCTCTGATCTCTCTGTTGAGTCTGACAACATCAGACTGTTCATTATTTCCTCGCATACAGCATTCCTCTTGCAGTATGAACACATATCTGCAGCTCCAAAAGCGTCTTCTCTTCAACAAATATTAATAGTTCAGCAGCTGAAAAAACTTTAGTTTTGTGCTCCATTACTTTCCTGACATTAGATCTTATTTAACGATGCTCATTTACATCTGTAGTCTTAGTAAATATCCCATTAAATTTAAAAACTGCACAATTTTGTGCCCCAGATAGTAATTCATGACAGACTTAGAAAATATCCCCCATACATCTATGGTTCTATTTTCAAGGTGGTGAACTGAAAAATTCCCCTGATATAATTAAATATCTATTTTTTTATTTATACAATATAAATTGTTTTATTTTTACTCAGGTGGGAACAAAATGTCTTGATAGTGGCAGAGTTTACTGTCTCATGAGGTTTGATGCTCCTGCTGACTGATGCATTACCAGCCAACTGGCAAACAAATACCTTCCACTTTATTTGAAAAAACTCTGAATCGTACACAGACTGAGTGGGCAAAAATAAAATAATAGGAAGAAGCATAATTACTCTACAAATTAAATAGTCTCTCTAATATCATATTGATGTATCATAAACACTCAGGGAGCAGTTAGCTTACTGAATAACTACCTCCACTCTCAGTGGCATTTAGACCTCATTAAGTACATTATTCTACCTTTGCTATCTCATTGAGTGTGTGATTAATGTTAGTTTACTTTACTTTAAGGAATAAAACTAACCGGCTCCATGTGAGGATAGATTTTGATGTCTTCCAGGCTGAAGGTTAACCAGGCAGAGGACGGCTGTCTCAGGATCAGTCTCACAGAAATCACATGATCTGGCTCCCCCTGCATCTATTCACAACAATAAATGATGACAAAATTAATGCCAGAACTTTCAGAATTTGATGGATATGAGAATAAAATGAGCAAGACATGTAAAAAAACAACAGTGTTCATTTGAAATAAATCAAATTGAAATGGAAACCTGGAATCTTCCCCTTTGTGTTCTTAAAATAAGAACATCCTTTTCCAATTACTGAAAGGAATCACTGCAGTAAAAAAACACCTTGAACATCATTTAAGGCTAAATATGACAAACAATAACCCATAAACTGTGAGTAAACATCATTTACAACATCACGATTACCCTTTAAACTGTCAGGCTCAGAGAACCATCTGAAGTAAACAAAAGTTAAATCACCATTCACCATCTGGCTCCATTTGCATAAAGAATAAACAACAAATAAATAGAAGATGTGAAAAATAACTCTGTTTGTATTGTCTTCATATATCAACATTACAACACGTATTATGCCTTTCATGGGGAGTTGGCTGGCTCGCCTCCAAGGCCAGCTGAGTGGGAAAATAAACGGCTCCTGCAGTGTGTGTTAGTGTTATGCCTGATGGGAAATACTGCTTTACACATCTGATATGAAGTTCAGCTGCAGTGACATAGAATAGTGGACTGTAATTTAACATTCACTGTGATATAAAAGGAAGGTTTATCTGAATAGAAATATGCAGGTTATCCAGGGTCACTCATGCATAGGCAAGTTTTTGGCTCTGACCAAAACACAACTGATTTTGTGGCTGTTAGCATGTTTTCTTCACACAGTTTAGAGGTTTATCTGAGCACTGCCAAGGGACTCAAGTTCATGTTTTAAGACATATGAACTGAAAATACTCTGCTTTGAATAATAACTTGTCTCTGATATGCATCTTTAAAAAGAGAAGTTCAATTAGCTAGTTAAAAAATCTTAAAATTACATCTGAAAAATCTAACAATACTTCAAAGTTTTCCTGCTGGACACCAGATGTCTCCTACTTCACTGAAAAGTCCATTTTCAGTGTTTGTGCACTGGAGGCTTCAAGTTACTATTTACTATTACTTATTTAAGTTGCACACTGGACCATTGATTGATTGACTTCCAAAATGATCTTGTTCATCCAGCTGAGATTTGAGGTGAAATGTGAAAACAAACTCTGCACATACATCATTCTGCACAGACAAGAGAACAACATCCAACTGAAGGAAGAAGAAGAGAAACACATTTATGTGTCAAGGTTCCAAGTAGCAACCTTACAGTCAATCCACATAGAAGCGTTTTTAGAAGCGTTTGTGGCGTCTGTCGCTCTGTCTCACTGAACAGATTTAATTCATTTTATTAAATGTATTAATTCATCCTGCGACCCCCCTACCTGTGTCCTGTGGATGGAGTAGTAGTCCTGGGAGCCCCCCTCAGTGTGGGGGTTGTCCATCAGAGGCAGGTCTCTCAGAGCAGTGCACCACTTAGCAGGAGTCTCCTGCCCGGGGCTCCTCCTCAACAGACGTACAGTCACATAGGCTGTGTAGTAGTTCTTAAAGGTGATTTCCTCAATCTGAAGGACAGACAGCGAACATGGTTTATAAACAATATGCATGATAAAAGCAGGCTGCTCCGGTCCACATGTCAAAGTGGCCTTTGGCAAGATACTGAACCCCAAATTGCTCCCGATGACTGCGCCAGCACCCTGTGGTGTGTGAGTGTGTGTGTGAATGAGTGCGTGAGCAGCAGAAACATTGTAAAGCGCTTTGGATAAAAGTGCTATATAAATGCAGCCATTTACCATTTAAATCAGGCTCATTAAACCAAATCGGTTCCCAAAAGAAACATGCCTCCGGTCCAAACTGGGTCTTAACCTATTGTGTAAAAAACACTGAGTCTGCCAAATCACAGCATTAACATTTCAACCTAAAGACAGAACCATCGAAACGCCTGATCGAGATAATTCCTTTATGCATAAACTGGCTCCAGGCAGACGCCTTTGAAGCTTGAAGCTTTGAGCTAATGAGGAATCTCTCTGCATCAAAATGATTTTTAATTAGGACTAAATGCTAAAAAGTAGGTCAGTGCCCCAAATGTTTGAAGTCTTTCTCCAGACAGGGATACAGTTTCATATTTAACAAATGTTTTGTATGTATATGTGTATTTTCTGACAGTGCCGCTGGGAAACACCACTAACAGAGATGCTGAATACAATTTAGGTTATGGAAAAATGGGACTTTATTTATTTTAACTTGAAGCTCGGGGCCAAGAACATCAAACTGTGAAGAAACTATACAAACGTCTTTAGTGATGTACTGTGTGTTCACTGACAATAGTTCATTTACCTCAAGTGATGCACTAGTTATAAGTTATATGTATAATCTGCTTCCAATGTAAGTGATGTGCAAAAATGTATTCCAACTTGTATCTGAAGTTAATATAAAGTAGGACTGAGCAATATGGCCGAAAAAATCGAATCTTGATTTTTTTCATGCTTAGGGTCGGTTGACATGCAAAATGCAGGATTGAAACATCATAGTTTTTAGGATATTTGAGCCAGAATAATAAAAGACCTGCACCACCTGTGAGAATGTCATTATTACTCATAAAATACAGGTTATACTGCGCAGCTACTGACTGTCAGTACTAGATGCTTCAGCTAGGTCACAGGCATCCAGTTCAATAACCAGAGATGATTCCTCATCAACAAACACAAACCGACCTCAGATCAGTGTCAGAGTCATCATCAGTCTGTCCTTCTCGTAGATGTGACATTAAATTCACTACAAGATATCCAAAACCAGCTCGCCACCTGGAGTCACCACAGTCCTGTAAACTGCAGCAGGTGAACATGTAGTGAAACTAATCACGTCACAGTTTACAAGACTGTTGTGACTAAAAACAGTAAATGTAGCAGCTATCATGTAAGTTACTTTCTGACTAAAAATAGTCTTTTTGCGCACATTGTAATAACTTGATTGTCACGATTTAGACATTGTACACATCAGGGTTAGGGTTACAACAAAAACAAAAACTGAACTAATCAAATGAATTAGAGACAACACACAGCCCTAATATAAGGCTTAGTCAGATCACATGGATATCTTACAAACTATTAGTTCAGAATTCTCTCTTTGTGTTACTTTCCCTCCACTGCAGCAAAGAAACACTGTCCAGGGAAACACAAAGAGGTCATTTTGTACTAAAAAGACTAAAGATATCTACTTGATTTTACTAGCTCAGACTGTGAAGCCTCATATTAACTTCAGATAAAGCTTAGAATAAATGTTTGCACAGAACAAGGAATGATTACAGCAAGCAAAACCTGTTTCAATGTACGTATCAACTATTGGTTTAAGACAAACCTATCATTTAACAGGATGTGAGCACCTCAAACTAGATATGAACTCAATAATTAATTGTCCAGTATTTTCTTGGAAGATAAACCTGTACGCCCACATTTCTATAAGAATTTTGTTATAATACAAACATGGTACTGGTTCATAAGATGAAGATCAAAAGATTTAAATAGTCACAAGCTGCATGTATTTGCTTATTCAAACTCATATAAAAACAAGAGAGAGAGAAAAATCTAAATTATTTTCTGCATAAATGTGATTTGTTTAGTGATTGAAGCTACAGCCACAGCACATGAACAAAGGTTTAGTTTGTTATAAAGCAAAAGACACACAGAAAATGAAACTTCATCAGCAGACAAGTGATGAAGAGACATGTGCTTTTATGTTGTTGTTGCTGTTGTTGTTGTTTGGACATTTTTGTGAAGAGATCATCTCAGGTCACTATTTTTAAGACTTGCAAATGAGTGTTAATCCACACAGGTTACTTACAACAGTTTTAATGCCTAAATTGATTGGTTTCCTTTGAATTAGTGGTCAAATTTAGCAATATGATGAAGAGCACGTGTCACTAGTTGAGGTCAAATCTGGTCTGTTTGCTAAAATAATTTTTTTTGTACTGCCGGCTACAGACGAAAGGTAGAAGATAATAAAGCACAAATAGCATTTACAGTTTGCATGCATGAACTCAGCAGCTGTCTGTGTTTTGCACCAGCTTACGTTGACGGGCTTTCCAAAGGGGAGGGTGACATCGACAACACAGATGCCGGAGTGAGCCGCGTCTGTTTTGGCGTCTCCAATCTGCAGGTAGACCGGAGGTTTGATCGTGCAGGTCACAGGCTTGATGTCATCAGTGCTCCCACTCATCTCCTGGAAACAAAGTGAGATATACCCACATTTAAACTAGAGCTGCAACAATTAGTTGATTAATCAATCAACAGAAAATTAATCAACTATTTTGATAATTGATTCATCATTTTGAGTCATTTATTAAAGAAAATATGTTCAAATTTTCTTTTTGGTTTCTATGATAGTAAACTGAATATCTTTGGGTTGTAGACTGTTGGTCGGGACAAAACAAGACATTTGAAGACATCATCTTGGGTTTTGGGAAACAGTGATTGACATTTTTCACCACTTTCTGACATTTTATAGATCAAACAACAAATCGAATGATATAAGAAAACAATAAACATATTTACTGATAATGAAATACAATACAAACTCCTAACTGGGGAAGACTGGTTTCCACTAACATGTCACTGCTGGAATGAACTGTAACACAGCTTAAAGTCAGAGACACACTCAGAGACACACTGAGGGACTTAAAAGTTTCACTCGCTGCTTTTCTTCATAATGTTTGTGATTGTTTTAGGTAGTGTGTCTGAGTGTGTAAGATGACTGTGATGAGAATGAGCTGCCTTATCGTGATCCTGTGTGGCTGTAACCTGTTCTCAGGTCATTTTTAGAAAGTGAGAACATTTTGGCTTTGAGGTTTGGTTTCAATTTAAGGAAAGATTAACAATTTTTCTGTCTGTCTTAAAACAGTCAAGTGCCCATATTGTATGTCCATATGAAATATCTATCTATCTTTTAAAATATGTCTTCATAGGAGAAGTTGTATCTGTTTATAAATACTGTACATTAACTAGCTGTAAAAATGTCCTTATATCTGCTCATACCTTCATTATAGGGTGTTTTAAACCATTTATGTGTGTATGCAACCTGTTCTCAGGCTTCTCTTACAAGAGATCTGGATCTCAATGAGAATTCCTGAATAAATAAAGCATAAGTACCAGGGCTACAGTCGATTATAAATGAACATGATGTGGAGTTTGACATTATAACCATGCAAATTTAATTGGTATTTCTAAAAGAGACTGGATACTGGAATTTCTGATAGTAACCTATGCTGTCATTTCTTCTCTGTTAGCACCATGGACAGCGACACAGACAGCAGGCAGATGGAGTTTCACTGACCGACAATATTATACTGTAAATATTCACGGTTTAATGCTGCAAATCAACTGTTTAACGTAAACTAAAGTGACCATAGCGTTAGCCCGGAGGCTAACAGAGCAGAAACTGTCGTTAGCACAACAGCTGACAGATGAGTCGACATTATTAGTGAGATAAAAGAGAAAAAGAAGTCCATAAAGTGACGCTGTGTTGGTTCAGATCTTACCTCACGGTGGCAGAGAGCAGTCACAGACGTTTGGGGGCAGAAGGCAGAAAGGAGAGTAAGACTGAGACAGCTTGAAGTCGAAGATGTTAGCATGCTAAAGATACTCCGTGTTACTTCCTGGCTGTAACCAAGGCGACAGTGAGAGTCTTAAAGGGCCAGCAGCATCCGGCCTTCATAAATCTAACCTGAAACTGGCAGAGGTAGAAGAAGTATTCAGATCCTTCACTGAAGTAAAAGTACAACACAATCATGTACAAATACAATAAAAAAATAAAAGTCCTGCATGAAAAATCCGCCATAAGTAAAAGCACACAAGTATTAGCAGCAAAATGTACTGAAAGTATTAAAGTAAAAGAAGTGGTTTGGTCCCTCAGTCAGAAGTAAGTTTGGACACAGCTTCCGTTCACGAGAATGAGAAAGAAAAGTCTTATGTAGTTCTACAAATACTGCACTGCATATTATAGGAGCTTCTAGTTGTTTTTATATGGCCATTAGTTTTTTTTTAAAGATTCTATTTATTGATGTTGACCATATAAAATGTTTTTATGTTTGTTAAATGTAAAATGTTTTGTTTCTTACCTTATATTAGGAAAACACTGTATTGCTTTTGTTCATACAAAGAAATGTAAAAGAAAAAAACACTTGGAGTAAAATCTATGCAAATTGTTATTGTAAAAAAAATGTGTTTTTCATTTTTGTTGTTGTTGTTGTAGTTAGTGCCCAAAGAAACAAGGAAATGCAACATAAAAAATACCATAAAAGATTACTTGTTATTAGCAATCCTGCTTTTAAACAGTCAGCTGCTGCACACCTCTGCATATATTTATGTGTTATTACAATAAACAGGCAGCAGAGGACAGTCTTACACCATGGATTACAAACGCACCACAGTCATTGAGCGGCTTCCCTTCCATTAAACTCATCGCCTCATTCACATCTCCACAATCCCAAAACACCCCATCTCCCCCAGAAGAAAATGATGTACAGCATGCTCATCCTGACCGGGCACCATCTCCCGTCAGAATGAGATACAGGTGTGCAGCTCTGGTATCAGTGTGAGACAGCACACCTGAGGCTTTATCAGTGTGTGGCAGGAATCAGCTGTTATTTCTCTCTGGTCTTGTAATGATATCACTGAAAAACTGAAACAAGGTTTTCAGGATGTCTCATATCAGTTCTGAACAAAGATCATTACGTGACGTACATGCACTGCTGTGCATTGTATCTGTGAATTGAGTAGGCACTTATGGACTGTTTAATACCCCTGAAGATAATCACAATAATCAAAGCAGTATATTGACATAAAGATAGATAGACAGATATGGGATACTTTAAATCCCCCTATTTAGCATTTATAAGCAATATATAAACCTTAAATAAATGGCTTATAACACACTATAATGTAGTAGTTCATTTTTTTCTGAAGACATATTGTATATACACTATTTTTATATATGCTTCATACTATATACTTATATATTATATACTTATATATACTTCTGGACATACAATATGGTCACCTGACCATTGTTTTGAGACAGACTTGAGAAAATTGAGAACCTATCCTTTATCTTATATTATGGATATTATGGATTTTCATATATTCAAAGTCTTGTTTGAACCAGAGATTGATGCCATTCTCACACAGAACAGGACTCTATAAAACCTCTGGCAGCTTTTCATCATGTAACTCAACACAAGTCAACCAATTATGGGGATACAGTTCTGTGATTATTCAAGTTAAAGCTCACAAATACCTTCCAGCTGTAGAATACACACTTAACACAACACTTTACTTAAAGCATTTAGAAGCAGAATACAAACATGTTATAAATGGTTTATTACTCACTATTATGTAGCTGTAAGCAGATAAAAAGACATTTTAAGTGTTTATTAATGTACAGTATTTGTCAACAATTATAATACTATATATTATTACCACTGTGTATAACTATATTGTCATCCATTATCTGTTTATACAGCAGCCTTCACCTATGGGTGTCCACAGGAGGAGTTATAGTTATTGACTAATACATTAATAAACACTTAATAAAACATACATACATAAAAAAAACAACTATCTGCTGACAGCTACATTATAGTGAGTTATAAACTAGGGCTACAACTAACAATTATTTTCATTACTGATTAACCTGACGATTACTTTCTCGATTAATCGATTCATCTCTTTGTCAACAGTGACGTCTTCAAACGTCTTGTTTTGTTCGAGCAACAATTCAAAACCCAAAGATATTCAGTTTACTGTCATGTATGACGCAGAAAAACTGAAACCTGCAAATATTTGGTATTTTTGTTTTAAAAATGACTAAATCTATTAAAAGATTATCAAAATAGTTGCAGATTATTTTTTCTTTTTTTTTGGATTATTCAACTAATCTTTGCAGCTCTATTATAAACCATTCATCAGCTGTTAATATACTGATTAATGATGCTAAATAAAAGTGCTACCAGTTATTCTTTTTTACCCATGCGCAGAATGAAAAGTTGTTGCACACACTCATCGTACTCCCATCATCTTTATTTGCTTTACTGTTATTTTTTTTTAATCTCATAATTTCTGATTTGAGGTTGTCTCTTTTCCTCAGATGCCTCTTAGCTCGTTTACACTTCAAATCACTTTGATTTAACTCAATTTGATTTAAATGTTTTTTGGTATAAAATACAAAAGTACATATCAAAGGAAAACACCAGATATCAGAAAACCAATCCACTGAAAAAACAGACAACACAGTTAGTGTGATGTTTGGTTCAACAAAATAATTAAATAAAGCTTGTTAATCACCCTTTTATTCAATTTTCTTTTGAGGAAATGTTTTTGAAATGATTATATTATATTATGTTATTGTCTTACCGCACCTGTCAGTCAATTTCTCATCCCCCTCTATCCTGTGCTGCTATCACTCCTGCTTTCTCTCCCCTCTTCCCTCTCTGCCGCCCCCCCTCGAGATACACTACAATGGCATACATTCATCCATTCTGTTTATTGTGTTTGTAGCAGGGGGAGTAGGGCTTTCCAAAGCCCCCAGATCAGTCAGTGTAGGAAGCTGGCACTGTGGCTCCCTCTGCAAAAACAATCCCCTCTGTCCCAGATGGTCTGCGCAGGCAAGCGTGTAGCTGCAGGGGCTTAGAGGAGGCAGAGGGAGAGGGCGAGCGAGATAGGGAGGGGGAACGAGAGAGAGAGAAAACTCCTACCCGTCCAAGTAGCAATGTCCAGTGGGTTTTTATCTCTGAGACCCACACCCCTGGCATTCACTCTGTCTGCCTGGCTGTCTGTAACTCTGTTTTTGCTGCCTCCTTCCTTCCTCCCTTCTTTCCTTTCTTTATTCCTTTCTCTGTCAGTCTGTGTGTCTGTCTGCCAGTTGTCACTGCCATCTGCCTGGTTTCTACACAATAAGAACTTGTTTTTTAAGCCAGACAAACCAGGACAGACACATGACAATTTGCAATATTCTCCTGCACTGAGAGACTCTCTCTCTTCTCTCTCTGTCGTTTTGAACCCGTCTCCCCTGCTGGGTAAAGCGCCTCTGAGATCGGGGAGGGAGAAAAAATTCATTCGGCCCGGTTAATGATATGTTTCTTACATAAGAGCACCACTCAGGTGTCGCTCTTATGTAAGAAACATGCAATTGACAAAGCCCTGCTGCTTTACCCTCTGAGCAACAGTGGATAACCTTGAGAGAATGTCATGGTGAAATTAGAGGAAGACTCTTTTTAAGGTGCCAAAATGTGAAAACAATTTCAAATAATTGCAAATTAAAGCCTGAAGCCATCCATGGATCCAATTAGAGTGGATAAAACTCAGAATGTCAGTAGTTTCAAGATTTGTGGGCTGGTTTTAGAGAAAGAACAAAACTAAATCCCAAAGTTTACAGTGGTTTATTTTCAAGTAGTTTAGGTGATAGAAAGTTTTAAGTGAAAGTAGTATATCTAAGTGACAGAACAAAAACACATGCAAATACACATGAAGAAGAGAAGCAACGATCTTCAAATTTTTACCGGTAAGATAAGAAATAAACAAAGTGAAATAAAAAAGGAAGCTCTCAGAGAGACTCACTGATTTTACTTCACAAAACACCAAAATTCAGAAGAACAAATAATAAAGGGATTAAACAATATCTGAATGTATGAACTGAAATCCAGATTATTTGATGTGACTTGATGGAAAGTTAGTTCAGTATTTACTCTAATGAGTACAGGAAGTGATGAATGAATAAATTACACTAACACTCTCTTTCATAAATATGTATTTAAATAAATTTATGGAGCCCCTCAGTTCAGCCTCTGTCTGAAACAGGCCGTTTTAGCTCCTGTCTCTTTAAGGCCCCCCTCCTGATGAGCCCGCTCTGTTCTGATTGGTCAGCTTCAGGAAGCTTCCTCCGGCTCCGGAGGCTACGTAAACAAACTATAGTAGCAGGATTTCACTTCTTTTTCTCCTTCTTTACTCCAAATGTCAACTTCTCAAATCCATCCGTACATGTTGGAGCTGAATCAGATCTGAAATATGAGAGTGGACAACGTGAAGAGATTTCACTCTCACTCTCTTTGGAGTGGATAACAGTGGAGGCCACACACAAAGACCATCTCTGACCCCCCGATACAACAATACAACACAGCTTTCAATTTTATACTCGCACTTAAAAAAAAATCATGACAAAAATGGTGCACTTGTCAACAAACTGAACTGCCTTCTATTCATTTTGAGACGCAGGTGAGGTGGGTTCAGGGGGATGGGGCAGTTACAGAAGTCTGAATCAGTTGTTCAACCTTGGCCTCGCTTTGGAACTTCTTTTGCCACTGTACACACACACACACACACACACACACACACACACACACACACACACATACAGCATACACACACAGTAGGCTATAAACCAGCACAGTAAAGATTAAGTGAAGCAAAGAGGATTAGATTAGATAAGGTATATCTTTTTGTCCCAGAGTGAAAAATTGTTTTGGACACAAACTGACTCCTGCATTATAGAAAGTGCATGAGCAAGAAAAAGAAAGTACAAACATTACACATATCCATGCATTTATAATGCTATAAAGACTCTGGTGGTTAATGTTGCACCTTGCTCTCCTCACAGAAACACTCCTGGAAACACATCTTGGCATTTACATTAAACGTTAAATACTGAGGTGTTGCAATACTCTGCATGCTTGTACAAGAGAAGTGGGTGGTTCTTCACACTCGCAGATAGAAGATGACGTGGGGGTTGTGCCACTTTGAGCACAGCCCTTCATATAAAAAGACCTGCCTCATGTTTTATGGATGCTCCTGATACCCGTGTCAGTTTACATTTTTAGACTATCTGAAGACAAAATAAATCTTAAAAACCTGGAGCTCTGTTCTGCTGTGGTCGAGGGGATGTCCCTGGGTTTCAGGAGAATAATCTCTCATTATTTGAATGTTTAGTTTGGGTCTACATACTGGCAAGTATGTACGCTCAACAGTAAAATGGATGGGATGAAAGTGGCGTTTGAGAGACAATTAAACTCCAATGCGGACAGTCTGTGTGACTCACTGGAAAAGCTAGTCATTGAAAACAGAGACTGTCTGAAAGCTGAATTTGGTGGATGTGCTACGCAAGAAACAAAGGCCGAAGAGTAACGAGAAGTTTCAGAAAGTTTACATTTGATCAGCCATGACTCACACTGAAAGACTGACTGAATTGAACTTCAGAACTCTATTGGATGAAACAGCCTCCAGGCAACAGTTTTACATTACAGGGAACGGGAGAGTGAGAAGACGCTCAACAGGTGTGGATGACAACCGAGATGGGAAACAGAGACGGAGGGCTGACAACTGAAGATCGTCTGTCCAGCTCGTAAGTCATGAACAACTTACTCTCTTACTCTTGTGCACTGGAATATAAATGGATGGACGGATATGAAGTATGAAGTTAGGCTCTTGATATTACTGAACTTCAACCCAGACTTAAATACGATATAGATGGATATAACTTGTTTGGTTATAATAGAAAAACTCACATTAAGACCCCTCAAGGGTTGGGGTGGGGGGGGGTCATAGATGTGCTCCTGTATCTGCCTGAAGGCCACTGCAAACTGAAGGTCACAGCATTAAATTGTAATTCTCTTTCACTAGGATGTTAAAAGCAGCATGCCTTTCTGTTTGGGTTGAGTTGTGTTTAGTTTTATCATCGCGACACAATACAGAAGAAAAAAAAGAGACTGTACATAACGATGGAGGTAGCGATGTGTGATGTCACCCGTTGGTTTGCATTGGAGCCATTTTAAAGCCCAAGAAGCTACTACCAGAGAAGGGCATTCATTTCAGCTCTAGAGTGCTGCCATGTATAGTGGGGGTCAATAGGGGCCAACAATATGTTTTTTCCCAAAGCCCCATAGGAGGTTAATCCAGCCATGTATGTTCATCATCTTAGAAAATGTTATGTTGTAGTAAATACATGCTAATTAGCACTAAACACAAAGTACAGCTGAGTCTGATGGGAATGTCTTTAGTTTTGCAGGTTTTTGATCATAAACCATTTTGACCTGATGATGGTGCTAGATGAAAAGTCAGAGGATCGCCAGACTTTTTACAATTGATCCTCTGGGGATCATGAATGTCTGAACCAAATTTTATGGCAATCCATCTATGAGTTGTTGAGATATTTCAAAGACAAGTCTCACAGTGGCGCTGGAGGAAACGTCAGTCACCAAATTGAGTAGGATTCATCCTCTGGGGAACATGAATGTCTTTACTAAATTTCATAGCAATCCATCTATGAGTTGATGAAATACTTTGGGGTCCAAGCAGCAAAGCTCGCTGCTGGAGCCCTATTGTTTTTGTTCTCATTATTCTTTCTTTCTTTCTTTCTTTCTTTCTTCTTTTTCTCTGCGAAAAGCCAAAACCATGAGACCAAAAGTCACCACAATTGGCAAGTTTGTTGCAAATTTCACCCACTACTCAAGGTGTAACAATGTGTAACAATCAAGTTACATCATTTTAATCTCTCAATTCATCTGCATCTTTGCTCCAATGGTCTTCTGCTCTAAAAATATCAAATTTTGCAACTTTTTCTCAATTTTCTCAAACACCTATTTTCGAGGACTCGTCAGATACCGTTGGGCCAATTGTTAGTATCATCTATGGATGTCCCTGATCAATTTTTAGACATTTTTAGACCTATGTATTTAAGTTCAATTCCACATAAACACTCATAAATCAAAATAAGCTTAAACTATTATAACCAAACTTGGTGCACATATTTGGATGCTACGTCTGAGCTTTGCTATATTTAAGTCTTGACCATGCTGCTAGAAATTATTACTACATCTTTAAAGTCAAAATAAAGTCAGTGATTCTTTCATGTGCAGTTTAAAACATGTTAACCTCACAAATGTTTGCAAGTATCATCCAATTTGTTGGAGATAAATGTGCAACAAGCATAGAGTAAATAAAATAAAAATCTCTGTGAGAAGTTTCTATCAGGACAGAGTATCATTTTAATTTCACATTGAGGCTTTTGGTGATTAAAATCTGTGAAAACTGTAAGAAACTGAATAGCAGAACAGAAAGAAACCAAAACAAAACTTGTTTCTGTGTGACAGTAGTGTGACAGTAGTGCAGCAACCAAGTCAAAACTGTGTGAATCTGCACACAAGCAAGAAGCAGAAACCTGAGAAATCTCGAGAGGAAAAAGCTGAAACAATGATTCAAGTTCCAAAGAACTCTGAGGGAGCAGACGAGTCCCTGTTTCATTGTAAAGATCAGTGAGCTCTGGCCTGCAGATTGAAAAATGCTGTGATTGTCTTAACCTCAGTGAGTCAACCTTGTCAGACCCATCTCCTCTGCTATCGATCTGTGGCTTTAGAGCATTGCCTCTGGATGCAGTGGGCTCATTACAGGGACACGTCAGGGTTTTTTCTTTAAGATTTTTTTGTCATTTCTACAACAACACCGATATTGTGTCTCTTTTTCAAGACTGTAGTCCCCCGCTCCTCCATCCCTGTGTTTTTTTTTATGAAGAATGAAAGGCCAAGTCTACCCAACAAACATTCAGCAGGACAAAGCCAGAAGCCTCCCCAGGGGGGCGCCGGAGAGTTAAAGGAGAGGCAAAGATACTACGTGAGGTGAAGAAGAATCAAAACTTGTCCTTCTTCTCTGAGTCATAACTCAGTCAGATCTGAACACAGACATGAAAAACATATTGATATCATTCAGTGTCACTTACACTTCCCCAGGATATCATTGTCTCTGATGTCCATCGCCAATAAACCTCCTTAAATCCACTTAGAAACCAGAGAAAAAAGAGGCTGCAGAACTCACCATTTTTAAAGATCCCCCTCCAAACATTTTTTGGGACATATACAAATCCTCTGCTTGGAATAATAAATTGTGTCTGACATGCTTTTCCTCAAAAAATGTTCAGTTACTATGTTAAAAATCCTTAAGATGGCATATTCTCCTTCTACCTCATTAAAAACCCAGAATCTATAAATATTCAGATATGTTTCATTTCAAAACACCAAAAACACCCAAGCCGACATTTCTGTCTTTTGGAAAGCTGTGAAGCTGCAGGTTTTACAGGCAAGGGGACTCTTGTGTACATTTAGTGATACTTCATAACTATAACCACTGAAAATATGCCGCTTTCCAGGAAGTCAAAGTAATCAGATTTTAATCAGATTTAAAGATCCCCTTTAGACATGTTTTAAGATGAATATAAAATACTCTACTTGAAAAAGAATTTGTGTCTGATATGGTTTTCCCACAAAAAAAAGTTTATTTATCTCATTAAAATCAAGACCTAAATGTTTCATTTAACTGAAGTTTAGTCAAGTTTAACTGCTGGACACCAGATGTCTCTTACTTCACTGTAAAGTCCATTCTCAGTGTTTGTGCACTGGAAGCTTCAAGTTTTCACATCACATTTGTGTGTTAAGTTGCATACTGGACCATGATTGGCTTCAAACTCGTTGTGATGTCACAAATCATACTCATAGGCCCCTTAAAGTCAGATTTTTGGTGAGCACAGAGAACCTTTCCTCCTTCAGCAGATGAATGTTAAAGTGTCAAACTCAGCAAATACATCGTTCTGTACAGTGAAGCTCAAACATCCAACTGTAGGAACAAACTGAGATGAAAAACATTTTTGAGTGGAGGGGGACTTTTAAGTTATGTTAAACTGAAAAAAGTGATAGTTGTCTGTACATCAATGGCTACACTGCAGACAGGAGCTGCCAATAGCTGATTCAGCAGAGTTTTAAATGGAGACTAATTGACTGAATGTAAACAAATCTGGTGTAAAAACAGGTCTGAAAGAGAACAGCAGCACCTACCTGTAGCTGACATTACAACAGCACATCTGATGAGCTTTATGGGGTCTTGCTCTGGTGGTTTTATTTTTTTTCTAATGTCATATTGGTTCCCAAACAGGCCTATATGTCAGTGTTAGCATGTTTCCATTTTCACACAAAAGTCAAATTTCACACTGAGCTGTAAAAAGAAAGGACAAACAGAGGTTCACTTTAAAGTACAAGGACGGGATATAAATGACAGGAGGAGCAGCAGGTCTGCTGAAAAACAGTCGGCCATCACAGGTGTAATTATTACTGGGGTGGGGGTGAAAAATTACCACAAATGTTAATGTTGAAATCGTCACACCTCCCCTGTAGACAGAAATCTGGTCCGAATGGGGCTTAACTCACAAAAGCAGAAAATGCATCTATTTTCCTGAAAACTGAACACATTGGTGCTATTAAACTGGTATTTTGTAAACCAGGAGATAATCAGTGACAGGATGTGTCTCTAGGGAAAAAATAAGAACTCTTGCAGACAGTCAGCTTGTTTCCAGACCTGTGAACTGTCCAAGATCACAGGGATGTTTTCGGGGTGATACTCCTTTGAAGATGTCCCCCCTTTTTCATCATCATCTCACCAACCCAGTTCCTTGTCTTGTAATCTTCACTTCAGTCATAATATCAGATTTATTTTTGTCATTATTTTTGTTATGTAAAATTTACCATATGAACATTTTACACGACATAGTGTGAAAACCCAAAAATAATAAAGCTTCACCACCACCACTTCCTTGTAGTAATTTACTTCCCCATCACCATTTCTTAACACCTTGATGATTTGCAAGCAGCTCTCTGCAGCACTGCAGAGCCGAGACCACTATGATTTAAGGTTTTATTGATTGTCATGAAATGAAGAGCACTCTAAGGAAGAAAGGTACTTAATGATTCTAAAGTGGGGATCTCTGGCATACAGTCATTGTCTAGATTATTTTCAGTCAGTGATGTATTGGTAAAAAGAGGTTTTCTTAATTAGTGAAATCCATGAAAAGAGAAAAAAAATGTTAATTTGTTTTCTTTGTTTTTAGAAACACTTAAATTATATCCATCACAGAAGTTCCAATCTTTCAATGATGGGAATCTAATTTACTATAAAAGAACAAGAAAATGAACAAATTAATCTTTTCTACTGATTCTTTTCCAAGTTTGATACATTATTAGTCTAGATATAGAAGTCAGACTAGAATAGACACGCTAGTCTGACTCTAACAAAGGCTCTCACTTTCTCCATAGTGCTGGCAAAAAATGCACCAACGATTCTTTTCTGGGTTCGATTCATACTGGATCTGTACTGGTACGTACTGCCTCCAGAAAGCAGCCTTATACTCACACTCTAAGGTGGTGTTCAGACCCACATTAGCTCTGCATTAAAAAATGCACCCCTCTCATTCATTTGAATGGGGACAGCGTGTTGACACAGAGAGGGTGCCAACGCAGAGGGCTCGGCAAAACAACAAAGAGTCATCTGGCAAAAAAAGTTACACCGAGCTCAACTTTAACGCAATGTGACATCATCTGGTAAAGTGCGGCGTTGGCACATCACATACACGCAAGCGCTCATTCCTGGTGGATTACATTGTAACGCAAATGCTGTATTTGACTATTTAGACTGTCACAACAAAACAAGTTGTCGCTGTGATAACTTTCCGGATCTGTAAAATCTTGACTGTACGTATTACAAACTGCTGTTAAGGCTGATAAGGCTTCAAACACATTATTCTGTAGCTGCAACTCGACTTCCTAGATTGTATTTCACTGTCTCACCGGTACCTTAAAAAAAAGCCTTTTAATCCTTTTCCCAAGTTGCAATGGGCTGCCATCTTTGTTTTGATTGGGAGACATTGGTAACTCTGTGACCTGAATGTAAAGTACACACTGCCTTAATACTTGAAAACCCCCAAAACTCTAAAAATTGACATATTTAGAGATCTGAACCTCCCTGACACTTGAACTTCACTGCAGTATTTATGAGTTCACGTTAGTTCACGTTTCACATTAAAAAGATGAATATGAGTTGATCCCTCCCCACTTGCCCCGGCTTCACGTCCCAGTTTAATAGACACATTGCATTTATATAATGACACATACCGAATAAGATACAATGTCAACAATGTTTTATTGTTTTTCCATCTGGCAAATGGATTCTTTCTGTGGTTTTTCAGCTACATCTTGGTCTATTTTTGACAACTGCTTCCTCTTAATCATACGATGAGGAATGCACTGCATTGCTTTTGGAGGGAGAATAGAGAGCAAGGACGAGAGAAACAGTGAAAGATTGAGGTGGAAAAGAAAGATGGCATCAAGAGTGCTGGAGAGAGAGAAAGAGATTGGTGGTGTCGTCAAAGAAGAAGAGAAATGATCTTGGGAACTCCGTCTGATTTTTCGCCTGAAGAAGCACACAAACCCACCAGTGCAAACACCTGCAGATTTTTATTTTCCATGCATTTGTTATCAACCCTGTGTTTTATACGCGGGGCCTATAATGGTGCGGTAAATCACAGCTGACAAGTCGGGAACAGTCGCGGGCCCACCACTCCTTAAAAGGAGAGACAAATGATGGTGGAAGAAGGAGTTGAGTTATTAAAAGCTGCGATGTCAGAGTTGAATAAGAGATTGAGAAATACTGTTCCTGTAAGTGTCTGAAAATGACTGTGTGTGATGTAAAAGTATTACATGGATTAATACAGTGATGCACAGCTGTTTGTTTTCATTTGTGACGCTTCCTTTCCTTGATTAAGTTAAACTGAATGCTTGGCAGGAGGGATGTCTGTCTGTAAGTGTGGATGAAATAGATGAAGATAATGTAAGAGAATAGTGGCAGTGCACATATTATACATTGTCACAACTGTTTCTCCCTGATCTCTCTCACCACATACTGTACACCCAATCACAAAAAAACTTCTGAGGTGTAAAAGTTGTGTAGAGAAAAAGCAAATGTAAACAGACTTAGTAAATAAATGATGACGTACATGAAGCATGTTACTTACAGGAATTTCACTGCTGTAAATAGGATGATTTCTTAAAACTAGGTCACCTATACAGGATAAATGTGTGGTTAGCAGAGATCATAAAGACAAATTGTGTGCTGGAGTTAGTAATGTGGATCATTACAAACTTATCAAGAGCTGCACACAAGCCAGAATGCTGCCAGAGCACATCGGTGGACAGTCAGAAAACCTCATAGTCTGCAGTCTCCATTTCAGCTTGGTTTGGGAAACAATCGTGGACGAAGGGTTGTAAAACTACAACCAAACGCTATTTATTTTATCTTTATGGATGACGAAGAACTGGGACCTGATCATGCTCAAGCTGGATGCAGCTGCATAAGTTACAATTAACACACAGTTGCTGTTTTGCTGTTCTGTATTCAGAGTCAACAAAGTCCAATATAATATTCTGTGAGAACACAAAGTCAGGTTTACCAAAGCACTGTGAAGCTTGTTGCAGAGCAGAGTTTTAAAGTCTGTCTCTAATCTTTGTGACGATCCTCACCGGGCACCGGTCAACTTTTGCAGCTGAATAAAGATGGATATTTCAGTACATGGAAGACAGGAAAATGTAATTTCATTCCTATATAGCTACTTCCCACAGTAGAACCATAGGAATCAACATGAAAATAGGTGAAGTTGCCCTTTAAACGTCACTCAAGCTTCCACTGAAGAGCTGAAAACATCAGATCTGTGTGGAGCGATGAGGAGACTGTAACCTTCCTCAAATGAATACATGAAACTAACAGAAATTTCATATTTCCATCATGTTTTCCATCGTTTGAGCTTTGACTGTCGCTCTTTTAATGACGTCATCTCGTTGTGTCCTCTTCTTCTGCGACGGTTTAATGGCACCGACTGGAGAATTAGCGCCACCTGCTGTTTATCTGCTAATATTCACACAGCAGCAGTGGATGGAAACAAACATTCACTACATTTTCTACTTTTGCAGATTCAGGAAGTTCAGTTAAAATCTGACGAATCTGAAGGCTGCAAACACAAATAGACTATCATAAGATGGACCAATTGAACCGACAAGTTACTGTTAAACAAGGTTTTTTTCGATTGTGAATGAAGTTTTCTTCTGGAAGAACTTGGCAATTCTGGTTTTACTTCAGCTCTAAAGGGCGATTTCTCGGTCACAAACACATACACATATTCTCAACCTGACTTCCATTTTCAACTCCACACAGTAAATGACTCTCTGTACTCTCCCGTCCACTTTATTGATTTGGCATTCATTAAGAAGTCAAATTCATTCAAGCGTTCCAAAACAAGGGTTGGAGGTGAAGAGCTGAAAAATAAAAAAGAAGGCAAAAAATAACTTATTTTATTGACTGTAACCTCCACGATCAAGAGGAGGTAAAGTGTGTTTTGTTTCATCTGTTCCTTATTTTATTTCTCAGATTTTAGTCTTTCCTCCCTCAGTTTGTCCCTCCAGCAGCACCTCCCTCCCTTGTGTCTCTATCCATCACCTCTGTTGTTGTTCTCCCCCTCTCTTTCCCTCTGTGTTTCCCTCTCGTCTGAAAAGGCAAATGAATTCACCCTTACCTTGTGTGTAAATGTGGACACATCCAAAGGTCACTGATTACATCATTGTCTGGTGGGATCTGGGCCCTTGTCTGTCCTTGATGTGTGTGTGTGTGTGTGTGTGTGTGTGTGTGTGTGCAGATTTGCTCTGTGTTACGCTAAATTTCCATCTTTGGCTCATTTGAATGTGTTTTTAATTATCTGCCCTCAACAGGCTATCAAGAGAGAGAGAGAGAGAGAGAAACCGAAAGAGAGCGAGCCACACAGAGAATTCAGGTTGTATAAGGGACATGTATTAATGTTTGACTGCCTGGCAAAATTCAAATTAATTCCAGAGGACTCAATTTGGTTCGTTTTCTCTCCCTTTGACGCCTCAGGCACAATCTAGCTGCACTGTTGAAAACTTTCAGATTTCAGCTCCCGCTGTCAGAAACTCTCAGTGATCCTGAGGAGGACGTCACTGTTCAATTCTTAATACGCCTCAGCAGCCTAAAGAGCTCTGTAGTCTCTAGTTGTACAGATAACACAGTCCCTTCATGCTTTTCATGGTCTTCTTTTGTACCTTGACCCAGAACAAAACGATATTTCTAAACCTATCATCATCTTTTGCACGACCAATGTTAACCCTTAACTTCACTCTACTACTGCAGACTCATTTCTCATAAAAAATGTTTATTAATGCCAGCACACCTTTTTAAATGCTAGCACATATGTCTTATCTGTGTTTATTATTATTATTATTATTATTATTGTTGTTGTTTTTATTGGTTTTAGCTTATATATTTTGGGCTATTTTTTAATTTTATTTGCCTCATTGCAGTCCTGAAATGTTTTAATCTTGGTTCAACCATGTAAAGCACAACATTTGTTTAGAAAAGTTCTGTTTGAATAAAGATTATTGTTATCACTATTATTATTTATTATTATTACTGTAATCCTATCATCATATACTAATTTTAACTCTAAACCAAGGCCATTAACTTAAAAAAATGATAGTGTCTTAAAGAAACAGGACAGAACAAATATGAGGCCAATTGTATAAAAATCACTGATGTCTAAATTTGTATGTTCTACTAAACTTATTTATTTTGAAAATTGTGATTTTATTACTAATTTATTACTTTTTATTAATTTATATAATGGGCTCCATTTTCATGGCAGCACAATGATTAATGCTCTGACAGTTTGGTATTTTTCTGACCTTGAAATTGGCTTTGCCTGCCTCTGTAGTGTTTTGGTGACCAGTGTAGAGCGCACGGTGCACAGGTGGGAGGAGAGGAACAAACAGGTGGGAGTTTCATTCAAATGAGGCAGTAAAGAGAGAGTTGTTGGTATTTTGTTGGAAACTTTACTGAGAAGTCACTCTGTTGCCAATTTGGTGATTTTGTAAACAAGGAGAAAGTAAATATTTGGAGGAAATGCGCAGCAATAATGGTGAGGAGAAGTGAATTCAACTTAATGTATGATCATTTATAATTTCTTTTGTCAGGCTGCACTTCACTAAAATAGGGCCCTATGGCTGTGTGTTTACGTTGCTCTGCAGCATCCAGACAACGATATGATTTGTTGGAGAAATGTCTTTTCATTTGTTGAGCTACTGTTGTCATTTTTCACTCCTGTTCTTAAATCTTTACAGTAGCTTCATATTTACTTTTAGAATAGATTTTAAATGTTAATAAATCACTCAGAAAACTCAGGTCAAAGTCAAAATACATTTCTGATCTCTGATCTTGAAGATTATAAATGCAGCAGGTCTTTTAGACGTTTAGGAAGTGGTCAGCAGGTAGAACCTTGAGTTAGAAACAAACACATATTTTTGCTTTTTTGTGTTATGAATCTTCTGCCAGTGTGAAAAATATCTTCTGAGCATCAACAGAGTCCAGCAGCTGGAGGGTTGGATGAAGACTATATTTTGAAACTATCAGTCTATTTATATCTATATCTATCTGGAAGTATTGGCTGAGCAGCCGGGAGGTAGTGAGAGTTTTTCTCAGGGACCTTTATCATGTTTGAATGACAGCTTTCAGACATGCACACATGAGCTCATACTTGACACAGTGTCACAGTGTTTCTGTCATGTGACGCCCGTCTGTCTGTGTTTCTGTCTTTTTATTTCTGTCTTCGTTCTTCTGTCTGTTCTCGCTTTCATTCCCTTGGGTCACCTTTCATTTCCAATCCAACACTCATAACTTTCCTCCAGCCTTTTCTGTCTTTTCACTCTGTCTTTTGGTTCTCTTGTCTCCTTCCATGTCCCTCTCTCTCTCTCTCTCTCTCTCTCTCTATATATATATATATATATATATATATATATATATATACACACATATATATATATATATATATATATATATATATATATATATATATATATATATATATACACACACACACACACATACATATATACATATATATATGTCTCTCTCTCTGTTTTTGAGTGACATGTTGGTATGCAGAGATGTTCCCAGCTAGCTAAGCAGTCAACCCTGAAAATGTGACTGTCCTCTACTGAGAGAAAGAGAAATTGTGAGGGAGAAAGATGGTGGAGAAAAGTGAAAGAGCAAACAGACAGAGAGGAGAAAGTACATCAAAATGAAAAGATATACAAAAATACACAGAATAGAGAGATCGCCATCAAGGCTGTCCAGCCTCTCTCTTGACTCGCTGTGATTGCAGTAGTTACTGTCAATACACGAGCTGTTTGTGAAATGTGCCTTTCTGGACCTTTTACCTTCCTGTTTTAACTTGGCATGCTTTAAGTAATTTAACTTTATACCAAATCTACAAAACTGTATAAAGCAGTGGTAAACAAACACCCTACTGACACACTTTATGTCACCCATCTGTATATTCTAATCACAGCCTGTATAGAAAGCTGGACGTAGCAAGGTGTGATGTCACCTGATGGTTTAATTTCAGAGATAACTCCCAGATTCCTTACAGTGGTGCTGGAGACCAGGGTAGTTATACCAGAGTAGCTATCTTTAGATAATGTGTTTCTAAGGTGTTTAGGGCCAAACACAATAACTTCAGTTTTGTCCGAGTTTAGTAGCAGAAAACTGCAGGTCATCCAGGTCTTTATGTTCTTAAGGCACGCTTAGAGTTTAGTTAACTGATTGGTTTCATCTGGCTTCATTGATAAATATAATTGGGCATCATCTGCATAACAATGAAAATTTATGGAGTGTTTCCTAATAATATTACCTAAAGGAAGCATATGTAATTTGAACAGTATTGGTCCAAGCACAGAACCTTGTGGAACTCCATGTCTAACTAATTAAATGTTCCAGTCTCTGTAATAAGATGTGATGGTCAATGATTTCAAATGCAGCACTAAGATCTAACAGGACAAGTACAGAGAGAAGTCCTTTGTCTGATGCAATTAGGAGCCATATTTCTAGATCTGAGAGCAGGTCCATCCAAAGTGGGATGCTCGCTGTCTCTCCTAATCAGACCAGGTCTTCCCCAGAAAGTCTGCCAATTATCTATAAAGCCCACGTCGTGTGCTGGACACCACCGTGACAGCCAGCAGTTGAATGATGACATGTATACATGCCGACTCAACATTAATTTTAGTGACCTCCGACTGGTGTAATCGGGAGTCGTTACTGCCACCATGAATAATGATTTTATCATATTTACACTTATCATGATTCCAATGATGATATTAAATCTGTTGATTCAACTTACTTTATTGTGAGGGTTGTATAATAATGGTCTAATAATCAAACAAGGTTTAAGGTTATACTATGTCTTCTGCTTTCATTATTGCAGATTTAAATCATCATTTTATTGACATTTTGTTGTTTTCACTTTCATTAAATTCATTAAATGATGAAGTGGATTTATGGACTCTGGCATATGCTCCCTTATTAAAACAAGGTTTCAGGGGAAAACTATAGAGAAATGGCTCACTATTCACCTTGTTATAACTCTGAAAGTCACCTACTTTGTGTGTGTGAGTGCGTGTTTGTGTGTTTGCACTGCATATACTGTAGTCCGGGGAAGCAATTCAGTCAGGCTGTCTGTTTGTATTTTTCATCTTGTAGAACACACACAGACACACACAGACACATTTTCAGCCCCTTTTTCCAGGATGAATCGTGCTGCTTAAGTTTATAGCAATGGAAGGTGCAGATTACTGTCCTCATTTTTACTGCAATGTATAAACAGATACTAATGCCGTGATGATGGAGCATTTGGACTTATTAACTTTTTTAACCCTTTTTAAAATAATACAAGATGGTGGGGTAAAGAGAGTTCAGCATGGACTGCCATCTGTGAGCGGCCAAGGAGCTGTGGACAAACAGGTGCTCTGTTGGTGGTGGCGGCGTGCACTGACAGTCAACACTGATCCCCACCTTTTAAAAATATTATGAAATAATAGTGAACTCTCTAAAGTACAACTGCCTAAACAGTTGGAAGGCAGATGAACTTTGTGAGTGAAAAGCTGAAAAGTATCATGTTTTTTGCTCGCTCTGTAATCTTTGTTGCTAAGGTGGTTGCTAAGGTGTTTCCATGTGTTGTTCACGTTATCCACTCTCATATTTCAGATCTGATTCAGCTCCAATATGTACGGATGGAACCCGGTTAAAGAGTAACCACTCGTAAGGGACGCTCTAAGAAGTAAAGCAAACGCACCCGCAAGGAGGCAGGTATCATTTCATTGGTCAACACTACACCTGGCATTCTATTGGTTGGGGGATTTTGACAGGGTTATCCGAGAGCAGAGCAGAAATCTGAGAGCAGACATTTGACAAGTGCACAGAAGCAGCCTGAGTGTGAAGAGAAGGGCTGAAGCTGGAGAAGGAAATCTGTGCAGGCGACAATATATCTGACTGCAAGCAGAAGCTGAGCAAATCTAAGCACAAGCAGGAGCTATTTAAGTGCGAGGGCAGGGTGTGAGGGAAAGAATTACAAAATCTGAACGTGAAATCTATCAACTTATGCTCTCAAATTGAAAGATCACACTCTTGAATAAAGATAGAAAAAGAGCCCATAACAGTGAGGATTGATGCATTTGATTAAATTTCTATTCTGTGAGTTGGGTGAGTGACGGACAAAGAAAGCATTTCAGCCGCGCTTTTCAGTCTTTCTTATGTGTCTGACAGAAAAAATACGTTTCTTAATCAATACAGCTGTCTACACAGGCCATGTAACTCACGTTCCATAGCATGGAACAGTGACCCATAGTGTTTCATGCGTGTAACTACAGTGTTTGTGTATTGAGCTCTGACCTACACTCAACACTGTGCCTGAACGCCTCCTGTGTAGACACACAGACGGAGCACTCACTGCTGCTCTGCTCAACATGCCGCTCACACTACACTTTCTGTGTAGACATGCTGTTATACTGTTGGAGATATTTTTCAATTAAAATAGACACTGAAAATATCTGATAATATGAATAGGATCATTTGTTACAAAGACTCAGTGGTGGAAGAAGTACAAAGATCCTTTATTTAAATAAAAGTACCAACACAGCAATGAAAAAATACTCCACTACAAGTAAAAGTCCTGCATGAAAAATCCTCCTACAGTAAGAGTACATAAGTATTATGAGCTCGATGTAGTTAAAGTATTGCAGTAAAAGTACATAAGTATTATGAGCTCGATGTAGTTAAAGTATTGCAGTAAAAGTACATAAGTATTATGAGCTCGATGTAGTTAAAGTATTGCAGTAAAAGTACATAAGTATTATGAGCTCGATGTAGTTAAAGTATTGCAGTAAAAGTACATAAGTATTATGAGCTCGATGTAGTTAAAGTATTGCAGTAAAAGTACATAAGTATTATGAGCTTAATGTAGTTAAAGTATTGCAGTAAAAGTACATAAGTATTATGAGCTTGATGTAGTTAAAGTATTGCAGTAAAAGTACATAAGTATTATGAGCTTGATGTAGTTAAAGTATTGCAGTAAAAGTAGTGGTTTGGTCCCTCTGACTGATATATTATTATATATGACATCATTAGATTATTAATACTGAAGCATCAGTGTGTAAGCAGCATGTTACTGTTGTAGCTGCTGGAGGTGGAGCTAGTTTCAACTACTTTATATACAGTTAGCTAGTTTAGTCCAGTGGTTCCCAACCTAGGGGTGGGGCCCCTCCAAAGGGTCAGCAGATAAATCTGAGGGGTCGTGAGATGATTAATGGGAGAGGAAAGAAGAAAAAACAAAGTTCTGATACACAAATCTGTTTTCACTTTTTGGACTTTTTCTCTAATCTTTGATTTTTGCTGAAATATTGGATCATTTGAACATTTATTGAAATGAAACCATGTGAGAAGTTTAGAGGGAAAAATCACTATTTGGTGGAGCTGTTAACAACTCATAGACATCTGAAATGTGACCCCGACTACACACTGCTTTTTGTAAGACGTCAAAAGCCAAAAAGGTTGGAAACCACTGGTTTCATCTTTAACAATGTGTTGTATTTTAAAAGCTTGTTATATTATCCATTGTGTCAAATCTGCATCTGAAAAGTAACTAAAGCTGTCAAATAAATGTAGTGGAGTAGAAAGTACAATATTTCCCTCTGAAATGTAGTGGAGTGGAAGTATAAAGTAGCATCACATGGAAATACTCAAGTAAAGTACAAGTACCTTAAAGTTGTACTCAAGTACAGTACTTAGTAAATGTACTGAGTTACTTTCCACCACTGCAAAGAATAATCCAGTACTTAGTAAGAGATACTGCATGTCAGTGTCCTTCATGTTTATAACATTTTATCACAAAGGTACATGGATGGTGGAATTATTTACACAGACACACAGAGTAGCATGTTTCAGTGCTTCTCCTTTCCTTTGTCTGTCACACATCTCCACAATAATTAGATGGCTAATGAAGGGCCCTCTGTCTCCCTCAAGTGCCTTGTCTCACCCTCACACACACACACACACACACACACACACACACACACACACACACTCACAAACACTCACAAACACACACACACACAAACACTCACAAACATTTGCAAAGCTAACCTGGTTAGGACACTGCATTGACTTCCGTTCACTGTGTACAGCCTAACCTTAACCTAACCTGAATTCACACCTTACACCTGGTCTTAGCCAGGACCTCAGAAATGACATTTGCCTCATTAGGACCAGGCTTTGGTCCTCATGGTCCCGACAAGGTTTGTGTTTATACCAGAAAAGCTCCCCAAGACACACACACACACACACACACACACACACACACACACACACTCCCAGAGGAGACAGAGATTTATCTGCGCTGGGTGTGCAGGCGTCACATCCAGATTCAAATGAACGGTGGTTTGAGCCACATCGAGTGACAATGATCCTCGCTGGTGTCGTTTGCAGCTTAACGACAGACATTTTTAGTCGACTAACAAGGAGGCTACACAGGAAGTGTTGTATGGTAGTGTGCCTGCATAACCTCAGCTGTCCATCATTCTTACTATCTCAACCGAAGCCCCAGAATGTAACTGCAGCACATTACTGTCTGTGCAAACATCCTGCAGAATGTGAAATATGGTTTTCCTTACTGGCATCGATGCCTTTTTGACATTTCCCAGAGTATGATCAATAACTCAAGACTGAGACCAAGTCCTCAAATTCACAGCAGTGGACATTCATGTACTATATAAATGTATCTGTTTCTTGAGAATAAAATGTCAGCAAACTAATGTTACACATTTTGGAGTCTTTTTGTCACTAGCTTCAGCGATCGATCTTATAGACAAAAATACAACCAGGGGACCTGAGGTTGATACCTGAGGAAGGTAAACAATAAATAGACATGTTGCTGACATGTTGGAAAGCCAGTGAGGCTTCTTATACTTTATGCTGCACCAGAGACTCTGAATGATGTTTCCAGCTATAGAAGTGGCAGTGACAGGGATTGCAGTGCACATTACAAACTGTACGTAAACAGACAGTAAATAAACAAAAACAAGTACATTTTTTTTTTAAAAAAAGGTCTTGAAGCTGTGGACTGGGGTGTTGACTCAGTGGAATCTGCAAAGTAACATAAAACAGAGTTGTGTACATAATATTAAAATTTATATCACATATGTTGTTTATTGAAGTATATATAAAAGTGTCAGATTCATGTGTTGCAAATGTGACATTTTTTTATTTTTCTGGCCCAGTACGCTCTACACCAAGCTATTTTTTGATGACTTTTCTGCCTTTGTTAGAGAGTTGCCCTGTAGAGAGAGTGATGAAGAATGAAATGCAACAAAGGGGATGTTCTGGTTTATGGTAAGTGCTTTAAACTCGCATGCCGCCAGGTCGCCCCTGCACCAAACTTTTTGGTTCAATTTAGTGTCAATGGAAGATCAAAGCTGTTCCTTCAGTAGGATGTTGTTCTCTGTGCACAATGAAGTATGTGTAGAGTTTGTTTTCATGTTCATCTGCTGAAAGAGGAAAGTTTCTCTGAGCTCACCTTAAATCTCAATTTAACACCTGGACGTACCTGCAGGATTTATGACATCACAACTAGTTTGGGGCCAATTGTGGTTCAGTATGCAACTTACACAAGTGTGATGTGGAAACTTGAAGCCTCCAGAGCACAACCACTGAGAGTGGACTTTACAGTGAAGGAGGAGACATCTTATGTGTGTAAAACTTCCAAAATGAAAAATATCAGGGATTTTTACATGAGGGAGGAGATGATGATTTAAGGATTCCAACAAGGTAATTTAACTTTTGTCGTGGAAAAACTACATCTGACACAAATTAGTAGTCAAAGCAGAGTCTTTTATATATGTTAAAGCATGTCTTGAGGGGATCTTTAACTAGATCCAGAAGTGTCTTACAGTAAACTGCTGGTAACAGTTCTGCAGGGAACTGCATAATGTACAAACACTACTCTGCAGATATAAATATACAGTATGTGTAGCTGGTTCAACTAGTTCATGTCTAAATACATTATTGTAAAACATGAGCATGGAACATAAAGTCCAGTGTGATACAGCAACCCTCAGCAGTGCTGCTGGTGAAAGACAGCTGCCAGAGCTGCTGATTCTGCAATTCACTCCTCAAGTGTCAAGTAATGACCATTAAATGATGCATATCAGGTGTTACATCCTGTTCATACAGTTAGAAGAGAAAAAAGCAGGTACAGCAGGAGACATGAGGTTGAGGAAAAGAGGAAATCAGAAATTTCTTCCTCCCAGAAATCAAATTTGGATTCCCTGCAGCTCAGACGTTCCCTGTGATTGTTAATACGTCTGAACTGCTGAGTGGGCCATTTGGAGCCAGCGGGGTTAAGCTTCCCTTTGGCCCAGTCTTATTTAGATTGGAGGTGAAGTTGTAAATTATTGAGTGAGATGTTGCGGGCTGAAGTGTGAGTGCAGTGTCAGCGTATTGCAGGTGCTGTCTGTGATCAGTGCTGAATGGGTAAAGAAGGAGTGGACGCCACTTGGTTACATTATTGATAGAAAGCAACTGCTTGTTAAACACAGACATGGATGACATACCTGCCCTGACCCAGGAGCACGTTTCTACATTATGCAACTCAGGTTTCCAAGCAGACGTTCACCTTAGTACAACACACATGGATCGCTGCAGAACATCCTGTGCATCGGTAAACTAGATCAAAAGAAGCGGCTCATAATTTGATATGTGCTTTCAAGTTTCCCGTGAAACTTTATCCCCTTGATGTCTACTGATGTGCAGCACATCAACAAGACTCACATCTGGTGATCTGGAAAAAAAAAAAAAATTCGAGCAATAGCCTTTACTGTGCTCATTTCCTCAAGTTTCAGCAAGTTTCCATTAGTCCCCATCAAACCACATCCATTACATCCACCGGACTTGTTTTTGAGTTCATGTCATTACTGTAAAATAGTGACGCTACATTAGACCTCTCTAAGCTTTTTCTCTCCCTCGTCATTAACATCATGGAAGCCAATTGATATGCTTGCATGATTTTAATCCTCCCAACTCTGGTCGTCTCTTCGGAGAATTCTGTGGAAAAACAAATTAAAACTGGAGGTCTGACTGCATGCGGGTGGAAAATCGGGTGATAATGCTGCAGTATTTTCTCTGTTTCTCTAATATCCCCCCCAGGTCTGTCTCTCCCTTCATCCATCCATCTTCTTTTTTGCTCTTCTTTTTCTTTCCTGTCTTTCTCTTTTCCTTTGCATACCTCCAATCCCCCCCCATTTCTTTTTATGTCCTTTTTGCCTCCTTTCTTCTACTCATTCACTTTCACTCTCATCAATCATTGTTTGTCCATTTCCTTAGACTTTCTCCTCAGCCCTTCTCCATGTCTTCCCATCTCCTTTTCTCTTTATCCAGTGGTGTAAAGTAACTAAGTACATTTACTCAAGTACTGTACTTAAATAAAGTACAAGTACCTTAAAATTGTACCTGAGTATTTCCATGTGATGCTACTTTATACTTCCACTCCACTACATTTCAGAGGGAAATATTGTACTTTCTACTCCACTACATTTATTTGACAGCTTTAGTTACTTTTCAGATGCAGATTTGACACAATGGATAATATAACAAGCTTTTAAAATACAACACATTGTTAAAGATGAAACCAGTGGTTTCCAACCTTTTTGGCTTTTGACGTCTTACAAAAAGCAGTGTGTAGTCGGGGTCACATTTCAGATGTCTATGAGTTGTTAACAGCTCCACCAAATAGTGATTTTTCCCTCTAAACTTCTCACATGGTTTCATTTCAATAAATGTTCAAATGATCCAATATTTCAGCAAAAATCAAAGATTAGAGAAAAAGTCCAAAAAGTGAAAACAGATTTGTGTATCAGAACTTTGTTTTTTCTTCTTTCCTCTCCCATTAATCATCTCACGACCCCTCAGATTTATCTGCTGACCCTTTGGAGGGGCCCCACCCCTAGGTTGGGAACCACTGGACTAAACTAGCTAACTGTATATAAAGTAGTTGAAACTAGCTCCACCTCCAGCAGCTACAACAGTAACATGCTGCTTACACACTGATGCTTCAGTATTAATAATCTAATGATGTCATATATAATAATATATCAGTCAGAGGGACCAAACCACTACTTTTACTGCAATACTTTAACTACATCAAGCTCATAATACTTATGTACTTTTACTGCAATACTTTAACTACATCGAGCTCATAATACTTATGTACTTTTACTGCAATAATTTAACTACATCAAGCTCATAATACTTATGTACTTTTACTGCAATACTTTAACTACATCAAGCTCATAATACTTATGTACTTTTACTGTAGGAGGATTTTTCATGCAGGACTTTTACTTGTAATGGAGTATTTTAACATTGCTGTATTGGTACTTTTACTGAAGTAAAGAATCTGAATAATTCTCTTGCTTCCTCCCTCTGTCCTTCCTCCTCCTCTTCTACCTCTCCAGGCTCTATTTTGTACAACAACAAGGACGCAGCTATGGGTCTTGGGGACATGGATGTGTGGACATCTCCACCTACTGTTTTAATACATGTATGTGCAGCAGCGTAAAGTAAAAAGGGCTGAATGAAGGTGAATATAAATCTGAGGTTTTAGTGTATAAAATTGCTCATATACTTAAACCTGCAGTAACTGATGTTTTGTCCACTAGTTTCCATCAGAAACAAGTAGTGAACACAACTCTAACACATCATCAGCTTTAAGTTGATATGTTGAACTTGTTAGCAAACAGCTGCCTATTTCCACATCCAGCAGTTACGGAGCAACATTATCATTCATTAGGAGTCGTGTTTCTGTCCACCTGGTGAATGTAAGTCCAATATTCACTCTGGGAAATATCTGGCTCTTTAGCTGCTAAATGCTCCACTATGTTCACCAGCTAGTCTACAGCTAACTGTGTCTGTTTGCTGTTTGGTGCTGAGCAGGTAGTGTACAGTGGCTTTTTACAGCTTTTTCTCTGAAAACAGCTGCCTGCTTTTATTAAAGTTTACTGTGTACTCGTGACACTGCATCAATGTTTTTGCTTTGTTTTAAATGACTACAATGAAGTCAATTATTATCAAATTAGAGAAAGCACTATGAAATGATCCTATCTTTGTGGTGATGGGTGGTAGGCCAAAATGTGGACTAATTCTAACCTTAAACTGTGGATGTACACAAATTTAGTGTCAGCACTACAAGTAATACCAACGTGCTAATATAAAGATTAAGGAGCATTGTGCACTCTTGCCTCTTGCTTGAGGTTTGATTAGTAAATACACTCTCAGCCAGTCACACTCTACAAATGGAAATCATATTTTTGTCTGGAAGGTGCAGAGCGTCGCGATGTGAACACACAGCAGCATAAATCTGCAGCCAGAGGCGGATAGTGTTGTTACATTTACATTTTGTCATACGGCAGACGCTTTTATCCAAAGCAACTTACAAGACAATCAAACATTTTTTAACAGTAGATTGTAGCACAATGATGATAGAAATACATACTTAAAAATATTGGTAAAGATATTTATATGATGTTTCAGGTCTAATTCTACTGTATTTAATGTTGTAAATGGTCACATTATAACACAATTTTAATAATATAATCAATAAAATAATAAAAGTGGTAAAATAACATATTGTTACTGATGTGACAGCAGCGTTTGCATTTAAGGAATAAAACATGAGACACCACTTTTGCTATAAATTGATGCACAGGATTGATGAGGCTCAGTAATCTGATGTCTATATACATAAAAATAATACAGATTTATAACCGACCAGTGCAGAGGGGTGTGTGGTTATTCTGCAGCAGCCTGATGTCGCTTTCAGGTGATTTAATGAAGGTAAACACAGTCGACAGGCAAATCAGAGGCTGCAGATTTATCATGCACAGTGTTGCCCAATCAAAGCCTAGAATCTGCACAATCATCATAAAAGCAGCCCAATTTTATTTATAATATAAATCCTAAAATGAAATAAAAGTCTTTTCAATAATGTCACATTAAATATTGAAAGTTTTAACTCACATGAACAGATGTTACAAGTTACAAACGGTTTCAACTTTTACTGTTACTAGTTGTAATAAACTGAAATGACATTTGATTTTGACAGTTATCAGATATTGTTTGTCGAGCTAAGCCGATGAGAGGAGGGGCTGATTTTTTGGAATATAGTCTAACTTTTTGTCAGTGGAAATTGCCCAAATGGTACAAAAAGTAGGCCAAATTTTCACAACCTGCCCCAAACTATTTTTACCCGCCCAATAAATTAAAAAAACATTGAATCTGGCAACACTGATTACACATCCTGTATTTGTCCTGCTTCTTTTAGATACTGCAGGGGTTTGATGAACTGAAGGACAAACTTTTCATACAGAATAAATCAGCTGTGGACAGCAAACACTGTAAGATTCACTCATACAAGTTTATAGATAAATACAATACTGATTTACTAACAGTCCTGCTTCAATCACATCACCACAAACGTTATATTTTTATTCTGAGTTAAATGCATCTACTGAATAGAGAGTGTTTAATTAAAATGGTTTATTTCCACTTTAAGGATTATTGCCTCACATTTGTTCCAAGTAAGATGCAAATCCAAGAGATGTTGCTCCAGAAACAGACGCGGTTCTCAAATATCTATTTTCAGTGCGACGTCAAAGATCCAATTTCCACCAAAATACCAACAACTCGCTTTGTGCAGCTTAATTTGATTGAACCTCTCATCTACTTGTGAGACAAAATACCACACAGACAGGCAAAGTGAATTTTAAGGTCAGAAAAAATACAAAATACCCTCCATCTTCACTGTCTTTCTTTTATACCTGCCCCCCCCCCCCCTTTCCACTCTCTATCCAGCCTTCAACTCCTCCTGTCCTCATCTTTACCTTCCTCTTCTCTTGACCTCTCCCCATTCTTCTCCTCTTCCTCATCCCCTTCCCTTGCCTCATCCTCCATCCTTTCCCACTCTTTTCTATTACTTCCTCCTGCTTTCTCCTCCCCATCCCACGGGCCTTCTCCTCACCTGCCCTTTATCTCCTCGTCTTCCTTGCCTCTCCTCAATTGAACGACCTTCTCTCCTCCCTCCCTCCCTCTCTTCCAGCATCCCTCTTTATTTGCAGAGAAAGAGCGCGAAAGAGAAAGATGGTATCATGCCGGGATCACTGAAATCCAATTCTGATACCCCCCATCAGCTGTGGAGACAGAGCGAGCGAGAGGGCCTGAAAGACAAACAGTGGGAACGAGACGTGGAGACGACAAGTCTTCAGAGGGAGAGATAATCTCTACTCCTTGTACAGTATGTCCTCTGCAGTCAATAAGCTTTCTCTCCCTTTTCTTTCTTTAGCAGCTACTACCTCTCTCTCTCTCTCTCTTCCCAAACTCCTCCACTCTTCTCTTTTCTCCTCTCTGTCTGTCTTTACCCAGTTTTTGGTATTCCAGGCACGCTGCATTCAGCAGGTGGAGCAATAGCTTTGCTGCTGCCACCTCTCGCCCCTTCTCTCCCAGACAGCCATCGATTTCCTATTGATGTGCCAGCAACACAAGAGGGAGGAGGAGGAGGTGGGTGTTAGATGTGGGGGAGTGCAGGTGGGAGGGGGGGGGGGGGGGGGGTGTGTGCACCAGAATGGAAGTTACATCAACAAACACACATTTGAAACAAAATGTTGCACTTCAGTCCTCATGAAGACTTTATTCTGATTAAGTTTATAGTCTAACCTCTAACCTTCATCTAAAATACACTACTTTGACAAAAGTATGTAGACACCTGATTTTACACCTATATCAGATATCTCATTCCAAAGTATGATGGACTTTAATCTTCTGTTATTAGAGGTGTGATTATACACACAACATACAGTAGGTGAAAGCTATTTAAAAGGCAGCATCAATGAAAACAGTAAGGCCTGCACACTGACTCCAAGCCACAAAACGTAGTCAAATAGACAATGTTTTGATCCATCAATCTTCATCAAAATGTTCAAATGTCTAAATGTATATAATATAATATAAAAAGACAGAGTTAACAGGCCTAGAAGAAGGTCCAGAGGATTAACACCTCAAAGCAGGTAATACATCAAAATATCAACACATCTAAAAATGCAGTTTTAAGCCAAAAAAGGGGGAAACCTTTTACACATAACCTAATAAAGATGATCACATATGCATTGTATTTTATTGTTACACATAAATAAACATATGTTTGCCATCAGGACATTGTATTTTCATTGTATCACTGTTTGTGCTCTTTGGGGCCCAGGAGGGACCATGATGAAAAAAATTAATTTCTCTCAATTTAATAAATTTGACAGAATTCCCCCTCGTGTCATCTCTTGTCCTGTGTACACCCTCCCTGTGGATCACTTGGATTTAATAAGGTTTATTTTGATCTTGGACTAAAATATGTGGATATACTTTAAGCACAACATTGTGTTATCTCTGAGATCCCTTAAACATATCCTACGGGATATCCTACAGACTTTTTCACTGTAAAAACTTTCATGCTCCTGTGGATGTCATCCAGTCCATAAAACTCATCTTCAGGGTTCTGGAGTGCTTCACGGACACAGGTGGATGCACAACAAGTCGTCGGACATACGGCTAATCCTGGCTGCCTTGGCTCAGTAATTGACGTTATAAGGGAAAATATCCATCGCTTTCTTCAAACTTCCAGCTGACTGAATGTGTTTGGTGCCGTCTACTAGAAGGAAACGGGCAAAATAGATAAATCAAGTACAGAAATCATTATTAGGAATATGTATCCAGTCGCATCCAAGGACAGGTGTTGCAATCTCGCTCAGGTTATGCATGATCTGGTATGTGGGAATGGTTGACGCCACTCTAAAAATAAACATTACATAAATACACAGTCATGTTCTCACTTATGCAACTACATTTTAGAGGCTGACAAATACATAATGAAGCAACAGACACATGTTTATTTGTATGCACGTACAGAGAGATCGCACAACAGAAAGAGGGGAATTCAAAGCAGAAAGATCAAATGCATGCAAACCTATTATCATATCTGAAAGGCTTTTAAATCACATCATAAGTATTTAAAGCAGGTTTTACACAGATTCCTCCCAACTGACTTCACAGAAAACAAGCAGCAACATTAGGAATCTGATAATGAAACTATAATAAAGGCACTCAGAGAAGCAGAAAACATTCAACTACAGCACAAAGCACAAAAACTACTTACAGAACTCTTCTTTCTTTGCTCTTGGCACCACGCTGAGTCCATAATGAAGTCTGATTGCTGATATTGACTGGCAGGATATAGGCCAGCGTCTGCTCTTTTTGAAGCTGCTGCCTGCTCTTCTATTTTTTGACTCATATTTTTTTTATTTATTTATATTTTTTTCACCTTCTGATCTTGATTAGTTTCTCTGGATTCATCTTTTCTGTGATGTTAATCAATTTTTTTTTCAAAAGTAAATTTGGGGAAACACCTGTCCAGATATGAAAAATAAATATCTAAAGAAAATCCAGGTAAATGTATAATTTTACAGTAAATAAGTTTCTTTTTGAGCAGGAAACACAATTTATGGATGCATGAGGAGATAATCCAGCTTTAACATACTCTGCACATTTCCACCTGTATATTTATATTCTGGGGCTCTACTGGAATATCTTTGCATGATTTACAGTTAAAAACTTGCTGCAGGAGACCGCTGCTCACTTCCCGTTTCCAACCGCAAGTCAGCACAGTTTTTTAAAAACTGTAACTTTGATTGTCATCGTGTTTACTGTTGCTATAATGATGAAGGTTGCGTTACTTTAAGGAAGTAACTTTAACCCACGCCACATTTCAAGTGATCATTTTAACCCAAACATGATCTTTCCCTAAACCTAACCAGACTTTAACCACAGCGCTGTCACATCATAAAACATCATTATTGTTTAAGATTACTGCAGAAAGAGGCGGCATATTATAAAACGCTCCCATTGGTTGCTCTGGAGTGCAGGTACAATTGTTTCATTATGTGGACGTGTTGGTTTTAGCTCCTGTCTCTTTAAGGCCCCCCTCCTGATGAGCCCGCTCTGTTCTGATTGGTCAGCTTCAGGAAGCTTCCTCCGGCTCCGGAGGCTACATAAACAAACTATAGTAGCAGGATTTCACTTCTTTTTCTCCTTCTTTACTCCAAATGTCAACTTCTCAAATCCATCCGTACATGTTGGAGCTGAATCAGATCTGAGATATGAGAGTGGACAACACATGGAAACACCTTAGCAACCAAGGCTGACGGCTGTTTGTGGGCACGTGCGAACAATCTGACATCATTACAAGGAGGAAGTAGAGATAACTTTGCAAACGGAGCGTTCAGAGCTGGTTGAAGCCCTGACTTTTGTATGTCAGGCAGCATTTTTACATACGTTCACCTCAAGTTTTGGAATATTGACCATGTTTAACATCCAACATCATTATGACAAAAAATCACAAAAAGCATAATATGTCCCCTCAAAACCATTATTTGAAAGTTTCTGGTTATATTACTACAATATAGGGTTTTAATTGTCACAAAGTCCCTGAAATACCATGTAGCTTAAATAATACTTAGTAACTAAATGTTCTTATGAGTAGATTTTAAGGCAGATGTCTTTTTGAAATAAAACTCTTAAAATCAACATGTGTTATTTATTGAACAGACGGTAGTTTTGTTGTGTTACTAAGATGAACGTGGATGTGCAGGTGCTGTAACACCTGTAGAAGTGGAACCATCTGGGATAATGAATTGTGCTCATGGAGCTCTTCAGATAACAGCTCCTACACACACACACAACTCTAAAATAGGAAAAAAAGATGTGCAGGAGAGTGTAAATGTTAAAACAGTATCTTCTTTTCAAGTCACTTCTGAAACATACTTTTATCAAAAGGATTTTTATAATATGTATTAAATTACTTTTGCTGTTTTATATTGCTTCTGAAAATATATTTTTATCAAAACCTTTTTTATTAACTTATTCATTTTTCTGCACAAATGTGAGCAGGTTGTTTTCTGCATGAAAATCACATGTAATGTAATTTATCCTTGTAAAGCACTTTGTAATCCCTGGTTTTGACAAGTGCTCTAACTTTATTATGATTATTATTTAAATTAACATGTCAGAAATTTACAGTGCAAAAGACAAAAACTGACCAAATTCAAATCTGTCTTTCATTGTTTGGGCCTGGATCAAGTTTTTTTAATTTGATTTACTGTTTTTTGTATTGTGCAGATGAGATGTCTGTTGGCCAAAATCACATTTATGTATCATTTTTAAGAGAAAATTATACAAATGATTAATGTTAATGAATATGTTTCAAGAATAATGTATAAACTGCATAGAAATTTGGCTTTTTTTAGTGTTTCTGCAACACACAAAACTAGACAAACAAAATTTGTCATACGTCCTGAACTTTCCTGTCAATTAGTTTTCCATGTTTGGTTTTAAGTCCGACCACGTTTAGCTCCTTTTATTTCATGTGGCTCCGGTGTTGAGAACATTTTCTCACACAGGAGTTTTGTATGAGGTCACACTTGGCCCAGCACTGCAAACCTGCTGCTGTCAATCATGCGCAGCTTCACTCCTCCTCTGCTGGTCGTTTGAACGTGTGTGTGTGTGTGTGTATACATACTTGCTTTTGCTGTTTTTTTTCAGCATCTTTTACATTACTCATCCTCTCTATTACTGTGTGGCCTCTGTGCAATTTCTGCATGTGTATGTGTATTTGTTTGTGACACCACAGCTGCTGCGGCTTGTCTGAACATGTCAAGGCTCCCTCACACAGACACAGACACAGACACAGACACAGACACAGACACAGACACACACACACACACACACATTATAAACACAAGTGACCATGCAAACTTAATTGAGAGTGTTTGTCTTAAACAGTGTCTGTCATTTCTGTATATTTATGTATTGCGCACACACACACACACACACACACACACACACACACACACACACACACCACAGTGCTTTCACACATGCCTGTCATGCTCCTTTCTCAGTAATATTACACCAAAAGGGTCAGCAGGGGGAAGCACACACTTCCTCTTTCATCCCTTTGTGTGTGTGTGTGTGTGTGTGTGTGTGTGTGTGTACATTTATTACTCATGTGGTGGGGAAATAAATCACACGCTGAGGGGACAGCAAGTCCCCATAACGTAAATCATTAAATTTTAGGGTTAAGACGTATTATAAGTTTAAAGGATCATTCTGGTGATTTTCTATATTTTTCTTATTGTCAACAAATCTCATGTTTGGACACAAACCAACAATGATCCACTAACAAGTTCTGTGTGTGTATCCAAAGCCTGATATATCTTATTGCTCTGTGCTGTAAATCTCTGTTGTTGTCCAGAAGCCACACCGCTGCAGTGTTTTGCAAAATTACTTCAAACAGGGGACCAGCAGGGTCCTAAAACTAATTTTTGCCCATGTGGGTCAATCCACCATGTTCTAACCTTCAAAGTGCTTTCAGACAGCACTGTAGCTGCCACACAGCAAAGTCGATGTCATGTATTTTCATTCGGTGACTGAAGTGCGCAACTCTGTTGGTGGCGCAGGCTGCTGCTATTCTCCTACAGTAATCTCATCACAGATAAATAGAGTAGGTTGTAGGTTAAAGTAGAAGAAATTGTTAGTAATATGATTAAAGCTACAGTATGTAAGTTTTTTTGTTATATATTTCAGTTTAAATATGTGTTTGTCATTTCCAGAACTTGCATATGGTAGCTTTAATATAGCAAGTTTTGCCATCTAATGTAGGGATTCATGGACTTAAATACTATTAAAAGTAGCTCCTACTGTTTCCGACTCTGTGGTTGTTCAATAGTTGAATCGACCTTGGCAGTCAGAAAGCATCATAATGGTGCCCCACTTGCCTGCAGGTTAAGCAGCATGTTAAATAACCGCAGCGCCTGCAGACCTTTGTTGCATGTCGTTCCTCATCTTTTTCTCTCCTCATTGCCTCTCTCTACTGTCACTATTATAATTGTGTACATTGTATTTATCATGTGAAGATATTGTGAAAATAAAAAATACTAACGTTCTCTTTTTATTGACACCATCATTGACGTCATCATTGCCCGCTTTGTGACGAGTCATAATCTGCTGCCATTGTCTGTGAAAGCATTTTGCATGTGTGTCACTGCAATTATCTTATCATCCATAACTTACTTCTCTCACTGCCTGATGCTGGAACATGTGAGAGTATGGCATGGAGGAAAAACCACAAAGTATTTTTTGCATGCAGTCACCTAATCCAAACCACAGAGGAAAAAGGTGCAGCTGGCGTGCAAGCTAAACCTCCAAAAGCGATTTGACAACTTTCTCTCATTTCCTGTTGTTTTCCTGTTGTTGTAAGTTCATTTGCCAAAATTGTATCAATGAATCTTGTAACACTCACAGGTGTCAACAATGTGAAAATACTCCATTAGAGTAGTAATTTAAAGTCCTGCATCAAAAATCCTACTTAAAGTTGCAATACACAACATTCAGCTAATAGATGTTGCACTATAGCACCAAAACAAATGTGTGTGTTGTTTACTCAATAAAGTTGCTCAATACAGAAACTCAGATCAAACTGTCAAACTAGGCAGTGCTGATCAAATATGGATCAATATTCTGTTATTGCGTTGCTTATTTCTTGCCTCAAATGCTTTCAGAAACATATTTTAGTGTACTGTTTAGCTGGAATTTAGTTAGTAACATGGCCGCCATCTTGGAAACAGACGTGGAGGACACGGAGGGACTAACATGCACTAACATGGACTAACATGCATGCATGGCCCCACCAAAACAAAGAACAGAGAAGCTCAAATAACAACACACACAAAGAGTGTGACTTCATTCACTGCTCAGGTCATCATTACTCCACTGTATCCTTACATAGCAAATAGTAGTTGCTGACATCCAGTGAGACTGAATGTCATTTCTTGCACCTTTAAGTAAAGTACATAAGTATTATCAGCTTGATGTAGTTGTAAATGTTAAAGTAAAAGTAGTGGTTTGATCCTTCTGACTGATATATTATTAGTGTGAATGCTGACAAGCATTGTGGAAATGTTGAACATATTAAAACATGGTACCAAATGTGTTTTACGTTTTGGCTAATAACTCATGAACTGTGAGGCGTAGTAAAACAGTATTCGCACAGTGTTTCCTTGGACGTCGCTGATTCGACTGATATAGGCCACGCCCATTTGTGCCTGGAATATTTTACACCATTTTGGATCTTTTGGTAAACACATTTTTTGCTTCTGTTGGCACATATTTCATCTATCTTCTGCCAAACTTGGTACATACCATATTTAGATGACCCCATTTAAAACTCATGAGTTCATTTTTGGGTATCACTTACCGTTTGTCTGTAAGTGGTTACCAACATTTTGAAGGTGTGGCCTGATGTACTTATTGGACTATAACTCTTTAATGCTAAATTCGATAGCTTGCAATTGATTGATTACAATTCTGCCCAGAGGGGGCACTAAGGTAACATTATAACATGATATTTCTGCTGTTCTGTTGTCTTTAATAAAATGAAACTTGGTACACAAGTTCTTCATGAGAATGTGCACGACATACTGATGCATGGCACCAATAGGCCCACCATGTGGCCATTAGTGAAACACCACCATACTACTTATTAACTGCCATATCTCTTTAATGTAATATTCCATTGGGGAAAGAAGAAAAAACAAAGTTCTGACATCTGACACACACATTCACTTTTTCTCTAATCTTTGATTTTTGCTGAAATATTGGATCATTTGAACATTTATTGAAATGAAACCATGTGAGAAGTTTAGAGGGAAAAATCACTATTTGGTGGAGCTGTTAACAACTCATAGACATCTGAAATGTGACCCCGACTACACACTGCTTTTTGTAAGACGTCAAAAGACAAAAAGGTTGGAAACCACTGGTTTCATCTTTAACAATGTGTTGTATTTTAAAAGCTTGTTATATTATCCATTGTGTCAAATCTTCATCTGAAAAGTACCAAAATTGTACTAAAGTATAATACTTGAGTAAATGTACTTAGTTACTTTTCACCACTGTATACAAGTACGGTTTAAGTATGGCTGTATGGAGTTCTGGTCCTCTTGGACTGGTTGAATTAATTTAATCTAAACTGAAGTGACCCATCCCTAATACGTATTTATATGGTCTTAGTTATTTTCAGCTTGGTTTCAGCTGTAACTAATAGTGAGCCAATGAGAGCATGGATGTAGGTGCCCTTAAAAAGTAAAGCTATTTATCGCTGACTCTTAGCAGTTTGACTTTGAAATTAATCATGCATCACTGCCTCTAAAATAAATAAGGGGGTAAAAATTAACAGACAAGTCTCACAGTTTCCAGATTGAGTTCATTTGAGCGTCTCAGGTGAGCGCACAAGTCCAATGTCCACTGTGAGCTGAAGGACGGACGTTTGGCTCATTAAATGAAACACGGCAGCTCTGCCAGTCAAAAACATACACAGTTTTTGTGCTATGCATTATCTTAGCATTTACCTTGATGTACAGCAGCATTACCAAGAAAAACTCATCGACTGAAGTCATTTTTTTGAAGGCCAAACATAATATAGTCTCTTTTATAAATACATTTTTGGATACAGGAAACTCATCAACAATTTTAAAGCTAGCAGCGTGGCTCTATGTTCGGTTGGTACACCACTTTGGTCCAAACTGAAATATCTCAATAATCATAAAATGAATTGCCATGAAATTTTGTAAAGGCATTCATGTTCTCCAGAAGATAAATCCTACTGATGTTGATGATCCTCTGACTTTTCCTCTAGCGCCACCAACAGGTCAAATTTTTCACTTATCCTGTAAAATACCCTTAACATCCACTGGATGGATTGGTACAAACTTTTGTACAGATATCTATGTTGTCCAGACGATTTACCCTAATTACCTTGGCCCGAATATAAGGTGACCCCGATTAAAAGACTTTTTGAAGATACATCACAGTATAGTCACATACTCACTCTCCTGCAAGGCTCTTGGAAGTGGTCAAATTATTTTTCCGGCAGCTAGCTCTTCATCATCATCTGTGACAGTGGTAACTGACAGCTTGACAGATTCAGTCCAAGGTCAGTTTGTACAGTAAAGACGTCAGAAGACGCTTTGGACTCGTTTTCACACGTCATGAATTTATTTCCTCCACAGCAGAAAAACATGTTACACAAGCCTTCAGAAACTCCTGCAGGTTAAACTGGACTAATCAAACACTTTTAGTGCCGACTGACTCTAACACACTTGCTGTAAACACACTGGAAGAAACTCACTGGCCTAGCGACATTAATGCTCCAAACAACCCAGAATGCATCACTCTCTCTAGGAGCTGCTGTTACAGCGGTACTCCATTCAAAAATAATCTCTGATGTTGTGAACACATAATTGTCTTATATTTGGACCAATACAGTACTTTGGTCTTGATCCCCTGACCAGTGTTGGGCAAGTTACTTGGAAAACTGTAATCACATACACACATTACTCATTTTAAGTAAAACACTGGTGCTGAGAAAAGCTCTGAGGAGCCTTTCCAACTAAATGTGTTCCAGATTTGACAGACAGCTCAACGTCTTTTCTGTTCTGTGCTGCAAACAACAAATGGACACTGGAAAAAACACAAAGTAAAAGCCACAAACCTCTGCTCCATAACATAAATGTGACTTTCATAAATCATGTTACATTCTGAGACAGAGGAGCAATCTGCCTACACGGGGCCGACGGTGAGCCACGACCCCGCTGATCTCAGTTAGCTTGGTGCTAGTGTTATGTTGATTTTACAGCATTTCTGATCACAATGACAGACATTTGATTGAACGTAATTCCTGCTGATTTAATAAACGACTTCACACAAACAGCACTTTCACATCAAGACTGTGGAGTTCGGATAGAAGCTACGCTTGTTACTTTTTCACTAAGAACCAAATTCACACTTGTGTTTTAAGACTGAAGAACTTCCACATTCATACAGATGATCTTTATCCTTTACCTGCCCACCGTGATTAACACAAACATCTCTGCTTTCACTGCAGTGGAAACATCTTCACTTCCACTCTGACACCACAGGAATGAGAGAGAGACACAGAAATCAGCCGCCAAATTCGTCTCTAAACATTTTAAACATGCCCGTAGAGTACTACATATGAAGTTGTTAGTTTCAAACATACCCTGGCCTTCACAAATATCATGGGACACAGCCCCCTAAATTGCAGCATTGGAAAGTTGTGTATGTGTTTGTGTAAGGAGGGAGGAAGGGGATTTAACAAGCACTCTGTTTGAAGCATACTGACGCCATTAGCTGGCAGTGATTTATGGTGGAGTTCTGGTGAAACACAACCCTGAAACATTATCATTTCACCAATAGTGAAGGAGAACGGCCTTCCTCTTCAAATACAATGGGTCAATGAACTCTTTCTCTCTCTGCTCGGTTCTGGCTGTTCTGGTGGCTTCATGGCCCGCTGCGGCTGTACGTGTGAACTGGGTGTTCAGTTGTTGATGTTATGGAGGTAATATTGCTGAGGCCTTCTAATAAGTGTGCTGGTGGTCAATTGGAAATTATTGCATTGCTTAATAAGATTTGAAGACTTATAGTAGCTTTGATGTCTTCCCTTTGATTGACAGCTGTGATTGACAGCTGGCTCACCTGCTGCTCTCCCCGGCTTGGTGAAATATTGTTGTCGCAATATTTCACTAAGTTTAATGTGACTTGATTACGATGCCTGTCCTGTTAGCACAGTGTAGCTAAAGTAGCTAACGTTAGCCCAAGTGTGCAGTGCTTGGTGTGATATGAGTAACGAGCTTTAATGAGTCACTGGATAAGGAACTACATTTAGTGCAAGGACAATTTTGAAGAACTTGTACTTGAGCATTTCCATTTTATGCTACTTTATACATTTCAGGGTAAAATATTAGACTTTAAATAATAACTTTAGTTACTTGACTCAGATTAATAATACAAAATATGGTCAAAAAATAAATTATGGTGTATTATTAAAGGTTAAGATAAGATCTTATTGATCCCTGGGAGGAAATTCACAAGCTACCAAGCGATATATGAAGTAACTAAACGTAGGCCCACCTTTACCAACTGCAACATTAAAGTGATGTACACATTAATACTTCAGTAATTATAATCCAATAAAAATAATAATCATTATTCTGAATTGGACCATTGTGCATAAGGAGAACTTTGGCTTTTGGTAGTTTAAGTTTATTTTGATGCTGATACTTTTGTACTTTTGCTCAAGTAAAAGTGCAGTAATTTTATTTTTCTACACTGTACTATTGCTACTAAAACGATCCAAATACATTAATTTTCTTTTCACATGTATCTGCAGTTGCACATTAACAGTATATAAACATAACTTCTAGGAGACGGAGCTGGTTGCAAAGTGCTTGACCCCAATCTGACCTGTGTGGTTTACCTACATACAGTAACTTCAGATACAGTAAAGCTGACTCCAATGTACCAAACATCTGTTGACACGTGTTCACATCCAATCCTTAACAGCACGGGACACTTACAGTATTTACCCTGCATGTAGAATAATAAATGGTTAAAGACTGTGAAACGATGTCACAGCTGTTATTTTTGGAGTCTTTTTTTCCACAGGGGAGCAAGTATACAATTCATCCTGTGTGTGACCTAAAAATTCCTGAGGAACGGGTGTATGTGTATGAGTGCACGTGCCTTCATAGTCATGTCATTTTGATGGGTGGCCTTGAGAGAAACTGTGTTGGTGTGCAACTACACCTGTGAACCCCCTCCTCCTCCTTTCACCCTGACTGCTTTTATAAATATAGACCACTGACATTATAAACTGAACATTTCATTGTGCTGCTTTCTTCCGTGCTACTATCCCAAACCAGATGTTAAGCTTTTATGGGATTGGGCTTCAAAGCCCTTTATGACTTCAAGAGTGTCGTAAAATATTTCCAGGAGGCACGTATAATAGAAAAAAATAAGCTCCTGTGACAGGTTGTGTTGGTTATGCAAGGTACAGAAGATTCAAAAATAGAAGTCTGTTTCTTTGCTTAACTTTCTCAAACAATAATTATTCAACTGTATGTGCTTGAACACCTGTAAATAAATAACCACCTCTACAGCAGGTGGTTATTTATGAAACCCAGATATACTGCAGTGTTTCCCACAGGTTGAGAATTTACTAGTGGTGGTGTATGACGTGGTGTGAAACCCATGTGCATGCAGAGAGTCATGCAGAGGGAGAGAGTGTAACTCAGGTTATTTTGTGTAGCTACAATTTATAGGTCATATAGGATTTTTACTTCCGGGACAAAGGGTGCCTGAAATAGATCCTCCCACTTTGCAACTATAACTATAACTATAACCAGCAATAACAACAGGAAGTTAAGAGACGAAACAGGAAATGGAACAAGCGAAAAAAGGTCCACACTGCATAAGGTCAATACCACCGTCTAAAGTTTCAATAAACCTCTCTCCGTGGGTGGTGAAGCATCTGTACTTGATACCAGAATTTATTCGGTCTAAATAAGGTGAACTAAGGCAAATTAATTGAAGAAAATGGGAGAATTTTCAGTATTTTAGCCCCACTTTGTAATTTCTGCTGATAAGAAGTCACAGACATTCTCTCTGGTGCAGCTTTAAAATATGGCAAATGTAAAATGATGAATAAAATGATGAAAGGAATATATCTGACAAACTGTTCCCCACAATCATTTGAAAACACACTTTCACCAGCGGAAAATTACACACTTAGTGCCTGCCCACTTCAATCTAACCTTATATAAGCTCATAAGCTTTTGATTGCTTTCATTTGCATTTATTACATGATGACACCGCAGCTCGGAGGCACTGCCGCCACATTGAAACAGATGAATCAAATGCTGCGCTTATCAAGAAAGCTTTAGCTGTTTTCCAGCTTTTTGTGCGAAACACATAAATATTGCCCCCTAAAGAACGGCATCATAAACAAGAATGAGAGCACTGACCTACAGTCATGTTATACCCTGCATCTCTGCGATAATGACAAATGCAATCCAGGACGGGGAGAGTCATTACTGTTAATTCAGGCCAGGCTTAAAGAGAGGAAATCTCTTCTTTGGTGGTACATTCACACATGAGTAACGTGGCAGCTGTGGTCACACAGCCAGGTCGTTTATTTCACACAGATGAACGCTCCTCGCCTCATCTCAGCGCTAAATTGTGTGGGCTGATCCGCTTAACGGTCTGACGGAAGCGGGGATATTGGTATTAATTGCACGGCAAGGCTGCACCCCCCCCCCCCCCACACACACACACCACCACACACCCCTCCACGCGCTCATTTTGTAATTCTCTTATTCAACTATTCTTTATTATTGTCTTTAATTGTCTTTCTCTTCTCTGTGCAAGGTAAAGTATAAAAGATTTATTTTTATACTATTTTTTCCCCGTCGTCTTTCTGTTTTTCCTCTGCACTGTTACAAACAGGTGTCTCTGTTGTTGACTTTGCTCAGCAAGGTGAAGGTTGCCTTTCATCTCATTGTTTCTGAGAAAGCGCTGCATGGATAAACGGTCATTACAACCTCTCTGCAGCAGTTATAATTACACATATTTACAGTTTTTGTACCCTTGTTTCTTACAGCCAGAACAATAATTCCTTGCATGCAGAAAATAAATAAATAAAAATGCTCAATTCACAATCACATGTGGTGCATAGCCTAAAACATTTGTATTCAACACATTTAGGAAATACACTTATTCGCTTTCTTACCGAGATGTAGATGAGAAGATCGGTTCAACTCATGTTTTACTGCTGAATGAAGCTCAAGCCAACAGCTGGTTAGCTTAGCTTAACATAAAGACTTAGTTATAGTTATAATTAACTACCAACAGAGAGAAGCTGTCTTGCTGGCTAAAGGGTTTGCGGTTAGCTCGCCAGCTACAGCAGTTCACCTACTAGTCCTGCGAGTCGTCACTATGCCACCAAGCTTCTAGAGTCACCTTTTTCAGCTTTAGCTTCTGAATGAGTCAAATCAAGTAGATATCTTTCAACGTTACAGTCTTTTTAGTGCCAAAGTCCCTCTTTTTGTTACTATACTTCCACCACAGCTCAACAGGGAAACACTGTCCGAGGAAACACAAAGAGGGAATTTGATGCTAAAAAGACTGTAAATGTGGCAGATATCCACTTGATATGACTAACTCAGACTGCTGAAGCCTCATATAAGCTTCACATCTACTTTTAAATGACTGTGTGGACACACTGTGGATTTCATATCCAGTATGAACAGGAGGAATGATTACAGCGAGGAAAACCTCTTTCACTGTTCATATGGACACCTGACTGCTGTTTTTTGAGACACACTTGAAAAATTTAACCTTCCTTTAAGTCTCAGCAAGAAAGCCTTTTGAAACACCAGTAAGAGCTTGATTAGCAGAAGGGTTAAAAAAAAAAAAAAAGCATTAAAGAAGCTGATTAGCACGTTCATTCGTGGTGCATTGTTGCACTGTATGTGGTACAAATTGCTGCTTTGGTTCAAAGGCCTCATCTGGCTACTTTATTTCCTGTTTGAGCTCGCGAAATGTAGAGCTAATTTTAGGGCTTTGCTTTTGATCACAGACAGAGAAAGTGCCAAGGCTCATTAAACAACACAATTACACTTCTGTCTCAGTACAATGCCGCTACCTGATGTCTGATTTGGTTCAGGTAAATTACAGTAGGGTGGAGAGGATGCAGGCAGTACCAATCTGTTAGATGAGTACACTTACCATGCAAGGACACACAGAGATGCACAGTCACACACATGCTGTTAACACTCCAACACACACTTCCTTCTCATTACCATCCCTGCGCCGTTCTCAAAATATCACACTCGCAGGAAAATACATTACAACAGAAGACAAGTCAATTTCAATCCACGATTATCGCAGCAAGGTGTGGACTATAATTGTATTGTATGTATGTTGAGAGCACTCTTCATCAGCAATGCTATTACACTTTAGGTAATACTGTGCAGCAGAAAATAATTTCCCCCCGAGGGCAGTAAAGAGATATAAAACATGTAGATGAATGTTGTTTTGGATTGCATCTGTTTTCGAGTCTGCATCTGTGTTTTACTTCATATTCCAGTTAGAGGAGGAAGTCACTTCATCTTCAGTTTCATCTTAATTATCAGTTTCCAGTATTTTCAGGCCTACTACACTATTCATTTTGCTTACTTGTACACACACATTCTCTGAAAGTCCCCCGGTGTAAGTTGGTTTGTTTTGGAGGAACAAACAGAAACACACAAGCTGATAAAAGTTGTCGATATCAGTAGTGAATATAATCATGCAAGAACCTGTCTGACAAAACATCTCTTTGAGACTAAAGGCTCGGTCACACCACAAAGTGGCTCAGCAAAATTCATTCACGCACCCTCACAATGATGCAGAGGTGATGTAGAGACTGCTAACAAGGTGGTGAACGACTGTGGCTCGCAAGGAAACAGCTAACATGCTAGCAAGCTGGGAACATGCTAGTCAGTCACAATAGCTCTCAGAGCTTCTTTCTTTTCTCTGTTTACTCCCCCTCCAGTTAGCAGGCTTGTGAGCTCTGTTGCTAACGGTACTTGTTGACACAGTTTATCAAATCATGCATTTGCACCATGGACTCTGAGCTGTCTCATAACTATCTGCAAACCACGTCTCTTTTATGGAACACTTTCTACTCCAACAGACAAAGTTAAATGTAAGTGAACGGTGCAACACGTCTAATACTGGATGTGATGCTGATGTTTCAGATGTATTGTTTCCTGTATGCAGTACAAGTGTAAAACATTGTTGATTATGTAAACAATTTTGTGCTTAGTATAGTTTAAATTTTCATAGTTTTATGATTAATTCTCAACTGTTAAATTATCTACGGTGACTGGAAGGGAGTGCAAAGTAAGGAATTCATTGTACAGTGCAACTGTCTGTTCTGTGTGAAAATGACAATAAAGATTTGAACTTATAATAATAATAAACTTTATTTATATAGCACAATTCATTCATAAAATGCATCACAAAGAAAAACAGATAGCAACAATAAAAACAACGGAAAAAAAGATTTGAAAAAGAAAACCCTCAGATTAAAACTTAAAACTTAACATAAATGAGGAGGATTAATGAATTATATGCATTTTCTTTAAATATGGGGCCCAGGAGTAATGGAGATCCAAATAAACAATAAGCTAAGATAGCTTCTGTTCCCTCAAAGTCACCTCTGTAAAGATGACGTGCTATTTATTGGTCAGTGCTAATTGATTGTGGCAATTCCATTGCATTGGGAATTTTGCGATTTTAATATGTGACTGAGCCTTAAAGGACAGGCTCACAATGTTCAAGTATGATATGCCTGTATGAACATTTAAACAGAATCTGTAGTTTGTTATAGATTAATGGTTGATTCTTGCTAAGCACAACTGGTCCCTTTCAGTTTATTCAATATCTGTAACCATCAATAAGTACCAGAGAATATATATTCAAAAGTTTCTCTGAAGCTAACGTGAGGCTTCAGCTGTCTGAAATAGTCAAAGTAAGTGGATATCTTCCAAAATTTACAGCCGTTTTAGTTTTCCTCCTTTTGTCACTATCCTTCCACTGAAGCTCAACAGAGGAACACACAGAGGATCTAAAGATAAACATTTCAATACATTTTTGCACACTTTTGACTTTGGCTTTTGTCCCCCATCATTTAAATTGAAAAAAAGCAATAATATCTGAAGTCATTAAGTTATTACAGCAAGCAACATGAGATTATTTACTCTGCTTATTTTGACACGTTTCATAAACAAAGATGATCCAAAAACGCACCTCATAATGCAGTTTCAGGGAAATTCTAACAGGCACTGTGCAGTGATTTCCCTCTCCATGTTCTGTTGTGGATGAACGTAAATACATCATAGTGCACATTGCACAGTATGTAATTGTTGGGATAGGCTATATGTGACAAGCAACTGATAGAGTAAAAACAGAGAGAGGCACACAGGCAGATTCCCACAGTGTAAATGAGTTAATTAGCTCTGTGCTGACTAACAGTGTGCTCTGCAGCGTGCTGCTAAAAAATGCACAAAAAAGTAAACTGTTGAAAATGAGAGGAAAAACTAAAAGATACTGTTCAGTGACACTAACTTTGCACCTGGCAGGAGATTACAAACACAGTAATCAGTGCTGATGTTCATCAGAAATCTGTCCATGATCCTGATTTTTCCAGCCACATCAAACAAGGAGAAGCAGAACGAGAGCAACGAGTTGGTCTAACAGGAGGAAGAAGGCCACACAAAACATTCTCAACCTTCGCTTACTTCTCATTTCCTGCTTTCTACATTTCCTCTCTCAGTTGGTGTGATCCAATTAAGCTTAAATGTCATTAAAATTCCATTATAATTTAAACAGAGAGATTAAATGTGACGCAGCTGCAGAATGTATTTAATTAAAAATTGCAAACTCACTGATTAATATTTGGACGTATGTATATATGGAAAATGTACATTTGTAAAAACAGCTGGACGTTCTTTCATGAAGGTTTCTACAGTTTAAAACTTCATATACAGTGTCTATAATGAAATTTCTATACTGTTATCTTTGTATAGAGTTAATTTCTGTTTCACTTCTTTCCCCCTTTAATAATTACACTATATGATTACATAATAATGGATGGTTATAAGATGCAGAGGTAATTGGGTGCTACTGAACATCTAAATATTAATCAGTTGTAAATGATGTAGTGGGGTTTGGAGGGTTTTGTTTTTCCATTCCTTAAAGTCTATAAAGGGGTTAAATAACGCAAAACTACAAAACAGAATCTGTCTGTGGCCTGTTTGAGTTCTTCTGCACCCTTGAGATACTTTTAAAACTTTTAACAGTTGAATAGAAAATTGTACTCTTTTAAGCTTTTTCATCAGGGATACTGTCGACTTTTTTGAAGCTTTGTACAGCCAGTATCTATTTTGGCTTTTGTTTGTTGTTCACTTTTCCTGCTTGGGACCATAAAAAGGAAAAGTGTTCGACCCCTTGGGTTTGTTAACGTGTCTTGTTAAAGCGGCTATAATTGATATTTTTTAATAATAACACAGTCTGATCTGTCAGTGTGTAATGTGTTGGTCGTGGCTCATAGTGATGAACTACAGAGAATTATCAGTGACTCTGCAGCTCCCCTCGGCTTTACGGAGCTTTATAGCGAGTTTCAGCTCATTGTTTAGCTGTTTTGGTTCACTCTCAGAGCTCTCAAAGCGTCGTTTTGGGCCGCAGCAGGCAGCTGTTTTCAGAGAAAAAGCTGTAAAAAGCCACTGTACACTACCTGCTCAGCACCAAACAGCAAACAGACACAGTTAGCTGTAGACTAGCTGGTGAACATAGTGGAGCATTTATTATTTTTATGATTTTTAATTGTCTGATTTCATTTGCCTCATTGCAGTCCTGAAATGTTTTATTTCTGGTTCAACCATGTACTGTAAAGCACTTTGTAACCATGTTTTGAAAATGTTGTATAAATATTGTCACATATAAGTTTATTAATAAATTGTTATTATTAGACAAGAGCATTACAAGCAGCTGTAGCTATTTACAGCATATTGTCTGAATGATTAATTCGTCACATGTACCTGTAAACCATCACTGATGGTGATATCTCATCATTATTAAATGTAAGAAAGATGATCAATGGTTAAATTCTACTCATATTTAAACAGACTCTATAAAGTGCTTAATAATTAAATATACAATGAAAAGGTCAAAAAGGTCAAACAAGGGAAAAATGTCTCAAACTCAAAAATTGATTTAAAATTAAGTTTATAAATGCACTTTTGATTTACATATTACAGATGACTGTGTAAACTGCAAAAATACAGACAATGTTCTAGTTTTAAATTACGTCTCTTGCCTTATATTTCATCTCCAGCTTATCGTATCACCTGCAGCTGGCTCCAAAAAACATCTGTATGTGCTGGTCTGAAGTCTGTGTGAGTGTGTGTGTGTCTGTTTGCACATCCTCACTGTACAATCTTCATTTACACTTCAATCGATCAATATTCTAAAAACAAAAAGTTCCAAGTTCCAGTAGAAATCTGATGCATCAAATGATCATTTTTGCTCACTAGAATGAGGACATCACTTAGCAGTCTACAGTACGTCTGGTCATCGAGCTGCGGTTTGGCTCCCTGGTGTGAGACGGTGAGCATCCTGCGGTGTCCTTGACCGATGCCCACAGAGGATAAATGAGCTCTTCTCTATATTGACTTTTTTTTCTTCTAAGTCTCAGATTTCCCAGGAGATAATGTCCTGTTTGTTCTTATACACACACACACACACACACACACACACACACACACACACACACACACACAAGCTGGCAGGTTTTAAAATAAAATAAAACCCCCAGTTGCAGACCTGACTCGATGCTTGGGAACGGAGAGGCCCAAAACTAGTTGGCCGCTTCACTCAGAAGAGCAACAAAATAAAATGTGGTACCTTCATCAAGTCTGATATCCAATCAGCAGTTTATACCAGTCTGTGGTCTCAGGGCAGGAACAGGATGACACACTGAAGTCCACAGATGGCGGGATCAGTCCGTGCAGTGAAAAGTCTCTCTGAGCTTTGACTCAGTAGCTCATAGCGCTAGCTGGTAAATCTTCAGGGTTTCCGTGTTGAAAACGATGAACTGAAGCCTGTAGCATTAGCTGGGTTAGCTACACAGCGGCTATGAGTCCATTCACTGAGCTAATGAATGCTAACACACCACATGTGTGTTAATTATATTAGCTATGAGTCCATTCACTGAGCTAATGAATGCTAACACATCACATGTGTGTTTGTTATATTAGCTATGAGTCCATTCACTGAGCTAATGAATGCTAACACACCACATGTGTGTTAGTTATATTAGCAATGAATCCATTCACTGAGCTAATGAATGCTAACACACCGCATGTGTGTTAGTTATATTAGCTATGAATCCATTCACTGAGCTAATCAATGCTAACACACCACATGTGTGTTTGTTATATTAGCTATGAATCCATTCACTGAGCTAATGAATGCTAACACACCACATGTGTGTTAATTATATTAGCTATGAGTCCATTCACTGAGCTAATGAATGCTAACACATCACATGTGTGTTAGTTATATTAGCTATGAGTCCATTCACTGAGCTAATGAATGCTAACAACTCACTCGTTGAGCTAATGAGCGAATAAACAACAAAGTAAACAACTGTTTAACAAACTTCGAGTAGAAATATCTGCAGCTGCTTCCAGAAGATATGTAGACTGAGTATCCGTATTCAGACTGTCTGGTAGATAATCTGAGACCAGCTACATATTAGTGTGTAAACACAGCGCAAACATCACCGCTCAGTCCTTCACTCACTCTCTTTTTCTCTCTCTGGCCATCAATCTGTCACATGCGCACCTCTGTGGTCCCGCCCACTTCAACCAATGAATGAGCAGTATTAAACTTAGTCAGGAATAACACTTCATCTTAATACCATCAACTCTTATCATTTTTTATTATAAATGTATTTATTAACTATACATCTGTATATTTTTAATTTATTTATTTCACTGAACATTTTAATCTTTTAGGAAATAACTTTAGTTTTTTAACCATATTTATGATGTATCTTTTAACCTTAATGAACTTTCTCTTAACATAAACTTTATTATAATGTATGGTATTTTTAACATGGCTACAGGTAATATTGCTATCCACCCACTGAACACAAAATACATCTATCTGCACATTAGTACCAATTTTTCTATTTATAAAATTTTGCATATCTATCCAAAATACATTTGAATGAGCACAGTGAAAAAACAAATGAGAAATCATTTCTCTAAACAGGCATATCTTATCTATATTTAGCCCAAATACTTCTGAAGAAACACTTCTTTTACAGGGTAAATTCAATGTAAAATCTTGAAGGATACTTCTTTAACTATAACTATTAACTTTATAACTAATGCAGTATTTATGTTGAATACAACAAGCCTTTTTCCCCTGTAAAACATCCAATAGATAGAAGACCAAAAAGAATTTTGCTGCAGGAGGTGTAACACAGTTCAAAGCATTTCAGATGTGTCTTTTACTGCATGGTTTATTCCAAATATCAATATCTCCATATAAAAATGTGCTTTGAGCTAATAATGTTAGTCTCTGTGAGATTACAATTCCTTAAAAACTGAAGAAAACCTGTGGGAACTGCATAAAACAATAGCATAGCATATTCTTTAGGTGGGAGTGGTACCTTCCATCTGTGAAGGCATTCTGAATATGACGCTAACGTTTTTGTTTACCAGTTGACCAACCAACAAAATTCCATTGTCAAACCAATGAGCGATGAAAGAGTGATTTGTTTTTGTATAATATTTCCTTATTATTCCAGACAAAGTATCTGTGAGGACTTGAATTGTGTTCATATAATCAGGTCCAGGCTGAGAAAACAAAATCAGACACAAATTATTATGAAACTTTCAGAAATGAACGAAGTTTCTTTCATTGACTGTTAGAAGTACTCTGATCCTTTGCTAAAGTAAAAGTTCCAATACCACAGTGTATAAATACAGCTAAAAATTAAAAGTACTTGTTCTGCAAAAACAATTGCCCCAGTGACATTATATATAGGCTATGACATTATTAAATTGTTAATAGTGAGGCATCATTGTGTAAGCAGCATTTCACTTTCGTAGCTGGTTGAGGTGGAGCAAGTTTGAAACACTTCATTGACATTTAAGTCCAGAGGTTCCAAACCTGGGGGTCAGGCCCCTCCTAAGGGCCACACAATAAATCTGGGATTGTAAAATGATGAATGTATGAACCAAAATTCAATCAAATGCATACTCATTTTATGTATTTATTATATTTTATTATAGTTTTTGGGACTAATCTCTAATCTTGTTTTTCTTACAAGATACAACTTTACAAAATAACTGCAATAAAGCTAAATGTTTATTTCCACTGTGTTGTCCTCTCCTGTCGTGTGTGTGTGTGTCATAGGCTACTTTTAGGGACAAATTTCAGACTCAGGACCAGTTAATTGGGGACAGCTTGTCCAATTGGGGACAAAAGCCGTGTCTCCAACTAGGAAAAAGCTGATTTTTGGGTTAGTGGTTAAGGTTAGGGTTAGGGTAAGTCTACAGGACAGGAAATTACTGTAAGTCTATGTAATGTCCCCAAAAGTGACCATTATCTGATGTGTGTGTGTGTGTGTGCGTGTGTGTGTGTGTGTGTGTGTGTGTGTTGTGATGGAACAGACATCTGTGATGTAATATATGTCTGTGATGTAATATGTCTTTGATGTATTATATGTCTGTGATGTATCAAAGGTCAGTGTTCTAGAATCTTCATAACACAGCCTTCATATTGGCAGAATATCTGAAGATAAAACCACAGACATTTGTGAGCATCGAGGTCTATGGAAAAGCAACGAACAGATAACGTTACGGTATTCGAAGATACATCAGTGACAAGCCTGGAGATGAAAAACGCTGAAGATCCACCAGTGACAACCAGAGAGATGGAAAACACTGAAGACAGACCAGTGACAATCCTCGCATGGGAAAGTATTGAAGATATACCAGTAACAACCAGCGAGATGGACGACACTGAGCAGACACCAGTGACAATCTTCACATGGGAAAGCACTGAAGATATACCAGTGACAACCAGAGAGATGGACGACACTGAACAGACACCAGTGACAATCTTCACATGGGAAAGCACTGAAGACATACCAGTGACAACCAGAGAGATGGACGACACTGAGCAGACACCAGTGACAATCTTCACATTGGAAAGCACTGAAGATATACCAGTGACGACCAAAGAGATGGACGACACTGAACAGACACCAGTGACAACCCCAGAGAAAGAAAACACAGTGGACCAACAACACACAATTACAGAGTCTGCTGATCCATCTGCCTCTCATGAGCCTGAAACTGAGAACCAGCTCCGGTTGTTTGTCACCTTCCTCACAGTAAGAGTGTTGACTAAGTGTCACGCTCTCCAGAACCAGAGCAAAGAGGAGTGTGTCGCCTACACAGAGAGACTGGTGGACCAGACGATGATGGGACTCACTGTGTCTGAAGACTTCTGCCCGGATATGAAGACCACAAAGAAAGTCTGCAAGGCTGTGATCAAAGACCTGACAAAGAAGATTTGTGGAAAGCACCTGCTGGGGTCTGTACTATTATTACAAGACCCAGTTATGGAGAAAGTCTTAATCAAGTCGTTGCAGGCTCACATCAATAAGCTCTCTGTGAAGCTCGCAAAGAAAGCAAAGTCCCGCACTTCATGGAAGGATGTGCTCAAGACTGTCGGTATTATTGCAGGTGGTCTGGTCACCTTCATTCTGCTCATACTCATCCCCTAAAGCAACACATCAGCAGCTGCAGGCAGAGGAGGCTAACCCTAACCCTAACCCCTCACCCTAACCCTAACCCTAACCCCTAACCCTAACCCGGACCCCTAACCCTAACCCTAACCCGGACCCCTAACCCTAACCCAACCCCAGAGAAAGAAAACACAGTGGACCAACAACACACAATTACAGAGTCTGCTGATCCATCTGCCTCTCATGAGCCTGAAACTGAGAACCAGCTCCGGTTGTTTGTCACCTTCCTCACAGTAAGAGTGTTGACTAAGTGTCACGCTCTCCAGAACCAGAGCAAAGAGGAGTGTGTCGCCTACACAGAGAGACTGGTGGACCAGACGATGATGGGACTCACTGTGTCTGAAGACTTCTGCCCGGATATGAAGACCACAAAGAAAGTCTGCAAGGCTGTGATCAAAGACCTGACAAAGAAGATTTGTGGAAAGCACCTGCTGGGGTCTGTAATATTATTACAAGACCCAGTTATGGAGAAAGTCTTAATCAAGTCGTTGCAGGCTCACATCAATAAGCTCTCTGTGAAGCTCGCAAAGAAAGCAAAGTCCCGCACTTCATGGAAGGATGTGCTCAAGACTGTCGGTATTATTGCAGGTGGTCTGGTCACCTTCATTCTGCTCATACTCATCCCCTAAAGCAACACATCAGCAGCTGCAGGCAGAGGAGGCTAACCCTAACCCTAACCCCTCACCCTAACCCTAACCCCTAACCCTAACCCGGACCCCTAACCCTAACCCTAACCCGGACCCCTAACCCTAACCCAACCCCAGAGAAAGAAAACACAGTGGACCAACAACACACAATTACAGAGTCTGCTGATCCATCTGCCTCTCATGAGCCTGAAACTGAGAACCAGCTCCGGTTGTTTGTCACCTTCCTCACAGTAAGAGTGTTGACTAAGTGTCACGCTCTCCAGAACCAGAGCAAAGAGGAGTGTGTCGCCTACACAAAGAGACTGGTGGACCAGACGATGATGGGACTCACTGTGTCTGAAGACTTCTGCCCGGATATGAAGACCACAAAGAAAGTCTGCAAGGCTGTGATCAAAGACCTGACAAAGAAGATTTGTGGAAAGCACCTGCTGGGGTCTGTAATATTATTACAAGACCCAGTTATGGAGAAAGTCTTAATCAAGTCGTTGCAGGCTCACATCAATAAGCTCTCTGTGAAGCTCGCAAAGAAAGCAAAGTCCCGCACTTTATGGAAGGATGTGCTCAAGACTGTCGGTATTATTGCAGGTGGTCTGGTCACCTTCATTCTGCTCATACTCATCCCCTAAAGCAACACATCAGCAGCTGCAGGCAGATGAGGCTAACCCTAACCCTAACCCCTCACCCTAACCCTAACCCTAACCCTAACCCGGACCCCTAACCCTAACCCTAACCCGGACCCCTAACCCTAATGTCTGCTGTCAGAAGTCTACAGGGCCGCACAGTGGCTCAGTGGTTAACACTGTGGCCTCACAGCAACACAGGCTCTTGTTGCTGTGTGGTGTTTCACCCTGTGCAGGCGTGGGTTTTCTCCGAGTTCTTCGGTTTCCTCCCACAATAAATATATTGAAATGTATTTTTAATGTCTGAAGCATTTCCTCTTAAATTAGAGTTATAAGAAGTGGAATAACTGACCTCGACACACACACACCCACACATACACAATAAATAATTTCATAATACTTAGTAGTGTGTTTTAATGTCATTTTAAGCTGTTCACCAAAATCTTGTTAAGAATTAAAGTCTTTTAGTAAACTTACATTTGTGCACAAAAAATTATCCAACAGTATCTTGCAGCATCTTGACTTAACAAGCTATTGTTCAAAAAACAATTTCTACAGATCAAAGAATATAAATATTGCATAATATAGTTGCTTAATATATATTATATATATTTTACCACAGTCGAGAGACATCTTATCATTATGTCAATTTAACAATGTTTAAATAACAACAAAATGGCTTTGAAAGGTTCTTTTGATCATTATTGCCATACAATAGATGTGAAACTGAGTATTTTATTTCTTTTTGATTTATATATTAAAACAGCAATGCCTGACTAATAAATGTTTGTGAGTGTGTGCATTTGCATTAAGATAAACGGGTGAAACTGCTTAAATGTTGTCTGCCAGACTCCTCAAAAAATAGCCCACCAGAACATCACATCCAAACTCCCAGTTTACCAAACTTTGTCAATTCAACAACTACGTACATTCAGCTTGTAATTTAATATTTCTGACAGCACACAAAGGCAGTAAAACATTGGTACACCATCTCAGTCATTTCAGTGCACTTCAGCTGTAGTTAACCTCCTCAAAAACTCACACAGAAGCAAATAATCCCATTTTATTGTAAGCTTTTTCCTGAAGAAACAGGAATAAAAACATATTTTTGAGCGGAGGGGGGCTTTAAGGACTTTAAGAATTTTGATTTGTGAATATAATATTTGGTCAAAATAATAAGCAAATGAATTAAATAGAACTGTGAGCAGAGATTCTTGTCATATTCAGTGAATCCAAACAATACATTTTTTTCATGTAAAGTGAAGGTTGATAATATCAGCAATGAATAATGGCACTTTACTCCACAGTTGTTTTGTATGCAGGCAAGACCAAAATAAATGTAGCAGTGTTTCTCTGAGCTCCCCACAAAACGTACAACTTCCATCAGTGTAAGACTGAGTGGTTAGTTCACTGGGATGTTTGAGCTTCACTGTGAAGAATGATGTATGCTCAGAGTGACACTAGAAAGCTGATTTCATATTTCTTTCCTGGAGGGGGCGAAGTTTCACTGTGTTTACTTTAATTCTTTTTTCCCCCAAAAAACTTTCATCATTTACAACAAAGAGGTACAACAATTGTCATAAAAAACAAGCCAGAGGAGTCCTTTAAAGGACGGGTTTGCAATTTTCAAGTCTGTCTTTAAACAACAGTGAGGTGCACAAATAAACATTGAAACCTGTTTTTCTTGCTGTAATCATTCCTCCTGTTCATACTGACCATTAGAAGATCCCTTCATGATGCACTTACAATGGAAGTGATGGGGGACAAAATCCACAGTCCTCCTTCTGTGCAAACATGGATTTCAAAGTTTATCTGAAGCTAATATGAAGCTTCAGTCTTTGATTAAGGTGCCAATCTGCTTGAGTTCAGTAGTAAACTGATGAAAGCAGGTTTGGAGTCAGGCCATTTAGATTTAGTGGATGTCAAATTTACTGAGAATGATCAGCAGCTGAATTATATACAGTAGGTATGTAGCCCACCTATCTTTAGTCTAATCAGGGAAGGGCCCTGAGTTCTTTAAATCAACCAACTTAATATACAACAAATAATACTTAGATTTGATTTTATTTGTCTTGGGTCCCTTTATTCACTGTTAATGAACTGTAACACACTTATTAGACTATTTTACTTAACCCTTGTATTAAAACTATGCACTATAACCTACCTTCGATGAATTAGATTACTGCAATAAAATAGGTGTATCACTCCTTTAACGAACTGTCATTAATATCTACTGTGTAAATACCTCCAGTAAAAGAAATAACCAAACATCACACTTTAATGAGTCTTAGGAATAACGAACTTCTCTCTTTACTTCCCAAATAAACAATGAAATAATATTTAGTGTACTTAACCATTCATATAATATTTCAATAACTGTTAGGTTATAGCACTAACTCTCTTTAAATGTAAACAATATACCCCAAGTTAAATTCAGATTACCTCTGGTTTAAACTCACATCAAACTTAAAGAGCTCACATTCACCAAGCACACACACACACACACACACACACACACACACACACACACACACTCTCAGATAAGAGCAGCTCACATGTGTGTGTGCTGTTACAGGTAAGTAAGTGTATACACACACACACACGTATAGTATATATACATACTAAAGATTTCCCAATACTGATCTGATTTTAATGGATCAATATTGGCTAAAATAAACCTCATCCACTCTGTTCTACTGTGTTTCTACTGTGTTTAGTCACCTCAGCCTGCTAGTGTTGCAGCGCTGCTCTCCTGTATGACAGCTGAACTCTACAGAGCAGCATTTCACTGCATATGAGAGTGAAAATTAGTGTGTGTGAATGTCAAAAATGATTTGGGAGAACTGGTGCAACTGACTCTGAGTTCTGACACCCAGATTAGAGAATACACACATTCACTGAACTCCAACATTAACAAATCTGTTATTAGATATTTTATTTCACATTTCTGTTTCTTCAAAAATCTGTGTAGAAAACATTCAGCTAGCAGCTTCCCATGTTTAGCCACACACTGAGCGTCACTTTCACCAGGTATAGTAGTCAATTAGTTGATCAACAGACAAAAAAACTATTGCAAATATTTTGACTAATTTTTTAAGGAAAAATACAAAACATTTCTTGGTTTCAGCTTCTCAAATGTGAACTTTTCAATGCTTTTCATACATGACAGTAAACTGTTTTTTTTGCTTTCGAAATGATGTTCAGACATTTGCAGACACCACCTTCAGAAATTAAAATCACCATTTTTCACTATTTTCTGACATTTTATAGACAAAACAATGAATCAATTAATCAAGAAAATAATCAGCAGATTAATAGATAATCAAAATAGCAAATTTGCTAACTGCGGAAACTTGCTGCTGACTGACAGATGACAGCTGAGGTCACTTAAAAAGCAGCGCAGGACAGGTAACAGTGAAATTTTGTTTCCAGGCCGGATTAAAATGTTGTTCAGTCCGGATGTGGAACCGATTGATCTTTAGTGACAAAGTGACAAAGACATTCTCACACCCCACACACACAAAACAAAAACACAGTCTCCTTTTGAAGAAAACTGACTCAAGCTCTTTCAATCTGGATGCTGCTTGTAACACACACACACACACACACACACACACACACGCTCAGACAAATCCTCTGCTGGCTGAAGAAGGGCTTAAGCTGTTTCTACTCTAAATAGCATTCCTAACACAGCAGGAGACATTAGTTTACTGACACGCCTCCGTCCTTTAAACCTTTAGTAACATATAGACAGTCATAAACACTCACTCACCCACACACACACACACATACACACAAACACACACACACACACACACACACTTACAGTCTAACCTTAAAATGTAATTTGCCCTTGAGAGCGTAGAAAAACTCCTTGTTGCCTCTTCAGACAATAATTTTAAACAACATGACAATTTCTGTGGTCCTGTAAATTTAAAATGTCTAAGGCCCCAAACACGGTCCGTAACACGTCCATGCAAGTACACGAGTGCAGACGCTTTGAGCTACACAACATTGATTTCACGTGTAGTTGCGTTCAGGAGTATGTCACCTGACAATTCTTAACACAAAGCAAGTGCAAGCTGCAGTCAGCTGCAGAGCATTGCAGCTAGGTTCACTGTAGCATGAAACAATAACTGAACCATTTGGCTTCTCTTCTGCTCAAAACAATCATGCTGACCATTTCAACAAAGCTCGAGCTAAACTTTGTCATCTCATCATTCAGACAGAATTTGTCCATCTTTTCTCCATGAGTGAATCAAAGGTCACGTATTCTGTGTTTTCTTGTTTTTGTAGTAAGTACAGCAGAACACATTCCTCCATAGATGCCATGTTTGTTTACTATTGTGGCCATGGAAACGCTCAGATTAACTTTACTAGCCTGTATCGCCTCCTAGAGGATTGAGATTTATCACTTCCACCGGTGCATAAGAGCCCACGTTGATTATGTTTAGCAGGTTTGTGCCGGGTTTTGTCACCGGCGTTGGTGTACTTGTGTGGAGCATCTTTCTGGCCTAAAGCTCAATTCGGACTGGATTCCAGTCTGTAGGGGAGGTGGTTTGATTTTAACTTTACCTGCTGGTCAGTGGTTTTAATCCGGTCCAGAGTGCAGTGTGAGTAATTTTTCACCCTCATCCCAGCAATAATTACAGCTGCAATGAACAACTTTTTCAGTGAACTCGCTGCTCCTCCTGTCATTTAAATCCCGTCTGGAGTGATGTTGTTGTACTTTAAAGGGGATTTCCGCTTGTCCTTCCTTTCTACAGCTCAGTGTGAAATTTGACTTCTGAGTATGTTCATTCTGAGTTAAGCGTGTGCGTGATGAATGAAAAAAGCCATCATCAATGGAGCTACCATGATTCACCATGGCAACAGGTAAATAAAAGGCAGAGCCTGCATTTTAATCAGTGGACGTAGAGATATTAATGTATGTGTACGTGGACGGTGCACATTAATCTAAAAAAGAGCCTGAGTCAGAGCGGGAAAAGTGTCAATAAGTTAATACTATAAAGTTTTATTCAGTGTCCATTAATTCATCATTTACCAGGCTTACATTTCCTTAATGATGATAAAATGGAATCTGACTGTGTATCAGGCTGCAGCTACATTACATTTTAAATATATTTGTTCAGCTTTAATCTGACAGGGACAAAACACAGGAGGCAGCAACTGAAGATGAAAAATATAGTTCAAGATTTAAAAAATACACAGATCAAAGACACAGAGACGTGACTGTAAGCTCACACTCTGATACAGTAATAATGTGTTTGGTAATTTGTACTTGAAAAGGTGTCGAGGTTACAATACAGCAGATTTTAAAGTTTTAGACATCTATTTGTATCTCAGCTCAACAGCATTCAGTGATGCTGCTCAGTCCTGCTCATTCAGAAATATTAACATATAATCTCCAGTATTATAGGAATGATGTTCCATCAGTGCGACTAATCACATCATGAGTGACAGATAATTATTCATTGATCCTACGTGTCTAAAGCTTCATACAGATTTTTTAAATGTAAACTGAGATGACACATTATGTGCAATAAAGATTTGAGGTGAGGAGCTGCTCTAACAGACTGACAGAGTCACAGTGTTATAACAGAAGGACATGCAGAGGTTTGATTCTGAGCTCAGGCTCAATTCACACTGTGGAATATTTGAATGTGAAGGCAAAAACCGCTGTTCAAAGAAATGACTGATGCACATAAAAGCGGTAACTGTAGAAAGTCCTTGAGTAACAAATTAATATCCAACCAGGATTTTGATTCTGACAGACAGTAAATCTCCACTAATGAATGTGCTTCAATACGGACTGAATGGATGAGGACATGAAACAGTGTGTCTGGCTCTGTGAGAGGGAGGAGGCAGAGAGAAACTCAGGGTTTGTTGAAGAAAACTTTAGGTTCACTGACACAGTTACCATGGTAACTAATCCAGACTTTAGGTTAGCTCTTTCTCTGGAACTGAAAACCCAGAGTTTGGGGGGAGGGGGGGGGGGGGCATAGCATCTGTTGCAGGACTCCTTGTTCTTCTTGTCACTAAAGACAGTTCTTTATGACTCTGGCTGTATGTTTGGGGTCACTGTGATGCTGCAGAATTAATTTGGGGCCGATCAGGCGCCTCCCTGACCTGGATATGGTGCCTAAAACATTTGCACAGTACTGTATATCATGTCTGTATATGACCCAGGAGGCTTTTGTCTTTCTCTTTTGGCTTTGTCCTGCTGAATGTCCAGGTCCTGTCATTTCCCCGTGGTTACAGCGCCGTCCAGGACCAGGAGTTCAATTACTGAGGAGCAGAGACTATATTTCATTCCCAACCTCCCTCTGTGATGTTCATCTTGTCTGAATGGAGCTTAAGGATGTGTTTTTACATAAGGCAAGTTTATTTGTATCGCACACTTCAACAACAAGGCAATTGAAAGTTCTTTACATAAATGATAAAAGGCATCAGGACAAAATGAAGAAGAAACATTAGAAAAAGACACATTTAACCCTTACATGCTGTTCAGGTCAAATTTGACACTTTTACATTTAAGAGTAATAAAAACACATCATGCTTTTAGCCTGAAATTTTATGACTTTTCCTAAAGTGAGCTGATACACATTTTTGTACACAGAGGATGTTCCAGGTTAAATTTGACCTGTTTTTTTTTAATTTGGCAGTTTTTTATGTAACATCAGACCATAATATAATGTGATCATGAAACCTGTTTTTTTCAGTGTATCAGCAGGAGAATCAAAGTCCTTCCTGAACTGACTGTTTTTGTTTGTTTGGGTTTTTGGTTTTTTTGTTGTTCTTGTCTTTGTTGTTTGCAGCTGCAGGTTTGCTCTCACTGATCCTGTTGTTGTGCGTAGTGTGTTTTTGTTCAGATGACAGATATGACAAATATCTTTATGGTAAGCGCAGCAGGGGGAGGCTGCTGTCTGAGAGGATCTGCTCGGTATAAAATCCCCCTCTCTTTGTCTCCTTTCTTTGTCTCTTTCCGTAATCTTTTTCATTTTTTAAACATGTATTTGTGTCCTCTCCTCCTCCTCCTCCCTCTGCTTTGCTGCTGTCTGTCTCCACGTGAATCTCTTCCTCTGCTGCTTTGTATTTGTCTCCTTTCATCACCTACTCTCCTTTAAAAATCTCATCTTATTCCTCTTTCTCACCTCTGTATTGTTTTTCTTTTCTCATTCCCCACATCCGCTTATTTATCTTCATGTGTTCTTTTCTTCGTCCTTACCTCTTTTGTGCTCCTTCCTCTTCCATTTCACACTTCTCTTCTTTTCTGACTCCTAATTCTATTTGACTCCTATATTTCAACTCATTTTTTCCCTGTCACCTTTTCTCTACTCCTGCCTTTATCCCCTTTCCAGTGGTGGAAAGTAACAAAGTACTTTTTCTTTGGCTTTTGACGTCTTACAAAAAGCAGTGTGTAGTCGGGGTCACATTTCAGATGTCTATGAGTTGTTAACAGCTCCACCAAATAGTGATTTTTCCCTCTAAACTTCTCACATGGTTTCATTTCAATAAATGTTCAAATGATCCAATATTTCAACAAAAATCAAAGATTAGAGAAAAAGTCCAAAAAGTGAAAACAGATTTGTGTATCAGAACTTTGTTTTTTCTTCTTTCCTCTCCCATTAATCATCTCACGACCCCTCAGATTTATCTGCTGACCCTTTGGAGGGGCCCCACCCCTAGGTTGGGAACCACTGGACTAAACTAGCTAACTGTATATAAAGTAGTTGAAACTAGCTCCACCTCCAGCAGCTACAACAGTAACATGCTGCTTACACACTGATGCTTCAGTATTAATAATCTAATGATGTCATATATAATAATATATCAGTCAGAGGGACCAAACCACTACTTTTACTGCAATACTTTAACTACATCAAGCTCATAATACTTATGTACTTTTACTGCAATACTTTAACTACATCAAGCTCATAATACTTATGTACTTTTACTGCAATACTTTAACTACATCAAGCTCATAATACTTATGTACTTTTACTACAATACTTTAACTACATCAAGCTCATAATACTTATGTACTTTTACTGCAATACTTTAACTACATCAAGCTCATAATACTTATGTACTTTTACTACAATACTTTAACCACATCAAGCTCATAATACTTATGTACTTTTACTGCAATACTTTAACTACATCAAGCTCATAATACTTATGTACTTTTACTACAATACTTTAACTACATCAAGCTCATAATACTTATGTACTTTTACTGCAATACTTTAACTACATCAAGCTCATAATACTTATGTACTTTTACTACAATACTTTAACTACATCAAGCTCATAATACTTATGTACTTTTACTGCAATACTTTAACTACATCAAGCTCATAATACTTATGTACTTTTACTACAATACTTTAACTACATCAAGCTCATAATACTTATGTACTTTTACTGCAATACTTTAACTACATCAAGCTCATAATACTTATGTACTTTTACTACAATACTTTAACTACATCAAGCTCATAATACTTATGTACTTTTACTACAATACTTTAACTACATCAAGCTCATAATACTTATGTACTTTTACTACAATACTTTAACTACATCAAGCTCATAATACTTATGTACTTTTACTACAATACTTTAACTACATCAAGCTCATAATACTTATGTACTTTTACTGCAATACTTTAACTACATCAAGCTCATAATACTTATGTACTTTTACTACAATACTTTAACTACATCAAGCTCATAATACTTATGTACTTTTACTGCAATACTTTAACTACATCAAGCTCATAATACTTATGTACTTTTACTGTAGGAGGATTTTTCATGCAGGACTTTTGCTTGTAATGGAGTATTTTGTACTGGATCTGGATGGTACACCTTTCCCTCCTCTGCCTCCTCTTCTCTGTCCTTCTCTTCATCCCTTTCTCTTATCCCACCATCTGCCCATTTCTCTTCTTCATCACCATCTCTCCATCCCCTCATTTGCTGTCTTATTGTCACGCTCCTCTTCCCTTTCATTCTTCGCCTTCTCCTCCCACCCATCTGTCTCCTCTCTCTTTCTTTTCCTACCTCTTCTCATCCTTTCATTCCTCCTTCTCCTGCCCATCTTCCCCTTACTCTTTTTTTCCTTTTCTTTAACACTTCTCTCTTCAAAACACATGTGCTATCTTAACTTTGCCCTCTCACTCCTTTCATCCCCTCCTCTCCACTCCTGATCTATCTCCTTTTCCCTGATCCTCTTGCTCTTCTTTTTCCTCTCCTCCATACCCCCATATGTTTTTTTTTCTTGCAGAAATGTCTCTGTGATGTTGAGGCATGTCTGTTTGTTTGGCATTCCTTTAGCATTTCGAATACAGACAAGTTTGGGAAGTCAGGTCACAGATTAAAGGGACAAGCTGGTATGAAGCTTGAAGCAGGAGAGGCTGCATGTTTACCTGTGTGTGTGTGTGTGTGTGTGTGTTCATGTAGCTCTGTAAAAAAAAAAGAGACAAAGACAAAGAACTATAGTGCACAATGTGAGTCATCTCTGGCCTCTTGCTGTACTCTCTGGCATTCTTTTGTGAGCTTTTCGCCAACAGCCAATGACTTATCCATCTCTTTGTGACTGTGTGTGTGTGTGTGTGTGTGTGTGTGTTTAGGATTATCTGCCCTGTGTACACTTAAAAAAAAACAAGTTGTCAATGGAAGTTTGGTTCAAGGACAAAAGTCTTAGAAAACACACCCACACACACCCACACGGCTGCTTTCTTCCACCCCCACAAATGGCATTAGCAAATGGAAAGCTGTGCAGGGTGTGAAATCATGTCAGCCTCTCAGAAATGTGCTTTAGGTGAATTTATTGAAAAGCGAACAAATGTCCATTTGAGCAGGACAGATTTCGGGCCCTCTGTCAGCACGCTGTCTGAGTGAAGCCCAACTGTGAGAGCGCTGTGCTGTCTGCACCACACACACTAAAGATATCGTGTTTTATTTAGTCTTTCTATTCCTGCAGTCACACGGGGGACTGCAGAGTACATTTGAGAAAAAAGCATTCAGTCCAGTCTATAAAAGTAAAGTATTATCGAGCAAAATATTTTGTTGTGATGTTTTAAAAATAACTGTTAGATCCTTGAAAATTTCCTTCAAATATTGGATATTACAGCAAACATACTGCACAGCAATAATTTACAAAAATTATATGTTTATATGGTATATGTTTTTATATATTATATTATTCCTCAATTAGATGCAGTCTGTTATTAAAATATTTATCATTTCACTCCCATCACATTATCAGACTCATGATGGACAGTTAAAAAATATATATATTGAAAAGTGTTCCTAATATTTTTCCACCCTCATGTATGTTAATGAGTACACCAGCACCACCCGCTCCAACCTCAATAATAAACATAAGGTAGAATTATCACCTTTCTGACAATGTCAACAAAAACTGGAAAATGTATAAACTTTGTAAAAGTAGAATTTATGGCAGCGCTGTTGTACTGGATTGCATTAGATTCGTGCCTACATTACCTACAATGCAACTGGACTTTCCTCACGACTGGCCTGAGCTGTAGCTCAACTTCAAACGGTGCAGAACTCTGCAGCCGGACTTCTGACGAAGACCAAACGCTTTTAGAATCCAGTTTAAACTCTTACTCATGACTTACAAAGTTTTACATAACCAGACGTTGAAGTACATCAGTGAACTCTTAACTCCTTATGGTCCAAACAGGCCTCTTAGATCTGGGGTTCAGCCTGCCAGCTCCTCCAGAGTCCAGGTTAAGGTCAAAGGATGATCGAGCTTCTGCTGTACTGGCACCTCAGCTCTGGAACAGTCTACCAGTTAATATTCATATAATCTGCTGATTGAATATTAACTTGAATATTAATATTCAATCTGCTGTTTCTGCTTTTAAATCCTGTCTTAAGACACATTTTTACAGTCTTGCTTTTTCACCTGACAACTATTGTTATTATTATTTGATTACATAAAACAATTCTGTTGTGCTGATTTTTAAGTTTATTTTAATAGTTTCACTTGTTTTACCTTTTGGGTGATTTATTTGTAAACTTCTTTTATACAGTCTTTTAATTATGTGCTTGTATTTTGCTGTTCTTGTGTTTTTCTTTTTATATTTGTGATTGTTTCTTTTGTGATGTCTATGAAAAGCCCTTTGAAAAGTGCTATACAAATACAATTATTATTATTATTATTGTTGTTGTTATTGTTATTACTATTATTATTATTAGATTTGCACCTACATCACCTCCGACCGGCAACAGTTGGGTGGGAGGTTGTGGTGTGTTCTGCTAGTAGTGGCCATAAAAACATGTAGAGTATAACTCACATGCAAAAAAGCAAAGAAAACAAAAGGTATTTCTGAGGCATTTAATCTTTCTCTAATCTTAACCAGGTAGCTTCAGCTGTCTAAATGTTACCAAACACATTCAGAGACGCTGCGGATGAGAAAACTAATTATTTTTTATATAGTTACAGGGTTTGTTTTTTTTAAGCACAGCCAGATGACCTGTTTTGTGTTTGAATTGTATTTGTATATATTTAATTGCAGTTTGAGACATGTAACACTGCTGCACTCACACACACACACTTACACACACACACTCACACACACACACACACTCACACACACAGCAGGATTTTTCTGTCATCCTTCTGACTTTAACCACTGGATTGTTTTGCAGTCTGTGTTAATTAGCTAATTAGCCACAAACCTCCAAAGGAAACGCTTCTGACTGACAGTATGAACATTCATAGACTTCATGCATGTTGTGGAGTGTGTCTGTGTGTGTGTGAGGAAGCTCACACTGAGGCTGATTATCATTAAAAGTTGTCAAAATCTACCAGAACTTCCAGTTATTCACTCATTTTCCGCCAGGCTGTCTCCATTTTGCTGCTGTCTCTGTACATTCATTAACTGCAGTGATAACTGTTCCATAATCATTTGTCCTACAAATTAATATTTCTGGTTCCTGGTGAGAATCTCATTCCACTGCAAATTTCTTATTGAATATCATTTAAATTTTCTTTTCACATTTTCAAATCAAACAATGGGCCACCAACTCAGTTCATGCTACCTTCAGCAAATCTGCAATGTTTTTCTTGCATCTTTAGCCACACTAGCAGCTAAAATATCTCAACAACTATTGGATGGATTGACATGGAGTTTACTACACATATTCATGTTCTCCTCAGGAGGATTTATAATAACTCTGGTGATCCTCTGACTTTCCGTCTAGCACCATCATCTGGTCAAAGTTTTTATTTGTATCTTATTTGTGTGTATCTTGTTTAAAACATACAGCAGCAAACATACGTGTTCAGTTATTTGTTAAAACAAGAAACTTTTCTCCTCATAATAAGATAGTTTTATGTTATAATGACATACTTTTCTCAATATTACTAGATACTGAATTATTCTGTTTTAACAAGAAACTGTTTTTGCATAACTACTTAACCACACTTTATCTTGTTATAGCAAAAAACTTTGTTATTTCACAAAATTAATGTTTATTAGAACAAACTTCTCATTATAAAGGGACATGTTGTTATAATAAGAAACTTCTATATGTTGTTAAAACAAGTGAAAGATCCAGTCAGTGCCTAAAGAGACGATATTGTAAACTATCATAAAAATTTCAAAGTCAAAAATATGTTTTTCTTTTTGTTCCTACATCAGTTGTAACATCACAAATAATTTGGTAGCCAATCCTGGTCCAATACTCAATTTACACAAGTGTGATGTGGAAACTTTAAACCTTCAGTGCACAAACACTGAGAATGGACTTTTCAGTGAAGTATTTTAACAAGATAATTGAACCTTTTTTGTGGAAAAACTTAAATAACTAAAAATAACTAAAATTCTTAAATCATGTCTGTAGGGGATCATTAAATATTATTATTTAACTTTAATCCCAGAAGCTCTTAAACTTGGGTGCACAGTTTCCTTTTTGTAATTCATTGAATTTATACGGTGTCAGGCGGTAATCTGTAACATTTACACAAGCTTCATTTGGTTGTTTTTCGTGGCATCTTTCTGACATGTGTACAGTGTTATCACACCATATTATTGTTACGTTGATGTTCAATTTCACTGTCAGCTTCATATAAAATCTAATATGACCAATGTTATTAAAGCATTTTAGAGTATCTTTCATTCACATATCAAATATTCAAATGAAGCCGGTGAGATGTAAACAAATGTGGTCCATCGTTCCTGGAGGTTTGCTCAGAGGCCCGGCGGACTGCATTATTAAAGCACTGACTCCAAAATGTTCTTGGGAATATTCTTCCTGTGTTTCAAGTTAGCAACAGTAGTCTGCATTAATATCCCTCGACTAATGATCACCAGAAGCAATGCAAATCTTCATAATTAGATACTTTGTTGATTTGCTATCTTGTTTGTTTGTTTAGTCCCCAGGGCTCGCTATTATTCTGTTTATTATAGCGCTCGTTTGCAAGGCTGAAGATGAGGAGAAGAGCAGGGCAAAGAGGGGAGAATCTGTGGACATTATGGTTAATTAGTTTTTATTTTTATAGGGATTTTTTAATATTTCTATTGTGTGTGTGTGTGTTTGTGTCAGCTAAGAAAAGTTGACATTTACTTTTTATTTACTGTTCTGCTCTTTCTTTCTGAACAACACACAAAAAACCAAAAAGAAAAGGAAAAAAAGAAGCCGGGCAGTTTCAGATTTTAACAAATTATTAACTTTCATGGAAGCAAATAAGATCTGTAATAATCAGAATCTGAATATTGTGTAATGTTGTTTTTCTTCTTGTTTTTCTTCTTTTGAAATTTAATTAGTAATATAAAATAAACGGCATATTAATGGGCATATTAATGGGTAATGAAAATAATCAGTCTGAATTTAACCACTTCTGCTGTTTTTACTGCCTCCCTCCACTAAATGTGTTTTCTTCTTGTTCCTACAGTTGGATGTTGTTCTCTGTGCAGAATGATGTATGTGCAGAGTTTGCAGAGCAGAATATTGTCATGTCTCAATACATGTCTGGAGGGGATCTTTAAATGTTTTGATCAGCATTTTATTGATTGAATTTGAGCCATTTTCTGTAAAATATTTTTTGAATGTTGAATGAAAAAAAAAAACGAATCCAGTTTTTGTAACTGCAACACTTAAAATGACCAACTAGAAATTTCTAAGAGAGGATACTGTACAGTAAATTCAAAGGGACAGATTTGAAAGTAAAATATTTCAGATATGAATATTGAGACATTCGACATTGTTGGTTCTGTCAGAATCAACCGTGTTGCAAAGCTGCATCTTCCCTGTTACAGTAAAGTTGTGAGGACATATGGTTTCTGCAGGGACAGCAGGTGTTCTCTGCATTTTTTGGATCAATAAGCTTACTCTCATCAAGCTTTCATAAAACATCTCCGCTCTTACTAAATATTAGTACCTGAACGTCGTCTCCTCCAGCTCTCTTCTGGATCTCTTCTAAATATCAGCCGGATTTCCGAAGTTAAGAAAGTTGATGACTGCAGTGCAGTACGGACTGTTCCAGCAGCTTATCTGTGAAAATTAAAACTGAGCTTTATAATCAGATCCAAATTTGTGCGATTATTGGCCAACCTGTGGCATACTCCTTTCAAGTAGCTCATAACAAGAGCAGCTCAGACTTGCTAACTACTTTAACTACATCAAGCTCATAATACTTATGTACTTTTACTGCAATACTTTAACTACATCAAGCTCATAATACTTATGTACTTTTACTGTAGGAGGATTTTTCTTGCAGGACTTTTACTTGTAATTGGAGTATTTTTACATTGCTGTATTGGTACTTTTACTGAAGTAAAGGATCTGATAATAAAGTTGTATTGTATTTTACAGCTTGTCCTTAAAGTAGAATCAAAATGGTGTCAATGAGAATTTTGAGCCAGTTAGAAGTGATTTCCTGCTCTGAGAAGCTTCATAAATACGACCCCTGGAAAGGCTTCCTTTGGTTAAAATTATACTTAACTGTAAAATAACACGTGTGTGAGCATGCTATTTAGCATTTGTATGGTGTATGCATCTCCACATTTGAGCGGAAATCACACAGGACACAGAGAATACCAAATCAGAGATAAACAGAGTTTGATTGCAGAGTCTCATCTGTGTTCTGTCCTCAAGAATCACACATCATTATGTACAAACCACTTACATGTCGTCCCAATTTCAAAGCATCAAAAACACATCAGTAACATGTTGCTAAGTCATATCTGTCCCCTTGTTCATTTCTTACTTTCTTTCTTTGGTTCTGTGTAATTTATCATGTCTCTTTGTCTGCCTCTTCCTCTGCTGCTCAGCCTCTCTGGTGTTTGAAGTGTTGTGGTGGATTCCCAGCGGGCTCGGCCGGGTCTTTATGAATCATTAGTGCTGTATTGGGGTTGTCTCTTCTGCTGCCTGATCCACACCCACATACTCCCCTGACGCACGCACGCACGCACACACACACACACGCACACACACACACACACACACACACACACACACTGTGGCCTACCACGGGACTGCGAAGGTAACTTTGAAATTCTTAACTTTACTTGCATATTAAGGATGTAAAATGAAAAGTAGTGTGTGTGATATGTTTTACCCACAGTCTGTATGTAAAGATGGACGTAGCGAGGTGTGATGTCATTCGTTGGTTTCATTGGAGCCAGTTTGAAGCCCAGAGTTGCAGCTTCTGGTCGGCGCCATCTTTTCTGTTTGGACCTTCCAGATAAGGAGTGCAGGCTGTTGCCTTTCACGCTCTGGAAACACGCCCCGCTACCTCAGACCCAAGCTAACGCTACCTTACTTACACTAGCGGCCATCGTTGGCACTTTAAGGTGCTTCAGCCTCAAGACGTGGGAGCTGCTGGTTGGTTTTAACTTCATCCAGTTAAAAGATATATTTAAAAATGACCAAGATCTAAAAAGTGTATCGTAAAAATGTGGCTTAAAACTGAATAAAAGTCAATTTATGACAGTTTCTGGCAGACAACCACAACACCAACGTGTTATCTTGTGTGTGTATACTCTTTGGTAGAGGGGGTATGACACCATTGACAGGCGACCAAATGAAACAGATCATCATCTTGATTGCCGGCTCTTTTCATGCGTGCTGCAAATGTCTGGAAAGAAATGATCAGAAATGATCTCAACAAAATGATCAGTGATTGAATGAGTTCTTCAATCAATGTTGGATTTTTGGTTTAAACTTCTTTGACTAGATTGTTGCTTTAAACAGATAAAAAATATATATTATATATTATAGTCTGCTCCAGTCATATCACACTAAACTTTACCTGCTTAAGTCAGGAAAAATACATATTCAAGCTGCAGGCCACTGACGGAAACAGAAAATCATTTTCATTGCTGCTGTTTTGTCTTCTGTTGTGCTGAATGCAGTAACTGTCAGGTAACTTTATGATGCATCTTTTTTGCTGCGGTTGAGACATTGTCTCCATGTGTCTCTGTCTCTCTCTTTCTGTCTCTCCTCCTCTGTGTACATCCAATAAAACGATTTTACGATTTTACTCCTGCTTTTCCCAAATGTTAAATTTCAGACAGTTTCCTTCTGCAGTAGTCAGCCTATTTCTGAACATTTCCATTCCCTCCCTCCATATCTTGCACCTCTAAACAGGAACACCTTAAAATACATATTACATGACCTCAAACACCCAATTTTCAAACTCTGTCTTCTATTTTAGCTGTGTGGTCCTTTACTAAATCAGGACAAATGCTGTTTGACTGTTTAGAGCCTAATACGGGCAACAAATCTTATTAAACATCACCCCTCAGTCTTGAACGTTGTGTCCAGAAAAGTTGGCACTATCTTCACTCTTTAGCCTCTATTGTGTATTTGTATTTGTGTATTAGTATAAAGCATCACCAGCTGATAAACATGTACTAACATGTAAAGGCTGCAACTAATTATTATTTTCATTATTGATTTATCTGCAGATTATTTTCTAAATTAATGCATTTATAATTTGGTCTATAAAACATAAGCCAACCAGCAAAACACTGAAAAATGAAATTAATGCCTGTGAAAATAATAAATATGTCATCAAAAGTCTTGTTTTGTCTGAGCAACAGTCCAAAAATACTTAATATAAGACAAAGAAAGAAAGCCAATTATACCATTTGAAAACTTGGAAGCGCCTAATATTTTTCATTGTTGCTTGAAAAATTATTATCAAAATAGTTCAATTTTCTGTCGATCAGCAAATCAATTTGTTGCAGCTCTGGTGCAGTGTACTGACATCATATTCAACTTTTCACCAACTACACATATTACCAACGTGCTTAAAACCACCACACGTTTAAGTGTGATGTACATTAGGATCTTCATCTCCAATGTGTGTGTTAAAAAAAGGTGGATAGAGGGGGAGGGGGGCATTATGGGAAAACTAAACCTTTTGGGATCTGAGCTTTTCTCTGGCGTGCTGAGCATGTGAATATGAAATTTACCACAGCTGAGAAACACTGTGAGCATGCTAGTAAAGTGCTGCATCAGAGAAAGAAGAAAGCAGCAAAGCAGCAAAGCAGAGACAGGACAAGACGGGCAAAGAGAGACAGACAGATAATTAGAGAGGAACACAGTGGGAGAGACACACAGACACAGACAGGCAGTCAGATAAACTTACACAGAAGATGAATGTGTTCCAAAGCTGGTTTATGTCTTGAGGGAGCTATGAATCTCCTCATCCAGCTGTTACATATTTTCTATGCCCATTTGCAGTGGGTGGACATCCGCTGTTAACCTGCTGAGCAGCCTCACAAGTATTCCTCCTCACCTAAAGCGACATCTGGGTTTGGAGAGGAGGACTGGTGGGAGGGAAAGAGGATGGCACTAAACGCTGCTTAGAATTCACCACATTGATGTGATGGAAATGTGTTCTGTGCTTTAGAGTTTAGTTGTGAGTCAGCTGGTTGTGTCACATTTAGATTTTGGACGTTTTGCTGCAGCTCAGCAGGGCAGTTCAATATTCAGTGTTAACAGCTGTGTGGATCAGACCTCTCACCTTTCAGATGCAATTTACCATAAGACATGCTACTCTGTGTTATCTCCTGTACAGGGGTTAGAAAAAATGTTTTAACATCTCATTCAAAAGAAGTGTAACTCTGATGCATTTGCTCATTTAGTTTGGTTCATTGTGGCAGGTGTGAATGCCGTCAAACTCTGGTGCAACAACCGGACCAAAACCACCTGAAAAAGAGGCTCATGGTCCACTTCCAAGGGAAGTCTGGAGCGGTTCTCTGTGGGCTCAAAGCAAGTTCAAGTTCAAGTTACTTTTATTACCACACATCTAGGCTGGTGGAATTAATCTCAGTACAGACAGAAGAGCTGTAACAATATATCACATACAACACCAGTGCAAACATAAAGGACACAAGTACAGAAGAAGCCTACACAGCTCCACATACTATACAATACAACTAGACCAACTTTTGTGTATTCAAACGGACCAACCACAGTATTTTCTGATAGTAATTGTGATTTTAGCATGAATTTAAAGGGAGCATATTCTGCATATTTACAGTTCCAAAAACTCCTTATTTATCTTATACTGGCCCTTTATGCAGCCCCTCAGTTCAGCCTCTGTCTGAAACAGGCCGTTTTAGCTCCTGTCTCTTTAAGGCCCCCCTCCTGATGAGCCCGCTCTGTTCTGATTGGTCAGCTTCAGGAAGCTTCCTCCGGCTCCAGAGACGACGTAAACAAACTATAGTAGCAGGATTTCACTTCTTTTTCTCCTTCTTTACTCCAAATGTCAACTTCTCAAATCCATCCGTACATGTTGGAGCTGAATCAGATCTGAGATATGAGAGTGGACAACACATGGAAACACCTTAGCAACCACCTTAGCAACAAAGGCTACAGAACCGATGCATATTTATGTGATGAGCTAACATCATCAGCTAACAACATCATCTCGTCATCTCATCAGGAGAGTAAAAAGACATTACAAACGGAGCGATCAGAGCAGCTGAAACCTGAGCTTTGTCTTGCACGCAGCATTTCTACATACGCTTACCTCAGGTTATGGAACTCTGACCATGTTTAACCTTCAACATCAGAACAGTATATACAGAAAATCTGAAAAACAGTACTAGTGCTAGTATTACATACATAAATAGTATTATAAATAGTAATTTACATAAACATAATTTATGTAAATTATTTGGTAACTATGGTGACACGAATGCACATCAGTACTTGATTTTCCTGATCTATCAGACAATCAGAAACAGTTACTGCAGTGTGTTTTGCTTGCATCAAACTCTGTGTACTCTTAATAGACAGTTCACAAGTCCATTAAACGGCATTACTGCAAGATTCACCAAGTTAAATGTAAGACTTTTTTAATACCACGTAGAAATCAATTCAATACGTTTCATGATCACACCGGCCAAATTATTAAAGTATGATGAAAAAACCAGCAGGGACGATATGGCCTAGAATTCGAAAATATCATATTTTTCAGTACTTTCCAGCAATATATCACAATAATTCCTAATGATATAATTAATTAAATTCAACAGATTTCCTCATATGGGTTGCTCTGCATCATCAGTGCTACATGGACCTCACACCACACTGAGAAATCAAATGCTGGTGACTGACACCAGTCACCAGTGACTGGTGTGTGACTGGTGTCACATGAAGAAATAAAATATTGTGATATTAGTTGAGATTGCACCTGGACTTCATGTTACGAATAAAGACTGCCAGGTAGAAAAAGACAAAGAGGCATCTTTTACAGAGATACGGGGGGAGATTCTGTGAGTTTCATTCACTTCTTAATGAGGAACTGATCAAATACACAGAGAAGGTCACAAACTCAACACACCTCTGTTTCAGCTCCTTTTCACTCTCCTTGGTTATAATATTATTTGCATAAATTTATCTTTTATATTTCTTATAAAAATCACTTCCCTGACAGTTCACAGCCAGCAGATGGATTTAATAGTAGTTTAGCTTTTGACACCAGCTTTGCTTTCACACCACAAGCAAACTGCACCAAAGACACAGACCCTCCTTTTCAGGCAGTTTCAGTCTGGTTATACAACTCCTAAAAGGTGGGAAAGTGGGTTGCATTAATTTGAGTGCAGTTCGTGGTACCTGTCAGCTATAAAAGTGACATTTCGATCAGCATTTTGATGTGATATAAGAGTTGTCAAAGCAGCAAGAGAGACAAACAGCTCAAAAGAAGCTAAATTATCAGGCCATCACACCAACAGAAACCACTGACAAAGTAAATAAATAACTACAAGTCAAATATGACAAACACACAGAATAATAGGAGGTTGACAAATACTGCCTATTGGTTGCAGCCCAATGTGACCCACCTACTGTAATACACTGTCTGCAATAGTGATTTAGTTCCTCTGTTAAAGAAAAAGCTTCTTCCCATAAAGTGGTTGCTTTATTTTGTGTGAGTGTGTTTGAGTGGGGAGAAAAAGTTTGAACCTCAGTCATTCATCAAAGTTTAATTTTCTCCGAGAGCAAAATGGAGCGAAAAGCATCCAAGTATTCCTGAAGTCCTGTCTGACTGGTTCTCGACTGGGTTGATTCTATTTTTGTTTTGTTTTGTTTTTATGTTCTTTATAACATCAAGAGACTCAAAACTGTACAAAAAATACTTTGATGTTTTAGTTGAGAATCTAAAAGCCCCTTTATTGGGGCCTAGTTGGCTGTTGCAGAATCAGATACCTTCATTTCACAAAGCTGCCTAATATTTAATCACATAGTCACTCTGTTATTTTATTTCAAATACTATGTACAGTAAGTTTCCCTCTTGTTTGTTATTGGAATCAAAGCCACTAATCCCATAATGAAACATTTTAAAAATGTATAATCTTTTCGAAAAACGACATTTGTGAATAAAACATTTCTGCCTTTTAACCATTACATTTACAATAAAATCAATCTTACGGTCTCTGCATTCAACATGTGTTATAACATATTTAATGAAAAGTTTAAAATTATGTTTATGTTGGACATGTCGACTTTGTATGGACAGAACGGAGGAATCAGGCAAAGCCAAAGCTGGAGGAGTCTGTTTGACCAACACGGATACGGACATCACCTTATCCTCACTACACGATGGACTCTGAGTGAATTATAAACACCCGGACACAGACTTATCATGGCTGGGGACCTTAATAATGCCAATCTCAAATGGGTCATGCCCAACTGTCATCAGTACATTTCATTTCCCACCAGGGGGAATAACACACTGGATCACTGTTACAGTACATTTGATAAGGGCTACAAAGCCACTTCTCTCCCAGCCTTCAGCAAGTTGGACCATGGTGCCATCTTCCTCACACCACTTTATAAAAAGAAGTCAAAACAGGAAGCTCCAGTTACTAGGGAGATCAAATGTTGGTCTGCCCAATCAGAAGCCGTGCTGCAGGATGCGAGTGGGAAAAAAATAAAGCTGCACGCCACTCTAGCCTTCAAGTAAAGTCGCTCTATACTCGGTCAATGATGGAGAAAGGCCTCTTGAATGTAAACTTCCATTTCAAAACTTTGCCAGACGGCTTGCTCAACAAAACTAAGGCTGTGTGTTGTCACCGCGCACAGCATTTAATGTTCTGTCACAGTGTCTCTGCAGAATAGAGCATTTGATGGTACACTTTCCAAATACCAAAAGGTGGTGGGGCACTTCAAGCAAAGTCCACCAAATACCGCAGAACTCGAGGAACAGCAAGTCACACATGGGCTGAAGACTAGATGGAACTGCACTGTGGAGATGGTAAAGTATGTGCAAAGAAACCAACAACTACTAAGAGATGCACTAGCCTTACAGAAAACCAACGTTGCCATGCCAACAGAGGCTGAGCTGGGGAAACTGCAGAAGCTGAAGGCACTGATGGAGCCCTGCAGGTAACCCTCTCCCTCTCTCCCTGGCTGCTAACACAGGTGAAGCTCATTACTTTCAGAGGCGTTGTCAGTGCTGATAGGCTACACAGTGCTAATGTTGATTATCTCAGCTGAAAGAATTGGCACAAGTTAAAGGCCAGTTATTGTTTTTAATCCTCACACCCACCTAACTGATGTTCTGTATTGTTTTTTGTGTGGGTGAATATAAATGTGAATACGTTCCTCATAATTTAATTGTCTTTTGCAGATACTTTACTGAACTCTTTGGAGGAGAAAGGTTTGTTTCATGTTCAGTGGTGATGCCCGCTGTGTGCCATCGGTCTCAGGTGATGGAGAGTTCAGAGGATGACCCAGTCTACATGTTCAAGTTCAAGCAGATATTCACCACAAACATGGAGAAATGCAAGGACAAAACAAACAGTACATGGCTGAAGATTTCCACAGTGCTTGACCCGAGGTTTAAGGTCCTCAAGTGCCTGCACAGAGCTGAGAGAGCTGAGGTGTGGGCAGTGATCGCTGGCATTCTTAAGGAAGAGATGCAACTGGAGTTTCTTTTAATTCTCTCTTGTAGTTGCATTCTGAATCTGATGAGGAGGAGGAGGAGGAGGAGGAGGACTGTATTGATAAATGTCTGAAGCGCTACAAAGCAGAACCTGCAAACATGCTGGGGCACACAACAAGCTAGCCTGCCTTGCTCATAAGTACTTGGCAGCACCTGCTGCATCAGTGCCATCGGTGTGAGAGGTGGTTTTCCCTCTCTGTGCAGAAGAAGTGAGCTTTATCATCTGGAAAAGCGACCAGACTTGTGTGTCTAAGCAACTGGCTTCATTCAACAAAATAGAAATAGTGTAAAATTGTGTATTATTCAAAATAATCAAAAAGGCTAATCTGCTGTTGCTAATGAGAAATTAACTGGACTAACTGGACTTTGTTGTATTTACAGAATCCTGTTTTTGGAGGAGATCTTTGTATGGATTCCTGAAAAGTTTTTGAGTAAGATTTATTGAGCAAGATTTGGCAATACATGGACACTGTAGTATGAGACTACATGTCTTAAATTTATATTATCTGTTTTACAATCTAAGCCCAATTTTGTGTTTTCTGTCTTCAATATCATACAGTCCTGGTGTGTGATTGAATAAAATACATACCTCATAATTGAAGTTTTTTTGAATTTACTCTTGTTTCAGTTACTTTAGCTTGTTAAGAACATTTGTATGAAGCATATTGTGTCAACTCTTCTTAATATAACCTCATCGCACTTAAAAATCTTTCATTGGGGTAAAATTTCAACAGATTAAAAAAATGAAATAAATTTGTGATTAATCATGATTAACTACACAAAGTCAACACAAATTTTTTAATTGCTTGACAGCCCTAATATATAAATAATATTTTTATCTTTGATCTCATTTTCATCTTTTTATCTTTATTACTTTTTTAATCCTTTATTCTTTAATCTTACCAGTTATAAACTAATCTAGGAGGACTGCACATTGTATTCTTTGTGTACGTGACCAATAAAGAACTTTGAACCAAATAAAATCAGTCAATAATGTCATTAAAATAAATCCATTAACATGGAAACATTTCATTTCCAAAGTTCCCATTTTTATGTTTGAGGTAGATTATGTCTTTGCTGTCTGAACAACATCAGCTTGTATTCTTCTGACTAACTGAATCAAACCTCATTTGGGAACATTTGGGAACATTTGGGAATTGTTTTGTTCGGTCTATGGCATCATTTTTGTTGGCAGGTGAGATTTGTAGACCAAAGACTTCTTGTTTAATCAAAATAATCTGCAGATTAATTGATAATGAAATAATCAGTTGCAGCACTATTAAAATATAAATTCTAACATTTAAAAAGTTGTGTGTTTAAAATGAAGAGAATCCTGTTCAGTTTTGGGAGAAAATACAAATACAAGAACAGATCCTCTTTCAAATATATACCTGTTTGATGTGGTTGACATAGTAAAGTAATGTTCGGCTCTCACAGTTTTATTCTCAACCTGGTGGCAAACACCACACAGCGAGAAATGCAGCAACACAAAAGGCAGACAGACATACAAATCCATAACCACTCAAAACACAAGCATGTACAGCTGAATGCAGAGAGGAGAGAGAGATAAAGGACTGAAATAGACAGGGACAGCTTTGAGGAGACAGACAGCTGCATGCTGGGAGAGAAAGTATCACACTGAGTGATGGAGAGAGACAGAGACAGAGAGAGCTGAAAGGTTCGAGGTTATTATATGTAAGGTCTCCCCCTGTAGAGAGGAAAAAATGCTCCTTAGTACCTAACATCCATCTTACACAGGGTCGGCTGCATGGGGAGCACACACACACACACACACACACACACATGCAAACACAGGCACGCACACACCAACAGAAATAGACCTCTGCACCTGAGGTGGTGAGAGGGGAAGATATTAAAACTGGGTATATCCCTGCAGACTGAACAGAGGAGGAGGAGGGGGGGTGCAGGCATGAGTGGGGGGCTCCTTAAACTCTCTAAACTCTCTCATCCAAAGCCTCACATTAAATCACACTCTGGAACCCAGTTTAATGAAAACTGAAAACAGTCCTCTTCACTCACGGTGGCTGAACATTACTTTTATTTTTCCTGCCATGTTTTTCCCCTAAACCTTATGCAAAATGGAAGAATTGGAGATTTCATTTGGGGAGGGGAGGGGGGGGGGGGGGGGGGGGGGGGGTAGGTGCTGCCAGCCTGCCAGCCAAATGAGAAACTAATCCTCCTCTTGAGACCACGACCCATGAATATGATCACAGTTTTACTGTTAGTCCAACCACATGGGAGCAGACAGCTCCACGAGCACTTTTGAGGAATCCACCAGAACAGCTGAAGAATACGAGAGTAGATAAAACCTTCCCCCAATTAGTTGCATGTCTTCGTATTGAATGGTGAGGAGACATGAGCTGTTGAGGGACAGATAATCAGTGTTACCAGGGGCATCATGCAACGCATATGCTAATGTTCACAGTACCAGTAATTATCTACTTTGGCTTCTATGTTTATGATCAAACTTGAAACTTGAATGACAGTATATTAACACTATATCGCATTTTATAGCAATATTGTACAAGAAAATGCTGGTTAGCTAACAGTAATGTTGATTATTTAATGTTCAGGGGGACATATCATGCTTTTTGGGATTTTCTGTTATTTATATATTGCTTTGAATACTTTGTGACATTTTTTTCTACCTTGCTGACGAGCTGATGTCGGCTCGTCACACATGCCCATAAACTGCCATCCGTACCGTAGCCTTTTTTGCTAATGTTGTTGCTAAGGTGGTTGCTAAGGTGTTTCCATGTGTTGTCCACTCTCATATCTCAGATCTGATTCAGCTCCAACATGTATGGATGGATTTGAGAAGTTGACATTTGGAGTAAAGAAGGAGAAAAAGAAGTGAAATCCTGCTACTATAGTTTGTTTACGTAGCCTCCGGAGCCGGAGGAAGCTTCCTGAAGCTGACCAATCAGAACAGAGCGGGCTCATCAGGAGGGGGGCCTTAAAGAGACAGTAGCTAAAACGGCCTGTTTCAGACAGAGGCTGAACTGAGGGGCTGCATAAAGGGCCAGTATAAGATAAATAAGGAGTTTTTAACTGGAAATCATGCAAAGATATTCCAGTAGAGCCCCAGAATATAAATATAGAGCTGGAAATGTGCAGAATATGTTTGCTTTAATGTACAGTACATACATACGTAATTTAATTTGTACCTATGTATGAGTATGAGAAAATTAGTGACCACCACCAATGTTCTCTCCTAAATCACTTGTATGTGCTATTTAGGAACAAATCTGTACTGCCATCACATGGTGCATCAGGGGTGTGTCTTGTGAAGTGCCTTATGAAATATTTCAGCACGGTTTGACAAAATCAGAATATGGTCAGTTTTTAAAATTGTTGGGCGCTTTAAACTAGGTGAATATGTGCAACAGTTTGGTGGAGGGAAACAACAATCACACGGTCAGAATAGATAAATCTTGCACTAAACAAAATGACTGTGGCAAAACACCAAAGCATTCCTGGAGATTTTGCCTTTGAGCGATGCTGTGGGGTAGCAACAGGTAAATAAAGTTCCAAACTGATGTTTCATTAATGGACTCTGAGCCGCCACACACTGCGACTTCAAAGCACACTGATGCTGATTCAGGTGCTGGAGCAGCATTATGCTAATAGTAATCAAACAATAGCATTTAATCACTAAGTAAAATTCCAAAGTCAAAGTAATAGTAGTTTAGTGATGGACCAACACCAACCTGATTTAATGTTTTGTTGTTGCCCAGATTTTTTTTAAATATACTGTAAGTTACAGATGCCCTCCTTGACATTTGAGTTTCCTGCTGCTGTTCTGTTGTGTTGAGTTATTATTTAAATTTAGTATTAGATACGATTTTTTAAAAGCCCCTTTATCTCACTTATAGAAATGTATATATTATTCTTTTTTTTTTTTTTTTAAAGGGCTGTATTATTCCTAAATTCTTTAAATTAAAAATACTTTGACATTTTGGTTTAGAATATAGAAGTACAAGCTCTTCATTATTACTGTGTGCATGTTAAGTATTTAAATATTTCAGAAACCTTTTAACTGATTTTATTGATTGATTGAGGCAAAATCTTAGACATTTTTTTTCTCATTTGTAACACCCAGTGATGGAAGAAGTATTCAGATCTTTTAAGTAAAAGTTGCAATTCTACAATTACAGTTAAATGTCTTGCATTCAAAATGTCACGTACAGAAGTACTATCACCAAAATGTACTTAAAGTATCAAAAGTAAAAGTACTCTATGCAGCACAATGGTTCCTCTCTGTGTTAATATTTTTTATATTATATCATTGGATTGTTGTTACTTGCAGCATGTTCTGTTATAGCTGGTGGTAAAGCTACTATAAATTACTTTATCTGCTGTTGGGTAGTTTATAACAATGCATCATAGTTTAAAAACTAATGTCATGTTTTAGCTTTCTACAGCTGTCAAATGAATGTAGTGGAGTAAAAAGTTAAATATTTACCTGTGAAATGTAGTGAAACAGAAGTATAAAGTTGCATAAAATGGAAATATTTTAAGTACCTAAAAGTACCTACTTAGTGGCAGTACTTAAGTAAATGTACTTTCTATCTTTCCATCAATAAACTACACATCTGACATAATGTAACCCACCAAGTACGATGCAACGATGTTGAGTTTTTGTTGGCGGTTCCGATTGATCACCTTCATGTAATGAACTACTTTTTCTGTCCTGATAGGAGAAGCGTCTCCTGGGTTGCTGATGCCTATCAAACAGTATGACTGTTCATTACAGTGTGATTAATGTGAAATTGATGTAATTCATGTACAGCAGTCATCTAAGTCACCACATATCGATCACACTGAGCACCTATGGGAGATTGGGGAGTAGCAGCTGAGACACAATTTCCCTCACTTATAAATAAAACATTAAGATTCCTCTGCTGTTACAAACACCTTGAGAGTCTGTGTCGAGGTGTGTTAATGAAACATGAAACATGCGGAACCGTTTCAGTACCACAGAGAGTAGCTAATAGTTGCAACCTCTTGCGTTCTGTAGATGTTAGTTACAATATTAATGTAACTAACATCTACAGAACGCATCTGTCGCAAGATTTCAGAATGAGACTTCTCCTTGTTGTAACATTAAACTTGGTGAAATATTGCGACAATAGTCCGACTCAGTGTGAGTCCTGGAGCCACAGAGAGCAGCAGGTGAGCCAGCTGTCAATCACAGCTGTCAATTATCGCCCACACAGCAGACAACATAACTACTATAAGTCTTCAAATCTTCAAAGGTATTTCAGCCCAAAGATGTGAAGCTGCTGTTTAAAGTGCAACAACATATCCAACAATGAAATGACAAAACAAGATACACAATGCAATTTTTTTAAAACACACAAACAAATAAAGAAACTGTTTTCTAACTGGAAAAAGTAATTATATGTAGGACTATTAATATATTTTACATATTAATTCATACAATCATTTATTTAATTTTTTTAATTTAGTATAGAACACTTTGTGGTTGCACAGGAAAGTACAATAACCTTTTTGTCTGTTTGTTTCCTGAAATGCTGTTTTTTCCCCAAAACATCTGAGAAATGTTTATCTGAAATCCTGTTTAGTTTTATGAACTGTTGGGTTTCCTGAAATGTTGTTGTTTTTTTCTGTTTTGTTGATTTATTTGTGAATTGTTGGTGTGTTTTGCACCTCAGGGTCACTGCAGACAAAAGACTCAAAAACCAGAGAGAAAAATACAAGAACAAGTGTAGAAAAACAGAGTCAACAACACACACACAGGAAATCAGATCTTCTTTTCTCTAAAAAGTACATGTGCAAAAAAGATTTAATCTATTTGAATTACTGAAACCAACATAGAGCTGTTTCTTTCTCTCTAACTCTCTTTCTTTCTTGTTTACATGAAACATAGAAAGCACAAAAAATGACATAAGCATAAATAAATAAATGCAGAAATAAATAAAAAATAAATGCAGAAATAAATAAAAAAATAAATAGATTTTGATAATGAAAAAGAGCAATTACATTAATGTCTTGAATTTATTTCTGCATTTCCTATACATCAACATTTATTGAAGATATTTCTGTATTTCTACATTTTTTTTTGTTATTCATTTAATTATTAGGGTTCAAACCCTGAAGGGGTAGAACTGAGTTTGTGCCGGTTTATTATTATTATTATTGTTGTTATTATTATTGTTGTTGTTGTCTTCTGCTGTAAAGCTGGAATGAGCTAAAACCAGGAAACTTGGCACAATAACTGGAAAATATGTGCACGTGCTTCACAAGAAACATGTGCCCAATCAGCCAGATGGTGGCGCTATAATTAAGGCCCAAAAATGCAATTTTTGAAAGGCCACGCCCATCGCACCATAAGTCCGACTGACTTGAAATTTCACACACAAGTCCAGCTCAATGTGTATGAATAGAACTTTTTGGATTTTTACTTAACACCAAATTTGGTATACAGCCTTAGGAGACTGTGATACACATTTCTCTTATAAATGAGAGAGATCGGTCGAAAAACATGGCCGCCATCAACTAAAATATCTTCACAAAGGGCGGTGCTTAGCAAATATTGGCCACAACTCATTAACCATTTGTCCAATCATCATAAATCTGGACAATGGAGGTGAGATTGAACATGGCGGCGCCCTGTCTCTGGCAGCAAGATCAGCCCAGAAACTAAAGAAAAATCACATTAAATAAAACTAAAACTAACAGGACTACATTTTTGTTTCTCTCCTGCAACTTACAAGGGATGGATTACCTTCACAGTGGAGGATTTATCAGACTTGGAAGCATTCATCGACCACTACTACTTCCAACAGGACAACATGGACACCGACGGCAGCAGCCCATCCCCCCAATCTGCCAAAAGAAAGAAAACACTCACTCCTTCACCTTATGTCCTCACACCAATTCACCTTTGTATTATGTCTGTGCAGTTATGTGTCATTGTATTTGCTTAACTAAAAAAAAGACGTTATATTGTCAATGAGAAATATGCATCTACACACACACACACACACACACACAAATCAATCACACAGATCAAACTAACAGAGGCTCACTCACATTAACATAACAAAGACACTCAACTTAATAACATGGAATGTGTGTGCCATTCGTACTCAGACTAAGAGGACAAGCATCTTAAACCATCTTATTAAACTAAAGAGACTCATTTATCACATTCAGAATTCACCTCAAATCTCAACAATTTAATCAAGTGTTCTCAGCAACTTACAACAGTAGAAAAAGAGGTGTCTCTATTTCAATAAACAAAAAAAAATCCCTCTAATTCACCACGCCACAACTGCTGACTCCAAAGGACGATATATTATAATTACTGCATCCATCTATGACAAAAAAATTCACAGTTGCCAACATATACAGTCCCAACAGCGACGATTCATCTTTCTTTGACACATTTAACAAATATCATAATTGGTGGGAACTTTAATACAGTAATTAATCCTGCAATTGATCGGTCAAGCACAGCTGACAATTTAAGAAACTGGCACTCCACCAAATTAATAACAATACATGAGAGATTTTGGTCATGGCAACAGTTGGAGAATGATCAGTAATACACTTCTAACCAAGGTATTTGAAACCATCATACATACGATTATTATTAGTGACCATGCACCAGTGTCCCTCACCTTAAACACTGAATCTGCCTTTATACAGAGAGAGGGAGCATCCTTTATGGAACTGAATGACTCCTCAGAAATTTCATCATCACTACTATGGGAAACAGGTAAGGCAGTAATTTGAGGACAAATAATATCATATTCAACAAACAAGAAAACAAAAGAACAAGAACTAGAAAAAAATCTGCAATGAAAGGTTAAACAATTTACAGACATGTACTCAAACAATCCCGATATATGCTAGAAAATACCAAATACCAGTTGGACAAAATTACAAACAACAAAACACAATTTCCAATTCAAAAACTTAAATATGTACTTAATTTCGAAAACAACAATAAGTCAGGCAAATATTTGGCCAATCAGGTACAATGCAAAAAAGAGCGAGCAACAATTCCAGCCATAACAAATCTACAGGTGAAACCACCCGAAACCCACAAGAAATAAATACAATTTTTCAGATATTTTATAGTAATTTGTATTCTTCAAACACAGACCCTGACCCATCAGAGTCACAGTCTTTCCTTAACAACCCAGACCTATCAAAATTTTCTAAGCAAGGCGCTAGATGCAGAAAAAGCATTTGACCAAGTTAACTGGACTTTCTTATTAAACACACTACACACATTTGGCTTCGGGGAGTTGTTCACACATTGGATAAGGACACTATGCACCTCACCCAAAGCCACAGTCACCACAAATGGAATCACGTCAAAGAGTTTCATACTTCATCGAGGCACAACTACAACTACACTCCATTGTTAAAAACAGTAGAAGAAGACCTCGGGTGCTAGATGAATTTATCTCTCTCCCTCATAGAACAAATTGCAACTGTCAAATAGAAAATATTCCCCCACATTAACTACTTCTTTTCAAAGCTTCCTGTCACACCAACAGATAAATGGTTCAAATCTATTGACTCTCATTGCACATTTCTACTGTAAAAATAAAAAAGCAAAAATTAAACTATTCACTCTACAAAAAAGCAAATCTCAAAACGGACCTGAGGCTCCAAATCTTCTACCTGGCAAATCAAATACAATATCTTCTTAAATGGATCAATCTAACCAACCATAATATCCCATGGATAGACATGGAACAACTATATTGCTAAAACATCTCACTCTCAGATTTACCTTTCCTCAACACAACCATCAAACAACATCCCTGCTTTAAAAATACTCTGACAGGCCGGCCTGGTGGTAAGTCATTAAGATGAACCCCGACTTCCAACTCCACAGTAACCCTCTTCACTATCACACATGGGCACAAAAAGGCATCACACACCTTCACCATCTTGTCCACAACAGTTTATAGACTTCAAAAGGCCTTATACAGAAGCTGGGAAGAGTTGGGAGACACCAGTTTCTGGAATACCTACAACTTAAATCCATAATCAAAACAAAAATTAAAATAAAAATAACTCAAAACTCTAACTGATCTAACCATCTCTCCCTCAACCCATAAATAAAAATAAAATAAAATAAAATAAAAATATGTTTACTATGATGCCCAATACAAACCTACAGCTAATCCAATACAAAATCATCCACAGAATACATATTACTCAATATAAAATGTACAAAATGGGACTGGCAAACACAGACACTTGCTCACAATGCACAAAAGGCCCAACAGATAATTATTTTCATGCACTCTGGGCCTGCCAACAGGTTTACTTTTTTTTGGGACTCTAACACAAAAATTCTCCACGATCTTGGACTGCAGAATCCCTCCGTCCCCACAGCTCAACAACCAAACAAATACAAGAACAGCTTGCTCATGTCTCTAACTATTGCCAAGAAATCAGTCCACTTTAACTGGAAAAAAAAAAAAAAAAAAAAAAAAACTACAGTAGCTACAAATCTAATTAAAAAATTTAATTCTTTTCACCTAAGAATTGTGATCATAGATAAACATTTTTCAGAGAAACATGATTAGGGAGAAATATACAGTCACCTGGGGCCTCATTTATCTAACTGTGCAAAGAAAGAAAGAGCATGTTTAAATGTTTAAAGGGGAAATATTATGCACATTTCCAGGTCTGTATTTTTAATCTGGAATATTTTTGCATGATTTACAGTTCCAAAAACTCCTTATTTATCTTATACTGGCCCTTTATGCAGCCCCTCAGTTCAGCCTCTGTCTGAAACAGGCCGTTTTAGCGCCTGTCTCTTTAAGGCCCCCCTCCTGATGAGCCCGCTCTGTTCTGATTGGTCAGCTTCAGGAAGCTTCCTCCGGCTCCAGAGGCTACGTAAACAAACTATAGTAGCAGGATTTCACTTCTTTTTCTCCTTCTTTACTCCAAATGTCAACTTCTCAAATCCATCCGTACATGTTGGAGCTGAATCAGATCTGAGATATGAGAGTGGACAACACATGGAAACACCTTAGCAACCACCTTAGTAACCAAGGTTACAGAGAGCCGTTTATGGGCATGAAACACGGCTCTGCAAGGTAGCAAAAAATGTTGCAAACAAAGCCTTCAGAGCAGGTTGAAGCCCTGACTTTTAACTTGCAGGCAGCATTTCTACATATTTCCCCGTCAAGTTTTGGAACTTTGACCATGTTTAACATCCGACATCAGAACAGGATATAAATAACAGAAAATCACATGAAGCAGAATCCGTCCCCTTTAAAGGTATGGTATGTATGAAACTAGTTTGTACGTCGTGCTGTCTGACCACATTTGAAGGCAAAAGTTTTTACTATACATCTGTTCCAAATGGCTACACTTGAGAGCGGTTTGAAAATCTTGGCATCATATCCTTTACCTGACTAATCTCTCTCCAAAAACTCTGGGCCAGCTTTACTGCAGCTTTTGCAGGTGCAGGCATGGTGAGATGAACATGTGCTGTATTTATCAAACAGACGCAGTTGGCTGCAGTTGCAGTTTGTGTGTCATTTGTGCATCTCTCTCTTCATTTTACATGCTTTTAAGGGGGAGTTGAGCAAATAATAGGAGGAGACTTGTTAACAGAGGTGGATTTATGATTTCTGCTGGATTTACTAACATCACACAACAATTCTCCGCCTCTGAAGAGCGCCTGTAAACATATCACAGATGGGATTTACATGAGACACAATGAAGGTTGTAGTGGAGAAAAGAAATGTGCCATACAGACTTGTATAATGAAAAGGTTTTCTCATTATGAGAGTTTACTTCTTATAACAAGATCATTTTTCTCATTATAACAAGGAAAAACAACAAGATGCTTTTTCATGTTAGAATTATTATATTTTCTCAATATAATGAGAGCAAATACTCATTATAAGGAGAAAGATGTATGAAATAGTAGACTGTATGTATCTCATAAAAATAGCAGTGTGGCTACGTGTGATCGTTTGATCAGGTCTGACTTTCTTTCAGGGTGAACACTGTGATCATGGGGTCAGCATGTGGATATCGTTCACTCTCCGTCTCATATTGGACAAAGAAGCAAAGCAACATTCATGATGAGTTTCTGAAAGCTCATGGAACGTGTTTGTCAAAAAAAAAACACGTATTATTATGAGAAAACTTTATCCTTATAACAAGAAGGTATTTTGTTATAATAAAATACATTTTCTCATTATAAGAAGAAACTTGTTCTTGTTAAAACAACATACTTTTTTGATGAAACAAGAGTTTTCTCAATTTGAAGAAACTAGGCACCTTCTGTTAATTAGTATATAACTTCAAACAATTTATGCAAGATGAAATTCAACTGAAATTCAATTTGATTCAAATTCTTTTTTTTATTAAATTCTATGCCAAATCAGAATTTACATAATTAAAAAATAGGAATACTTATCACCATTACTTATTTTAAATGTATTTGGTTGTGGTGGAAAAACTGCTCCAACTTTTTATTTATTTCTTAATCAAATATCTTTTCTTCCTGTAGAGAAGTTGTCATTGGAAAACAATAATTGTGGACATACTTTATATGATTTTGTTTAATGGACTTTTAACAAAGACATAATTTTGGCTCATTGTATATAATTTAAGTGCTGTTTTTGTTTTTTTTTGTTCATTTTTGTTTTGTTTGGTTGTTTGTTTATTTGTGGCCTGCAGTGGGGCGGCTGATGAAATGTGTGGACAGTATTATATTATCTACAGTTTGATGAAATTGAAAATAATAAATAAATTGCAAAAAAAAAATGTTTTATCGTTTAAACAAGATATTTTCTACATATGTAAGGCATATTTTTACTAAGGGTGGCAGTTCTTTGCTGCTGTATGTCTATAACTAAAAACTGATTATTAGAAACAAAAATGAAGTTATTAATGAACACAATGTAAGGTTACCGTAACACAAACAAACTTAAATTTGACCATCAGTGAAGTGTAAAAATCACTACAGGCTTCAACTAAACTTTTCTTTTTTTGTGAAGACATTTAGTGAACATTACATAAAACACATTTTCATGTCACACTCACTCATTTCTTTATTTTTGTTTTATTAATTGTTTTCATAAATCGTGGGGACGTGTCAGTTCACTCATTAGATACAGTTATCAGTTTTTTCTCCAAGTATGTAATTACATTAATTAGGAACAAACAACCAAAACAAGCAGCTTCGATCTCCAAAAGTGCTCTTGTCTCAAGCAGCCACCCACAGCTAAATAATACCCCACACCTCATTCACACAAAAGAGCCAATTAGTTGTCTGCTGAAGCACATGGACAGGAGGAATGCCAATCCACTGCTGTGATTGGTCTGTAAGCTGCTGTGTCGCTCAGATTGCAGCTGACTGATAACAGATTTACCTGATGGGAGGGGGGGGGGGGGGGGGGGGGGGGGGGCATACCAAGAGCAACACACAATACCTGACCTGCTAACCTTGTGTGGGAGTGTTTGAGCGTCTGTATGACTGTGAGGTCTGATGTTAGGTGTCCTGTGGTTAGGGTCAGACTCAGGGTGAAGGGTTACAGAATGAATTAAGTGTGAAGGGGAATACCAACAGCAAGCAACACGTACCTGCTGAGCTTTTTATGTGTGTGTGTGTGTGTGTGTGTATATAAATGCTGCATCAGAGACAAAAAATCTAACCTTTTACCAGCCTTCATTTACACCTTTGAGAATGAAGCATGACCTTTGTTTTCTTTTTCTGATTACATAATGACTGGAGACACGTGGAGCACTCAACATTTGTAATCTGGGCTGAAATTAAAGTTGGTTATGACTCTATAAAGAGTCAAAAAGAGGTCAAAAAGAGTTAAAAAGGTTAAAAAGTGAAAATTTTTTAGACGTCTAGGTAGCCCCCAAACTCTGGAACGAGTTGCCTCTGCATGTTAGGCTGCCCCCCCACACTGCCTGTTTTTGAATCCCGTCTCAAAACACATCTTTATTCCTTGGCTTTTAACTCAGTATGAGATTTGCCTTTCTTTGTCTTTTTGTCTGTTTAACTGGTCTTTGTTTTTTTATTGTGTTGTTTTACAGCTTTTGCTCTTTTGATTGTACAGCACTTTAGTCAGCTGTTGTTTATAAATGTGCTTAATAAATAAAATTGACTTTGTTTGAATTTGTTAAAGTTGAAAGATTAATTGCTGAAATGCACTTTGAGAGAAGTAATTAAAAGTTGTCAATCTTCAAATCGTTCCTTAATCTTTTAGCTTATGGCTTCAGAGACCAAGGTGCTGATTTACAGACTGTGTACACACAGTGAAAAACTTTGAGTTTTCACTTATTAAGTCTCAAATTACCACAACTGAAGTACACATTCTATGTATTGTATTTTCACTTTATTTTATCTTATTTTTATTAATGTTATCAAGTAGTTTTTATTTTCTATCATGTTACATTAAGTTTTTTACATGCTTTTATGTTCCTTTTGCCTTTTTCATGTGAAACACTTGATGCATGTAATTTATTTTGTTGTAAAGCACTTTGAGCTGCATTTCTTGTATGAATTATTGTGCTATACAAATAATAATAATAATAATAATAATAATCATATCTTTATTATAAATCTTAACCAAACCTTAGCCACAGCGTTATATTTATTCTTCAATAGTGATGTGTAATGTTTTTGGAAGGCGGACAGACGATGATAGAGGCGTCACATCAGAAAACATCTGGGGCCAGATGCATAAACGATGCGTACACCATTTCCCGCACATAAACTGATATTTATAAACACAGAATGTGCGGTGAGAATGTGCACATCTCACGCCTTCTTCAGACCAGACGCACACGTGTTTTTCTAAAGGATCTGAGGCTGATGGAGGTGGAGATGAAATATAAGCTGAGAGAATCTTTTAATAAAACATTGTTCCAGTTCTTCAATGAATGAGATTTAGAACCATGCGTACGCACAGCTTTATAAATCTGACATAAAGAATGCGTCTGCATATTTCTGGCTTTGTGCGTACACACAGTTTTAGTCATGAATCTACACAGACCACGTACTTGTTTTTTATTTTAGAGGACTTGTTGAGTTGATGGTAATCTACTTACAATACATCTACAATGACTGATGTTGAAAAGTTAGAGGAACATACATGTTACTTAAAACTAGGGCTGCAACTAACAATTACTTTATCATTAACATTATCTATTAATCTGATGATTATTTTCTCAATTAATCAATTGGTTGTTTGGTCTATAAAATGTCAGCAAATGGTGAAACATGTCGATCAGTGTTTCTCAAAGCCCAAGATGACATCATCAAATGTCTTGTTTTGTCCACAATCCAAAGATATTCAGTTTATCATAGAGGACTAAAGAAACTGGAAAATATTAAAATCAAGAATTGCAGTCATTAGTTCAGCTGTATCCAGGTGTGAGCTGTTTTTATTGTGTTTTTGTTTTATTTGAATTTATTTTATTTCTCCCTCTGCCCCTCGCTGTTTTATAACAGTTGGAAACCACAGCTGGGAGGTCAGGTATGCAGCAGATTGTAGCTTCTGACTGTGGGGGGGGGGGGGTTCAGCCATTTCATGAGTTTTAATAGTGAGAACAGTGAGAAAAAAATAAACTTCCGTCTATTTTCCTGTTATATATGAGGTGGTGATGCAGTAAAAACATTTAAGAACAAATTTAAAACATCTCATTGAAAACTTTAAAGAAGAACAAGAATGTATCAAGAGGTTTATCTTGTGCGTGCGATGACCCTCGCAGTAAAAAAAAAAAAAAAAAAAGGATGAAGCTTTTGACCTCTGACACCTGATGCTCTGACCCTGAGGTCGGGAGAAAGCTACTCATGTGTTGGAGATTGGCAGGGTCAGGTGGAGGGCAGGACGACACCTGAGAAGGTGGATGAAATCTGAAGCATGGCTGCTCAAAAAGAGAAGAAGGAGCAAGTTGTCTTGATGTTTGAGATGTGGTTTTCAGAAAAGCTGCAGGTTTATTAAAACTTTGAATTGCTGTATTTAATTCTTTCATTCATTCATTTGGCCAGGTCTGATCAATTTATAATGAAATGTTCAATGACATTTTTACTTCAGTCATCAAACTGTCCTCGATGTACTTAGTTGTTTCAATGTGGGAGTTTATTTTTTTTTACATTTTTATTTCATTTGTGGCAATGTAATTTTGGATTTAAATATTTTATTGTTTAGTTTTATGTTGTAAGTCTTGTGTTTGTCTTATAACATCTTGGGACCATGTTGAAAATAAATGTTTCACTTTAAAATGTTAGAATTTGTCTGTAATCCATAATCATATGAGAGACACACAGAGACCAGTGCAACTCAGGTGCCTCCACTCGCTTCAAAAACATAAATAAGACACATAAAAAAGGTCAAATTTTAAGTATGAACTTTAAATGTTGCTGAACGTCACCCTGCAGCTCTGGTGCAGAATGCTGGTGAGGTCAGATATACCACCTTCCTGAACCAGAACTGTCCTGTATTTCAAACTGGGGCACTTCTCAGACTACACACAGACTAAATGTGGTGTTAAATGACAAAATAACGTTCATCTAATAATAATTTGTTTTCACAGTTATGTGTTGTTGAGAAAATTGTTGAAATGGAATGAAATACACTGTCAGTGAACATTTTACTCATACATTCAACAAGACATCTGAATTTAAAGACCAAACGTCATCTGCCCTTCACACCTTCACTGTGTCATTCTGACATTTGTCTGTGCTTTTTAAAACTGTTACGAATCAAAACATAAAACCATGCTCTGATTTTAAGCTGCTTTGATTAAAGGTGAACTGCAGAGATTTTCCACGTCAGCGTGTTTCTAGATGTTCACTGTGCAAAAAGTAGTATAAAGCCTTTTGTGCCTCTTGAGGGAGCTGTGTGAAAGTAGTAGGTAGTAAGAACTGCACATGTATATAATATATTGCTGGCCATGAACGACTATATTTACTCAAATAAAGTATTTTTAAATTAGTTTTATAGGCTGATTATACAGTTGAGAACATTTCCATCATATATTTTGTGCGACGGTGAATAAAAGTGATGCTACACACTAACATTTTGACTGCACTGAATAAATCCTGATCATAAGTAGCGTTAAGCATCACATTAGTTTACTGGGAGTAAACCAGCCATCTGGATAGTTTGCTGGCAAACATGCTACAACATACTCAGGCCACTCCTGAGGCAAATTCAGATGTCAGGCACACATGCAGCAATCAGTGCTTTCCTGTGCTCAGACCACAGCATGGTGCGACGCAAAAACATTCCTAATAACAATCAAAAAGGACTGAGCAGCATTGTTACAGCAAAGTAACTAATGAGCTCATTCAAACTCCTACACAGGTGATTTCAGTCATGGTGGCTGATTAGACCTCTTCTCAGGTAGAAGAGCTGTGCTGCAGATTTTCTGAAGTCATTGTGTACAAAAGTGAATCCCACCCAAAGGTGTGACCACACCAACAGGAGAGTCAGGTAGATGTCAATCGAACATTGTCTGTACACACCCACACAGTCCTGCTGCGCAGCCTAATCAGCCTCTTCACACGATAATCAGCCTCTCCATCAGAATCACCTGTGTGGGAGTGCAGGAGCTTTAAAATCAGTTTGAATATGCTGTAAACTGAATGACCCCTTGTAGTTTGTTGTTTGAGTAATACTCAGTTAGGTGCAGCTCTGATCACACAGAAGTTTTACTACAAAACCATTTAAAGTAGTTTATTAAAACCATTTAAAGTAGTTTATTTGCTGACATGTCTTTGCTTTTCATAGATACTGTAGATCTTCTAAGCCACCTTTACTCAGACTTTACAAGAAGGATATAAGGAATAAGCAGCTCTTTGGTCGTCATTATACGGTGGCTCCTAAGGACAAAACACATACAAAATCACAAACATTAAGAGAAATGCACTCTAAATCCAAAAATGCTACAAGTTGTAAAACATACAAAAGTTAAAAGTAAATACAAACATTAAAGCTGCTATAATCGATATTTTTATAACTCCACAGTCTGATCTGTCAGTGTGTAATGTGTTGGTCGTGGCTCGTAGTGATGAACCTACAGAGAATTATCAGTGACTCTGCAGCTCCCCTCGGCTTTATGGAGCTTTATAGTGAGTTTCAGCTCATTGTTTATCTGTCCGGCTGCAACTTTACTGTTTTGGTTCACAGCGTCATTTTCAGAGAAAAAGCTGTAAAAAGCCACTGTACACTACCTGCTCAGCACCAAACAGCAAACAGACACAGTTAGCTGTAGACTAGCTGGTGAACATAGTGGAGCATTTAGCAGCTAAAGAGCCAGATATTTCCCTCAGGAGTTGGTAGAGAGCAGAAACAGCTAAAAGAGAGTGAATATTGGACTTACATTCACCAGGTGGACAGAAATTATAATGATAAACAAGTTCATTATGTAAAGTTGAAAATGTGGGAAAAACAGAAGCACTCCCATTCATTTGAATAGAGGCAGTGCATCTACGCTGTGGGAGTGGGGGCTCAGCAAACAACTGCAGCGACCGTCCGGCAAGAAGTTGAAGCAGATTCAACTTTTGCCGAAATGCAACCCGACGTCACGCTGCGTTGGCCAGTCACATACATGCAAGCTCACATTCCCGGTGGATTACTTTGTAATGTGAACACCGTATTCGACTGTCTACATCATGATCATCGTGAAAGATAAAACAGTTGCTGCTGTGATAACTTTCCAGAATTGTAAAATCCTGCCTGTGATTTTTACAAACCACTGTATCCTTAAATGCATTAATCTGTAACTCTAACTCGACTTCCTGGATCGTTGTCCCATTGGTACCTCAAATGGCCCCCTGTGCCGTAGTGCCAGATTACCAGATTACTGGATTTGGTCTGAATGCAGCCTTAGTGGTACCTGTAAGCTCAATGAAGGTCTGTTGCCATGGTGCTTTGACAAGTAAATAAAATGGACATAAAAACTTTAAGGCAGAAGTTAAGTACGACTCCCAAGGTGCATTTCAGAAAGAAACTGCCAATCACTGAGCGTTAAAGGACCAGTGTGTAAGATTTAGGGGGATCTATTGGCAGAAATGGAATATAATATCCATAAGTATGTTTTCATTAGTGTATAATCACCTGAAAATAAGAATTGCTGTGTTTTCGTCAGCTTAGAATGAGCCTTTATATCTATATAGGGAGCAGGTCCTCCTGCACGGAGCCCGCCATGTCACTACCATAGGTTCTCCTACATGCTTGAAAGGTGAGGGTGAGGGGAGGGAGGAGTATTCAGTTGGTTGCAATCTGCAACCTCACCACTAGATGCCACTAAATCCTACACACTGGTCCTTCGGTCACATGCGTGGCTAACGGCGGCTGAAGCTAAAGATTACAATGTTGGGAAAACTGATTTTACAATCTGCAGAGTGAATCAGTTCAGTTTTAATTTTTGGGTCACTTTTTGACTCAATTCAGAACCATGGCGCCACATTTTGTTTACAACTTCAGCGACAAAGCGTTTTGAATTCATTACACTCTGATTCGCAGCTAAAAACGTGATTTCTCAGAAACAAAGTTGAAATAATTGAAACTGGTGGTTAGAATATAAACCTATATGGTTGTTACATTGTCCAGAAAAGTCCTTAGTTTCTATGTTCAGTAACATCAAAGAGATTGTTCAAAGAACATTTTGAAATGGGAATACAGAATGAGGAAAAACACTTCAGTAACCAGCGGTAACCATACTCAACTGTATTATAAAACTCAAAGTGGGACAAGACTTGGGACTTGATTAGTGTTTTGTTGTTGTCATCGTATACTTGTTGTTCATTGGTTGACATCAGACAAATCACTGGGCCGCAGAGTGTTTGTCTGTGAACGAGGAGGGGGGTGGCAGGTTACATCAGCGGTCACCGGCATGACAACACAGGCACAGATGACCTTATGGACTCAGCTGGAGAGAAACAAATGCAGAGTAAATGACATTATGAAGAGCTGAAACACAAACCAGATGCGCCCGCCGTATCAGGCGTCTCCTGTAGAGAGACCCCTGTATCAATTGAGCTGAGATTTGCTCTCAGCTTTGGCCAATTTCAAGATGTTAGAATCAATGCAGAGATGTCTTAGACAAAAAACCTGCTGCGATGTTTCAGATTGGTGAATTGTTACCTCCCCACAGGATGAAAGTGTGGATTTGTTACTGGGGAAATCCCTCTGTGCAAGAAATAACACTCGGGGAATCCTTTACTGAGCGGGATCTTGGCTTACCTTCTGAATCAGCGTCATGGGGCCGAAATTATGTCAGACTCTCACATTGTAGTCTGACATTTGGCATTGTGCTGTTCAACTGGCAACATTGTGGTAAATTTTATCTTTCGTGTAAGAACTTTTGCCCTCTCAACCCTGTTTCACTGCACTCTAAAAACACACACATGCCTGTACCCTGTGAACTTTTGTAACTTGCTGCACAGGAAGTGTATAACAAAATAACCTGACAGCAGGAGCCTGTGAGCTTTCTTTTCAGCTCTACGTGAAGTGTCTGCCAGCCACCGTCTACTGTGTACGAGTGTTGAAAATGAAGGCGTGACATTGCAGGTCAGGTTTGATGTGAAAAATCAAATGTGTGATAAAAAAGCAGCAATGGCAATCTGGGATACTGAGATTTACCTCCGCTCCAATGGCTCTTTAAGCAGGGTCACCAGAAGTAAAGCTTCCCCTCTGTTAGTGAAGACTGTCATATCAAAAGACACGCTCAGGCCCTTTTTGTGCTTTACAACGAGATCAAAACACACACACACACACACACACACTTCTGAAAGAAATACTGAATTTAGTTCTCGTTCTGCTCTCCCTCCATGTCCTCTGTTAAACTCGTCATCTGTGCTGCCCCATAAGAAAAGAAATGATAAAGAGCTCCTTTTTTTATTTACTGAATGCAAATCAATTTCCAATATTTTATGCCTCAGCTGCTTTTACGGTTGACCCGGGGGTTGGAGTGAACTGCAGGGGAGAGGCCATTTTGAAGAATTCAATCTGCTTCTCCGTCACTGTTGACATTCAATGTGTCAGCAGAAACACCCCGGGGGACTCTCGTTCTCTGTCTCCTTCTCTTCTTTCTTTTTCAGCTCTTCTACAACCACTGCTCTCTGTTACTCTGCCTCTCTGTCTGTCTGTTTTCTTTCATTGTTACAAGCCTTTCTTCCTCAGTACAGTTTTGCTTCAACTTCTTTTGCTCCCTCCTTTCCTTCCTTTTTTCATTCTTTATTACAAAAGGGAAGAAAAACACAGTACACATCATGCGTACATGTTTTTCTAAAGCGATGTGTGGGTGATGTTATGAGCAGAAGACTTTCTTCTGTGTCTGAACATCGAGGTGGTTCAGCAGGATTTCCTGCATTGGGAGTTTCATCTTGTGGCGACACGTATGGGTCTATTTAAAAAAGATTTTAGTTTAAGTACAGTTGCATGTATAACGGGTTATATCTTCTCAGACAAACAGATTGAATAAATACTATAATTTCTGTAATATTTATTATGGTTTTGTAATTAACAGAAAACAGAATTAAAATATATGTATGGATATTTCAATAATTCATGATATTTTCTTTTTTTTAAGGTGTCAGTACTTGTCTGTTGCTGAGTACTTGAGCCTTGAGCTGAGATAGTGTAAGTAGAATGTGTTGTTGTGACATAGCAAAAGGACAAGTCTGATGTACACTTCTTTGTAGTTGATATAACAAGTTCAGTTCATGGCAGATACATATTGAGAGTAAAATTTCTGTTTTGTCAATTATTTTGAATTACTTATTTTTGCAGGTACACATAGTGATAGTTGCTGTGGTGTGCTGCGTATCAGCAGCTGGAGACAACAACACCAAAGCCACAGGCTTCCCCCAGGACACCACCGCCTGTTAGAAGATTCTCTACATAAGTATTTGTGAGTGGAGCTCATCGTGCCACGTCCACCAAACCCTTCTGAATGGACACTTGTTGGACAGGGCAGAAAGATAATAGGTTGCACACTGTAATTGTGTGGTTGAGACTTTTTGAAAAAAGTGATATTCTCTAAGCAGTTTACCTTAATAATGGTGATAATGCATAACATAATACAAACTATTTCTTATTACAGACAAACCAACCTGGGGAAGCAGGGAAGGGAAACAGTCTTGTGGTGCTCCCAAAAGGAGGATGGTTCAATTTAAACAATTAGGATATGTTTGTTGATTATATATTCATGGTTTGCCTTTTGACAAGACAAACTGTCAGCAATAAACTTTCTGCATTTTATTTCACAAGTGGACGCAACACCAGTAGTGTTGAAGGAGTGTTACATCCCGCTATCACCTGTCAGGTTTAGCAGTGCAATGTTGGATGCGATGGATGAAGTTGTTGCATCGCATCTTTGTAGCCCTGTGGAGTACACAGCTGTTTCAAAAGGCAAAAAGGTAATTTGCATGCAAATTGTATCTGTTGGTTGAGGCCTTCCTGACACACTCTAAATTAATAACAGTCAAGACTGCTTATATTCTCCAAAAAGAGCTATGCTCCAAATATGGCTTCAAAAAGTTTGTTTTTCTTACATTAGAAACCAAATGTGGAACATCAGCAGAAAGCTGAAAGTCATTTTTTAAATGCAATATTTGATTTATTTGAGTAGACAGGCAGCAATGACATGTTTGCATGTTTGTAATATTTAGTAAATAATTGTGAAACAATGAAAAAATAAATGGTTTTATCATTATTATTGTTTAGTTTTTTCCTAGGTGGAGGTGACTTCAAAGCCATCAGCTGCTGTGAAAGTGGTTGTAAAGGAGGAGGTCGGTGCTTTGTGTGAAGGATGTCCCACAAATTTCACAAATGTTTTTTTTGAATGGAGCATGCAAAGCTATTTCACTGTCATTGTTAATGCAGTATAAATTAGGATTAAAAAAACACTTCATTATTATTTTTGCTCATTAATAAATAAATAAATAGTTTTAGTTGGTAGCCTTGATATAGTCTAGGTTGCATCAAGTTTACACATTGAAATGACAACAGACCTCATTTTAGTTTCATTCAATGTGTATGTGTGTAAATAAATTTAACCAAGTGAAAACAAACAAAATGTGTAATACACAGGTATTGACTGTGTATCAATATATAAATTCTGTCCAGTTTTGTCCATATATTATTATGATGATGATGAAAGTTGGTTGCTGAATGTCTTTTTCCCTTCATTGTAGATGCTGAAGAAGGGTTTTCGTATGCAGCGCACACCAAGATCTGTCAAAGGTGAGAACGATGCTGATCCTAATACTTGCATATGTTCAGAAAAATTGCAATTGTCTGTTTTTGCTGGGACAAATTTTAGAGCTGCATCATTGCTTTCTGATGTGAATGCATCGATTGCATGTAGTGTTGTGGGCTCCTGTGTGTACATGGCAAAAGACAGATGTTAATAACTGATGACCCCTGTTTGGGTTTGGGCTGGCTGTGTGATTCACCTGCTGTTCTCCTTTGTTTTACAGGTAAGTCATTTGAGCAACTGGGAACACCTGAGGGCCCCAGTGTTCCCAGGTTAAGTCCTGGCAGCAGTTAACAGGGTGCTCTCTGTTGCTGCTGCTGCTCTGCTCTCTTCCCTTCTCCCTGCAGGCACCTGCTTTTGGTTATGTTGCTGCCTTAGTTTCTTTTATGTTTTTCACCTTACAACATGCACACATTCGCCACTCACGCACACTTTACACTACTGATTATACTGACATCCACACCCCACACTTTATCAGCCCTCTGACTTTAATTTACTTGATTTAATTAAGTAAATACTCTTTGTTAAAACTAAACATGGGGTGTCTTCCTATTTGTTGTGGCCTAAGAGCCAGGTCACAACAAATTGAGGTTTTGGTTGTGCCTCAGGTAGGAGTTGGCACATGGTGTTGATAACGCACGCTGATTAGGTCATTTGGTCCAGCTGCGTGCTTGTTTTGGCTGCGTGTTTTGTTTGTCAGAGCTCCTTCTGTTTATGTCACTCTTACAGCTGCAAAACAGCCATTTGCTTGTAAGTCCAACAGTGACATGTAGAGATTCTGTCAAGACCTTAGCAACTGATGATTTGGGTGTGGGCTCTTCACAAAATGTACCAAAAATTCACCATGTGAGTAGTCCTGTTGCAGGACCAACAGTGAGTTGTAAAGATTCTGATAAAACTTGGGTTCTGGTTCATTGCAAAATGCACCCAAAATTCACCACGTGAGAGGTTCAAAAAGTCAAGATGTAGCAAAAATTAACATTGCCAGAAGTCCAAAGCATTTGAGACCGACAGACAGTAAAGATTCAATCAAGAATATTGCAACTAATGAGTTTGATTTGGGTTCGTCACAAGATCTACCAAAAACTAAGGATGCAAGAGCCAAGCGTAAGGTTTCAATGGGCAACTGTACAAAGAAATTTAAAAATATGATGTTTCTGAAGTTAATTCAGATGTTGAATTTGTCAGTGATGGAATAAATAAAAAAAGCTGTGAACATGTTTCTCAAGCTTTGTGCACACATTTAAATGATGTACCAGTGTCTCCATGTGTTAGTTTGTTATAGCGGCATAGTGGCTGATGAGAACTGTTTTTTTCAAGCCATCTCTCAAGCTGTGAGTGGCACACAGAAGTATCATCAAAAAGTAAGATTTGCTGTTGTAAAAGAGTTGGAATAGAATGCTGCAAAAATATCAAAACATTTTGAGAAGTGAGCATTCCTCAATGGCAGAATACACTAACAACTCCACAAAACAGCTGGGCTACAGAAGTCAAAATACAAGCAACAGCAGATTATTTAGGAGTCAATGTATTTACATTTTATGATGGCGTTGGATAAAATATAGTTGCAACAGTAAGCTTTAGTCAAAACACAGCACCTACTTAGAAAATTGCCATGGAAACCACTATGAGACTGGTTTGTGTTCATGAGCCTGAACTGCAGAGTTGTTATGGCTACTGCAAAGTCAGTACATCTTATTTCAGAGGGTACAATATTAAATCACAAATTAGAGATGAAAACAATGTTCTCTCTTTGGAAAGCAACAAACAGCTTGTTGAGGAACAAATGCAGTTTGGGACTGAACAACAGCATCATAGTGCATTAAAAACAATGCAGAATGACGTGAGGCTGCAATGGAATTAGATTCTGATTAAGTTGTGATGATTCAAGTCGAATGACACTCAAAGTTTGTCCTCCATCTACTGAAATTGCACAAATACTATGCAGTAAATGCAATGTGCCGAGAAGCAGGATATATAAGTACCCACTGTATATGAGTCTGTAGGGGTTATGTGACAGTGATAGTTATTTTAGGTCAATATCTCAAGTGATCTGTGGTTCTCAGAAAGGTGACCGAAAGGTAAGACTTGCTGTTGTTAAGTACACAGTGATAATGATTAAATTTGTAGGGAAAGAATATGTTTCAATATCAGACTATAATAACAAGTCTAAACAAGGCTACAGAAATAGAAATACAAGCATCTACAAATGCATTTGGAGTGGACATTTACATACAGGGCTAAAAGATGACTCAAATATAGTAGCATGAGTACAATGTTGGCAAATGAAGGACGATACTAGAAACATTGTGAGAATAATCATTTTGAGCTGGTACATGATGACAAAGAGGTTTGCTTTGATTTGTGTAATTCATCTGAGAAACAGTACATGTGTAGAAGGAATTCAAAAGTACTGCAAACTGCAGTAGTACTGCAAATATTAGTAATTGTTTTTCTAAGTATTTGAAAAGGAAAAATAAACTCAACAAATGAAATATCAGGAAAATGTGTTGCATAGGGAGAAAGTTACACAAATGTAATAAGGGCTGTGCAATGCTGTGTCAATGGCTGGATACAGCTGGAGGTCAGCTGTGGATTTGTTACACGTCATGATAAGATCAATAAAAGGTGAAATGCCACTTTAATGTGCAACAAACAATTTGGGAGTTCATCCTGTTGGAATAGCTTAGAACATTTGTTGCTTTATATATACCATTTATGAAAATGTTAGCATTACCTGAAGGTGGACAAAACGGAGTACATGGACCAGTGACGTGTTCCAGCAAGTATTGTGCAGACTACCAGTTTGCTGCCCTGTTCTAATATGGAAGGATCTTTGTTTCCTGTAAAACTGAAGCGTAAGTTAACTTATAAAGGGCAATATGGATATCAGTTTGGTGACACTATGCACATAAGGCAAGTGTTGCAATATTTAAAAACGTGTATTATAAAGATGTAGAGTTTAATGAAGCATGGCTAAATGAGTTTTGTAGGTAACATGATAATGGAGGTTTTAGGGAAGGAGAATGATACTAAAGTAGTGAAGCATTTACAGATGTTTGTGAAGATGAGCTTTTGCATGATAGACAGCAACACTGTATGTTCCAGGATACGTGTCTCATGCCTGTTGACATCGGTCAGGAAGTGCCGGATCAATATTTTGATGATATATTGAATCTGGCACCAGCAATAAAGGGAATAACCCTGTTAAATTGCTTTCTGATCATGCAAACGAAGCCAGCTGGTACCAGCAGAATCCACATTGTTGAAGGGAAGATGAATGGAGCCATGTATCAGCATATTCTTAAGAATCTGTTGCCATCAACCAGGACAATGAGGATGAGACGCAGGTGGACCTTCCAACAGGACAACAATCCAAAACACACTGCAAAGGAGACTCTCAACTGGTTCCAGAGAAAGAAAATAAAGGTGTTGGAATGGCCCAGTCAGTCAGCTGACTTGAAGCCAATAGAACATTTATGGAAGGAACTGAAGATAAAGACTCACCAGCGGACCCCCGGAGTCTTCAACATTTGAAGACTGTCTGCTTAGAAGAATGAGCCAAAATCCCCCCGAACACTGTGAGAGATTAGTTTCTTCATACAGGAAACGTCTTTAAGCTGTCATTGCAAACAAAGGCTTCACCACCAAGTATTAACTACATTTCAGTTAGCGTGTTCAATACTTTTTTCCTGTGTCATTCCAATTTAATGCACATAATTTTTATTGATCGGAATGTTATGATCTCTAATTATCTTGTAGAAGTAATCTTTTCTTGCCAGTCGTGTTGCTTTGTTATAGACAGTCATGGCTTCTTTGTATATATTACAGTGAACTGTGAGTCTAGTTTTCCTCCATTTTCTTTCAGCTGCCTGACAGATTCCCTTGATCTCATTAACACTGTTATTGTTTAACTATGGGGAGATTCTGTCAGTCCACCTTTTTAACTTAGCAGATGACAACACATTGTTGAAATTTTCAACCATGTCATTTACAGAGCAGCTGTACGGCTCACATGATCTCATAATATTAGATAACGTTGTTTGAGCCTTCATCATCTAGAAATCTCTTTTGCACCAAAATTTCCCTTTTAGTCATGTTAAGATTATGTTGGCATCAATTGGACTAAATATCACCGATCGTGATCAATAATGTTAGCTGAAGCAGCATCATTAAGAATAGTCGTTTGAAAATTTGCTGGGATGTTACACCACCTTTTTAAAAAAAAAAAAAAAAATTAAATAAAAAAAAAACAAAAAACAAGAATACATCTTTTTCCGAGCATCTGGACTGTCTCCACTTCATTATGATTTATCTGACGTACCTCTTCTACCAAGAGCAGCAACATTTTGTTTCCTTTTCAGCAAACCTCCTGTTATTTTATCCCTGTATATTCATACAGTATAGTAGATTGTTCCTGTTCATTTCTTGTTGTTAATAATAAAAGATTTCATAAAATAAAAAAAAGTGAGAAAATGCTTTAATAAATAAGTGACAACAGTTGCAGAAAGATTGCAGTTGGAAGGTTTGGTGTATGTATGTATAGTATGTGTGTGAGTTACTATTGATTCTATATTAAATCATTTTTATGGAAACAAGCAAATTTAGGATACAAAAACAACAAGAATACAAACACTTGTTAATCTTTCTGTGTTTGTTTGGGAATTTGAGAAATTTGTTCCCAGCGAGGTTTGAATGAAGGCGCTGTGTTAAAGGATGCTGCTTTCTTTCTCTGATCTGACAAGTTCCACTAATGAGACAGTAACAATATCTCTGTAAGTTACTCACACTAGAAAACAAACTGCAGAAGCAAAGTTCACACAAGATACTGACCATCTGCTGTTTGTTGTCACAGGAGTCACCATGAATAAATAAATCTTTAGTCTCACTTAAACTTGCAGGTGCACGCTCATATTTATTGTGTCTCCATACTTTGACTCAGCAAAAGTGTGTGTGTGTGTGTGTGTGTGTGTCTCCATCTGCTTAATGGTAGTAAACAATCCCAGACCCACAGAGAGACGGGGAGACAAAAAAGAGTTTTGTGCAACAAATCTTTGTAGCAACTTAAATTTGTTTTTTTGTGCTCAATTGTGTGTGTGTGTGTGTGTGTGTGTGTGTGTCATGTTCACTGGGCCTCATGTAAGAAGCACTCATACGAACCAATTTGTTCTTAAGCAGCACGTCCCAGTGCTTGAAGAACATTAAGATTTTTCTGAGTTATGAATAAAATTGACAAGCAGTTCAGAGCTGTAGTACAAGTCATGAACAGACTTTCTTCACAGGAGGAAAAACTTGTGACTTACAGTTACATTTTCTAATTGTTTGCTCCTCTAATACGACTGCTGACACTGATAAATGTGTCTGCTGGTTTCTAATTCTTTTCACTCTTTGGGAACATTTTTGTGAATGAAACGTTCACCTCCACATGAACAGGTGACATTCATCAAGCTGAAACCAGAGATTTACAGAAAGTGTGTGGTCTTAAGAGAGTTTGTTGTAACACTCATACAAAAAAAAAAAAAAAAAAAAGTTCTTGCAGGATGCCCAATTTGATTAAGAGTGTGTGTCAAGGTTTCTCTCACCATCAGCGTGCAGACAGCATGTTTAAGAACTCAATTTATAGGTTTCTGAAGTGGGAGTGTTCCCTGGTCATTATGAGAAAGCTTTCCTCTGATAAACAAAGTGGGAGAAAAGGTTGCACAGGGACATGATATACTGTATATTTTTTATTATTTTGTAGGTTTTGGGTACACAAGTCACACTGATTTCTTTTGGGAGTGTTTGTGCTTTAGATTACATTCTTGGCGAGGAGACAATAATATAAAAAGTGACAGACACCGGTGGAATAAGAGCTCAGAGAATCTGGCAGAATACCTTCCTGTTTTCTCGGCAGGGAATAGAAATATGAGGAGGGAGCTCTTGTTGATTAGTTTAGTCAATATGTATACAAATGGATGGAGCAGAGATTAGTGTTAGATCTTTCAGAAACACCCTCGTCTTATCTACACTGCAGGAGATCGACTCTACATGACAACAAACTGCAGGTTAATAAAAGATGGTTTGAGGGAGAAGACAAGCAACAGGAAGAAACCGATAGAACAAAATGTGATGGAGATGCACCATGTTGATTAGTCTACTGCAACACTAATGGGAAGATGATAAGATCACTCCATAACCCAGCAGACTGCAAGAGGATTAGTCCACATGAAGGATGTTGGATCATTTCAAGTCATATTTAGAAGTTTGATGTCAACTGGGTTTCTTTCACGTATCAGACCTGCAAGAAAATGATTCACATAATTGCGATTCTTATCTTTTATGACACAGAATTAACTCACAAATTCAGTCAACATCAGTTAATGATGGTAGATTTATATTGTAGTTCATCTTCAAAAAAGGCAAACGTCTGCAGTTCATTTTATTTTTTTAGTCTCACACTTTTCTCTGCTTTTTTCTGTTGATTAAACACTGACCATCAACACCAGCCAGCTTTCCTGTTGCTTATGTTTCATGTTCCAGTTAAGTGGACAAAAGACATGAATGAATGGTTTGACACGCTGAACTGGAGGAAGAGACTAAATATAGTGCCTGTAGTGCCACCATCCCATATAAAGGGCAGAAGATGTTATTTGGCACTGGAAACTTTTAAAGGAACTTTAGAGAAGCAGGTCAGCAGGCCGGGGTATGTGCAAAGAAAAAAAAAAAGGTGATGTTCATTAACAAAAATATTAATGAAACAGAAACAAAAATGAAGCCAAAGCAAACAAACGAGATCTGCAACCTCACAGCAACTGCTGCCTCCTCCTCCCAACTGACCAGTGACTGGCCTTTTACCTTCTCAGCCTCACCTGACTGGAATGTACCATCTACTCAGGTGACCACAGGGGGAGCTGGACTAATACAATGCTTTCAAAACATACAGAACATTGATGTAGAACTTCTCTGTTACTGCTAAAAATCACAATTTCCTTTGGTAACGCATGTACAGCCACGAGTGCACCAAAACAGTTTTATCCTTCTCACCTCAACTTGACAGATCCTAGTGACTCACTGCTTAGTGCAGCTGATTATGCACACCTGTTGTCACTATCACTACCCTACCACCACAAAACTCACAGCAGGACTGAAGCCCTTCAACAAAATATAACATTGTAAAACACAAACCACCCAAATGAAACCTGTATTATTTGTGTAACGTTACTGATAAACTAACAGAAAAACTGGACTGAAATTAGTGATTTAACACAAAAACACTGGTATGTTGGGAACCAGGGTCCAGTGAAAAGGGAGGGGGGCAAACTTTCTATTTATTCAATTCGGTTTTGAATCAAGAATCGATTCTGAACCAAATCATGACAGGAACTGTCTGACAGTCTAAACTTAAAGTTTAATATAATGTCTTCAGAAGAGAGAGGCGAAGGTATGGAGGAAAAAGGTAACCTTGTCATGATTAGCTGAGTCCAGTATGAATACAAAAGACTGGAGAATGGATTAGTACAAATATCTTTCAGACAATCCTCTGGTAGTTGAGGATGAGGATTAGTATGCATGACAACATGCTAAATTGTAAAGAATGGATCCAGTTCATAAACATGTCTGCTGGTTTGGCAGTGTTTGGCACTCGGACAGAGAAAAGTGGTGAAGTGGAGTTATAGAAATGCAGCTAGGACAGAAGGCGCTCTGTAGATTTAACTGCACATTATAATGTGGGAACGCTGAGAGAAAGAGATAGAGGGACCCTGTGTTGATTAGCTTAGCCCAAATAAATGCCAATTGACGGACAATGGATCGGGATTAGACTTGCAGATCCTTCCAGAAAACCCTCTGAAACTTTCTCTGCCCCTTTATCTCTCCCCTCTTTCATTTGGTCGGGAGGAGATTAGTCCAAATGCCAGCATATAATGTTGATTAGCGTCAACTCACATTCTTTGCACTAGAGTGACTCTGCAGCAGCACCCGGGTAATGCATGTGGATGGATTAGCTAATATATTTTGATTTTTTTTAAAATTTGCTTTCATAACACATGTCAAAAGTCATGTTAATAAACGGCAGCTGAATTGGACTGCACTGGATTGAACTTTCAGCCGTCAAAGAAGTCCAGCAAGTGTTTTCCATCAGACTGAAAGTGTTCTTTTGCCTCCTCAGTCAGACTCTGCTTGCTAGATAATTATTTGCATTGCCTAAAGGGTTGAAGATACATTTAGAATTTTGAAAAAAATGAATCCATTCATTCAGTCAACAACAGCGAGCTCAGAAGTGTCCATCCACTTACACCTGCAATGCGGAACTTTTACATATAAATGACATTACATTCAAGCCCTCGCCAAACACATTCACGCAATGCTGATTAAGTCTATCACTGCCAGATAAATCTCTCTGTATTTCACAGTATACTGGAGTTTTTAATCTGGTCGGCTTTGACATTCCCGTGCTGGCCAGGTGAATGCATACTGCACTGCTCTAAGACTTAAGATACACTTCTGATAGTGAAACAAATCATTTCTCGGGGGTCGTGTGACATTCAAAACAATTGATTCACCGTTTTACAGCTGCAACAGTAGCAACAGAGTCGGCTACAGCGGAGCCTAAGACGTAAGCACGTGTCAACTGTTTTTGTAATTACTCTCACTGACACTGAATGGGGACACAAAAGTTGCACACTCCAGCTTTAAAAAGCTTTTTTTTCATAGTTTTATCCAGAATTTCTGTCTGTTAAGTTTTCAGTTGCTTTCTAAATATCGTTTCATGTCATCATTTGCGTTTGCAGTATATCCTTCCAGAATAAAGTGATGTTTAATGAACAGCCTAAATTGACTGATATTCAAGGAATCCACATCAGCAGCTTTAAAAATAAATCCTTTCTCTAACAAAATAATCAGATTAATAGTGTAACTGTTATACTAAGAAGTTGTTGATACACCCGTTATTGACGTTCACATTTAGTTTATCAACCACAAGCTGAACTTTTTGTCTCTTTTTTTTTTTTCAAGGAGTTCATAACTGGAATGAGCTGGTGCCGCTTCTCAACCACTTCTGCTGGATATTGATAACTCATATAGAAATTTGTACCTTTCAGTTTTCTGCTGAGACCCAGGACTTGATCCTTACATTTGGAATCAGTAAATTTAACAACAAATTGGCCCAGCCTGTGTTCCCGTCCCAGCTGGATCTTTTTAACCTCTACCTCTGGAATTCCAAGTCGCTCCTGCATGAATTCCCTCGCAAGGGCCTCAGACGTTTCGTAAGTTAACTTTCTTCTATTCCCATAATTAATAGGTTATACCTCATACTTCTACACTGGAGGTCCAACAGCGTCATTCTGAGTTTTGCATTTTCATTTGCCACGGTTGTTGTTACATTTTCCAAATTAGCAACGACTTCCTTCAGTGATTTCTGTTCTTTCTTAAGTTCTTCCATGAGAGTGTTTATATACTCCACAGATGGTTTTAGTTCAGACGTCAGACTTTAAGATGTCCAGGTTTTGAAGTTGGTCAGAGATAACATGCAGCGTTTCCTGGTCCTCAGCAGTAAAACCAACATTATCATCCGAGTCACTTCAGGTCAACTGGCTTCGGACTCACTTAGAATCCCGCTTCCACTTTTGGGCTTTGTTCCAGATCTCAGTAGTCCAGAAATGTGAAACCTTTACAGCACGGCAGGAAGTGTATCATACACAGCGTCTGCAAAGAAGCAATGGCAAAGGCCCACCAGATAAATGCTCACCTTTTGTTTTGAGCTTGAACTTCCTCCCCTTCTTTAAGCTTATTGCCGTTGTTATCTTGTTGAATGACAAACCTTCATATAAACCTAATGGAGCATTATTTTCCCAGCCAGTATGTTAAATTTGGGACGAACTGGTTGAATTGCCTCAGCCTTTGTTAATCATGGTGGCCATTTATATTCTTTTCTCTTGATCTCTCTTGACTCCTCTTTGCAAGTTTTTTTTTTGTGAATAATTTCTTTTTTCATTTGAATTGCAAATAACAAACAAAAGGCAGAGGAGTGAAAAAACCTGTAACACGCATGTATGCATATACAGATATACACATACATGCATATACATACAAGCACACAGATAACTAATCAAATACTTTCTTTGCAACTTATTATACTTATACTTAAGATGTCTTGAGCAGTGGACCACACTGGCCCTGGCGATTTGAGTGCAAAGGATGAATAATCTTTGTTTTCTCTTCGTAGAAAGTTGGCTTTCCTGGTGGTTTGTTTAAAACCTGTATGATTGTCTAACTGGAAAAATACCTTCCCAGATCTCAGAATTAAAAAGAACAAGATTATTCCTTACGTGTTTTCTTTACGACCAACAGGTTATTGTAATAATTGATATGTCACAATAATATAATGGGTTCACGTCATGTTTGTTTTCTTACTAACCTTAATGCCTCAGCCTGGCAGACTCACTATAATGTAAATTAAGCTTACACACTGTACTTTACTGATCAGGCTACACGGCTTGGCAGCTTGCCTGAAATCATTCTGCTCAAAGTATTTTAATTTACTCGTTTGAACCACGACAAAGCAGAAAAGTGGGTAATAAATAAAACCAACTGAACATAAGAATACAGCTAATGAAAAGATAGAGATAGGTGCAGGTGTAATTAAAAAAACAGGGTCTCTCACTTCATTACAACTAAGTGGTTGGTAAATCATTTGAATTGTTGTCTAGATTTCTCATTAGTTAGAGTGACTTAATTAATCGTGAATCTTTTATTGCAGGAAAACAGTTTGCTTGCTTTCCTCCAGGTGGAAAAAGCTTCCTGCAGGTGTTTGATTTAAATCCCCATCTAACCACTGAATTCTTTTTTAATAAAGGGAAATAAGTGTCACAAGCCACAGCTGAGCTTCAAATAAAATAAAGTCAGAACAAGCATAAGCACAGATGTAATGAGCACCATGCAGGGTGGATTAGCAGTTATAGAGACTGTTGTGATTCAAAATGTCCTGGAGCAAAACTCCGGATAAGCGTGTGTTAAAATGCAATTACTGACTCTGAGCTGTACATCAAAGTAGATTCTCAGAATAAAAGAGTCCGGTTTGGACCCGGGCAGCTCAGGGGAATCATCACAGCAATCAGCCATGTCATACAAATCATATCATTCCCATATCACAGGAATCATTTAGAAAGAAATTTTCTGTTTTCTTCATCAGGAGAACTAAAGAGTTGTGAAGTGGGAGGTGCGATTTTGGGAGCCCGTGGTTCAGGAAGTCCCCTTAATTTTTCCCACAGTGTTACGTGACTCGCTTCTGTCTCTTCTACAGCTTTTATCGATATGAACCTCTCCTGGTTGAATCATCATTACAAAAGATGAACAACTGTGTTAGAAAATATCTGGTTCTTTGACTAAGAAGTCGAAGTTAGAATATTTTTTTGTTGCACTACCACAAGTGGCTGTTGGGGGAAATTAGCAGGAAAGCTGAGTGGCCGCGCCGTATCCAGCTCTCTTAATACATACATGATTAATTACTGCTCTGATTCATGCCTCTGATTGGCTTCTTGTCCATATCAACAGCAGATGAGGCTCATGGGTATTTTAGTATTTTTAGCCATTGCAGGTAACAGTTGAGATGTTCCTCTTCCTCATATCAATCCTTGTTCTCCTCCTCGCTGCTTCTTCCTCTCCAACTGCCTGCTTTCTCTTCCACTCTCCTCATCAAAAAGTTTACTCCTTCAGTCTTGGAACACATGGCCAGCTCTTGTTGCCAAAACCACTTGATTTATGTCCTCCAAGTCTCACTAGCTGGGAGAAGAAAGAAAGAAAGAAAGAAAGAAAGAAAGAAAGAAAAAAGGATGGAGGGAGGGAAATAAGAGGAAGAGACATCATCGTCTACACTTTGAGGAGACAGACACATGGTGAGAGACAATCCCCTGGTTCTCAAATGAGTCAGATTCCATGAATCACACACACACATAAGGCTGTGCTTATGCTAATGCAATTAAACACTCAGGGAAGGAGGGAACGAGCGCCAGTGAGGGTGCTGCTCTTGCTGATGCTGATGAGCTGAACAGAGAACATTGCATTACCATTACAGATGGGAGATGAGGGGGAGATGAGGGGGGAGGGCTGCAGAGGGGAGAAAAAGAAGACAAGGTTTTCTGAGGGGAGAAAAAGAATGAGTGTGGAGAGAGGCGGGAAACAAAATGAGAAAAGACAGATGGAGACAGAGAGGGAGAGAAAGATGAAGGGAGAGGGAAGAGGAAATAAAGAAGTCTAGCAGAGAAAAAACATGTAAATGTAAAAGAAGAAAGATTCCATTATATCCTGATCAATACATGTATTTGTTAAGTCTTGTTCATGCCTGATTGTGTTTGCAGAGAGCCAGAGGTACTGATGGTATAAGGAGTTGGTCCACACTCACACAAACTTGTTTTTGATTTTGTTCAGACCGACTTTAGTACTGCCTGAAAAAAAAAATGCATTCATAACTTATAATGCCGTTCTGGCCACATCTAACCTGGTTTACCTGGTTAAATAAAGGTTAACTAAAATAAAATTTGAATGAGTCTGTCAGCACAGCAGGATGTCAAAGCTCTGGCCAAGAACCACAAGGTCATCCTGGCTCAACCTTTGCCTGAACACAACGCTACATTATCTGGAAATTTTCTGCACTGGCTAATCAGATATGAGCAAGCACACACTTGCAACCTGCCGTCCCTCCAGGACACTGAGGTGAGCAGACCCCTCCCAGCTCGGACAACTTTTTGAAAGAATCCCCTCCAGCTGGAGGTCTATGAAGACTAAAACCCTTCGCCACAAGAACAGTTTCTTCCCGACTGCAGCTGAACTCATCAATGAGGCTCTTAACACACTTATAGGCACTACATGTTACAGTGACATTAAATCTGTATTATTATTATTATTATTATTTGCACATTGCAAAAATTGTTTATAATATAAACAATCTTTTTTATACTTCCCATTCTCTTCTTAACAGCTCTTTTCACTTTAAATATTTTATAAACTTTATATTGCAAATATCTATTTTATATAGTTTATGATTACTTGACTTTTCTCATACTTTGTATATTTAAGACAAATTTCTTGTATGTGAAAACCTACCTGGCAATAAACCTGTTTCTGACTCTGAATCCAGTATTTATACTGTTAACAGCTGCAGTGTTTCAGTCTCTGATTATTCTTCAAACTCCTCGATCTATTCTTCAAACTGGACTTCCTGGATCATAATTTACTGTCTCCATGGTACCTGAAGCCTCCACCAACGCAGCCCCTTCATTGTCTCGTTAAGGCACTATGAAGCCATGTTTTTACCTGCGGGTCATTGTTTTGTTTGCATTGTGCATGTCCACGTGATACATGTTCATGCCAATGATTTCACACTTCTACACTGATCTACAGGTGGCAGTGAAAATAGTAAACATGGGAGTAAACAAGGATTTATTTCACTGTAATTCCGTCTTCGCCTGCCTCAGCAAGACTTGCCTCGATCGCTTTCAAGTGCTCCAAAATGTTGCTGACCTCAGTTTTGATTTAGTTTGATTTCTTTCCCATCATACTCCGGTTCAAGATGCTTGCGTTCACGTTGCATGGTCAGTGGTCATGGTCATGGTCAGACACCTGCCGACACTTTAGAGAGCTACTGCAGCCCTGCTGTGCATCAGCAGTAGGTGTCTGAGGTCCTCTGATTAGGGTTTGACGGTTGTTCTTCACTCCAGGCTCAAGACTTGAGGTTGTAGCCTGTAAACTTTGGAAAAATCTCCCACTGACTGAAGATCTGTGGAAACTGTAGACATCTTCAAATAGTAGATTTACTTGTTTAGACTTGCTTTTGTTTAGTTTTTGGTATCTTATTTATTTTTATACTTTTTAAGTTTTTAGCATATTTCTCTCTGTCTTTTATTGCTTTTTATTGTCTTTTACTGTTAAGCTATATAAATAAACTTATTAGGGTTAAAATATATTTAAAAATTCAGCAGATCAGAACATACATTCAACATGTTTGTTATGAAACACTGTGACCTGGTGAGAAATACTGAATGTAATGTTTGTTTACAAGAAAACTCCACAGGACATTTTCAACCCTAAAATTTCACAGTTTACCTTGTGTGGATCAACGTTTTATCCTCAATGTGATCATGTGATCAGATTTATGTTATATATATATATATATATATATATATATACATACATGCACACACATTCCAAAAATGTGCTATCCATGCATTTTCTGTCAGAAAACATATCATGAATCTATTTATGTAAAAAAGCACACTCACACAATCATAGATTCTCTCTCCATCTTCCACACACTTCTTTGTAAATACCTCTTATAATGTACTGTTTCTGCAGAAAAAAATACAGATGACAAAATTATACATCACCGCCTCATACATAGTCTGATACAACCACACATTACCTGTTTTTTATATACACACAGACAGACACACCTAACATCAGTGGCAGGGAGGAAAGTAATATAAAAGCAAATCTCCAGACATCATTCTGACTGTATTCAGGCTCACAGAGGCCCCGTTCATCACCCTCATCACTATTGATGGATCTCTACATGAAAATTAGAGGATGCGTCGCTGTCATTTGCTCAAAAGTATTACATCTGCCATTTTTCAGAGATATTACCTATCTTCACTGCCTGCAAGAAACTGGAGTACACACAATTGTGGGGGGGAAAAGTTGATGTTCCCATTTACTGGTTATGTAATTTGTAGATCCTCCTGTGAATGTGTAATTGTGGAAAAAAAAAAAAATTAAAGCAGTGTGGTGCAGAAAGAGCACTCAAGCTCAGCTGCTTTTACAATGGCCCAGTCTCAGGTCATTTCAGCAGTAAGCGCTTTACTGTGAGTTCCTTACCAGTCTTCTTGATTGGATTTGTTAATGTCTCTCCATCACCTGACGCCTGGGCTCCCTCTATATGTTTCTCTTTCCTCCTTAAATGTTTTATTTGAATCTTGAATCGGTTCTCGGTACTTTCTCCTTGTTTGTAATGGTGTCTTTCAACACCATTTCTCCTCGATTCTGTCTCCTCTCTCCTAATTCCTTCACTTACTTTGAAAATATAAAAAGCCTTCCTTTTGTATGGTGTTAATTACATTAATTGTGGACAAACAGCACACAGTGGGAATGCATTAGCAGTAAAACTATCCAATCTATCAAGCTAATGTTACATTAACATTGCTGTATAGTAGACTAAAGCAGCAATACAAGATAAACTGGACGGTTAAAACAACACTAATGTCAATTTGAAAAAGTTTAACTCCACTTTTTTCTGAAGAGTTTTTGCTAGCTATTTACTTTGTGGTCCTTTGTCTGAGGTTATTATTTAATGCCGCACATGTTAATGTCATATATGATACCCTGAACTCTGATCCATCTGTCTCATGGAAGCGGCTCCAGTCTGCCTGCTAGCTTTAGCATGGAGGGTTTCTTTGTTTTAAACAACCATGTAGCACAGGTGAGTGGTGGATTGTTGATCACTCATTGTTAACAGTAACAACTGTCTCCGTGTTTCATACGTGGATACAATGTTCAAATGGCTCCTAGAAGCTACAACAGAAACTGAGGTAGGAAGTTGGTCTGAGCTAACAGCTGTAAAGTGATAGGAAGTTTGCATAAATGCTATTTCAAAATTTGAGAGGTGGGTAAATGGCGTTATGTGCTTTTTAGTCTCCACTGCAGCCCTGCGTATAACTGTAAAAATAATTGGTTTAACGCTTGGGCAGCTGAGATTTGACAGCCCAGCTTTGGAAATATGTGCAATGTGTATGCCAAAGTCAAATTTAGTGCGCAGTTCATACACAGAGTGCTCCAATAATATCTATGGAGACCGATGCGTCTTATATGCACGCGGCTGTTTCAACCTTGCTGATGTGTTCATAAAAGCTTTCCAAAAATTTACAAGATATACCTAGCAAAGAGGTATATGGCTCTGTTAATCTTTACACAGCCTTTTTTTAATTAATTCAATTTTATTAATTAATAAATGTAAGTACAATACTATTAGTCAATTTGTTTGAATCAATTTGCTTTGTTTTGTTAATTTTCATAATATCCAATTACCTACAGTTGGTCTTAATGAAAAACCGTTAGTGTTGGCTAACGTTAGCTAACAGGGTCATTTATAGGCCTGACTGAGCAGCACCTTTGACATTAGTATATCAAAGAATTTTGCTTTTAAGTGGTTGTAGTTAAGTGTGTTCATTTTTGTAAACCAATGCTAACTGACTGTGGAATTTGATGTTTATGCCTGTCATGCATTTGTTTATTTTCCAAGCACAATTCAAAGTTTTTGTCACCAGAAATTAACCTTTAAAATCTTAATTAATGTACAGAATGTCAGGTGAAAGTTTGCACCCCAAACTAGAAGCTGTGCTTCAACTTGGTAATGCATTTCTTAAAGACTTGCAGGCAAGTGGCCTTCATGTCTAGAATATTGTAAAAATTACCAGAGTAATCAGCAAGTTTCAATTCTTCTTGAGTCTTTAATTATACAAGCTCTCTGTAAGGAAAGAAAACCAGGAGTCACAGGGGTATGTGGTGGCAGCGCCGGAGCATCACAAGTGGTGTAAAAGGGATCTAAATGGACAGAAGGTAACTGGGAATACAAGAAAGAATAAGGCATCATCTGCTGGTAAGTGTCCTGTTTTATAAATTAATGTCAGTCTTTATATTACACCTGGGTTAAAATATTGTTGGCCTATACTGTTAATATGTACAACTTTGTGATTATAATACATTATTTTAACAAAAGCTTTAGAGAGACAGAATAAAAAAAAAAGGTTTAACAATTAAAGAGGGCCCAATTTCTTTTTGTTGTTTCTCACCAGGTGCTCATGCAGCTTAAAGTCTCTCTCCCAGTACCTCAACGTCCAACACGTACCTACATGCTGGTAAGTTGAAAGTACAGTTTTTACATTTCGGGTATTACTCACTTTTGTTTAAGTTAATAATTTGCCAAGTAACTGTGTCCTAATGAGACTGTAATGCACTAATAGCCTAGCTGCCACCATAACAATCTTTTCTTTATTTTTTGAAGATTTTACTTTACAGAGGCTGGAGGAGCTTTTACAGGAGGAAGGTAATCCTGATGGCCAACAGCCACCATTATATAGTTGGAGCAAAAGGCAGAGGGAAGTTCAGCAATGCTGGCAACAGTCAAGGCAGCAAAATCTTGACAGCCTGTTGGCAGCCCAGAGCACCACAGACAGATGTTGTAGTCACTGCCACTCAGAAAAAGCTGTCATCTGTTGCCATAAACGTATGCCTGTGGAGTGGTTTTGTGCAGAATGCGACCATACCATCCATAAGCAGCACATACTAAACCACAGGCAAACCATTATTGATGGTTTCTATAAGTACATTCTGCCATCTGAGTCAGTGACTCTTATGGATGGGAAGTCAGCATCTGTGAACATGGTAAGTGTTTCTCTTTAAATTTGTTTTACGTTGGCTATTAATTTTTAATTTCTCTTTTATTTTATGTTTTTACTGCTTTCAGGCCATTATGATCTTCATGTGCCACAAGTTACATGCAGTCACTGTAGGAGTCAGTGGACTCCTGATGTGGCTGATTTTGTAAGGAGTGACTACTGGCCGACCACAGTACAGGCGCACTGTGGGTTACCCACGCCTCTCAGCGAAGGGTAGACATGCTGATCCACTCAGTGTGGCACGTGTGCAGCCCCGGACATCTAAGGGCATCACAGACCTGTTATTGCTCTATCTCCTGTGGCTGAAGGCCACTTGTCCATCTAAGAAGTTGGACGCCGACCGCACGGGGCCGCGTAACTAGTTAGCATGCCGAAGTCTCGTTCGTTATCAGAATTAACCAGACAAATCGCTCCATCAACTAAGATGTTGGTGATGTGTGGTGCATGGCAATGGATATCAGTTTCAGTTTGGAGTATTGTTTTTTAAGTTTAACACAAAATTTCCTGTTTGGTTCCTCAAAGAGGAAGACTTACACTCACTGCTAAGGCTCACAGCTCTAAGATTAAGGTATTTCCCTGAAGAAAAATAAAGAGTGGCCAGTTGTTAAAGAGGATGATAAAAAGAGGATGAGAAACCCAAAAACAAAACAGAAAAAAATCTGAATTGATGGGTAGAACATTAATCACTTTGTGTCACTGTCTTTATTTGCCAGATTAGTGGAAAAGCCCTGTGTGATGAATCCCACTGGACAGCAGCCAGAGAAACCTCCAGGCAGACTAAACAAGTTGGATTAAGAGGGTTTGGAAATTGCTGTTTGTAGGCATGGATTTCTTCTGAAAGGTATCTTTTTGTTTGTTTCTTTTTCTTTCATGTTTTTTTTAATATGAATGTTAAATCCTTCTATATAACCTAGTTTTTAATGTTCAATATGTTCAATGATGATTTATTTCATCCCTGAAGGTTTATCATTATCCGATGTTCCTTCAAAAAGAGTTTCTTGCCTCCAACATTGTTGTCATGGATGTGACCTGTCGGTACTTTCCATATCTTGTAAAAGTGACTGATGTGCTACATTGTGTGAGTCCTCTCAAGGAAATGAAGCTGTGCTTGTCTGAGATGCATGCTAAAGCACACCACACAAAATGTGAGGTAATGTCTTATGAGTGTTAATTCTTTACAAATTTGTAATTGCAAACATTGTAGAAAAGGAACATTATGTCTTAGTCAATAGTCTGAAGCAGCACTTTGATCTGTATTATACATTATATACACAATGTTGCATAACAAGGTGCCCTGAAAAATAAAATCCTTAGGAGTGCAGAACTCTGACCATATTTCTTTTTTTCTAAAAAATCGTATCATTTCATTGTTTTCCACACCAGCAGACTGGTGTATACAGTGCATTTCACACACATTGAATTACTTTAGTTGTTTTTATGTGACAAACAAACCTCTGATTCTGGACCACTGATTAAGAACAAGAACAGTATGAGGGGTTCAAGATGTGCTGTGACCACCAAACGCATGGCCAAGTCAGGTTTGTAAATGTAGATGCCTATTATAGTTTTAGGTTTATAAGTCTGTACAATTGTTTCTGCACTGTAGAAATGATCATAAGATGGCACATTTGGGCCCTAACTAGTAGTAAATTCAATAATTACCTATTTTAGTCGACCTGCAGAAGAAAAACTTGCCACACAATGTGTATTAACTTTCTGATGTGTACACATACCCTGCTAGCATGCCTTTGCCATTTGCCAATTCTATTTTATTTATTTATTTTATATTTCACAGTAAGAACAGAGATGGTAACTTTCCATGCCATGGTGTGGAATGACCACAAGAGGAACAACCTCCACAGAAACTCAAGATACAACGAGGTTTGTTAGGATTTTCTATCAAACAGTTAAATGCTATACGCATTGATCTTATTTAAATGTTGTTGTTTTTGGTTGTGATCAACCTAGGTGGCGGCTGTGGCTCAGGAGGTTGAGTAGGTTCTTTGCTAATCATACACATCTATGGTAGCAAGTATGATGTGTTTGTGTGAAAGGCTGAATGAGAGGCAACATGTAAAGTGCTACATACAAGTCTATATAGATGTGGTACATTTACAGCAACATTAAAATCACAGACAGGTGAAGTGAATGACATTGATTATCTCGTCACCTGTCAAGGTGTGGGATATATTAGGCAGCAGGTGAACATTCAGTTCTTGAAATTGATGTGTTGGAAGCAGGAAAAATGGGCAAACGTAAGGATCTCAGCGACTTTGACAAGGGCCAAATTGTGATGGCTAGACGACCGGGTCAGAGCATCTCCAGCAGATCTTGTGGGGTGTTCCTGGTATGCAGTGGTCAGTACCTACCAAAGTGGTCCAAGGAAGCACAACTGGTGAACCGGCAACAGGATCACAGGCGCCCAAGTCTCACTAATAGTTTGGGGAGCAAAGGCTGGCCCGTCTGGTCCGATCCCACAGAAGAGCCACTGTAGCACAAATTGCTGAAAAAGTAAATGCTGGCTGTGATAGAAAGCTGTTAGAACATACAGTGCATCACAGATTGCTGCAACAACATTAAACAACACCATTAAAACATTAAAAGCACCTATTAGGCAGGTGGTTTTAATGTTGATGCTGATCGGTGTACATCGGAAGATTGTTGTCAGATTTAAACATTGTCTGCTTCGTGTTTGTGAAGCACAGATAATGTGTTGCATCTTTTCTTTATAATTCAGCAGTATGAAATACTGAAGCCATGAAGATGCAGCATATATTTGTGTTGCATCTGAAATGTTTTTTTAATCCTTACAGACATTAAATAACACCCATGAGACAACCGTGACCCTGAACAACATGCAGTGTTGAGATGACATTCTGAAACAGTGGGTAGCTCAGGTCAAGGAGAGAGTCAGTACTGGTAACATTGTGGTTGTTTTATAAAATACATGTTATTTACTGTAGGTGTTTTGTATTGTTTGTAGACTTGAAATTAACAAAATTCTGTGTATGGAGCCCTTATAGCAACATCTCAGCACTGTATAACATCATAACATAATACCATGTGGAGCTGGATAGTATAATAAGATTACTGACTACTTTGTAATATGATTATTCCAGTTAAAACATTAAAGGTGGGTCTTTTGTCTACATATTAAAAGCAATTTTTGATATAAAACAAAGAAAATTAAATACAACTGTACTTAATATTTAGTTCAGTTGGAAGAGTTTTGTTTAACAAGCATGTTCATGCAGTTTGTGGCAATGATCAGTTTCATTCAACATGATACAAGAATCACACAGCATGATAACTTATTTTAACACAAGTACAATTTTTAATAGACTGAATGGTGCATGTTAAAGGTAGACCATATTGTTTGTCTAATGTCTGAACAGTGTAAATCCACAACAGCAAGTAGCCACAAGCTCTATTTAGTTTAGTTTAAACTAGTTTTATGTCAGCTTTTGATGAGCTAATCAAACCTGGATTTGTTCTAGTGTCACAGTGTAACCATTTATGTATTGTTCTTTATACCTCTACATAATAGAAACATGTTTTTGTACATTTCAGTAGGAAATCCTGAGGTCACTTCAGGTGATGTGCCTGGTTTGCAGAGCTCTGTAGAAAGTCTCTTTACCAGCCAGAAGAAACACTATCTGTATCGGCAGTGTTGAACACAACATAAAACAGACACAACGTACATGTTTCGTTCTCCCAGATAAAGAAACGGCTACTTCAAGAGACTGAGAGATACAATCAGCTGCCTGATGGTATCACTGTAGACATGGATTCAGTTGTACAAACACTCTCCACAAAGTCTGAAGAGAGCATGATATGGCCATGGCAGAAGCAGAGTACAGGTATTTCTCTCATAGCTGTTGTTGTTAAAATGTATTTACTATATAATTTATCATTTTGTTGTTATCTGTAATGTCTTTACAGATGGTGTTCACATTCTCACCAAAAAGAGGCTTTTCAACCAGCAGATGCTGCTTTCCAGATTAATCCTCTTAAAGGAAATGATGCAGGACTGTCTCTACATCAGGGACTGCTTGGAAAAGGTCCACTCACTGATGATCACCATAATAAATCCACATTCAGAAAGTAAGTTTAACTCTGCTCTAATATATATTTTTATGTTGTCATATGTACTGTCAGATAATGTAAAAAGCACATCTGAGCTTCAGAAAATTTTGAAAGCATTCAAAGCAAAAAAAAGCAAAAAATTTTGAGTTTCACAGTCATGATTTCAACTTTGAAGTTGCCGTGAACAAGTTATAATCTTGTCATTCTGGTTACTATGATATGACATGATATTATAGCACATATTAAAGTTACTCCCAAAAAGTACAAGGGCAATCTAATAAACATATTAGGCTAGTGAAATCAACTGTCTAATTGATGCAACTGAGCAATCTGCTGAAAAAACTGCCACCATGCCTCTCTCCATCTTTTCCCCTTATTTGTAGTGATACCGTAGAATTGGTATCCAGTTATGCAGCTCTTCGCATTTCAACTGAGCTTTGTAGCCTGCTTTAGCTTATGTTATGTTTTTGCAGCACATTTACTGTATGGTTCAGTCTCAGTGTTTCCAGGAGCTGTTATCATCAGACGAGCTGAGATAAACCTACTGCACACTACCTGCCCAGCAGCACACAGCAAACAGACACATTTAGAGAGTAGCTGAGTGCCAGATATTGTTTTCAGAAGTTGGTAGAGACTAAAGTAGAGCTAAAAGAGTGTGACTCCAAATTATCATGTTGCTTTATAGGTGCTGGATGTTGAAATTGGTGACTGTTTGTTAGCATGTTTCACCAGATTAACCACCATAGACACAGCGTGTTAATGTTGTGTTTACATCATTTACAGTGCCGTTAGTGGCCAAAAAAGTCCATCATTGCAAGTGTCTCTTAAATGTTTCCCTCCTATGTTTAGGTTGTTTGACTGGGTTCTCAGAGGAGGGGTCCAGAGGCTTCATCTGTCTGCTGAAGAGGTGAAGAAGACCTCAGAGGACAGAAAAATATGGTGTTAAACTGCTACAGAGCCATTCTCCATTCTGAGCCAAGTCTTTGGCTGGGGGAAGAGGAGGAGAGGGAAGCAGAGGAAGAAAGGGACTGGCAGCATGACAGCAGCTCTGATACTGAAGAGGACGATGATGATGATGATGATGATGATGGTGCTGGTAACCTAGAGGTGTAAGCATTTTTGGCTGGACCGCACCAGCGGAGCCAACCCTTCACATGGGTTTGTCTCTGACTGAGTGAGTGAGTGAGGGAAGACGTTCACGGTGCATTCAGGTGCACCTTGTAAACTTTGAAATCACTTTTTATGGAAAATGTTTTTAATAATCCAGGATTTACTTGACTACTTGATTACTTGTTTGATTACTATGTTACAGAAATTGGCAGGTTTAGCGGTTATATCCAATTTCAAGTGTTCCTGCATGGTTGACTTACCTGGACTATAGTACCAGGCACACACTGCTTCCATGATCAGCACTCATGTTGATCAAATTATGTGATTCAATGAATGTAAAGGGGGTTTGCATACTTTTACATGTGATTTTCTTTTTGTCCACCTGAACTTACTCATTGGGGTGACAGTAACAGATTTATTTTTTTTATTTTTTACTAAAAAAATACCTTTGGGAAATACCCACCTGGTTTGTCCAACTCTGAAAGCTGAAGTCTCATATAAACTGAACTATAGAAGTCATTTTCTTTCTCATCACTTGCATTGGAAGCTCATGAGGAGGGAATATCGTATATAGGAAGAGTTATCAAAGCAAGCAAAACCTTTTTCAATATGAATATGGGCATCTGAAAATAGTTTAAATATAGACTTGAAAAAGACATTTTTGCTGAAACAAACAAACAAACAAAAGACTTTGAATACATACAAGTCAGTCAACATACAAGACGTGTATAAAGACATTTCAAAAAGCTTCTCAAAACTGAGGATAACCTAATATAACTACAAACAGTATATTCTGTGGTCACTATAAGGTTATACTATTCAAAAGTAAACTTATATGATTTATATTTATGTCAGTTTATACATTCTTTCTACATCTGTAAATTGAATTAGAAGTTGCACTTTTGGTTATTTAAAAAAATTACACAGTGACTTAAAAAGCACTATATAATGTAATACAATGCAACTCTAACAATGTACTATATATGTATACTATTCAGCTTTTGTATACTTAGAATTGATTTACTTTATGGTCATGTTATAGCATAGTTTGTTCATTTTGCCTTACCATGCAGGACATGGAAGCCAGTGGACAAGGACTTCTGTTTGACCCTTGAATAAAAAAGAGGATATGGTTAAAGTCATATAACTGTAAAAACTGTTTTTTAATATACCTACTATATTGTATACAGTGGTATTAGACGGCTACACAACAAAGTCTTGGATTTACCACTGAAATATTAGTGTTTTATGTAATTTCAGTGAACCTATAGCCACTTGGGTCAGGACCATTTTATGAAATACTTTACACCTGCAATGTCAGTCAGTGTAATATAATCATTAGCACACTATACAGTATGGATGCTTCACACTAAAATTCACTTCATGGGCGCCTGGTTATGTTTTAAAATAGGGGAGCAAACTTGGAAAGATAAATATTTGGCGGGAGGGTCTGGGGGTCTTCCTGCATTTCTACACCACCTAACCTCTTGGATTAAGTCAAGAAACAGCCACCTGCACTAGTCTTAGTTAGATTGAGGGTGCTATGAAAACCAAGAATGCATCAAGAACAGTATATAATTGGGTGAATCGGGACAGGAAATGATTATTAGAAGAATGGATATTTCATATTTGAAACTATAAAAACATTATGTAGCCTAAAATGGTAGCAGGTAGTACAAATTTCACGTACCCTCATATTTCCTTGTCCTTCCTTTACGGTATTTTTTCACGGTGATCTGAACAGCAGACACACATTCTGATAAGTTACACAATATATTTTTATCCTATTTATTTCTGGAACATCATAGTCCATGGCAATGGTAACATGTAGTCCACCTGTAAACATCTAAAAGATTAATTACACCATATTGGTTGTTAGTTTTGATTCTTGTAGTGGTCAGTTTACTACTCAAGCCTTAAAGAGGAAAAAACACAGCACATCTTCTTCACACAACTGATAAATCAATCTAGCTAAACGTATTTAAACATAAAACATATGAAACATATGTTTCATATATCTGAAACATGGAAAGAATCTTATCATTGAAAAAGTTGTATAGGAATTAGTATAAGAATTGTTTTCCTTGACACACAATACTGGCACATTGCATTGCCGCCATTATAGTTGTGCATGATTTGATATGTTGTGTCTCAGGACAATAACCTTAAATCAACCCTAAGAGCCATGATTGAAGCACCATTCTCATGGGATCAGGTGACTACCACTCTTGGTCAGCTGTGGTCCTTCAGGCTAAGCTACAGTAAATGGTTATTAGTAAGAGGTAGTAATTTAAGGAACAGGGCACCATAAATAATGATCCCTGACCTCAGGAAAACAGCTTGTTAACATCAAGTAACTTTAAACAATTTCTCAGATCAAAGTCACTGTTGATGTTACTGTATTCTTGTTAAAAATCCTATAATCAAGTGCAACAGTCTGTGTCATGTATTATATATGCTGGAGGTTATTGATTAATCAAATAATATGATCCTCATTTTCTTTTATTCCTGAAGTGCAAGTAAAAGTTCAAATGCTACTTCGTGTCTACTTGGCATAAATCAATTAACAAAAAACGTTATATCATATCCCAAGTATATACTTTTAGATGTAACTTATTCCTGGGCTCAATAATTTTAAAATGTATTAGCTTCAAATAAATAACAACCATAGCATTGTTCCTAGACACCACAGTGATGAGACTGAGTTTAAAAGCACATGATGTCATCGTTAGTTTTTGGAATATTCTGTTTGTCAGTTTGTCAGTTTTGAGAAACCCACAGATGCTGTATACAGTGATGTATCCTCAATTCAAGGTATGCTGGTAGTAAGTCAGTAAAACAAAAATGTAAATAAATTCCACAATATTACACCTAATTAAAAGTCCTTTATCATTAATGTGGAGATAAATTGGATTGTTCTCATCTTTAATTACTGCTGATGAAATTGTGAAGCTAAATCCAGCAGAGTGGTAAATACAGGAGTGTCTGGGCTGATTTTTACTGCCTCTACTCCATCACACTGGAAATGCACATTCATAATGAATGAACGATGTATAACTTCAAACCCTTGTTATATATATATATATATATATATATATATATATATATATATATATATATATATATATATATATATATATATATGCTGTTTTTTGATATATTTGATATTGCTGAGGTAACTCATTCTAACCTAAGATGTGAGCACAAGGTGTGCTGGTTCATGAAAGTAGAGCCTGTCATCTGCATCTTTTCATCTAACAGCTCATTGTGGTTTGTCTGTTTGTACTATACCTGCCTGCAAAGCTGATCTGCTGACCAAACAGCTCTGAATATGTTATGTTGTGCAGACCAGTTTTATTAAAGAATAGCACCACTAACAAAGCTCCATAAACTCTGTGAGACATCCATTGTATTTCCTGTTGCTGCTTCACAGAAAAAAGGCTCCAGGTGGTTTACCCACAGAAAACCTTTAATGCAGAAGTGTTTAGTTTGCATTGGCAGTAACTGAACACAGCATTAATACAAATGTAAGATGATCAAGAGTAAAATAAGGCTGATAACTGAAAGTAGAAACAGTACATAGGAGTGAAACTGAAGTCAGACCCACAGACTTTGACACATTCTGTTCATGTTGCTAATGGTACGGCTTTCCACTAATATATTATTCATAGAAGGATGTTAGAAAGTTTATTCCTTGCTCCAACTTAACCTTTTTGTGTGTAACAGCCCACCTCCACTGTCCACTTTCTTGTTCATGCTCTACACCGTTCTTCGTGGCTTCTTATTCTTGCTCCACTGTTACACTTACTTGTTCATCACACCTTCATCCTGTCCTCTCTCTTTCTCGACATCCTTCTTTGCCTCAGTTTCTTCTGTGCACTCTCTTGTCTTTTACTCCATGTTCTGTTCAGTGACCAACAAACCTCCCTCAATCTGTCCTATTGCTCCTTGAAATTCCTGCTCTGCCTCCACTTCTTCCATCTCTCCGGTCTCACTTTCTCCTCCCTCCCTCTGTCCGGGGATTTCAGGCTCTATCTCCATCTCCGTCCTGTGCTCTCTTTCTTCCTGTTCATTCTCCTCTTCATCTTCTTCTTCTTCTCCTCCCACTGCCTCATTGTTCTCCTCTGCCCTCTCCTGTCTTTGTTCCCTTTCAGGATTCCAAGCTTTCAGTAAAGCAAATGAAAACAGGGGTATATGCTATCCAACATATTAGAACTTACAAAACAATAAAATAAATCATAAAATTTATAATGCACTGCACAAAAACATTATTCAGTAAAACATGGTGCATGTTGCATCTAATAGTCAGAACAACTGAGAATGTTCAAAGACAAATATACAAATACCCTCTAACAAGCCTTCAAAGAGAAGGATCATTTTTTTCAAATATGGCGTGTACCAAGGCAGGCAGGTCAAATGGGCACTGTAGTTGGGCGGTCCATTTATTGCCACCAGGTTTATATTTTGCCTACATGAGGAGGGAGACACCCAAAGGCCTTGAGTTTCTAAAGCTAAAACACAGACAAGAATAATTAGTGAACAGAAAGGTTTTAAAGTCGGACTTAGACCGGTATAAGAGACTATGAATGATACACTAAGAAAACATGTTCCAAGATCAACCTGCAGATTTTCAAAAGTACATAAAAACAACTCTAATAGATTACTTCAGATTTCAAAAGTAATTGAAGTCAGAGTCAGAGAATCTGTGTATAAACTGACATTGCTCTGGTGATTTTCTTCATTTAGTGAATCCCACAGATGCAAAATGAAATAAGTCAGCTGCTGAATCACTGAAAGTTAACAGAACTAGGTGAAGTAGCTGAACCACAGTTTTATTTCCTGGTATATTTTTATAACATGAAAACATGTCAGTATGTCTCTGAAGATACAAATAAGTCTTTCTGAATAATCTTCTTTGGGACTTCAGTCTTTAGTTCTCATAAAACCTGTTACAACAGGACATTAATGTACATCACACTGTACGGTACATATGATATAATTATCTTTGAATTATTGCCTAGCCTTAATAATTATGATTATTGATCCTTAAAAGGTTACTTAAATGTAAGGTGCACAAAACAAATGTATTTCCTTTGTCTTTGTTGTTGTTGTTATTATTATCACTTGCAAGTTTAATCACTGTCCAATTATCATCAAAACTATCACCTTTCCCTAAAAATAATGAAACCAGGCTCACACAGTTTAATGTCACGAGTTTAAGAAGGAAGAGAAGATGCTGTAGTTAGGAAAGACAGACACAATCAATCAATATGAGAGTTATTATTAACAAGCCATGGATGTGATTTTAATTGAGTTCAACATAATTTACTATAAACATTATAATGATGCCTAGAATTCAATTAATCACATATCCACTCAAGCCATTGAGATTGGGGTAGAAAGTAAAGTTATTAAGCAAAATGTAAATACAAAATCATCAGGTATCTCATATGTAAAATGCAAAATAAGGCACACACCATTAAATAATTAATAGACCACCTAGGACATGATGTCTGAACCATCCTAAACATATCTAAGCAAGTCAAAGTGTTGTCATTACCATGTGTTTTCATTAAAACTATACAGATTATCTCAAGTAACCAGTGGCATGTTATCAAACAATGAATCAGTAATGGTCACATCAGGAATGTGATTATAACATTGAACAAATACAGTACACTAAAATACATATTAACAAGTCAATCAAGTGGGTTAAAATTATACATTGTAAAGACAATTAATGGTTCACAAAGAACTTCTTTTTGGATCTAAGCTGACCAGTTAAAGAATGAAAAGAGATGTTGAAGGAAAACAGTGCCGTGGGTTACTGCACATTTTCACCTTGGCACATCTCCTATTTGCACAGTTCATCTTCTCTGAGCAGTGGAGGCACTGACGGGGGGTAGAACCAGGTATTGTGACTGTGAAAACAAAAGCTTTAGTTACTGGCATTGCATAAAAGTTCTAATATGTGAATTTTAACTAAATGCCTTTAAATTATCTGAATTCTCTCAGTAAATTCAGGGGACCATTTATATTTAAAATGTTTGTATCATTTACTTTACTTCAATCTGTCGGTGAAAAACAAAATATTTACCAAAAAAGGAATGCATGTATAAGGTATTTGGCATACCACAAACAGGTTTCTGCCTCACACACTTGACTGTCTCACCCATAAAACTGACCTGAGTCAAGCTCAAACTAGCAGCCAATAAAGTTAACGTTAGAGTCCTTTAATTTCACCGAACACCCCACTGAAAACAGGACCCGTTAAAACAGTGGTGACTGCAATTAAACGTCCGTTCACTGTCAGCTTGCAGCTGCTGTCATTAGCTAAGTCTAATGTTCACCATAAAAGTGGACACAAACTATTAATAAGCTATGAATAAAATGGGTCAGTTGCAGGCAGGTGTGTACTAGCACCGCCATGTTAGCCTTGCCTGGTGTTTCAACCGATCCAAGAGCAGTTTCTACGTAGCACACAACACTTTCTTAGCTAGACAATCTGACGTGAGCAAAGCTAAAGTTAGCCAGAGTCAGCTAGCCAAGCGTCCTTCTTTAGCTGACATAAAACCAAAACTAAATTCTTTGATATACTAATGTCAAAGCTGCTCCTGTCATTAGTCTGGTTAGCAGATGTTAGCCAACTCTAACGCTTTTTCATTAAAGATATAATGTGTAAGAATTGGCCAGAATTTTAAGTTTAAAACATTCCCAAATTAACTAAAATTGTGTGAAGAAAGAACAGTTTTGACATTATCTCAAAGACCTATATATATTGTGTTGCAGAGATATCTACTGAAGTTAGCGTGCTAACCAACTAGCTCTGGCCCGTACTGTCTCGTAATACCACTTTGTACCTGAGGGGCGATAGTGAGTCACTGTAGTGTCCAGTCTGCCCTCAGTCCAACATGAGAGGAAGAAGAAGTAGCGTCAGCAGTTATGGCAGAGCCAGGCTGAATGCTGTTGAAATTTTCACTGCAGGACTGTTAATATGTCACTTTATTATATAAGTTTTAATATTTTTTCCAGGCGAGAAAGTAACCATGTAGACTCCCAATATGTGGTCAGTTATGCAAATAATGCCTATTTGGAAAGTTGAAATATTAGGTTTCTACTGGATTACTGTGTTTTTAAAAGGCAACAGTTAATGAAAAAAATGATGCTGTGTGGCAGAAAAACTGCTGTTTTACCATCAGTGAGTTCTGAGACATTTTATGATTTACACCTACCCATGTGTGTAAATATTTAGTTGTTAGAGTTATGTTGTAACTTAACTCAGTGGTGTAAATGCTTTCTGAACTGTGCAGCTCATTTGTAATTTACCGCTGGCTCTAATGTCGCCGTAACATTTTGATATCTTGACGACAAATTGACAACAGTATTGTAGTTACTGTCTTTTATTAATTGTAAAATTATAGGCAGGCTGTGTGAAGATTAACACAGCCACATACCTCTCGTGTACCTCCTCGTTGCTGGGGATATCTCATCAACTTTCAGAAGGTCTGAGCCTGTCCGAATAAGTCAGCAAGGTCGAATTGTTGTTGTCCTTGTTATATTTGTATTGTCCTTGTCTAACACTCCCTGTCTATCTTTGATAGGGAGCTGTTTGCCTGTGTGTGGGTGACTGAAATGTGTGATCTTGGAGGTGTTGTTACATTGTGCACAGTTACCACAGCGGTATTTCCCATTAGGGAGAGAGCTGAGAAGTGTCTGATTGGCTTGTGCAGGTCTATTCTTACGTGCAAAATTCGCATGTACCAAGTAGTCTCTCAAGTTGCAGCGCTATTTAACCTCCAAGATCACACATTTCAGATATCCACACACAGACAAACAGTTCCCTATCAAAAGTGTGATCACCTGCTCTTCCACACATGTGGTTTACATGCTGCGTTGTCCTTGTGGTTCATCCAATGTAGATAACACCACTAGAAAATTGAAGCAGTGCATCAGTGAACACAAGAGTGCAATACTCAGAAATGACCGTAACTATCCTGCTGCTATGCACTTTAATAATACAAAGCGTGACATCTCTTCCCTATGATTTTACGGTATAGAGAGAGGTGCTGACCATGGCCTGATACTGAAGAGACGTGAAGCTTTTTGGATCTTCACATTACAGATATTGTCTCCTAAAGGTCTTGATGATGAGTTGTCACTTAATGTGCTGCTGTGAATATTAGTTTGAATGGGGCCGCCCAGGACAGATTCCTATTTTATTGTTATAGATTTATAGATTTATCCACTAATGACGATTTCTTCTGTTTCCCAGGTATTGAAGCCCTGTTTGGATGATCTTTGCACATTGTCTTCATGGTGGGAGGTGCCTTCTAATAGGCTAAATACATACAGACTGAGGGACTGATTGCCTGACAGCTCGTTGTCCCTGATTGGCCTCACCTGAGGAGGTGTTTGCTTTATCAGACTGGAGTGTTCTTTGTTCCTCAGCTTTACCTGATGAAGGTCTAAGGACCGAAACGTATCCCTAATAAAGTTTATTGCAAGTAAAGGGACAGTGTGCAGGAATTCTCTCTTCTCTTGAATATAAGTATAAAAATGAAGGTTGAAATAATCACCCATTCAGTCATGGGAGCTTTTCTGAGTGTATGAAAATTGCTTTGAGTGTGATACAACCAATCAGAATTAAGGACTGAATGTACCTATTGTAATAGGAAAACTTTTTCCTAAAGGAGGCGGTTGACTGTCAGTCACATTTAAATGACAACATTGGCAATATTTCCTCCTCCTCCTCACTATTATTTTTTTCTCTGCTGCTCCATTGTTCCCTCCTCTTTCTTCACTACACAAATGCATTTTGTTGAACCCTCAAACATTCAGCTTGTCCCCCTTGCCAAAAATATTAGTTTTTGTAGACTTACGGAAATTTGATGGACAGTTAATTCACAGTGCCGCAAATGCCATTTTAAGGTTATTTCTGTCAACATTATTTCTATTGCCTGCAGAGGTGTCAAGTCGCCGTCACTCAGATAAAATTCAGGTTCTCTGCGGTGACAATAAAACCTTTCTTAAAGTATTGTCATGTATCTGTATCTATCCTTTTTCAACCCAAAATATTGCCAGAAAGTACAATACTTGGAGAAGAAGTTGTAACACACAACAGGCCTCATGCAAGAACATTTTCATATTTTTATCCTAAAACCCTGAGTGTTCTTTGTGAGGTTTGCTCGTATGAGTGTTCCAAGTTGGATTCAACAAATGCTCTTAACTGCCTGCACTTGTCGTAAATCGCTCATTTCAGCCTGATGATTGCCACCTGTTCATGAGTAGATGTGTGTTCGTGAGATGTGATCATTAGCATCATCCACTCCCCTAAAATTGTCATATAAAGCTCAATTTTCTGTTCCATTTGAAGTTGAGTTCCAGTCACAAAAAAGAGTAAAAACGCTGTGTAACTTTAAGTCCTGCTTTCAGAAATCAGATGACAAATGCATAACAAATTGAGGAGTGACAGTAGGAGACATGAAACAATTGAATGAATCCAGCTAACATGTCATCAGAGCAGCTCTGCACTGACAGAAATAAAGAGAGAACGCTTTGACGTGAAGTTAGATGCTAAAAAACATCTTTCTAAAGCAAAGTGCTCTGTGATGTGAGGTGGACAGTCACAGAGGGATTAGAGGAGAATGTCTACAGGTGACGTTACACTGTCACACAGACACCTGCAGGGAGACACTGAGGCAGCTGCCGGAGTGAGAGAAGTTTTGTAGCAACTACTGAAATGTAGAAGTTGCTGTGCAAAAATATGACCATAAAAATCATAAAATCTAAGAAACCTCTCAGTAAATTGGCAGCCATGATGATGAAAATATGGTAGACAGAATATAAATTTTGCATCATATTTAAACTCCAAATTAATTCAGATTAGGACTCAGATTACAATTGTAAATCAAACAAGTGTTTTCTCCCCGGTGAAGAAAGGCAGAGATGATCTATTAATGACACATACGACAGATCTGGACCACTTTTGTTCACGCCTAAGAGAAAATACGAGTACGAGAAAATTGATGAATGCCACAAATGTTCTTAAATCACATTTTAAGAACAAATCTGTTCGTATGGGTGCTTCTTGCATGAGGCCCAATGATGAATTGTCATTAATGACAATAATTGTAGGATTAGTTAAAAAAAGAATATTGTCTTTAGAAAAAAATTAATACTGTATAATTGTGTGCTATTATTTATTGGGGTGACATTTGAGAATAAAAGGCAAAAAGAAGTTAAAGAGAGAGAGAACTAAATTTGAAGAGTAGACACTTAGGTTGAGTATTACCTGAATTGTACATGCAGTAAGAAACTATATGATATATGGTTTTAGGGTTGCACCTAATGATTATTGTTATTATTGTTTAATCTGATGATTCTTTTCTCAATTAAAATACATCTTTTAGTCTATGAAATGTCAAAGGAAAACAAAACGATGTGTGATTGCACTCCCATAACATTGTCGGATAGTTTTTAAAGAAGTATCAAAATGGATGCAGCAGAACCAGAGATGTCATCTTTTTTTTTTTTTTTTGCACACATTCTTCTTACTTGTCAAAACCTGGCGCCTACATTACCCACAACGCAACTCGGCAGCCAATAGTTTTGTTGTAAATCTGTGTACTATGCTAGTAGCTGCTAGTGTCCAGCAGAGATGAGAAGCCGGAGCGTCCCTGTGCCTTTCAGACCTGAACCCAACCCAAGGCAATATTTTTGTTATTATTTCTCCTTCAAAGTGAAAGGGCACGAGGGCTCACCAGCACGAAACATATAATGTTATACAGTAACTTCTACTTGTTGTTTGGTACTGTGGCAACCATAGACTCTATATAAAGATGGATGACATGACACCCCCAAAAGTTAAGCCAAAATATCTGGATCGCCCCCTGGTGTCTGGTTGCAGTATGGGTCATAAATTCCACCCCCTCCATGTTAACAGTTGGGACATGGGCCAAACTAAAAAATCAAAGTGCTCGTCAAGGAAATTTTTCCCAAAGATGGTTTCTGTCATTTTATTTCATTCTTATCATGCTGATGTTAAGTGCTCATTTTTTCTGATAAGTTTGTTTTTAATTAGTTATTTGATGATTTAAAAAGGGGGTGTGATGTCATTATTGACAGCTGCCCTCAAACCTCCATCAGATGCGGCAGACGAGCTGAGTGACCACAGCAGATGCTAATGTACGTTTTCATGTGTGATTCAGTACCAGCTTCAGTTTACCTTCATTGTGGCTTCTGGCCAGGATGGAGGTGTGACGGCTGTCAGTCAAATTGAGGGGGCGTGTCCCGTGGGCCGTCATCTCACCTTCCCCGATTCTGCTGCGCAGACGCTGGTTGCAAATGATGTCACACAAGCAAGATGGCAGCTCCTGAAAATGCAATATTTTGGCTTCACTTTTGCATAGCGACAGGAAGTGGATACATCCAAATGTTACTAAGAGTTGCCAAAATGATCACAACCTGCCAAAAACATTATTTACCTGCAACACTGGATGTTGTCCTTGATGGCTCGTGATTTCCTCCCTTCCTCCAGGGTAACCGCAGGATGCCTCAGTGCAGAGATGGCAATCCTCATCAGTTTATCTGATGACGAAGAAACATAATTAAACTGTACTTAAGCAACGAGAAGAGATTTGATTGTGAGACCATAAACCAGTGAGAAAAGAAAAAACAGATAGAAAAAGGAAGGAGATGGAAGTGTAAAGTGTGGGAGAGAGAGGGAGAATAAAGGTGGTCGGTACACTGTTGGATTAAACCGGTGAATGTTAAATTTAATTGCGTTAAGCTCCATTAAGTTGCCAGGAAGAAAGGAAGCGAGGAGCTCTTGAGAAGAAAAAGGCTTTCTCCCAGAGTTTCCTACTCTTTCCTCTATCCCTCTCAATTAAATAGGTATTTAATGTCTTGAGATTTTATTGGCAGAAACACACACAGGGGGGAAGGAAGTTAAACATGGACGGATGAACACATGCAAAGTTACAGCAAATATTGTAGCCAACAAGAAAAAAACAGACCAGAGCTGAGTTTGTTGAGCATTACTAATTATTGTAGTGTGTAACTCAGATTCACCATCATGTAAACCTCCTTGACTCTCTGGACTGACTGTTCAGTGAGCAGCATGTTCAGTCGACCAATCATGAGACAGACAGAAACATGAATGAGTTGTGAATGTTTGTGCCTAACGACCAATCACTGATCCCCATTTTTTTGTCCTGGGGAACTACTTCTCCTTTATTTTTACTCTAAATAATTTAACTTGACCTTTTTAGTTATATTTATTTCATCAAAACACAGAGTTTACAAGAGGAAGTTTATTCCAGACCATCTCAGTAGAGGTAAATTTACACGCATATAGACGAGACGATAGCAGCCTGAAAGAAAATAATAGTTCATGATAAAACTAGTCAGAAGCAGTTAAGTTTAGTTTGACTATTTTTAAAAATCTTGTATATACTGTGTGTAGTTACTAGCAACCTTTTGAGCAGGTTTTAGCTGTAAATACATACAGAAAAGTACCTGACTGGATGGAAACAGGGATCATTTCTGTTCCTTTCTGATGTTTAGGCATACAGTAGCTGTGCTTTTAGCTTGAATGTTTTGGAGAATGTGGACAGGTTTGAGTACATTAAGGGGGATAACTCATAATTACGAGTTGCTCGTGTGTTACGTTGGAAAAACAGTTGATGACTACTACTTTCTTTTCCATTTCTCTCTTTGTATATAACTTTTACTTGCATCCATTTCTCCGTCATTCTTTCTGCCTACACGTCTCCAACGTTACTTCTTCTTTTCCAGTTTCCCCGGCTGTCTCTTCTTCCAGTTGATTTCTCTCTCCTCTCTGTTACATTTATCTTCTATCTTAAATGTGTCCCATCTTCCTCTCCTTCTCTTTGGCCTCTCTTATTCATTCTGCCCATCCTTCCTCTTACAGTGGTGATAACCAGGCTAATCAGAAGAAGAGGATCTGTGCTGTGTCAGTGGCTTTAGCTCGTCACACTTCACTTGTTCGTCTTCAATTCCTTAAACATACACACACACACTGAAATATACACACTCTCACACACACAAAGGAAGATGCTGAATATAAGAGTGTGTGTGCCCTGGCATGAATTTAACTGAAAGCATCAGAATCAGCATGTGGCCAATTCTTTGTAGGTGGAGCATGAGGACTTAGGGCAGTCGTATAAGTGGAAATGAAAACGATTCATGTACTTTAATGGCCTCAAATTGTTTTATTATATTGTCTGTAATTAGCGGTTTGCTTCCTCATGTTCCCTAGAGCCATAGATAATATGTTAGCAGTCTGGGAGCTGGCAAAGATCTCAGCGTTTTATACTTTTCCACTGATGAATTTGTAAATTTATAAAGACATTGGTTATACTTCGGGCCAAGACTCAAATAGAATATGGTGCCCAGGGTGAAGATATGAATTATATATGAAGACTGCACACCTACCACTGATGAAATGCAGGGGTGAGAGCTGCTAACACTTAAAATATACTGAGATGACTTCAGAAAATGTGTAGATCAGTTTCACTGCACCCAAGTGTATTTATATAGCACTCAACAAAAACAGACAACACAAAATAATAATAAAATGAAATACTTATAAATACATATAAACATACACAAGCACCAACAAGTCCTCCAAATTAAACTCCAGATACATGGTTTGATCATGTGACTCCAGAACGACACATAGGAGCGTTTTCTAATCTGACGCCTTTATTTGGGTAAAATGATCACTTTGTTAAGGTCAGAGAAAAATGTGGTGTGGGTTAAAGTTACTACTTCCTTAAAGTTAGGCCACCTTCGTCGTCATGGCTACAATAATAACCACAGGGTTAAGGTTAGTATGTTATTAATACTGTAGCACTTTGAGATTCACTACGAATACAAAGTGTGTTACCTACAAATTAAACGTATTATTATTATTATTATTATTTATTTTTTAATAGATAATTGATAGAGAAGATCACCAAATTAGAATTTATTCACCAGGTAAGATGAATATCTGAAGCAAATTTCACGGCAATAGTTGATGAGATATTTCCGTCTGGACCAAAGTGGTGGACCGAGCGACAGATGGACACTGTCATCCATAGAGACCAGCGCGGCTAAAATCACATCTTCCACACTGCAGGTCTTCTAACACGTCTCCTCAAACTTAAGAAATATTTTTCAGGAACTCAAAGTTTCAGAAGACGTTCATTAGCATGAGATTAGATTAAGTTCAGATTTAATCTATAACCACAAATCTGATCATTTTGTCATTCTGTCATTTATTTATTTAGTTTTCTTTTTTAAAAGCTACTTTACTAACAGAGTTGGTTTTATCTGTTTTATCATCAAATCTGATGGTTGTATAATTTATGCTGCTTTGTAACAGGTTTTGAAAAGTTCCATATTAAGAATAATATTATTATTATTATTATTATTATTATAAAAACTTAAAATACAATTCATTGGCTTTTTTCAGGTCTTTGGTTCTTGTATGATTTCATACAAAACAAATTATAGGCTTTTTGTAAAAACAATAATGATCATGAATGTAAATATACAGACTTATAACCAAATATTATAAAAATTTTACCTGAATTATTCAAAGTTGATTAAAAATAATGCAAAGCACAATATACTGTATTATTTGGTATTGGTTTTGATGAGAGTATAACTAAACAAGTCATTTCCAACACATTTTTAAGTACAACAACTTTAAATACACATTTTTTCTGGATGAAAATTGGCATCGTTACAGCAACAACAGCACAGCAGGTGATGACGACAGTGGAGGGAGGATTCAAACCAGCAGGTCTTTTGGAGTGATAAGAATATTTTTATTGGTTTCCCTGCATCTTTTTCTCCTCATGAAGCCTTAAATCTTCTTAAATCAAAATCTATTTAGATCATGAATGCACCAAAGAAATTGTTATATCCATGGAATCGCACAATTTGTGTGGTGTTCACTTTCACAAAAAAAGGGGACGCAGGTGAAACACTCCACCCAGGTAACTGTTTGATACAGTTGGCTGCATGAGGGTAAGGTCAGCAGTATAATGAGTGGTAAGCTTAACAGAGTGCTGAAAAAAAACAATGTCTCTAAAGTAAACCTTTGAATAAACATAGTAAAGTCCCTCCTTCTGGACTAGAAGCTTCCCATCTTTGTAGTCCACACCACAGCTGTTATAGTGGCTCCACTGATGGTCTGATTGTCATGAGGAACATCTGGTCCATCTGGAGGAAAAAAGACACAAGAAAATACCAGCATGAAAAGTTTAGCTCAGTTAAAAAGAGAGACTGGTGCCACAGACATTAACATGACAAATGTTGATGAATCAGACAAAATCATACACATTTTTACATAGTTTTATTTATAGATCTATACTGCCTCTAATATATACACTAAATGACTGTGTGAAACACTGTGGATTTTGGGTTTTGGATTTCAGTGTTCATATGGGTACCTGGCTGTTGTTTTAAGGCACAATATACATATACATATATATATATATAAAAATCTGGACCCTGAGGTTAGAGCAGTTGGGAACCACTGTTTTAGCTCCTGAGAGACTATTTTTAAAATCTTTATTGTGGAGAAGAACATTTAAAACACTCTTTTCCAAAGACTGGCCTGTAAAAGCTTCTCATCTTTGGCTACTAATCACTGAATTAAACGCAAGTGCCAAATGAAGAAGCACATCCATCCCATCAAATTTATGCTGGTGCTGGTAGCCTTGGAACTCTTAACTGCTTGAAGGAGGACGACTGCAAACGATCACTTCCTGTCCTTATGCAGACCTTCCTCTCTACCAGGACAGACGATCTTGTTTTCTGACTGCTGATGCAGATTAAATACCTACTGAGGGTGGTGTCCCAAATGTATGTCTTTATGTAGTTCTTGTTTTCACACACACTCCCTCTGTACCCGGTGCATACACACATTAGAGGTACAGTATAGAGGTGATACAAGTCATACCTTTTTCCCTCCTCATTACACTGCCTCAGCTTGAATCCAGCCCCTTGGCGAATCAGGAATGGAAGAGCATACGTCATTTTACAAAATGTAACTGACGTGGAGACAGCTGAGGGAATCTCTCAGTGGGTTATCTGTTCAGTGATGATGGAAAAAAACACCGTGGGCCACTGGGGCAAGTCGTGCTCTTTAAGCATAAACTCTGGCGAATGATAGCAGGTAACAGTATTTCAGTGAAATGTTGCTGCACTACTACAGAATCTAACCACCTAGAAAAAAGCAGCCAGCCTGGCTGTGTGAGAAGTGATTTTGCATCACAGTAGGAGGGTAATAGCTTCCTAACACATTCTTTGACTGTATTCCACTTCACTGACCTGCAGGTGAGACAGTCATTACAAACTCATGGTGTGTAGAAAAAACTTTGCTCAGGCTCACAACTTCTAGTTCCAAATCCTGTTTCATTTCAGGAGATGTATGTATAAACAACATGTTTACATTTGAGATAATGGTGCAGCCATTAAAGTGGACATATTCTGCTTTTTTGTGATTTTCTCTCATTTATATACTGTTATGATGTCGGACGTTAAATGTATGTAAAAATGCTCCCTGTAAGACAAAGTCCAGGTTTCAGCTGCTCTGACGCTTCATTCGCATTGTTCTTTTTACTTTCCTGACGAGATGATGTCAACTCGTCAGGCTTTTCGGCCAATCAGAACAGAGGCTGAACTGAGAGGCTGTCCCGCCGGTCCGGGGATTGAACCAGCAACCTTCTGGTCACAAGCTTCACTAACCACCGCCTATAAGTAAAAGTAAAAATTTCTCAAAGTATAGAATTTGCTCCTCTTTTCTCTCTCACTGTGCAGAATGATGTATGTGCAGAGTTTTTCATGTGATTACACTGAATGTAAATCTGAGTTTAATACGTGTGTGATTTGTGACATCGCAACTATTTTGGAGCCAATCGTGGTCCAGTATTCAGCTTTCACATGTGTGATGTGAAAACTTGAAGCCTCCAGTGCACAAACACTGAGAATGAGTGAGAGACAGTGAAATAGAGACATCTTGTGTCCAGCAGTCTAAGTTTGAAAATTATTATTTTTTTTTTTACGTATTCAGAGATTCTGGATTTTTACATGAAGGAGAAGGAGGAGGTGGTGTTTTAAGGATTTTAAATGAGAAAATTGATTTGTAGATAAACCATATCAAATACAGATTATTAGTAAATTATATGCTTTAAAACATGTCTATAGGGGATCTTTAAAGGGGCAGCAAGACTGTGACCAGAGAGTCGCTGGTTCAATCTGGACTGGCAGGATATATCTAGAGTGGGGAAAGTGAAGAAGCAGCGCTTGCCCCTCCCTCATTACCCCAACTGCTCCAGTGGAGCTGCTCAGTGGCAGCAGATCAGACTGAACAGAACATTAACTCAATGGAGGAGGTGTTTCTAAGTGTTAACATGAGTGCTGGAGCAAACAGTTTGTCAGTGAATGACTGTTATGACTGAATGACTGTGATATTGTATATATATTGACAGTTATATACTGTATATACTGTAATTTAAGATAATTTGACTAGAGTAAGCTGAGAATTTGTGATCATTCAATGATTCTGCTGATAAAATGTTCTGATCCAGTTGTTGGTTAGTCATTGTTTAATATGTAATTGTGAGTTGAGGATGGGGGGGTTGATTGCTCCGCTCTGCGCAATGCTGTGAAGAGGTGACTGTTCAGGACAGACAGATCGAGCGAGAAGGGGAATGAATGTCTGTTCTGTATTTCTTTATTTCACAAAAGTTATGGCAAAGAACCTGCAATGTGTCCGGGTGTTTCATTCATATATATATTTTTTATTTGAATGAAATAATGATTAATAATATAACACCACAAGACAGTACCAGTGAAAGCTAGCTTCAGAGTGTGGTACACCTGTATATTCACCTCCCCCAGCACACACACACACACACACACACACACACACACACACACACACACACACACACACAAAATGAATGTGTGTGTGTGTGTGTGTGTGTGTGTGTGAACTGAGCACCGTGGCAGCACAGGGATGGATAATGTACTTAGCAGAAGCCTGGCTGGCCTTCCTCCAGAGAAACCAGTGGATTTATGGATACACACGCGCACACACACACACACACACACATACACACACATACAAAGACTCACAAAGTCACATATACACTGTATTAGATACAAACACATATACAGAGAAAGAGAGAGTCTCAGCCAAAGCAAGGAAACAGAGAGCAGCATTTGGCAAAGCTTAAGAAAACAATGAAGCATGAACGTTAGGCATGAAGCATAAAACACACACACACACACACACACACACAGATATCAGGAGCTACGTTGTTCCTCTAAAGTTAAGTTAAAGCTGAAATGTGCAAATGTGATTTTGAAATGTAGGTGGTGTTGTTCACAATCTGTGAAATTGATAAAAAAAAATCTTTCTCACATTGTTAAATGATGTACTTCACCACAAACCTCTTTCTGTAACAACAGGCTAGAATGGTTTACTTCATTTTCCAACTTCATGTTTCCCAGCATGCCCTTGGGGGCTCATATATAAAGTGATATATATATATTACATTAATCCCATTCGTAACCCTAAGTTAGCATAATGCACAATATGGTGTCTTGATGTAGAAAAAGTCAAACTAAATGGAAGAAACGCCACAAGGAAAACACAAAAGGCTGTGTTTAGTTCATAATCAAGTTTATTTATCGTCAGTTTAACTCATGTTGAGCTCAGGTGAAGTTATGTAAGGGATAATGCCTGACGAGGTGTCCATTATCAGGAATTAATGGGTGATGAGAAGGTTTCCATGGAGTCCATTAATTCCTAATTATGGACACCTCGAAGGGCATTATTATGCTGCTTATACCATGGTCACTTGCCAAAGAAGACCATTAATTTATATTTTCATGCGTTTCGCAATCAAAATCTAAATTTTTTCACAAGCCATAACTCCGTTTCCCTGGTAACACCTGAGGGTTTGACTAATACCTGGAACAATCATTACCATTCTATAAGGTTCTTATGTAATGGAAACATTGTTCACTACTCCAGTAAATAGAAAGAACCTTAGATACGACTTAGCAACAGGAGATATTTCTAGTCCGCTCAGCTCATAGAACCCTTTACGCTAACGTTATGCTAGCAAGATTCAAAGTTAATAACATTGCATACAGTTGACAAACAGACAGTATGTTTGACAACACCACGAGCTAGCTATCCAGCCATGTCATTGTCCCCAAATCAATATCAAGATTTTCATGAACAAATGATAGACCGTGTTTACTGTCGGCTGCAGCCTGACGTAGCGAGTTGAACAGCGAATAGAATGTAAGACGATCGCTTAAGTATCAGTAAGTTCAGAGGGGCAGTGTACTTCTTGCAGTTTGTGTTACAGTTGCCATCCTGTGGTGTTCAGAGGATGAGGCACTGAAAGACTAGACTCAGTGTTGTAAATAAGATATTCAGATTTTTTTTCATTTACTTTATTTCTAATGTCGAGGTGTCAGCCAGGTGAAATAATTCTTCCTCCTTGTGCCATTTCTCCATTTTCTTTTCAATTTCTCTTTCTTCACCTGCATCCCAGTCATCAAAGTTGTCGTATTTTCCAAATAGGTTAAAAGAAATGTTGAAGTCACTCGTTGTGGTAATTTGTTAGCTTGTTAATATGTTGCAATAAATTGTAAACAGAGGTTTTGCGTCTCTGTTGCTATGGTTACTCATTATAGCCAGTGCATTAATTTAAAACGCTGAACAAACAGTTTCACTGGAACTACTTAGTAGGTATCCATTATCAGGAATTAATGGCCACCCTGCAGCCAATCAGAACAGAGTATTCACCCTGCCCATGGTACAATATCTGATCATGCAGCATCAAGCAGGATGAATTGTTACACTCAGCAGACACGTTATTAGGAACACCTGTGCAATCTAATGCCATAAATTCTACTTTTATGCTTTTAAGCTTATACATTTTCGATTTTGTTGACATTGTCAGGAAGGTGATAATTCTACTTTGTGTTTATTACTGAGGTCATAGTGGGTTGTGGTGTACTGGAGTGCATTATATTGAAAGTGTTCCCAATATTTTGCCCTTCTATTAGGAACACTTCTCAATATAATGCACTGGAGTACACCACCACCTACTATGACCTCAACAATAAACATAACGTAAAATAACTTTGGTGATCCTCTGACTTTTCATCTGGCACCACCTCCAGGTCAAATTTTTAATCTGTCCAACACTTTATGACCAATTAAACCTCAGCTGTACTTTGTGTTTTATGCTAATTATAAAGTGTTCACCTGCTAACATGCTAAACTAAGATGGTAACCATGAACATTACCTGCTAAACATCAACAAGCGTTGTTATTGTTAGCATGTGAGCATGCCAACAGTACCATTTAGTGTAAACAACCACTGTGCCATTACAGCCTCATAGACCTGCTAGACTCTTGTTAACACCTGCCAGCCAATCAGAAGCGACTATTGTCTGTGGGCAAAGCAGAAGTCCAAATAGCATTCAGTAGCTATGATGATATGTGTTAAGTGTACTGACTCTTTAATGCACTGCAGCTGTTTCATTCACATTAGTTTCTTTTTTCTTTCCGTTTGTAAGTTTGTTATAATCAAAGCTGTACATCACAGCTTTGGTTTGTATTTTGTGTGTGAAAATTCACTTGTTGACATGTAGGAGTTTAATGTGCACTCATCAACTTGTTTGGGGAACAAAGTGAGACAGAGCATGACAGAAAGTAATCGTTGGGACAGAAACAGAGTGTGGTAGAAAAAAAAAAAGGCAGACGACAACAGATAAAGAAGAAAGATGGTTAATAATTGCAGTTCTCTTAAAGGATTTGGCAGGCTGATTTCTGTAAAAGCCAAGATAAGCCATCAAGGTCTGGTGTCTCAACTAGACACAAAGAACAGGTGAAAAACTGTGACCAGTTTGGAACAAAAGGTCAGGTGGTGGTTCAGACTATAAAAGTGGTTCTTAAAATGAGTTTTGTGGATGCCTAGTGATGGATACTTTAGAAAACTGAGGGCAATGTTGGCCTTAATTGTTTTTTCAAAATTGACAGACTGGCTGAAAATTCTTGGTACAGAATGTGAATGAGTTATTCTCTCCGTTCCCTCACTATGTACTTTTGAGGTGCCCCTGGGCAAGGCACTTAACCCCCAGCTGCTTCAGCAAAACTACTCAGTATTCAACAGTGAATCCTGAGGTTGTTCTGTGGAAACTTTGAATGAATGTGAAGCAGGAAGAGAGCAGACATGTTCAGAAAAAAAACTTTTAAAAAACCTGCAAAACCCTCCTATATGTAAACTTGAGGTAAACGAGCCTGACATCAAGAAAACGTCAGCACTGGTTGTTTCTTCAGACTTTTTAACCCTTTCCACGCAAGGGATGCAATTCATACTCCTTAATCTTGACATCATAATTCTGTCAAACCAGAACACACAGAAATTTTAACCAACCCTTTACAAAGATGTCAGTTTCTCCACTATCTGTTGAAGAGGACATATTCTGCTTTTTGTGATTTTCTGAAGTCATTGTTCTGATGTTAGATGTTAAACATGGTCAAAGTTCCAAAACTTGAGGGTAACGTATATAAAAATGCTCCCAGCAAGACAAAGTCCAGGTTTCACCCTGCTCTGAACGCTTTGCAATGTTCTTTTTACTTTCCCACTGAGCTGATGTTGTGCATGTCCATGAACGCATTCTGTAATCTTTGTTGCTGAGGTTTTTCACGTTGTCCACTCTCATATGTCAGATCTGATTCAGCTCAAATATGTTTGGAAAAGGTTCCCTTTGGAGTAAAGAAGGAGAAAAAGAAGTGAAATCCTGCTACTATAGTTTGTTTACGTAGCCTCCGGAGCCGGAGGAAGCTTCCTGAAGCTGACCAATCAGAACAGAGCGGGCTCATCAGGAGGGGGGCCTTAAAGAGACAGGAGCTAAAACGGCCTGTTTCAGACAGAGGCTGAACTGAGGGGCTGCATAAAGGGCCAGTATAAGATAAATAAGGAGTTTAAGAGTATTCCAGTGGAGCCCCAGAATATAAATACAGACCTGCAAATGTGCAGAATATGTCCTCTTTAGATAGGCATCAGTGAATCCACTTTGAAGTCTCTTTATAACCCGTCACAGCCTTAAGCATCTGGGGGCCCGTTTCAGCAGCTAATGTGTTTGTGCTGGATTGAAAAGTTCTACACATAAAGACAAAAAAGTATGAAACTGCAATTTGCATTTTTAGTTTAGTTTAGTTCCATAAAAGGTCTCCTAGAGTATAGCATTTCTGCATAAACTAACTTGAGGAATTAAAAAAAAAAAAAAAGGGTTTAAAAGCTGAATAAAAGGTTACAAAATCAAAAATCTCTTTGCAAACAGCAAATAAAACCCATTATCTACAGTGTATTATCCATAATATATACAGTAAACCTAATTGTGTGTCACTTCAATCTTACACATGCAGACATGGGACATTAATTCACTTAATAAAGAAAACTATTATTTGTGTTAAAAATTCCAAACTGTTTTATTATTCATCCAGAAATAAAGAATATGAAGTTGAAGGATTTTGATTTTAGTCACATTTAGCAGTGACTAAAATCTGAAGCACCTAAATTCCGTGTTCATTTTCGAAAAGGCAAAAACAAAATAAATCTAATTCAGATTAGCTTCAGAGCTCTCAGACTGTGCTCCGTCTTATCGCTACGCTGATTAAAGAGTTTGTTTTATGCCATTGGTCATTCTAGTAACGAGGTGTTAATTTTATTCAACTCTGAGGTGTCTGCTTCATGCTGTGTATTTCTGTCTTTCTCCGATTTTTCTGCAGCCTTGCACACGCGTGCACACAGACACACACACAGAGACACACACACACTAATTCCACTTCACACACATGCTCACATTAGCATACACATTGCCACCACCAAGTCAGGCTTACTTGAAAACATCTTTTAAGAATGTTAAGAAGTGCCCTGTTAGCCTGGGGAGAGGATAAAGGCTGTTAGATTATTCAGGGCACTTGGCCTTTCAAATGGTACACTTGAGTTGGGTTTTACTCAGCCTTGATTTCCTCATGCTTTGATTTGTCTTTGCCTTGTGTTTCTCTGGCCTCATTTGCCTCTGCTGGTCTAATTTTTTTTTTGTTTTCTTGACTTTCACAGAATTTTTCACAGGGACTTTAAAAGAGACCTGCCATGTAGCCATACACCCCCTTTTTGTAGTGTAAAATATGTTTTATTTATTTATTATTTTATTTATGAAAAATTAAATTTTTTACAGCACAAAAACAAAAACAAATAGACATGACAGAGTAAAACAAAATAAAACAAACTACCAGCTCACAGAAAAAAAGTGCACATATGCATGTCAATCCGTACCATGACTAAAATGTCCACAAGTGGATTGAGGGTCAGAAATAGAGGCCATGGAACCAAGACCAAGTGAGGTCGAGGAAGGCCCAAGACGAAGACTAGAAAACTGAAATCCTGGCAGATCAAAGCATAATACAATACAATACAGTACAATACTGTTCCTCCTAATATGTTCAATAAAGGATCCCCAGATCTTAAGAAACTTGAGGTGGGCATTGAACAGAGTATATAGAATTTCTTCAAGGTACAGACAAGATACCGGCAGATGCTTGTGTACCTGCCAGAAGCTCTTTCAGAAATTAACTTTTAATCAAGATTTTATCCTGTTTTTAAACCACATTTTTACAATACACTCTTCAAATTTGGTCATTTTTAACTATACCTCAATTGAATGCTTGTTTTTAAGAACTGTTATCTACTAATGTGATGGCTGTGTGTGAGTCTTGCCATCTTACCTAATTAAAGTTGAAGAACAACATCTCCTGTCTAGAGGCTGAACTCATACAGAAGGACAAGCTTGTCCTGGAGTTCTCGGCTGTCGCTACTGCTCAGGCTAAACAACTTGCTGTCCTGTGTTCCTCTGGCTGCGATGTCCGGGACATGACCAGTCCAACCCACTCCCCTGACTGTTCAGCTCTGGCACGGGTGGATAATGACACCACCATCCCATGGTCCTGCTCCATCACCACTGGGGCTCCAGGGGCTGCCCCTGGTCAGGCTGAAGATTCCTGGATCCTCCTGGGAGCTAAACCCAAAGCTCCAGCCAGCTCTACCCTCTGTATTGAGACTGCAGAAGGTTGGTCTCTTGTTGGCGGGGGTAAACACGGTGGCAAGCGGTCTTACCACTCTCAACAACCTCAGAGGATCCAGCTTGGATTTGCAGGATTTCCCCTCATTGGCCGTTCAGTTCCCTACACACAGGCAGATGCTGGCTTCACATCCTCGCCCCGGGCCAGAGACAGGCTCCTCTCTGCTGCCTTTGCACCTGACACCAGACTGCTTTCGTGCCATCCATCGGGGGAGGAGTGGAGCTCCGCCACCTGCTCTATGCTGATCTGGGCAGGCTGGTGCAGTGCACGCCAAGCACAGTGCCGGGTTCAGCTCCACTGGTGCAGCTCCCTCCCATAGTTGGAGAGAGCAGCCAGCGGTGACTCACCAGGCTGCTGCAGATCACCAGGCTGCTGCTAATGCCACTTCTCCACAACGTCCCCATAAGCCTCCAACAACGCTAATAATTGGAGACTGGATTATCAGAAACGTGAGAGTTAGAAAGGTTCATACTCTCTGTTTCCTCGGCGCCACAGTGCTTGACATTACAAAGTGCCGAACATAATAAAATCCCACCCTGAAGTAGATAACATTATCATTCATGTCTGCAAAAATGACATTCCCAAGCAGCAGTCCAAACTGTTAAAGCGTGATTTCGCCCACCTGTTTAACATCCGCAAATCATTCAAAGGTAAAATCCATATTTCGGGACCAATCCCCACATATGGCTGTGGAATGGGGCGTTCCAGCAGGCTGATTAGTGTGAACACCTGGCTGTGCTCTGCTTGTGATGCTCTCAGTGTGGATTTTATCGATAATTTTAACATCTTTTTGGCCCAAATGGTCTCCATCCGAACAAAGCTGAAGTTCGGATGCTGGAGTCCTCCGTTCAGGCGCTCCTTACAGAAACCAACCCTGCCATCCCACTTTTGTGACCAGAAATGACCGGTTCGTCAGAGACTGATGTTCCTCAGGTATCAGTCCCTATCTGTTTGGTTCCACATCTAAAACTGGTAACTTTTCTATTGGACTCGGACCAGACACAGACATTTTCAACATCCCTGTGATAATTAAAACATCCCTTAAAGATGCCCTATGATATTTGCAGTCAAACAATCTGGTGCATGTCCCAGGAACGTCATTACTGTTAATGTCCAGCCTCAAAATTGCCTGAAGCTCTTCCCGCTCTTAAGTCGGCTACTTCTGGGTGTTCTTCACTCGTCACTTCAGACACTAGATCCACAGGTTTTTAAGACTAGAAGTGCTTTTAGTTTCTTACATCTAAATATACGTAGTTTACTAAGTCATAACAAATATGATCATTTAAATATCCTATTATCTCAAACTCATCCTGATGTTATGATTTTAACAGAGAACTGACTTGAAAGAAGAGATAATCAAACTGTTTCTTTTAGTAGTTTTAACATTTTCAGAGCAGATAGAGCTGGTTAAGGAGGTGGTTTGGCAATATATGTAAAATCATCTCTCTGTACTTGAGCTGACTTCAGTCTCAATTCCTAAATATTTTTAATTTATTTCCTCGAAAATTGATCAGGGGCATAATAATTTAGTAATAATAATTGGTGTCTACAGACCTCCTTCTGCCCCTTCAGAAGCCCAAGAAAAATTGGGTGAATTATTTGCACCATTGATTGATTATGAGGTGATTATCCTTGGTGATCTCAATTTAGACTGGCTTACCTCTGCATCTAATAATCTTAAATAACTTTTTTACAATTTTAATTTTACACATCTTATTTCACATCCCACTCGCCCCAACCTGAAGGATTCCTCCAAGTCAGGCTTAATTGCATTAAAATTAACAAACAACCAGAGAAATACCCTGTCTGTGGTGTTTTTGACCTTGGTGTTAGTGACCATTGCCTGATTGTTTGCATTAGAAATGTGAAACAGACACACACAGTGGTCAGAATAAACTTAAAAATGTAATGACCAGGCCTTTCTACATGACCTTTACTCCAGTCCAGTTGCTGACACTCTCAAAATCCCTGATCCTGAACTAGCTTTAAGTTATTTTACCTCAGTTTTAGATAAGCATGCACCTTTTTAAAAAGACAAGAACAAAATGTAGCTCCACTCCCTGGTAAACTGCTGAGCTTTCTACCTTATTTTATTCCAGAAACAAAGCATGGGCTCTGGCTAGACGCACCAAAGACCCTTGTCATTGGCTTGCCATTAGAAAGTTGAGGAGTAAGTGCACTGCTGCTGTCAGAAAAGCCAAAACTGACTATTATCTGTGCTCTTTTATTAATTCCTCTTATAACCCCTGTACATTATGTCAAATCTAGTCAAATCTCTACCTGCCTATTTAGTAATGGCTTTACTCAGATAATTGATAGCCATGAAATTTAAGTTGTTTTTAACAATGATTTTGCTGCATCTTGTCATTATTATTTGACAGTCTTAGTGTTGGTCCCAATGTGTGGCAGAACATAGGTCATCCTTCCTTAATACTACTACTGAAGGAAAACCACTCCTTTAGCTTATCTCCTGTCTCCAGTAGGATTATAGCTGATGCCTTATGCAATATTGATGGACGAAAATCAAGGGTGATGACAAACTGGAGCCATTTGCTTTGAAATCCTCAGCACAGCTAATTTCTGAATATATAAGTCATATTTTCATAGCATTACCTCTGGCATCATTCCTACAGTTTGGACGACTGCCTATGTTCTTCCTTCCCATAAAGCTGGTAGCAAATCTGAATGAAATAATTATTGTCCAATCTCAAAACTATCTTCTGTTGCAAAAATACTTGAGTCACTTGTTAATGAACAGCTGAAATCACTTCATCCACACATTCCATATTAACTCCACTTTAGTCTGGCTTCAGGCCTAAGCATAGCACTACTTCTGCTCCTTCTTTAGTTATTAACCATATAGTCTCAGCATTACGTAACAAAAACACTGCTGCTCTTTTTTATTGATTTAACTAAAGCTTTTGATACAGTTGATCACTCTCTGCTTTTATGACTTTCTTCTTTGGGTTTTGACAATGCCAGCTGCCTGTGGTTTCAGAATTATCTTCCTGATGGGTCGCATTGTGTCAAGATATTTAATCCTCTTTTCTCACCATTACAAAGGGAGTTCCCCAAGGTTCTGTCCTTGGACCAGTTTTATTCACTATTTATATAAACAATCTTACTTCTTCATTGTACAATTATAACTTCCATCTATACACTATCACTGAAAATCACAGACTGTGGTTATACTGGGCAGCTTCCAGGTATGAATGTGTAACTGTATGAATGTGATCAGGGCTTTCCTGGAAAAGAGAGCATTGCTCTCAGTGAAAATTACCCTAATAAATAAAGGTTAAAAAAAGGTTTATTTATAAAGCTATTTTACAAAAATGTTGCCTAATTGTCAATTCCTACACTTTTACTTTTTAGCACTGTTAATTTTACCTTCTTTTAATTCATATAGCCATGTATTCTTCTTTTATTGATATTTGATTTTAGTTGTGTCTGCATTTATTGTCTGTACCTTGGCACCATTGAAAATGAGGGTTCCCATCAATGTGTTTTCTGAGGTTTTAAATAAATAAAATGATTTAATGATGATGATGAAACCATGTCATGTTTTAAAGCAAGGGAGGGAAACTGATTTCCACTGTCTCAGGATAACCTTTTTTGCTATGACCATACCAAACATGAGGGCTTGTTGTAATGCTGGGGGAAGAGTCAAAGAGCAGTTGGAGCAACCCAATATCACAGAAAGACTGTCAAGGATTAGCTGTCTGCTGTATATGTCATAGTACAAATAAAAAATGTCATCCTAGAAACTCTTGAGCTTAGGGCAAGACCAGAAAAGATGACCTATAGGGTCCCGTCACCCAACTTACACTTATCACAGGTAGCAGAGACGCAAGGAAAGATTTTGTTCAGGTTGGTCTTGGAAAGGTGCAGCCAATGGATGACTATAAACTGAATGAGTTGAAGTCTAGCATTGATTGAACATGCTTTGATCCCATCTAACCCTTTCACCCATGACTCATCCGAAATCTCCTCACCAGTATCTTTAATCCATGCCTCTTTAATGTGGAGAGAAGGGGTTTCCAGAGAAAAAAAACTGTGAAATTAAATGTTTGGAGGTAGGAATTCTAGTCATAAGGTCATAAAAGTTGTGTTGTTTGGGCATCATATCGAAGTGAGGTAGGGACTGCCTGACAAAATGTATAATTTACAGATACTGAAAAGTGACCAGGAGGGAGATCAAATTTCACCTGAAGTTGAGCGAAAGATGCAAAACGGTTGTTAATATATAGATAAATAGACCAATGTGAAAAAACATCTATCAAGCCTGGTTTAAAACAGGGGTTCTGACATATAGGAGCATAAATGGACAATTCTGAGAGACTCAGCACGCAATTGATTTGCCTTAGAAGCTTAAATGAGTTACGCAAAATAAAATCATCCTTCAGATGGTTGATTTGGTTTAGAAAATAAAATGGCCATTAAGGAGGCTCCAAGTGATGCTGCATTACAAGACTCAATCTCTGGCCATCTGGGACAGAGGCTGCGCCTGTCTGGCTCTACGGTGCAGCAAGAGCGGGGAGACCTATCATGATCAGTCAAAACAAAGGATTTGGGACAAGCATAAAGCATTCTTAACAGAGTCATAAACTTCTTCCAAAGAAATATCAGCACAGTAGAGTAGCTTAGTAGAGTACATTATATTTAACAAACACCAAATGTTAGAGAAGGGGAATCTATCCGGAATGAAACCTGTTGTTAATCCAGGGTGGATTAATGTACCAATGTGTTCGTTTAATCAGTTTGTCAAAACTTTTGCAATAATCTTTTGATCACTGTTTAGGAAGCTTAAAGGACCATAGCATGCAACATTAGTGTCACCCCTGTCTTTTTTCAAGAGAAGACAGATTAGACAGAAGATAGAAGTATTAGAAGAAATTCCATCTTTCAAAGAACAATTTAACATCCGGAGTAAAAGGGGGACAATTATGTCTATGTGGACTTTAGAAAATTCTGTTCCAAACCCATCAGGGCCACAGGCCTTGTCATTAGGAAAGGAATACATGGCAGTTTTGATTTCTTCCAGCATGAAGTCAGAATCCATTTCCTGCCTCACAGCTTCACCAAAAACTGGAGTGTTTAGTGCATTAAGAAAATCAGTAACATCCACACCAGGCTTTAGACTTGGAGATACATAATTGACTGTAAAAGCTAAAAAAAATGTGTCATTGATCAGCTTGGGATCAGTTCAGCTGTCCAGTAGGAGAGGAAATTTTATGTATTGCCTAGTCAGCTTGCACACCTTCTAACTGCCTAGTGAGCAATTTATCAGCTTTATCCCCTAACTCAAAATGCGTTTGTTTGAGTTTACGAATATAGTTTCCAACCTGTTCCCCAAGAATATGGTTGCACTCACACTTTATTTTCAAGAGAGCATTGAGGGTGTCTTCAGAGTTTGAGTTTTGTTAAGTGTCCTCTAATGCAGAGAGCCCAGCCTCGATGTCAGATAGACGCCTCAGTCTGGCTCTTTTACTAGATGATTGGTTCAAGATGATGTGACCCCTCATTACAACTTTGAAGGACTCCCAAAGAATTGAATGAGACTGCACCATTATCTATGATAATCAGGAAATCTGAGATTTTGGCTGATATATAATCAAGAAAAGATTTATCTGAATGTAGAGAAGGTTATATTTCCAAATTTAGTGACGTACATGGAGATTGAAATTAATTTTCATTGAGAGAGGGGCATGATTGGAAATTAGAATACTATGTTGAACTGATTGCGTTTGAGATTAGTTTAGAGTCAACTAGAAAATAATCAATTCTGGAAAAGCTAGCATGTACATGAGAAAAAATGAATATTGTCTCTGTGAAGGGTGCTGAAGCCTCCAGTCTAGTGATTTCACAAGGTTATTAAGAACTGAGATGGATTTTACTGGTGGGGCTACTTTAGATGAAGATCTGTCCAATCGGGGGTCAAAATAGCAGTTAAAATACCCACCAATAATTATATTATAATTATTGTGCTCAGCAACAAGATTAAAACCTTAACAGAAAAAATCAGGGCTAAAAGAGAGTTAATTGCACAGCTGACAAGAACATATCTCCCACCTGGGTCAGTGATGATGGACTTTAATACAAATGAAATAGTTTTGCAGATAAGAATGGAAACCCCTCTCGCCTTGGAAGAGAAGGCTTGGTACACTTGTGACACCCATAGACATCTCAAGTGCCTCTCTTCTGTTGGTTGGATGTGGGTGTCCTGTAAAAAAAATATCATCAGATGACAGGGATTATAACAAGAGCCTCACCAAGACCTCTGCAGTTACAGGAAGTAAAAGTGATGGGACTCATTCCAAATTTTATTTCAAACATGTTAAAATAAAAAACAAACTGAAATATATATAAGCAAGAAAACAAAACAAACAAAATCATCAGCAAACATATATATCAAAATCCCAGTAAACAATTCAAATAATCCCAGTAAACAATGCAACAATAAGTAAACAATTGCTTTAATAATAAACTATATGATTAATATGAAAACTCAACTATCTGCTACCAGTGTCCATGATACCCATCTCAATCAAATCAAACAAAAACAAAACATTCAAAAAACACAAGAACAAATGAATCAGGTTGGAAACAAACAAAACATCACAAATCCTCCCATATCTATTCCATATATTATTTTTAAATAGCCTTTTAAATTTGATTAGTGTTCCACATTTTCATTTCTTCGCTGCAGTTGTTCCATTAACTCCTGTAATTGTGACACAATGATATTTTGTATTTGTTCTTACTAAATGCTTTTTAAACATACAAATTCCTCTCAGGTCATGTTTACTTTCTCTCATTTGAAACGACCCTTGGATACTTTTAGGTAATTGTTGATTTCTTACTCTGCACATGATTTGGGCAGTTTTGAAGTCGACCAGTTCTTTAAATTTTAGTGCTTTTAATTTAATAAAAAGTGGATTTGTTGGTTCTCTATAAGAAGTTTTGTTTACAATTCTTATGGCTCTTTATTAAAGGATGAAGATTGGATTAGTGTTTGTTTTATATGTATTTCCCCACACTTCCACACAGTGAGTTATATATGGGAGTATAAAGGAACAGCATAAGATGTATAACAAAGCTTAATTTAGAAGATCTTTGGCTTTATATAGTATTGCAATTAATCTTGATATTTTAACTTAAATATAATTTATATGTGGCTTCCAACATAATTTATTATCTATTGTCACTCCAAGAAATTTAATTTCAGTCACTCTTTCGATTTCTACATCATTTATCATGAGTTTCTTATTTGAGTTATTTGAACGATTACCAAAGATTGTAAATTTCATTTTACTTAAATTCAGTGTTAGTTTGTTTGCATCAAACCAACTCTTTAGCTTTTTCAATTCCTTTTCCACTGTATCCAAAAGTTGTTCCAAGTTGTCCCCACAACAAAGTAAATTTGTATCATGTGCAAATAGAATAGTATTCAGTGTTTTGGACACTTTATATATATTATTTATGTACAAAATGAAGAACAGTCCCAGCAGGCCCACCGGCGTCCAGCGTCCAGCCTCTGCCACAGCAAAACAGAGTCCTAACAGCGAGCAGTGAAAGTGGGAAAGTAAAGTAAAAGTAAAAGTGGAAAAGTCAGGAAACTCCGATAGACAACACAGCAACACTGCTGAACTTCTTCCCACACAGGTGACAGCAGTACAGTTTCTCCCCAGAAGTGAAAAAGTGTCAGCCGCTTAACTGTGGTGCTGTAGACAACTTGGAGTTTGGCTGGAGAACGTAGGGAACAGTTGTTACCGGCATCCACAAACCTCTTCCTCACGATACAATTATCAGCAGCCGAAAGAGCCTCACCCATGTCGTCCATGCAGTGTTCAGCTTGGTGGTGTTCTTTTTGAAGGGTGGACAGACACGCTTCAATTGAGTTGGAACATTCTTCCATTGACTTCTTCAAATCATCCACAAGTTTAGAAACTCAACTCCCTGATTAATGATGGCAGCTAATATAGCCTCATTGCTAGCAGCAGTCAAGCTCACCTGGGATCTCGTCTTATGGCTTTGGCTTTCTTAGGCTTCATGGTGTAAAACTGAATCCAACAGGTTACTGTACAGTTCAGATGGCAGACTAGCGAAAAAAAAAGAGTAGTTTAATAGTAAAGTGGAGGAGACAACACAGAGCCCCAGGAAAACATGTCTACTTCATTACTGCACACTAACCCCCTAATAACTGAGCAGTTTTGAGCTGACAGTTGAGTTGTCATTGAATCACATGTTTCTGTTCTTTTTTTTGCCAAAAGAGATTTTACACCTCAACACAGTGGAAGTGTTAGACTGGGGGGACGCCATGGAGCACGAAATATTACAACAGTGCCAAATCCATGTGGCAGCGCTGGAGATGGTTCAAATTGGCAACCAGCAGCTGGTGTTCATGTAGTCTAAAATTCCATTTGAAGGAGCACATAGAAAGCTTGAAACGCTTGAAAAGATCATTTATACAACAAAAAGGGAAATTAGAAAGCACTGATAGAGGAAAATCTGGGCACATTTCCAGGATGAGCCAACAAATCCAAGTACTCTCTCCAAAAAACAGGCACATCAAGTCCTCATATGTTACATCATATATAGCTTCTCTTCTGACCAGACTGTTTGGGTTCCCAGTTGAATGGAGTCAGACTTTCTTTTGGACCTAATTTAAACCAGATGTGTTATTGTCATACGTGGACCACCCAGGAATGTATTTTAGTTCCTGACAACTTGTTTTCAGAATAGCTCATTAACTGTCAGTTCAATCAGGATACACCTGAGACAAACGATGACAGTAAGCAAATGTTAATTGAATGTCCGTAATAAATTGGAGTTGAGAGAGCTGTGACAAGGGACTTATTGCATGCATGTAATTAAAGACTTTTTTCCTTTGTTTTTTTTTTTTGTTTTGAGTTGAGGGGAGGTCTGTCAAGGCTGTCACATCTGTTTCATTTCAGTTATCGGGTTTTCATGATGTTGTATATGTGTGCAAATAAAAATAAGAGAGAATTTTAGCATTTTTTTCTTAAAAAATCAAAATGATTAACTTTCGTTGATGATCATCAAAATTGCTGGCGAATAATTTCAGACTCTCCTCTCTATCCATTCAAATACAGATATTTTCCCTGTGTTGAAATCCGTGGACATAAAAATAAAAAATAACAAAACTAAATTTACAATTGCACAAAACTATATTTTTCCATTAAAACTGTGGAGTACAACTCACAAGCAAATTGAAGGCATTTCTGAGTGTTCTGAAAATAACAGTACATGGCATACCTGGCTGAAACATGCAGTGACTCTGCTAAAAGCCTGAAAATAAAGGGATTGAAAAGTGAGCAAAAAAAAAGCCTCAGGTTCAAAGGGTTAATGTGGCATGGTTGTGATTCTGTGCTAAATTGGGGGATTTCATAAAAAATGCTACCTGAAAACTGCAAACAAACACAAACACCACTGCTTCATGTCAGTTCAGCTGTCGTTCAGTGAATAACAGTTGATTTCTTTCAAACGGTGAGTGTTTCATTTTGAAATGACACTTCATTTTCAGATAGACTGGAAGGATGTGCTTGCTGTTAATCAGAACAAATGGCACCAACAAAAAGACAAAATAAATATTTTGGAATTGGAAAAAAGATGCAGAGCAGCAGTGTGAGGTATTAACCGCTTTCCTTACAAGAGCCCCACGTAATCTTCTATTGAAAACACAAGTATTTTCCTTTAAGCATGATGGCAGGTGATGTTTGATTTGTTGTACATGCAGGAGAGCTTTACAGGCTTCCTCCAGTGACCTGATCATCCTATTCAAATTCAAAAGCTTTTTCTGAAAACGCCCCATCACCAAAAAATGAGGTATGATTATCTTCACCAGTAGCAATCTCAGACTAAATGCTCTCTGGTTGTGCAGCAGGGGAATGAGGGCAGGAGGTGCACAGCTGTGCCTGTTTAAATTTGGCAGAAAGCAGGAAGCTTGCCTTTGCTTGGCTTTGAAATCTGTCAACACAGTATTCAAAATCTGGGGAAAGAAGCATGAATTTTAAAATGTGGATTATGTGGACATGTGCACCACCAAAGTATTACGTGATGATTATGCACAAGTTTGCTGAACTTTTGGTTAATAAAACTTCTGCGGTTTAATGTTAAATTTTGATAAACTAAACTAATTTAGTTAAGTCCTCCTATTTAGCATTAATTAGCAGTATACAACTCATTAATAAATAGTTTATAATACACTATAATGTAGATAATGTAGATATAAGGACATTTTTAAGTGTTTATTAATGTACAATTATTGTGAGCAGTTATAATTTATCCAATGAAGACATATTTTATATTATTACAACTGTGTTTTACTATATTGTCATTCATTATCTGCATATACAGCAGCAAAACTTGTAGGTGTTACATTATAATTGTTATACATTAATAAGCACTTGCTTACAGCTACATTATAGAGTATTATAAATCATTTATTAACTTTTTATATAGTGTTTAACAGTACAGGATTGCCCTCTAAAATGCAGTTGGAGTCCCCTCCACACTACAAACACAGGACATGTATAAGCAAATATAAACATATTTTAAATTAGAATAGAATAAAACCATGAATTAGCAATAAAATACAACAAAATATATGTATATAAGTGTATAAAAGTCTGACGCAGGTCGATTTTCACATGAACGGGGTCCTTGATTGCCATTCAGGAATCAGTAATGTTTCATAAGGTGGTCGCACAAATATCATAAAACCTAATAAATAAAGGATCACCTGGAGCAGCTGCAGAAATGCTGTAGTGGAACCAGGCTGGACCCACATCTTATTAGAATGGGGACAACGCGGGTTTGACCAGTGTCCAACAGTCTGATATGAATGTTTTCTTTTTCTACTTTCAACACTGTGTCTTTGCTGCTGCTCTGTTGTTGCTGTGTAACTTCTTTTTCCCAATTTGTTTATCACTGTAAAGCATCTTTGAGTGCCTTTTAAGTGCTGTTTAAATAACACACATTATTATTAGAATGTGTCCAACGCAGAAGGAATGCGTGTCACTAGACCCACATCATACATGCATCTCCTGTCTGAGAGCAGTATAAGAAACAGGTCCTAAGACTTTCATGAAGGCGTGGAAACTAACCTGATTTCTTTACGGTGAGGATACATTTTTGACAATTGTTAATGAACAAATATGTTACAGTTATGGTTGAAACTCGGATTAGAATCCATATCATCATCATGTCTAAATACAGTCCATGTAAATTTGTGTCCTCCATGTTTTCCTTTGAAAGATTGCTGTATTTCTCTGTTTTTATTCACAGAGCAGGCTGTTTGCATAAATCATGCTGATTTCAAAGACTTTCATCTGACCAGCCTGAAGCCTGTGATTTGCCTGTAAAACTTGTTGGAATATTTTCATATGGAATCAATTTAATCAAAAAAAGTTAATCTAGCTGATTCTTATTCAGTGCAGCATTTTGGTCACTATCAGCCACAACTGAGTTTTACATCCCAAAGCTCCACGCTGCCAGCGGCTCTGGGCTCTGGGCTCTGGCTGCATTGTTTAACACCTGTCACACTGTCCGTCAAAACACCTCCATATCTCTCTTTTCATCTTAACTCATCTACTAATCCTGCTCTCTTTGTACTTGACTGTAAATGATCGACACTGAGTTGCCTGAAGCACATGCCTGCGCACATCTCTACATCTCCACTTGCTTAACTTATTCAACACCCACAACACTAAAAGAGGCAGTGAATTTGAGTTTAAAATGTTACCCTGATTGTCTGTTTTAAGAACAGATCAGGGCTGCTGTTCGTCTTGCATGAAGCCGTTGACACATTGTCTGTGAACTGTCGAACTGAGTCACAGTTTGGATGCAGTTTCTAACAGCTGGATGTTCTAATTGCCTGCCTGCACAATACAGCACTATCACATTGCCACACATTGACACAGCACATTGCTATGTCCGCTGCAGAGGTCCAAGCCTTTATGGCTGGCAGCAGCACCAGTCTTTGGCTCCCTCTCACACTTCCACAGCAGTTTTGTTTGATCAAGCCTTGAATCTTCCTGCTGTATACCCCAGAGAAAAAAAATACAACAGTAATGCTGATGCAGATCCACAGAAGACATTCAAGCGCTGGAGTTGCATACAGCTGGAAACAGCTGCCTCTTCTTGATGGCTGGGAGAACAATGCAGCACTATCACAGTGGGCACCATACACACACTGATTTGTCCATTACACAGTTACAGTGCAGAAGATGCTGCAAATCCATTAATTTATCCATTAAATATCCCATTAAAACCATTAATAAATACCTTAATTTCATAAAAAATTGAGGGATTCAGGTTTCATATTGGAAATTAAATTGCTTTTTTTCTTTTTTTTTGTCTATGCAGCAAAACATCTGTTCTGTAAATCAGTTCTGTGTCCTCTGACAAAAAACCCAGAAACCAACAGGGAAGAAATTTATATTTGAAATGTTCTTGTTTCATGGTGCCCATCTACTTTTGCCTTAATTTGATGGAATGGACCCTTTCCACAGAAGATATTTTGACTTGTCAAAGCAGGAAAAGAGCAGTTGTAAATAATAACATTAACGATGGCTCAATTCCATTAATTGTCCCAGTAAGTCATATCAGTGAGTGGCTTACCTAAATGGATTGCCACCATTATTATTATTATATTATTATTATAAATTACTTGGTTGGTATTAGGTGAAAATCATAGTTTGGGTTAAAATAAGTACCTAGTTAAGGGTTAGGGTCATAATTAAAATAAACAGACATTAGCTGGAAACTAATTCAAACCACCACACCTTCTCCCCCTGCAGACTTGGTGACTCTGTACCAACCTCACACTTTTTCCTCCTCAGCTTCCAATAAACAAGAGTTCCAATATTTTCTTTCTCTAAATTTTTTCATCTTTTGCTTCGTCCTCTTTTTCTTGCAATCCTTAGCGACACAAGTCTATTCTATATGATCCTATTCCATGTGGAGAACAGTAATGAGAGCAGCTGTATCTCTTGTCCGATCTGAAGCCAAGGGTTTTAGATGATGCAGCCAATCCCTTTTCCACATTGTGAGTTATAGCCTTATAATACTGTGTCCTGACACGGGATGTCTGCTGCAGAAACTGAGGCTGCCAACACAGCAGCAGCAACAAAACTTCCCCTCCATAATATTTATCAGGTATGAAGAGTTTGGAAGAAAAAACAACAGAAAACAGCACAGTGAGTGAGCATATGAGGAATGAACTGCAGCTGATAATGATGGTGTGTCAAAGTATCTTTAGCAGAAGTGAACATAATTCATCCAGAATCCTGTATGACCCCTGCAAACCCATGTCAGCCTTCTGACCAGCAGCTAGTCTCTCTCACATACACCCTGTTTCCACTCATATCAGTATAAAATCCAGATGACCTATGAAACTTTCATATACACTCTGCCACATATATTGTATGCCTCTCCATTGGCCAGATCAAAAATTGGATCAGTCTTGGTTTTCTAAGCTACATGAGAGAGGGATAACTCCTGCAGTTTAGCTACAACAGCAACCGCTAACAATGCATAAACTAACACAAACACATGGATGAATGGTTTTCATGGACTACAGGCGAGACTGAATATCACTTATCTCTACAGGCTCTAACTGTAACTGCTCCCTCACCCCTACAGATCAATGCTTTCTCTCCCACATAGATTATTCAGTGGTTGAACTGATCAGGGATCAGATAAAAGTTACACCAGCACAGTCCAGTTTCTGTATGATTGTATGTGTTGAAATTGCTTTTTTCCCCCCCTGTCGCTTTAATGGGACAGCCGGCTTATTTACCAACTATATTTACAGTTGGGAAGAGCAAACATTACATGTAAGTCTTGAAGAGACAGATGCATTTACACAAATCTGGCTAGAATGTGTCTAAAACCACCTCTGGAGGTGATTTGGGCAATCAGATTTGAAATTGCTGTCTCAAATGCATTTACACTTATCTTTATTGAGATCTGATAGCTATCACAGCGCTGTGACATCACCCGTTGGTTTCATTGAAGCCAGTTTGAAGCCCAGAGTTGCAGTTTATGGTCGGTGCCATCTCTTCTGTTTGGAGCCAGGACCTTCCAAATAAGTAATGGGGGCTGTTGCTTTTCATGCTCTGGAAAAACGCCCCGCTAACCCAAGCTAATGCTAGCTTACTTGGGCTAATGTTAGCTACATTAACTAAATTGTGCTAACAGGGCAGGTATCATAATCAAGTAACATTAAACTTAGTGAAATATTGCGACAATAGTCCGACTCAGTGTGAGTCCCGGAGCTGGGGAGAGCAGCAGGTGAGCCAGCTGTCAATCACACCTGTTAATCAACGCCCACACAGCAGACATCAAAGCTACTATAAGTCTTCAAATCTTATTAACCAGAGAGCATACTCAACATGCTTTTACACATCAGCGGAGATCATCATTCTCAGCCCTCAAGGAGGGAGGAGTTGTTTCATGCTGTGGCGACACCTAGCTGCAACTCACTTACGTAGCTTGAAGCATGTGCGTACCTGCATGGAGCATGTTGGGCTCAGTTTGGAGTGAATCTTCCTGAATCATAACTGTGATTGATTGATTGATTGATTTTTTTATCCTATTGGTTCATCTGTAACATTTTTCCCCGTCGATGTAAATGGGAAACTGACTGCATTTATTGAGCGTTTTTCTAGCTTACCGACCTTTACAACACACGCCAACATTGACACATTCACACACACATTGATACACTGATGGCAGAGGCTGCCATGCAAGGTGCCAACCTGCTCATCAGGAGTGATGTAGCGCTTTTTATCCAAAGTGCTTTGAAAATGTTTCTGATGCTCACTCACCCATTCACACACACACACACACACACACTGATGGTGCAGCTCAATTTGGGGTTCAGTAACTTGCCCAAGGACACTTCCACATGCAGAATGGAGGAGTCAGGGATCAAACCACCGACCTTCTGATTACTGGACTACCCGCTCTACCTCCTGAGTCACAGTGGCCCCTATGTGTCCCCTATGTGTAATGTTCCCTCTCTTTCTTCCTTCAATATTTTTTTCTGTGTGTGTGTGTGTGTGTGTGTGTGTGTAATTTGCATGAAACCACAGGCCCAGCCCTTCTGTACAAGATAATCTCACAGAGGTACTTTGAGCCAAGCAGGAGCCGCACAACAGTTGCAAAGGAAGTACTGCATCACCTGAGCCAAGAATTGGGATACTGAGGGTGTGTATGTGCCATTTGGTGCTAATGTGCCTGACTGTTTTTTTGGCACAGTGCTGGTAACCCTCCTCCACTCCTGTTCCCACCGACGTTCTGCCAACAGCAAGCCTCTTCTCCAATCCACATAAATTCACAGTGATAACTTCCTGGCATCCTTCTGTCATCACTGTTTGATCCGCAGTTTTGTGGTCGGGTTTCACCTGCCAGGACACAATTTTAGTCATATAAAAAAGTAGATTGAAGTACTCTTTTTAATAAATCCACTTCAGAGTGAAGGTGCTCTTGAATGAGGAGCTGTATCCCTCAGTGGAGATGTTGTCTGTCTGACACTGCCAGCTTTTTGAGGAGTGATAACTGATAGAAATTATATCGTTTGTACTGCCAGAAGTTCTCTTGGTACGTAAGTGGATGCTAAATGAAACTGTTCATGACTTTTCAACCTCGCCTAATATTCCTAGGAATTGATCGTCTATATTGTTCAATTCTGCCACCTCACGATTTACATCTAATGCCAACGTTCAGCGCCAATGCAGGAAGTAGAAATCTCTATATGTAGCGGTGAAGAAAGTAAGGGTGTGGAATTAATGTTTGCCCTAAATGCCTAACCCCAACATTGTTGTAATAATGACAGCATCTAGCATTTCACTTATTAATTAAACAATGGCTGCAAGTGCAACTGCTTTTTCAGGGCAGCACAGTGGAACGAAGGCCACGGCTGCTGTAGGAACGTGGTGCGCTGCTGCATAACCAACTCTCTCTCCTAGAAATTACATCGATCTTCTTCTAAACTGCAGCAGCAAATGTGTTTTGAAGGAAATGTAATGCTGCCAGAAATATGTTTTCTGTGAAGAAAATGTCTGATCTTGCAGCACAGCATCAGCTGGTAGTAACTATGAAACAGTTTGATGGTTGTGCAGCACTTGGTTAAGGTAAGAGAAAGATCATGGTCTCATGATCATGGTTTAATAGAAAAAGTCTGCAGTGACTTGAAGCACGAGACACGACGTGTTTAATAACATTTAGGTGAAACCAGCATCTTTAACTAACCTGAACCAAAGTGTTTTTTTTGTCTAAACCTGAACACACACAGGATTCAGGATGAGAATCTCGCTCTCTGCTGTCAACTGTGTTTCGTACGTCCATCAGTGATTACATTTATTAACGTAATGTAATTAGGAAAATAATTCAGTAGTATATAATTTTAGGTGACAGAGTTGTCATAACCATGAGGCAAAATTAAGAAGAAGCAGATGGAGATGTTACTGTGGCTCTGGTTTTAGTGTGGCAGAGTGATTGATCTATTTCATGCACTGTAAGTGCTTTTTATGCTTTGCATGTCAATTAGTGTCTAATAATGCAGCACAAAGTTGGAAGATACAGTCCATATTTCTATTAACTTTAATATTCCTCATTTGATTGCTTGTATTATGCGTTTGTCATGTTTTAATTAGTACCTGAAGTGACAATTTAGTATAATGTCTTGTATATTTTTTACTAACATGAATATTTCCTTGTCTCTGCATGCTTATAAATGCTCTCAATAACTTTGTAATTTTGAACCTTATATTCTTTTTTAGGCTGATTTTGTAGCTCTTGGCTAACGTTGGTGCCTTTACAGCAATGTTTATTAATGTCTCTGGTAAATAAACCAATAAATAAATAAAATAAAACAAATGTTAAAAGTGTTACACTTTATAGTAATTATAGTTATCATCATGATAATAATCACTCTTGATGCTATACTGAGGATGACTGTTTGCAAAGACAAAGAAAAAATGTTTTTATTTTCTAAAATGAACAAAAAAAGTCATTTTTATTTATGGACGTGATTTTTTTTAGAGTGCATCTTTAGTGGTTTCTCTGCTGTTGAAGGGTTAAGACAGAAAGTCAGAGACCATAACATACTGTAATGTTCTCTAGGACTGCTTTAACGTCATATGTTCTTGAAACCACTCACTCCAAGGCCTTTGTGTTACAGACAGAAAATATCCCAAGGGCAATATGGCAAAATATGAAACATTTTAGTATCATTCTCCATTAACTTTATGGCTTTTTTTCATTTTTACTGCACCTTCCAAAAAGAGTGAGAAAATGAGGAAATACATTACAACAACACTAAGTCCTCTGATTGAAATGTCAGTGATCACATTACAGTTCAAAATGCTTATCGCTCGTATCCTTCGCCTCCCCTTTCAACCTGTCCGTCCCATCCATCTCTCCCTCCTTTCTTTCTCTCGTTTCCATTTTTCTGTCCTCTGTTCCACCTCTTTCTCTCTTCCTTCGTCTCTCCATGTCCAATCGTCTCCTTTCATCTCATTCCTCGCTCTCTGTCTCTCACCATAATTATTCACACTCCCTCTCTTGGTTCACGCTTCTGTTTTTCGTCAGTCTCTCTTCATCCATCTCTCTCTCTCTCTCTCTCTCTCACTCTCTTTCTGTGTATTTTGTACCACAAAGAGCTTAGTGCTGCGACAGATCAATAAACCATCAGTTGCATATTGAGAGCCAATGATAGCAGCTCTGCCCCAAAGGCTAATTCTTCCTTTCCACACTCCCTCTTCTTTTTACAGTTTCTTCTTCTCTCTGTGTTTGTCTTTCTTTTTTCTTTTTCTTTGTTTTATCTGTTTTTATGGGTTAAACATTGATGTGTGCTACACATTGTAAGTGAGTGGTATATTAAAGCTTTGCACATTAGGGCCGCACTTTACCTCAAAATCATAACTCTGTCAAACCAGAACACACAGACATCATACACACACTGTAATATGTGTAAAAAGCTGTCGGTGGTTGAGTTGCATTGTGGGTAATGTAGGCGGCAGGTTTTGACGGAATAATGTGTGGAATAAAAAAGACAATACCTCTGACTGTGCTGCATCGATTTTTATCCTTATTTATTTATTCCCTGTTGTTTAAACTGTCCATCATGAGTCCAACAAAGTTATTGAGTAAAATGTTAAATCTGTGGAGGACTCTTTTAAACAAGTATCCAAAGCAACAAAATCTGATGTAGAAAAAAGAAGACATGACACAACAGCTCTCAGTAATAAAACATAAAGAAGCCACAACACATTTGTATTTCAAACAGAGTAATTCAATTCAAGTTTATTGCCGAGAACACGTACAAGTAATTGTTGGAGTAACAGATTCAAGGGGGAAAAAGAGAAAAATAGGGGAAAATCTAAAAAGGAGAAATATAATAATAAAAAGAAACAGGCATGTTAGTTTAGTACATGTGCATAGGTATCCCTATTTCCATACATATACACACATATTTTATCTGTAGATCCCAGATTTTAAAGTAAATGTCATCCTTTGAATGTGATAAGTATGTAAGGTGGTGAAGAGTGCTGCTTTTCTTGACAGTTGATGCATGTTGACGCAGGGAAAGAGGACAGAGATGAATCCTGACGAGCTAACGTGTGCAGGTTTACAAAAAAAAGGTTGCAAATGATTTGATGTGCGTCATTTGCCGCTGATGTGTTTTGCCCTTTACATCTGTAACTGTTGCATTTAATTGTAGTCTGTCAAATTGATGACAGTCTGAACACAGCTTAGGTTTGTGGCCTTGTTATAAATAGGCTACATTAACACACTCTGAAATGCCCTGAAATAAAGAATAATAGTAATAATAATAAAGAATGATTTCTTTGCACTTGCCTCGTTCTTTATTTTCATGTATCAGTAAGTATTGTTTGACCTCTTATTTGCATGTTATTGACTGGCAATATAATTACATAATAGTTACAGAGAAGCAACAGACCCTGTCTATGTTTACATTCAACAATCCTGCAATTGCAATAATTAATACGAATTCAACCAATGCAGTATTTGTAGGGGCTCGCAATTTTGCTGTGATTTCTCTGCATTAAAGGTGCTACTAGAAAGATTTTGACATCAATATATAATTGATAAAAATTGAATGTCCATACCTTGCGATGAGAATGAAAGACAACATCGATATCCTCTATTTTGTATTGATATTATGTGCACAAAGTACGACTTTTCAAACAAAACTGCTTTATCATGAAAATAACACCTCATTTACAGTTAGCAAGGCTCCTCAATCTCTGCTCTCATCATCGAAACAAATCCGATGCTGGTTGATGGTGAAATGGCAAAAGAGGAAGTGACGGGGTTTATGGGAAATGTGGTATTATCATGACAATTACGCTACCAATCATCGCACTTCCCTGTGTCACTCTAATCAAAACAACTGTGACAAGTCATTGCATCATGCATTCAGGTTAAATTACACGATGAAGGAAGTGAACTTCTCTCATTTGCCTGAAAAAATAATTGCAAAAGGCCGAGCAAGTCTTTTGATTACATATTACTCTTAATTGGGTAATAGTTTTTAAACATTTTAAATTTTTTTTTTCTTGACTTGCAATTTTTACCAATTTGCATAATTTTCCTGCAAAAAAAAAATCACATAAAACTTTACAAACTACATCGCAATTTTTGAGAAAAGCTGCTGTAAAATCAAACATTTTTGATCACAACAAAAAAACTGCTGGATCAACTGATTAACTGTTTTTTGGTTTTGTTTTGTTTTGTCCACAACACTGACATATCATAATCTTTTAAGTTGATATATTGCACTTGTTAGTAAACAGATAGGTTCATCACAACGAGCCACACACAACACTAGAGCTGCAACCATTAGTCAATTAATCATTTAGTTGTCAACTATTAAATTAACAACTATTTTGATAATGGATTAATCATTTTTAGTAATTTTTTTATTGCTAATTTTTTTATTTTCTGATTCCAGCTTCTCAAATGTGAATATTTCCTGGTTTCTTTAGTCCTCTATCTTTGAGTTGTGGACAAAACAAGACGTTTGAGTCATCTTGGGCTTTGGGAAACACTGATCAACATTTTTCATCATTTTCTTACATTTGATAGACCAAACAGCTAATCAATTAATCGAAAGTCTGTCGAATAATCAACAGATTCATTGATTATGAAAATAATTGTTAGTTGTAGCTGTACATTAAACAAAATATTGATTACAGCCTCTTTAATGATGTGAGTGAAAATATTGAAAATTTGGGAAAAAAACCTGCTCCAAGTGTTACAATCTTTAATTGTTTCCTGCAGAAAACAAACTAAGAATATATTTTTTCTCTCTTTTGGTTTCTTTGTTTCAGTCATTTCAATGGTCAACATACATGCACACTCCACATGTATAGTTTTACACACACGCACACACACACACACACACACACACACACACACACACTCACACACTCTCTCTCTCTCCTCAAAGGCCGTAAGTTGCCAGACCAGCATCTTTTCAGGGAGAGTTGTTATTGTTGTCAAAGATTTCATGGTTATTTTGCTGATCCATACATATCTGGTGTGTGTGTGTGTGTGTGTGTGTGTTTATACTTGATGTGTCTTTATCTGCATGCTTGTGTGGACATTCATCTTTTGTCCATGTCTGCATGAACACCCATTAATTTACATGTTATGTCAGTTCAAAGATGTCATGAACATCTTGCTGATCTTTACGCACACATACACAGTTGATTACTGTGTGTGTGTGTGTGTGTGTGTGTGTGTATGCATGTGTAGGTTGGGAATATTCTCATACCTGTGTGTGAGTTTTCATACATACGTGTGTTGCAGTTTTGCATTTGCATAATGGCATGTGGGTGTACAGTTCAATATACTGTACATGCTGTGTGTCTCTGCTGTGTGTGTCGTCATGTTACTGTGATTTTTATTTCACATTTTTTCTTCATGTATGAGTGAATAATCTGAGCAGTCTGATTTTTTTCCATGTGATTGTTAAATGATTGTTATAAATTTCACATTTTGTGTCTTGGGTTTTTATCGCTGTTTATCATGTTTATCTGCGTGGAGCTGGATCCGTGAGAAAGTCTCTGCCTCCTCAGCTTGCCTTAAAATTCACTCCGGCCCTCAGTGCTTTGAATTACCACAGTGAGAGAGGGTTGATTTAGCATTTATTTATTCAGAGCGTCACTTAAAAAACAGCGAAGGGAGAGAGACTAACACACTGGAAAGACAAGTTGAGTGGGAGCTTGTGGGGGGGATGGAAGGATGAGAGAGAACAAGAATGAGAAGTCAAAAAAACAAGTGTGAATTTATGGGGCTGAGGAAAAGCATGGGATACAGTCCTGGATGGTGGAGGAGGTGGGGACGGCAACCAGATGTACATTTGCCAAACCAACCAGTTGGTCTTCATCCTTAACATCTTTTCTCATGTACAAGGAAAAAAAATGTCCGAAAACACTCCAATAAACCATAAATCTCACCTTTGTGTGGCTTGTCCGAGTCTGTTTCAGAGTGTGGTGTCTCATTTGAAAAGCGACACAAACGTGAGATTTTTACTTTAGTGGAAATGCTTTCAAACAGTATTTTGTAGCCTCCAGTGCACATACTGTACACTGAGAGCGGACTTTAAAGGGAAGTAGGAGACATCTTGTGTCCAGCAGTTTAACTGTTGACATGAGAAATACTTGCATATTCATAGATTCTTTACATGAGGGAGAAGCAGGAGATGTAATTTTTGAGGTAATTGAATTTTTTGTGGAAAAACCATGTCAGACACAAATTATTATTCAAAGCAGGGTATTTTTAAATGTCTTAAAACATGACTGGAGGGGATCTTTAAATTTAGAATGCATTTTTGCAAGGAATGAAGAGTGTGGATTTTATACCCTTTTACAGTGAAGTCACACTGTGAAGAAATCACTAAACAGTCACTATAGAGTCAGGAGGAGTCTTTAAATGTATGTTGAGTATGGCATTTGAATATTATACTAAGAGACTTCAAATAATTCCAACTCACCCTTTAAATTGATGTTTAATATTATGTGGAAAATATGATATAAACTATTAACGTGGGAACAAAGTTTTTGGTTTTACGGAGTTATTCTGCACATTTCCAGCTCTATATTTATATTCTGGGGCTCTACTGGAATATCTTTGCATGATTTCCAGTTAAAAACTCCTTATTTATCTTATACTGGCCCTTTATGCAGCCCCTCAGTTCAGCCTCTGTCTGAAACAGGCCGTTTTAGCTCCTGTCTCTTTAAGGCCCCCCTCCTGATGAGCCCGCTCTGTTCTGATTGGTCAGCTTCAGGAAGCTTCCTCCGGCTCTGGAGGCTACGTAAACAAACTATAGTAGCAGGATTTCACTTCTTTTTCTCCTTCTTTACTCCAAATGTCAACTTCTCAAATCCATCCGTACATGTTGGAGCTGAATCAGATCTGAAATATGAGAGTGGACAACACATGGAAACACCTTAGCAACCACCTTAGCAACAAAGACTACAGAACAGACGACCTACAGAACAGATGGCCTGCACGATGAGCTGATGTCTTGCAGGCAGCATTTCTACATACGTTCACCTCAAGTTTTGGAACTTTGACCATGTTTAACATCAGAACAGGATATAAATAACAGAAAGTCACAAAAAGCAGAATATGTCCTATTTAAATAATCTGTGGGAAAATGTAAAACGCAGTGTTTCAGTGAGCCTGCAACTCCAAATCACCTCCTATATACAGTGTATTTTATTACATATCCATCCAAACCTATAATATTTATTTAAAATGTTTATATTACCTTGACATGTACAGTATATACTTGTGTATACGTATACCCATACATATCCACATTCGTTTTTAGATGCTTAACTTCCCTGCATTTACATATTTATACCACCCAGTATTCTGTACATTATGTTTGTAACTGTGCACTTTTTTACCCTATTTTTCACTTCATTGTCTCATTACTTGTACATGTACTTAAAGGTGCAGTGTGTAGAATTTAGTGACATCTAGTGGAATAGACTTGGCAGAAATGGAATATAATATTCATAAGTATGTTTTAATTAGTGTATAATCACCTGAAAATAAGAATTGCTGTGTTTTTGTTACCTTACAATGAGCCTTTATATCTACAGAGGGAGCGGGTCCCCTTCCACGGACCCTGCCATGTTGCACCACCATGTTTCTACAGGAGCCCAGATCGGACAAACCAAACACTGAGAAAGGGCCTTTCCCTTTTTTCACGAGTTTCGTGACCACCGTAGGTTCTCCTACATGCTTGGAAGGGGAGGGGGAGGGTATTCAGTAACCACTAGACATAGCTTCATAGTTAGAGAAGTTATGTTACTTTTTGTGAAGTCTCTCGTTGGTGTCGATGGAGGTACCAACTGAATGACTCGTGTTGATTTGTGTCACTCTCCTGCGTCATCTCCCGCTGTTAGAAATTTAAAAAGTGTGCCTTTTAAAATACAGATTTTTACTCCATTTCCAGCTTGTGCACACATACAACAAGTAGAAAGAAAGAAAGAAAGAAAGAAAGAAAGAAAAATAAACAGAAACGGCGAGAGAGGTAGAGATAGTGTACGTCGGTGTTTACCGTCTTCCTCTCTCTCTGTCACTCTATCTTGGCCTCCGGAACAAATCTCATTTCCTCAAGCTGCTTTGCTCTGAGCGGAGGAGATGCTCTTTTATGTGAGAGACAGTGTGTGTGTGTGTGTGTGAGAGAGAAAGAGACGGAGACAGGCTGATAGAGAGAGAGAAGTCCAGAGGTGCACCCAGCCGCTAGGCATTTTACAACACAGCCAACCGGTTGCCATGGTAACTCAGAGAGCCAAGAGCTGTGGGCTGCTTACGTCAACTAAACACACACACACACGCACACACAAAGTTTGTGCTGCTATACTAATGAGGACCCACAATGACATCCTGAGCTCCACAACTCCAAACCTAAAACTGTGTCTACACCAAACAACCACTGTCACTGTCTGAAGGCACTGTGGATGTACCTGTACCACAGATGGCTACTAGATGCTGGTTCCAACTGACTCCCATTCAAAAAGCCTCAACTTCTCTGGAAATATTAAGTCAATCAACAAGTCATTATGGTCTCAATCTCTAATAAGTGTGCTGGTGGTAATTTTGGAAATCATTAAAGGACAGGTTCACAGTTTTTCCAGTGTGTCTTAAAACAACAGTCAGGTGGCCAAATGAACAGTGAAAGAGGTTTTCCTCGCTGTAATCGTTCCTCATCATGATGCACTGATTGTTGGTGATCCCAACTTTATTCCTTCTTGTATTGATCCTGGTTTCAAAGAGTGGAACAATTTGGAATCCATGTGATACATGATCTCTATGGTGGTACTATGAAATAATTTAATCAACTTCAGGAAGAGTACGGTACGGTGAGTTTTTTAAACTCAGTACCTGAATATGAGGGTACTTTCATAATTGAATGAATTGAAGAAAGACACGCCCTGCGTATTATTCAAACGACAGGATTGACCAAGTGTCCATGCTTGCGCCGCTAGCCTGCTATTTCCTAACTGTATGTTCAGTGGGGGTGTGGTGTGAGTTATGGGAAACGTTAATTCTGAGTTTGAGTCAAGCATAGAGGCTGAAATGCAGTTTCAAGACATTTTGGAGGTTTGCACCATCCAAAAATAATAAGCCTGGTGTGCTGGGAGCTGAGGTGAGAGTGGCGGGTGTTGGTGAACGGTGCAAACCTCCAAAATGTCCTGAAACTGCATTTCAATTGGCGGACATTGGCGACATCTATCCGTCCTGCAGTGCGCTGTGGCCGGCGTGTGGCGGTGCAGCTCCCAGTAGCAGTAGCAGCAGCAGTCCCGGGAAAAGAGATCTGGAAGAAAGAAAAGGGCAAAACAGGATCCCTGAGCTGCCAGGGTGAGGTGAGTCAGCCACTGCAGCAGCAGTTGTTCCAACTGGAACAGGGTCCAGTTGCATATATGGAGGAGCATCATCGGCCATGGGGACATCAGCAGGGTGAACTATGACATCAGCTGGTAGCATCGCATAGAGATTTGACAGGTTTATGGACGGAGGTGAGGCAGCTAAGAGTTTTCCTGTCTTGTCACATCTGACCACCACCTCCGACCAGGTAGCCTGTGAGCTGGGACGAGACGGCTGAGTTCATGGCAGATATTGTTTCGGACTGTGTGGCTGCGGTGTCAATAAAATCAAATACAGATGCATAATACAACCTGATCATGTATGATACGAGCGTCTAGTGATATGCTGATGATATCTGACACTGAACTATAAATCTAAACCCTCACTGCAGGTATACACAGCAGGACTCCTGTTAACCTCTTATATCAAGCATAAATCCAGTTTAAAACCCAAATTGGTTCCCACAAAGATAGGTGTACAAGAGCATACACACACACACACACACACACACACACACACACGCACACAGTCTCAGATGATGTCGCTATAAGGAACACCTGATTTGCTGAGTCATTCGTTTCTTCTTTTATTCTAATTTCTTCTCAGAGTTTCTTCATCATGTACACACACACACACACACACACACACATTTACTCTCTCTCTGTCTCTCTCTCACACTCACACACATGTTAACATACAAAGCACAGCATCCATGCACAACTTTTGCCCTCCACATACATCTTTCTCTCGCCCCGTGAACAAACGAGATAAGTCAGAGTTCAGTTTGATTTTATATTGTGCAGCAGGACGACGTCCCCCGCTCTGCCTCCCTCCCTCTCTCTCTCTCTCTCTCCCTCTCTCCCTCTCTCTCTCTCTCTCTCTCTCTCTCTCTCTCCCTCTCTCCCTCCCTCTCTCTCTCTCTCTCTCTCTCTCCCTCTCTCTCTCTCTCTCTCTCTCTCTCCCTCTCTCTCTCTCTCATCTGCTTCTCTGTGCGATGTCAGCAGCTTGAAAGATGTAACTATTTATTAAAACTGACAAGATTCATTGCCAAGTCTTTGTGAATGTGTTTGTGGGTGAATGTATGTGTGGGTGTTGGTGGGTGAGTGCGCGTGTTTCTGTGGATGTTTGTCTGTGTTTATCAGTGTATATGTGTGTGTGTGTGTGTGTGTCTATGTATATATGTATGTGTGTGCGGGGCTGAACGGAAGGAGAGGGATGGGAGGGAAGAGAATGGAGAATCAGCATCTTCTGTCAACACAGCTGGTTACCCTTTGTAAAGAAGGATAAGCTCTCTCTCTCTCTCTCTCTCTCACACACTCACACACACACACACACACACACACACACACTCACAAAGGCACCACAGTTTAATCACACACAGAAAGAAAAGCTCTCTGAAACACAAAGATATGTAATGTAGTGAAAAATACACACACTGTCTCACTCCCACACACACAGCTGGAGCGTCTTTGTTGATCAAGAACAGGATGTTAGCAGGCACGCTCTGCCCAACTGTGCAAGTATGTGTATGATTTGCTGTTACTGTAGTGCAGTGCGGTTCAATGATGATAATGTTGATTGTTTAGGAACAAAGATGAGTTTATGAAGGAGAAGTTGAACAGCAGGGTGTTAACATCAGTCTCCTGTACAGTTTAATACAAACACAATGTGACATCCTAATTGCTTGGACACACAGTATATTCAGACTAAAGTAATGTGTTAAATATGAGTAAGACTTACCTGTGTGTGTGTGTGTGTGTGTGTGGTCGCTGTGCCAGGCTGTGTTACTGAGCATGTTGGTGCTGGTGTACCTCTATCCATACTCTGCACTGTTGCGTCTGTCAGCTGTGTGTGTGAACGTGTGGCCGCCGTGTCAGGCTATGTGATGCTGGTAATGTTCATCTCCGTGCCTGTAACATTACCTCTGATGATGTATAAGGCTTGTATGATTAAACTGCCGTGCACTCAGGCCAGTATAGCTGTAATGGCCTATTTTGGTTAACATATGCGTTTCAGAATCTATTAGGTATGATTAGTCTTGGACGGGCTAGGCCCACCTGATTTTCTCTGTGCCTGCCCACGCTGTGATTTCTGCCTACGCTACTGTACTGTTGCTCATAAAGCAGGCCACTAAAAACCGTTCCTACTATTTATTTTAGACAAGCCAAACACGTGTAGGGTCACATGAGTAATCCAATCGAGTATATATAAAATTTTATAAAAACATGTTAGTTGGTAGATATGTGTGTAAAGAAGTTCTTTGCACAGTTTGTGTTCAGTTAAGGACATGACATCTGTGTTACAGTGGAGCAGGAAATAAATGAAAGAAATAAATTGATTAGAAGTTTGTTGTGGGGGGGATCAAGGGAAGCATATAATCTCTCTTAGTGACAGACTTGACTAAAAAACCAAGTACAATCGAAGTGGGACGACAGATATCAATAAGAGAGCCGGATAAAGGTCACATACTGCTAAACACCCTTCCATTTCAAATCCTTGTAACTGAAAATTTGGTGCCTTCTTCTTTTGTTTGTTTGTTTTTCTCTTTCTGTTTTCCTTATTGCCTGAAATGTTTTTTTGAATAGGGTTCATTATTGCAGAGGTCTGTGAGTTATTCAAAGCTCACAGAAGCCTTCAACAAATATAGGCTTCAGTGGAAAAACTTTTCCAAACTCTTAATAAGAGTGTGTGGACTTTTTTATAAGATATGAGGCACTAATCTGACAGCTGAAAGGAGAGAGTAATACTTGTTATGGTTGAAGCTATGCTGTGCTTTTCTTACCTTTTCTGTAAACCTGCACCTCAAATGACACATTCCACACTTTGCCAGTTGAAATTGGTCCTTTTGAAATGGTGGATCAGATAAGACTGGGAGAATCCAATTTGTCATCTGGTATTTGCTTGACACACACATGTTGTCAAACTCTCATTTGCGTATTTCACCTTCTACCCACATATACAACAAAAATACACTTAAACAACACCCACTATATGCAAACAAACACACTTGACAGTACTTGTAAGTACTTATCTACGTTTAGATAAACCCAAACACATCCGCTTCCCTGGCTGTGTTCAGACAGAACGTTAAGTCATTTTAGAGGCGGTGTGATCGCAGGAGTTGTGGTACAAAGACACACCTGCAAGCAAAATATTTACATGTATGCTGGGACTTTATGAATCTGCTTCATAAAACCAGCCCATCCTTTAAATGACAGTATACGTCTAAAATTCAGGCCTGCAAAAACAACTTATGGGTATGTTTACGCCATCTAGCGGCTGTTGTAGTTATGACCCGGGGAAGTGATGCTGTTCAGGTGACATCAATATAAGGTGACTTCCTTATCAGGAGGAGGTGGGTAGATAGTTAGGAAGATGCCAGAAAGTGACCTTTGCTGCAGGAGACCACTGTTCGCCTCCTGCTTCCAACCAAGTGTCTTTCCCTGTGAAAGACACAGTGAGTCGCTGCAGCAGTCTTTACATCGCAAGTTGCTGCAGCTTGGATGTCCAAACCATGATCTTTCCCTCACCCTAACCAAGTGGTTTTTGTGCCTAAACCTAATCAGACCTTAACCACAGCTTTGTCACACCATAAAACATCATTATATCATAAAACGGTCCTGTGGGTCGTTCTTCTGGTCCTCTGGAGGGCGATGAAAGTTTGTTTTGGGAGTCATTGGAAATAGACCTATTCTGTTGATTTGGTATGAGGATGTGTTGCATAAACGCACAGAAACAAGATGTATAAGGAGAGAGACTGGAAAGAAATAACTCGAGCCAAAACAACTAATTGATTAGTTGAGAGACAGAAAATTAATCGGCAACCATTTTCTTAATCAATTTATTGCTTAAGTCATTTTTTTCTAGCAGAAATGCCAAACATTGATTGTTTCTGGCTTCTTAATTGTAAAGATTTGCTGGTGTGTTTTTATGTGATAAATAAACTGAAACTAATAAACTGAATATTTGTTTTTAGACTGTTGGTTTTTGACTGGAGCTTTAGGAAACTGTGGTGCCATTTCTCACTATTTGCTGACATTTTATAGACCAAATGATTACTCAATTAATCAAGAAGATAATTGACTGATTAATTGATAATGAAAATAATCAGAATAATCAAAACGCCAACAAACACGGCCAGTGTGTCTGTTGCAAACCAGCTACAGCTGACATGCAGTTGGTGGTAAATTGACTGTTTGGGATGAATGAACACAAAACAGTCCAGCGGTCAAATTTGTGCAAATGACGTGAGGTGAAACTTTGCTTTGCTTTCTCTGAACGCACAGTGAAACCTCATGTTCACAGGATCCAGCTTCAGGCTTCGTCGCTTCAATGTCAACTTGAAACATTTCAGCAGCCTCATCTCCAACATAGTTCACAGTTGTTTTTCTGACATTTTTCTTCTTTTACAACATATCGAATACGTGTTTGCAGCTGGTTTAGAAGGTAACAGATGCTTTGTGGCTGAACTTGAATATTACAACCCTTTGTTGCCTGTCTGTGATCACTTGTCAATGTCAGTACAGTCGATCTCACAGCACAGCTGCAGGCATTAACCTGTATTTTTGTTCAATTTGTTAGATGATGTCGTGATCATGAAATAATGATTTTATCTGCATCCTCAGCTCGACAATGACTGCTGCTTAACAGGTCGTATATCACACTACTCCGATGTCTGAAAACAGAAACATAAAAATATGCAAATGAGAACAACTATATGTTGAATTCAACTGCATTAAATCATAGTATGTGATCACAGAGAGCAGGAGGAGACTGAACGGAGAATAAAATGAGACTGTCTCCTCCTTCTTTATCTCTCTCTTTGATTATATACACAAAAAACTGTATATGTGTTAAAACAAAGTCTGTAACAAATTAAATGCATAATTAAAGATTCATTTTAGGTCCACTGTTAATAAATGCAGGCATTTATAAGCATCCACAAGTGAATTTCATGCTTCAAGAATAGACCCGACACATAAAGACGTGCTGTAGACATTGCAAGTGACACTCTGTTACACAAACACACACCACATACACACATAACCAAACCTTTTTAACATGATACAATCCTCTACCCTCCAAGACACACTCCTGTGCACACACGTATAGCTACTGTAAATATCAGGGTGTTCGACTGTCAGATGAAGACAGACGTCCTATGATGAGAATGAGAGTTCCTCCGGTGCCTCACACTGCCACATCAGGCCTTCCTCCTCTGCAGGAAAGTGTGAGGTAGAGCCTGGAATAATGAGCATCAATGCACTTTTATTGTTCCTTTGGCTCCAACAAAGAGAGAGAGTGTGTATGTGTGTGTGTGTCAGAATGGGAATACAGGAGACTGAATGTGAGTGTTTTTGTTGTTTGTGTGTAAGTGACTGAAGATGTTTGTGGGTAATGACGTGTGTGATAGATATAAAGCTCATTCTAAACTCACCTCAAGCTGTTTTACAACTAGTTGTAATTGCTGGTATTATATCCTCTTTTCACATTTTTCTTCTATAAATCTTTTTGTTTAACAGTTATCCAAAGCAACACTTACACATTATCACACTTAACTTGGCTGTGCTGAGTTTCTTTTTCTTTCACATTGAGTACATTAATTAATGAGTATTTCTTTCCCAGGTTGACTAAAGAAAAAATGTCACTTTGTCTGATTCAGAAGCATAAAGTTTGACTCAAATATAAAGGAATTAGTAATATTTAATAAGTCAAATAACAATATTTTTGCTTAAGAAGAATATTCTAGTAGTCTTTCTTTATGCATAGTGCAGCAGTATTTATGTAGTTAGCAAATGATTACTTTAACACTTTTCAGACATGGACATGTAGCTTTACTGTCTTTATCTCTTTTAAAGTGATTTTTACGTGGTGTCTTTTACGTTAATGTTCCTTACAAGGAACTAATGCATTAAAAATGTTCTGATGAGGATGAGGAAGACGCTTTTTTTGTTCTCTCTCAGGCTGCATCACTGATGGATTCTCAAACTTATTTTGCTGTTGAAGTCTTAATGAATGAGCGTCGCTCTCCAGCGCTCAGCACACTCAGTCTACTGATATATTTTCATATCAGTTTAATTTGAGAGCGAATTCTGAATTGAATGACAGGATGTTCAGTTTCATTCCTTTTAGCTCAGAATATTTATTTTTTTCATCCATGCAGTTGTTATGAATGAAAATGTAAAATATAGATTATTATTGTGCTTGTTCGAGAGGTTTTTAACCTCTTTTCCTCCGGTTGCATTGTGAGGGGAAATCGTTTTTATTGACTGATCTGATATGAGTAGATTCTCCTCAACAGCTTCAAATAGTCTCTTTCACAGCATTTTGTAGTTTTTTAAACTGACTTTATTTTCTTTGTGCATAAGAGATTCAAGATTAAGATAATAAATGTGTTGCAGTGATTTGAGAAGGCAGATGCATTTAATCTATATGTATATCTGACAGCATTAAATTCAGACTACAGCTGCCGTTGTGAATTTTACATAAAAATGCTCTGGGTGCTTTTTTTTAGACATGAGAAACATGTTAAGTTGCCATCTGATTAAAGTAAAGAGCTGCGTATCAACTCTTGTACAAAAAATGTACAAGAGTCAATGTATGTCAATTTTGTTACTCTATCACAAAGTGGTGACACTACCGATTAATCTTATACTGAGACCTGTATCAATATATCAAGACTCAATATATTACAATGCAATAATATGACTCCAGAAATGTAAAAAAAAAATCATCATGTGAAGATGTTTGAATTGAAGTTTGTTGCTTATTGAACTTTAGAAAATGCTTCTCCAACCAAGTTCATTTTTATGTACACATATTTTGTTCTGCAGTTTAATGTTAGAGATAAAAATTGGTAGGACTGCAACTAATAATTATATTTTTAATTATACATTTATAAAATACCAGAAGAGATAGAAAAATGCCTTTTTATAATTAACCAGAGTCCAAGGTGACGTCTTCAAATTCCTTTTTTCTGAACCTTATTTTTATTACTATCCTTTATGACAAAGAAATCCTCACATTTAAGGAGCTGAAACCTAAGAATGTTTGGCTTTTTTGTAAGAAAAGTGACAGAAATTATTAATTGTTATCAAAATTGTTGCCAATTTATTTACTCCTGATTTCTCCTCATTGCAGCTCCAAAGGTTGGTTTGTAAAACCCTGGTTTTGTACATTCACAGTTTTGTTTTTATTCCAACTTTGTTAAAAATGCTTTAAGTATGATAGAGTGATAGAATGAGCCCTGTATCATGAATCATGCAGAACTGTAAACTGGCTTCTGCTAAACTTCAATCTTTTTCAATTAGTTTTCTTAACCCCTGATCTTGGGCAGGTCTGTCTCTGACAGGAACTGATGTGTTTCTGCAAACAACACCGGTTTGCTTGCAACAAACAGAAAGGACAGATTTGCAGATGACAGATGACACCACAGTTAAAGTGGAAAAAACTACACGTTTTGGAAGAGGGAGATTAAATGTAGTCTTTACTGGCTGTCGAGTCATTTTTCTAATGCAACAAGACTGCAATCGAAAGATAGATTAGCGTCAACAGACTGTCAGCTCTTGATCATACATTTTCATTTGTTTCCATGTTCAATGCTAAAAGTAGCTCATCTGTACAAGAGAACAAATTCAGCTCCTTACCCTGACATGTTTGGCTTCATCAAAAAGTGCTGTTACTGATATATTTATCTAGAGTGCGTTGCTTCACGTTTAATAAAGTTTTAATGAGTTAAAAGAACAGTAAAGCATCTTTTACCTCACTTCTTTCATTTGTTCTGCTTCTCCTTGTCTTCTTCTTTCTCCTCATTAAGCAACACTCTGATTGATGTATTAAACCTTTACTTTTACCATCTCGCTCCTTTCATTAGTCCAGGACAGATTGTTTCTCTTTCATCTGTCTTATTCTTCCCTCTGTCCTTTCTTTGTCTTCTCCTGCTGTCTTATTGTCTATTAGAGATGTACTCTGCGAGACTCAGAGGAATGACAGATCAGAAGTGATGGGAAAATGAACAAAGGGAGCAATGAACTAAAGTAGAGGGTATATGTCGGGTTTCAGGTGTGTGTGCGTAGAAGGAGAAATGTGTGTTTGTGCGATAGCTTGTGTGAGTGTTTTTCTTCTCAGAATGTGGTGTGTGTGTGTGTGTGTGTGTGTGTGTGTGTGTGTGTGTGTGTGTGTGTGGGAGGGGTATGGGTACAACTTTGTGTGCATTCAAAACGTCAGAGAGATGGGTGACGCAGATTTTATCCTTCATGTTGGAACATGAGGCGGGTTTTTCTGGGGATTGTAAGACCCCCACCCCCGCGCCCTTCCACCCCTACCCTTGACTCAGGGTGACTGTTCCTGCATGAATACTATGACCTCCTCTCAAAAGGCACAAACTGCAATACGGGCAGGCAAACCTTACTGAATCAGTTTGAATCTCTGAGGCTCAAACTGTTACTATTACTTGTTACTGTAATACCACTTTACCTATAATTATTGTCAAGAATATTGTAATTGTCACTTAGCAAATTTCTGGATTTTTGCAAAAAGTCAAACATAGTTAAATTTGAATAGTATGTGCAAAGGTAACATGTGGACCTGAGAGTACTGTACTGCAACAGGAAAAGTGTCCAGCCAGCAAACACACACAGTTAGCTGTAGACTAGCTGGTGAACATAGTGGAGCATTTAGCAGCTAAAGAGCCAGATATTTCCCTCAGGAGTTGGTAGAGAGCAGAAACAGCTAACAGAGAGTGAATATTGGACTTACATTCACCAGGTGGACAGAAACACGACTCCTAATGAATGATAATGTTGCTCCGTAACTGCTGGATGTGGAAATAAGCAACTGTTTGCTAACAAGTTCAACATATCAACTAAAAAAATCAGTTATTTGAGGTTAAAGTAAAGTCAGAGACAGACAGATTACTGAGTGTGACTTTAGAGCTGCTATCTGTTATCTTTGTTGTGTGTTATGGTTGACTGAGGTATAGCATGGTGTAAGAGACAGGTATGCAGGGTTGTGGCTAGAGAGAGTGTGTGTGTGTGTCTGTGTGTGTGGGAGGAGGGGGATAATACCTCTCTGAGGTCTATGAATCACCAGGGGAGATAGAGACAAAAAGAAAGGGATAGAGAACAGGAGGTAGCTGCAGGGGCATTCTCGGGATTCTTAGCATGTTTTGTCCTTGCATTTTCTGTATCTTTGTCTTTAGATAAGCAAGGCAGACAGAATATACATATTTCAATATGATCTTAGCTCTCTGACTCCCTTTTTAATCCGCCGCCTTCATCATTTGTGTAAAGAACACTGGGCTAGTTAGTTATTACAGCTGATACCTTTAGCAAACACGACTTTTAATACAACCTTTTATAAAGAACATGATTGTAGATGTTGACTTTTACCACGATAAAGTCTAACAAGGCTCAAGTAAAAGAGGAGAATCTGACTGAAATATAAGAGCTATAAAAGACCACGCTTACGCTACCCCTTCATGGAAGGTAAATATATACATTGAGACAAACAGATTAAAGGAGTGAGACAGAGAGACAGACAAACAGCTAGGGAAATCTCCATGTGGGACAATCTGTTGTGGCCCTGGCCAAAGAGCTGCAAAATCTCTTTCCTGTGTGTTTAAAGTCTCTGCTTGGTGCCTCTCAGTAATGCTGAGATTCCCACAGTGTGTGTGATTCCCATTGGTGCAGATAAGGAGAGTATCTGCAATGAGCTTTAAAAAAAGTAAAGGGAGGATAGAATTTACTTTCCAAGTGCACACTGTTTAAATGCTCTGCCTTGAGGTGCCAGGTACTGTCTGTCTGTAGCCCATTCACTCCCCTCGATATCACATTCAACATGTCTACATGTGCAGCCTGGTCTACATCCATATAACTCCCAGCTGTATGCTGGAGCATAAATATTATACATTCCTCTTAACTGTACACAAAAAGGTTGATGTGATTTGAGATGTGGACTGTTTCTATGCTATGTCTCTCTTTCTCTTGTTTTGGTTTTTTTCAGACCATCACCCCCTTCACTCTACACAACCTACACAGAAAAGGATTTAATAGGTAACTGTAGGTCGCAGAGACTCGCTGAGGAGCCAACGTTCACACTTTCCAAATCAAAAACAATGCGTGTACGACCTGCATGTCAAGCACGTTGATGGCTGGATTCAACAGAGTTGCAAAGTGGGAGGAGTTGTTTTCGGTGCCGCTGGTTCCAGAAGTAATTTTCCCCCTAGACGACGTTCAGTCAGCCAACTAATGTGGAGTAGATTATTATTTAAATGTAGAATATGTACAGCAATAGTGTTTGGCGTCTAGGCTCTGACCTTGTCGCTCCCCTTGAGATGATACTAACTTCCCCCCAGGGGAGGATAGACTCTCCCGGTTAAATCATCAGTACAGAAGATGAACAACTGCGTTAGAAAATATCTGTTTCTTTAGTAAAAAGTCGAAGGTACAAGACTGTCGACAAAGATTTCGGGGTAGAAGTTAAAGAGTAACTACACACCAAATAGTTTTTTTTACACTGCACTCATAATCACATAGGTCTAATCACTTTTAATTTCTGGGTCACTTTTCAGCAAATATGGCGCCGCGTTTGTTTACAACTTGAGAGACGAAGCAGTTTGAATTTCATTAAACTCTGATTCACCTCTGACTGGCTTCTTCTCCATAGCAACGGCAGCTGAGCCTCATGGATATTGTGGTACTCTTAGCAGGCCACCAAAATCACGGGCACAACATAATTTCTCAGAAACAAAGTTGAAATAATTGAAACTGGTGGTCACAATATAAACCTGTAGGATCGTTACATTATCCAGGAGAGTGTTTTATTGTTTAAAGTAAAATTTGAAATGGGAATACAGAACGGGGACAAACACTTCCTCACATTTCACGACTGTATTGTTGTCGGGAGGCGGGTCCAAAAAGGGAGCCGAAAACAAACGTAGACTTACTACATACATGTAAAAAGTAAACGGCCACACGAACGTCTCTGAGCGACCCTCGTGCACGTTCACCTACGTGAAGCCCAGAAAACTATAATACCACCTTAAGTCTCATTTTCCAGTTTCTCCTGATCTCATATGTTGCAGATATGCAGACGAGATACACACACTGAAACACACAGCAGCCTAGAGGAACAGCTGATGACTGAATAACTATATTCACTATGTCTACAAATACATGGCACAGCCCAGAGAGAGAGAATCAGAAATATCAGTTCACACTTCCACCACTCCATCTGTCTGTGTGAAAAACAGTATTTGAGTGTGTGTACAAATCATTTATGTGTGTGTGCGTATGCTCATATGCATTTCACACATTTCTGTATCTGGACTTTTCATTGTAAAGCCTAAGAAGTCATTATTCTACATCCATAAATTATACAAATGAAGGTGTTATCATGTTAAGTGAGGCTTGAAGTTTCCTCCTCTACATTAAGAAAAGTGCCGTCATTTATTTAAATGTGCTAATATCAATCTTGTAGTAGGTGACACTTCTTTCATGTGGTGCACGAAACAGATTGTATATACAGCTGATCTGTGTGTGGGGTGGTCTGTGTGTGTAGGAGGGGAATGTGTGTGCGCTGGAGGATATTCATGTTGGTGCTCGCGTGTGCTCATGTTTGTGGTTCTATACATCCTCATGCCTTTCTGATATTTCATGTTTTTGCCCTTGCATTCCTAGATCAGTTGTCTGGGCGCCCGCCAATGACTGCAGGGCATAAACAACAAATTTAAGGAATGTCTAAAGAGGAGAGCTGGCAGGACTCAGATACTCACAGGGAATAAAGCTTCTGTTCTTAAAGCTGCTTTGATTCATAGACATTTTCTATCTTTATTTTACAGCAACACCTCGGCTCAATCAGGGCATGAGTAAACACTGCTGATTGACTTTTTGACTCCTGGGCTCTTTTGGCAACGAGGATGTTGAAGACATATTTATGTGCGAGGAACAGGAGGAGAACAGTGGTATATCAAAGGAATGCTGCCATTCACTGTCAGTTTGTGTTTCACAGAAATCTATTCATTAAAGGGACTAAAGTAAGAAGTGATTAGATGGAGTTTTAACATTTTTTCTTTGATCGGAAAGTTCAGATAAGTTCTTCAGAATTGCAACATGTCAAATCAGGACACAGGGTCTCATGGTTGTCCATACACATGCTCGCACATACAGTATGTGCACAAGCAGGCACATAAAAACAGCAGGTCAAACTGTCTTTTTCACTTCAAACACCAAAGCAAAAAAGAAAAGAGAGACTGGTTTAAAGAAGGAATGCTCGAACTTCACTGATGGGGTTTGGGTTCATCTTGAGGACGTCTGTTATACTCAAAACTTTTTCACTATTTAAATGTGAATGTGTGTTGAGTAGGTGACCAACCTCCCACACCAGCCCGTCCTCACAAGAAAAACAACAGTATAGGTCTAAAATTCAGACCGGCAAAAACAACCCATAGTTACGTTTATGCCTTCTAGCAGCCGTAGTAGTGATGACCCGGGGAAGTGGTGCAGTTCAGATGACATCAGTATAAAGTGATTTGATAAGATGATTTTGCCTTATTAGGAGGAGGCGGTTGGGTGGATGACTGGATACTGACCTTTACTGTAGGAGACCACTGTTCGCTTCCCATTTACAGCCACGAGTGTCATGTTTCCAACCACGTAAAACCGTAACATTGTGGTGTTTAGTGTTGCCATGACAACAAAGGCTGCCTAACTTTAAGGAAGTATAAACCACTTTTCAAGTGATCATTTTAACCCAATCCAACTTTCCCTAAATCTAACCAAGTGGTTTTTGTGCCTAAACCTAACCAGACTTTAACACAGCGTTGTCACATCATAAAACATCATTATTTTAACAGTAATTTGTAACGGTTTTGGAAAGTGGTATATTATGGTCCTGTGGGTCGTTCTGGAGGTCCTCTGGTCATTCTTACTACAGCCCCTAGATGCCATAAATGTAACTATAGGTTGTTTTTTGCCAGCTGAATTTTAGACCTATACTGTTGTTTAATCATGAGGATGTGTTGTCCACACTGCAGGTGGAGTAAACATATCATTCCTGCTGCTATAATTATGTCTTCAGTTATTTAATCAATTATGTCTTCAATTATTTAATCAAACAAAATGGGAGTTTTCGGGTTACCTCTGGCAACTAAAGCCACAAAATGTTGTTTGCTTGTGTAAGAGGCAGAATACACTGGTGAAAAGGCAAATGCAGCCGCAGGCTAAAATTGCAATGTGCCACCGGTTTTGCATAAACACAGCCTTGGTTGTGCCACTCCATCCACTTAATGGTGCAACGGGGTTCATTTGGAACCACAATAAAAAACTGAAGACTGTTCTCCTCAGAACAAGTGCCTGCATCATCAGACGTTAAAATGTGTTCAGACAGAAAGTGAAGAGAATTTTCACTTCACCTCATTAATGTGAATTTGACTGCTGGACTGTTTGTGTTCATCTCTCCTCAAACAGCCAAAGTGCCAACTGTGTGTTTGCTGTAAGGTAGGTATCAATGAATGCACTGACCATGTCTGTGGGAGTGTTTCTGTTTCTTAAGTTCAGCATCTGACTGAACTCAGAATTCACCAGAAACTTCAGTTATTTGTTATTTCCCTCCAGTCTTTCTCCTTTTCTCTCTCTTCTGTGTTTGTTTATGAAGCAGACAATTTCAACTCATGTGGAAGCATCTTCACGTCAATTTCCCCCGTGCATAATGGTGTCTACGTCTTCTTATTGACTTTATATGCAATTGTGTCACCTCTAAAATTTGCTTTGTGTTCTTTCTGAACACAGTTAAAGAGCCACAAAGTCCACAAGGGAAGGAGGGTTAGGGTGGTTTGATGGGTCAACAAAAAAAATGTCAGACTTAGACAAAGACGACAACAGTCTACTATCAACTATGGCAGCAATGGTCACTTAACCAAGTTGTTTTTGTGCCTAAACTTAACCAAACTTGGACCATAGCAGCGTCAGATCAGAAAATTATTTTAATTTTGCAACAGGTTCGTCAGTTCCTTCCAGTGGTTTTTAAAGGCACTTACAATTATGTCATCCTGTTGATAAGGGCATTACAACAGAAACTTCTTAATTACAAGACACATTTAGTTTAATTTGGAGCACTTGTTGCTTTGGTAAGTAATTACCAGAGTCAGGAAACATGTTACTTTAAAGTAACTAGTTTCTAACTTTGACATTAAATCTACTGTAAACAGATATACAACAAACTATTGTGAATTCAAAAATCTCCTTTATGGTTTCAATCATCGGATCACACAATGAGATAAGTTGGTCCTCCAGTCTGTCCTGATCGCCCCCCGACCCCTTCATATTTCATCTTTAACTGACCATTTAACCTCATTAGTGTCAAACTGTGGTGCAGAAGTGTGAAATTTCTCTGGAAGGCTGCAGCAATAATAAGTCCACATTCGTCTCTGAAGCAGGTTTGAGTTAGATTGTGCCAAGTCTTATCTCCTGTGGTGTCAAGCCACTTTGCATACTTATTAGGATGTGTGCTGAGAAGAGAAGTGGTTGATGCCTTTCACTAATTAATAATAGTAAGCTTTGAAATTATTTTAGTAAAATCTCATTATTTATATTGAATTCTGAGTCTGTATAGAAGCTTGCTGCCTTCATATACAGTGACATTCTCATGCTGACCTCATGTCTGGCACAGGTACTGTGGGAAGAAGTGCGTGGACAGATGCTTAATTTCCAACAACCAATTTGTGTGCAGGATCAGTCCACAACAGTGTTGGTTAGAAGAAAACATAAAAAGTAGAGGTCTGTGCATTTAGCATCCCATATGTAGCAGAGACATCACTGCAGTCTGATTAGTTTTACAATAGACAAAAACATCTAGGATGCATATGCCTTCTGATATCATGACATCTGGTAATTTATCACATTTACAGATGGTATTTAAAATAATTGTACTTTAAAAGTAAAAACATTGTCAGATTTTTCTTTAATTTTTTTTGGTTTGTTTTTCTGCCTTGCTATTTCTAATTGCCACCAGATATCACACATCATGATGTAAGATTCATGTTCATGTCATAAAGGCAGCTGACCTTTTACCCACTGGGTAAAACTATGGTGCCGTGCCTTGCAGGAAGCAATGAGCTGCTAGCTTACGCTAACTTAATAATATGAATTAAAACTCTGTTCAAAGCTGTTTTATCTTGTTTTGACCATTAATATAAGTTTTGTAGATGTTTTCATTTAACTTTCTTGGTGCCATTTGTATTGCGGCAGGCCACCCTGCGTCATGTGGCATCAACGTAGCGCTGCAGGGGTTTTAGCATCCATTTCCTGTGTAAATTCTGTTATTTTGCATGTTTATGAGCAGATGTGCAGGAGAGACTAGAAGGCAATTCGTGTGTTACATTGTCTTTTGCAGGTATGGGTGTTTTTTAAAAGTCATAATTTTCGTTGTTTCCATTTGGTCACCCAACCTCATGTACCTGTTTAAATTTTTATGAGTAACGAATTAAGACTTTGTTGTAATAATTTAGGACAAAGAAAAAAATGTTTTAATAGCTCTTGGTTAGAAATTTCCTTGTATTAGGAATATTGTGTTGACCTGTGTAGATACTCTAATACCGAATTAATGTATCTAAACGTAGCACAAAAAGTAAGGACGTGTGTTTGGTAGATTATTTCTTTGTTGTAACAGTGCTTCTTGGCAATAAATCTTATACCGTTGGAAAGCCTGTTTATTTCCCTTTTAAATGGTGCCACATTTGTAAGGAACATGCATTTGTGGGATGAGCAGCAGAGCTGAGTATGTGGGTTGCGCAAATGAAAAATTTGCCAAATCTTCTCTGCCAATGCCAAACAGCTTATTCTGCCATTGACTCGTTTGGTGTTTGGTGGATTGGATGATTGAAGAAGAAACAAGACATATTGGCAATTTAACAATTTATTCATTTAACAAACAGGAGCCTCAGTAGCGTGTGGAAGAACCATACACAGCCACAACAGCCTGGCACCTCCTCCTCATGCTGGTCACCAGCCTGGTCACACACTGCATGCTCCACATGTTCAGGTTCCAGTGCACGTGTTGCTGACACCAGCGCATACGGGCCTGACGGTGAAGGGCAGTCACGGCAGGCCTCCTGGCAGCCCTATGAGACCAGTAATTCTGGGCTACCAGAAGCTCAGGTGTCAATAGCAACAGCAAAATAAGCTGTTTGGCAATGCAATGGCAGAGAAGATTTGGCAAATTTTTCATGGGCACAACCCACATACTCAGCTCTGCTGCTCATCCCACAAATGCATGTTCTTTACAAATGTGGCAATGTGTTTGAGGGAAATGAACAGGGTTTCCAACTGTATAAGATTTATTGCCAAAAGGTATTGTTACAACAAAGAAATAATCTACCAAACACAAATTTCCTTACTTTTTGTGCTAAGTTTATGTACTGTCTTTTAAGAAAGATAATAAAATCTGCACAGTGCCATTTTGCATTGCTGAGGAAGCAGATGTGCAGGAGAGACCAGAAGGCAATTCATGTGTTAGATTGTCTTCTGCAGGAGCAAATAAAGGCTGGAAACCAATCCCGTTCCATGCCCTACCCACTTCTGTTACACCTACACACTGGTCCTTTAAAGATGTATAAACAGCAGGTGTGGATTAATACTACAGACAACACTTGAGAAGCTACTTTATGAGATACAACAGTGTTTCTGTTTACAGTGCAGCCAAACAAACTCATGTTGTTTTATTAAAGAAGTCAATAATAATTACAACATGGTTCAGATTTCAGTAGTTTTCCACACAACAACAAGACAATAAGAGGAGTTGGTCATCTTGCTGAAGAGTTGGGGGTCTGCAGCCTGTTGCTTACCAACCCTGTCTCCAACAAATTACATGTATCTACTACTGAATTGTTTTCACAATTATGTTGCTATGACAAACATAATTATATTCACAGACAACTTTTTCTCACATGAACGAAGCGATACATTTATAATACGATGCTGCATGTTCCTTCTGATATTGTGACATCTGGTAATTTATCACATTTACTGAAGGTTATTGAAAATAATCATACTTTTAAAGTTAACTTTGGTTTTTGTTTTGCTGCCTTGATGCTAGTTTTCAACTATAAGGTTTTTTTTTTAAATTGCCAACAGATACCACACAGCACGATTCAAGATTTACTTATGTAGGCAGCTTACCTTTTACCCACTGGGTAAAAATATATTGCTGCACATTGTGGGAAGTAATGAGGTGCTAGCTTATGCTACTTAATAATATGAATTCAAACTCTGCATATTGACAGAAAAGCAGTTATGTAATGCCATTGATGGGAAACTCTACAATATGGTTGTTGATGGGATAAATGTGGGTAACTCTACAGAAATTGTTAGTTAAAATTGTTAGTCAGTGTTAATAGTAGGCTTAAATTACAAAAAGTGACCAAAATGACATTTGAAAATGACAATGAAATTTTTGATGAATGATTGTGGTCAGCGTTAACTTCTGTAACAATCACATTGTGTTTCCACTGTTTCACAATAAACACCACCCCATGTTTTGCCAGTTGAAGTCTTTTAATGTGAAGCAGCAGCAGTATGAATTGTCGTGTTAGCATTAGCAGTAAGCTAACACAGCTCTGAGACAGCTGTAGGAAACTAGAACAGTAAACAGTGAGGCTGAAATCATTGAGCTCAAATTACAGACAGTAATTCTGTATTACTGGAACGGTTCCTGTAAATCCAGTGTATTCCAAATATCCCAAATTCTGGAAATATATGATCCCAAATCTCGTGTATGAAGGCAAACTGAATCAAGTGCGGGAATGGCGGAGTAACAATGAAAGCTACTAATTTAAAAACACTGGACAGCTATTACTGAAAAAAACATGCTGAGCTGAGACAGTATTAAAAACTGGGTTATAAGGTTTTTAACTTTAACTATATCTAACATAAATGTAAACATTAATAATCAATAATGTTTTGGTCAGTGTTATTGGTTGTGCATTTTCTTGTGACAATCTTAACAGATATTCGGTGATAATGTAACCAAAAGTTGTCACATAATTTCAGGAACATAATTGAACTTAAATTCTGTTGTGTCATTTTTAGCTGCAGTGTAAACAGCCCAAACTCATGCTGAGAGAAAAGTTGCCTTCAGTCCATCGTATTGAGAAAAGTGCTGCAATGTGTTGTTGCTGTTGCAACAGTTCAAGTGTCTATTGCATAAGACCAAAGCACCGCCTGCTAATCAGTGAAGATGTTTCACACAAACTTACAGATGATCAGTTCAGTTCTGTGTTTTTAACTTCAGGAGAGAAAATACAACTGTGACTTTTTGAACTTCAGCTTAAAAAAAAACTAAATATTCACACAAACTAACTCAAAAATGTGTTTTCACTAATTGCCTCCCAATGTTTCATTAAGTCTGTTGATTTCAGCGTAATATTTGACACAGTGGGTAACTAATGGACTCTTAGTGCTTTCAACAAATAATGAATGTACCATGAATGTACAACCATTATAAATCAAATATTAAAATAAATATTTTTAAAAGCCACTATACTGTATAATGAGTGGTGGCAGTGGCAGTCAGTAAGCAAGTAAATGAAGCTACGTGTCCAAACAACATGTCTGAAAAAACTTACTGGTGCACACAGGAGTCTAGATTCACATTTGACTAAAAAAATTGCGTCATTACAGCTGCAAGAAGTTCCCATTCCTTTACTACAACATGTGATTATGATTTTTAATATAAATTATTGGTGTTTTGAAGATTTTAGGGAACAAAATTAGTGCCCAGCAGTTGAGCCCTGTGAACTTGTGACCTTGAGGGCTCTTCATTTACTTCAAGCTTTCAGCTGGTCTTAGATGACCCTTTTACATTTTAACGGGGATCAGACCCCAACATGGCCTCTAGTCATGGGGATAAATCTCATTAAAGATTTTTGAACTCCATCCCTCAACCCGTGATCAGAGGAAACATCAAAGTGTCATTTTGGGGGGAAACAGCAGGATCTCCCTCTCACCAGGAATAAAGTTGAGAAATATATTTTTGCAATGTGCCTGTGTACTTTTTTTTTCAAAGGGATGTTAAATGAGAATTTGGGGTTAGATTTGGAAATTAAGCATCATTCTGAGAGTGATTTATTGCACTGAAAGTCCCACTGAAACACAGGTTGAATTACTGCCCTGTGGTGACAAAGAGATCATTTGTAGGAAATGAAGAAAATCCAAGAGGGGAAGAGACACAAAGCTTTGGGCATAATTTCAAATTGAATGAATTTGAATTGTCATTTTTAATATGTATTCAATGCTGAGCCAAAGTATCTTTAAATAGGCTGATCAATGCCAACACGGAGTTAAAGGTAATAGTTCCAACAGGATTTTGATGCTCATCAAAGTTTCAATGTGAAAATGTGGCAGCCGGCTAATTGCTCAAAAGCTTCTAGAAGGCGTAAACCTTTCCAGTCTCCTCTCCGTCCTAAATATGTGCACTTTTGTGAACTTTTTGTGAATAATATTGGACAATGACAACATATGACTACAAGTCACTCATCAGGATAGGGAAATGGTCAAAAACTCATACTCATATTGTGAATTCAATTCATGAGTTATAATAGGTTGAGGATGACCTCAACTTCAACTTCAACTGAGAAAATGTTAAATCAACTGATGATCGGTGCATTTAATTACACACTGCCTATTAATGGAAAATCTAAAAAAAATGTTACTACTGTCATTACTGACCCTCTGCAGTTACACTTAGTTATGTCAACCAACCTTTACTTCCACAAATTTGTCACTTCTCTAGCAAACAGTTTGCTAAAATTTATATAAATCCTCCAATTCTGCCGGTCAAGCCAGTTGGGCCAGCCTCTCTAGTTTAGCCATCAAGTGCTATCTTCTCTTTTAAAGGTACATTAGGTCAGAGAATGGTGTGGAAAGTTTTCTGATATAACTAGTAGCCATTTGTAAGATTAGTGGAGCTAGATTAGCAGGGATGATGGCTGGATTACTGAAGGGACCGTGGCATTCAGATGACCCTGTCTATCAAGCAGGTGGGACCGGCCAGTGTAGGTTAGCCTAAGCAGATACAGTGCTTTACAATCTTTGCATGGGTAAAATTCAAAGACAGTTCAAAGGTACGTTAGATCAGGGTTAGAGAGTGGAGTTACCTGAGGGCTCAATAGATTTATGATTCCTAGTAATATGTCAAAATATCATTTCTGGGCTTCCATAGGAATGATCACTCAACTTTGGCACATTTTTTGGTAACCCCCATACTGAATATTTACCTGACTGAGAGGTGGAAACACTGCAGGGTGATATGTGATGTAAAGAAGTTTAACATAATACAACAATGACATGCATAATATGTGATTCATGTGCCCACCCTTGTCGGCCTTCACATAGGCATCTCCCCAGTGTATAATTTGTTTTAGTTAGTGTTTATCTAACCTTGATGCAGGAGGATTGAGGGAGGTGCAAAGCATGTAGAGCCTATCAGGTTCATCTCTCACAAATCTTTACTTTTAGCCATCTCTTCATGTGTCCATGTCTAAGATGTGCTCAGCTTTGATTGCCCCAAGTATTGTCCCAATATGCCCAAAGTAAGAAAACTGCACAGGCCTGAATTTTTTTTTTTTTTTTGCTTGAACCTTGCTAGAAACCCAAAGCTAATAATTTTATATCAAAACGTTCTCCCTCCCTCCCTCCCTCTGTTTTCCTTTCTTCTTTCCTTTCCTCTATTGCAAACACAGAGCAACACAACAGACGCTGGCACACTGCTCTAAGTAATCAATCTACCCATCATGATCAGCAATTTAAGAATGAATGTAAATATTAACAAACAAAAAAAACAGGTACTGTAGCTCTCACACACAAAGTCTTTAAACTGCCTCCCACTGATAGAGCACACCCTTAAATTATCATAACATTAAAGAATGTGCTGGAGTTGAGCCAAAACAATGAAAAAATGTCCATAGCTCTCTCAATTTGGATCAGCTGTGTTGTGTCTGTCAACTCACTCTTTCTTTAGGTTATTTATTTAATATCCATTAAGACTCCCACATACGTACATGTTACCCAAGTGAGCTGAACTTTTGTGATAACACTTTCTCTTCCTATCTTGCGGCCGTGGTGTGTCTGCATGACTGAACCGGTGTCATGGAAGACCCTGCCAGGGAATGATGAGCATGCTGCCTCCCCTCTCAGCCTCCCTAATCCGCCCCAATCTAATTTAGATTAGCCGCGAACATTCCCTGAACATTCTCTGAGCTTCTGATATTACAAACATACCACACAACAACCGGCTGTGCTCACAGAGAATGTCAAGATGATCCCGGCTTGAGGCTCGAGATGTGTACAATATGTGTGTGTGTGTGTGTGTGTGTGGGCTTATTTGTTCATGTGTGTTTGTCATTTGTGTAGGTGTCTTAGGAAGTGTATGTGTGTGTTCTCAGCATGTGTGAGTTATGTTTTATTATGTGCATGTGAGTGTTTGTCCCAGGTGCAGGGCTGTTTCTGGATGTTCTGGTGCATTACGCCAGAAATCCCTTGTTGCACCTGGGGGAATATTGTGATTATAATATTTTGTAATTACAATTATTATATAATTGTATATGTATAATATTTTATTAAAGAGAGTAAACTTCACTCAACTTCTGGTCTGTTTCGTGCATAGCCTGTATATAAAGATGGACATAGCGAGGTGTGATGTCACTCAGTGGTTTGTGTTGGAGCCGGTTTGAAGCCCACAGTTGCAGTTTATAGTTGCCGCTATCTTTTCCGTTTGGAGCGGGGACCTTCCAAAACACTGCTCACATTACTTACTGCTGCCGGCTGTCAGACAATCAACTGAAATGTACTGTTATCGATCCTGTGGGTCGGCTCTGGGTATCCTTCATTCGTATTTCAGTCAAGGCCTCCAAATTAAACAACAAAATGCATCGTTGGTCCATGCACTGCAGGCAAGGCTGGATTAAGAGTTCAGAGGCCCTTGGGCCAGACTCTTAGAGGCCCTCACACGTGCGCACGCACACACACACACACACTTGCGCAATTATGAAATTCTACAGCACCTCTCTGAATAAGAATGGTCTTTATCTTATCGCTGCTTGTGTCTTTCCACAATGCTGGATCCATAGTCCTTCGAACCACTCCTGCATTTCTGGTGCAGCTTTGGGGGCCGCCGGTCCCAGCGGCATTGTCACTGGCAGGTCCCTGCTGTCATCCGTGGCATCATCCGCAGCGTTGTCCGCAGGATCACCCACGGGATCATCCGCGGTATCAATGACCTCACCACGGCTGTCAGGCAGGCCCCCCAGGCTGGTCAAAGATGCGGGTGGGGCCGCCGATGAACAGGTGACTGTCACTGTCTCAGTCGAGGGCGAGGCACTCCACTGTGGGTGAGCTGATGAAGTGGAGGCATCTGCCAGGTAGCGGTCCTGCTCATCACTGTCGCTGATGCTGTTATTCTCGTCCTGTAGGCTACTGCTGGCTCTCCGCTAACGTTTAAGCTCCTACAAGACTTAATGTTAGACGTGGTGAAAAAGCTTTAGATGTTCGGAATGCTCTGCCGGAGGTGCGAATGTCTTGTTGTCCTGACAGTGAATGTCCTGTTTTGCTTTTAATTTAGAGGCTCCACTCTCCCTCTCTTTAACTTTCTTTACATGTTTTTCCTTTTAGACTGGCTAACGTTCTTAACAGCAATACGTGTCTAGATTCAAATTTCGCAGTCATCATAAATCTGGTAGGCTATAGCTTTGTAATTCATCACACACACTTAATGAAAAAAAAAAAAAAACACTAAGTGACGGAGGCCTCTGGGAGCTCGAGGCCCCCGGGCCGCGGCCCAGACAGCCCGGTCTGGGATCCGGGCTTGACTGCAGGAGTTCTCTGACCTGACGCCTCTGTCAGCATGGACGACATCATCTGCTTGTGCCTTCCAAAGCGGTTAGAAATCACTGTTGGATAATAAATCTGTTTCCTTCTTTGGCTCCCGTCATATAATTTCTACAGCTGTTAGAGGGCGCTGTCACTTAAACATAAACAGATGTAGTTTGAGGGCTTTGCTGAAATGACGGACAGTTTATCATCAGGCTGTCTGTTGTTTAATACTTATACTGAAAACTACGTAACAGGAGTTGAAGTCACCAGTGCACATATTTAGATCTGCAACAATTTGTCAATTAATCAATTAGTTGCCAACTATCGCTAACTATTTTAATTGATTAATTGCTTTGAGTCATTTTTTAAGAAAAGAAAAATGACAAATTCTCTGATTTCTGCTTCTTAAATGTGAACATTTTCTGGTTATGACAGTAAACTGAATATATTTGGGTTGTGGACATTTTAGGACGTCATTTAGTGCTTTAGGACACAGGAATTTTTCACCATTTTCTGAACTTTCATGGATCAAACGACTAATCGATTAATCAAGAAAATAATCAACAGATTAATTGATAATATAAAAAAATTGGTAGTTGTCCTACACATATCATCTGTATCCTCGTTATGAACGGGCATCTTACTAAACATTTCTTGTTTAGTACAGTATGAGTGCATCTGTACTTTTTCTCAAGTACTGTACTTAAGTACACTTTTGAGGTACTTGTACTTTACTTGAGTATTTCCATGTGATGCTACTTTATACTTCCACTCCACTACATTTCAGAGGGAAATATTGTACTTTCTACTCCACTACATTTATTTGACAGCTTTAGTTACTTTTCAGATGAAGATTTGACACAATGGATAATATAACAAGCTTTTAAAATACAACACATTGTTAAAGATGAAACCAGTGGTTTCCAACCTTTTTGGCTTTTGACGTCTTACAAAAAGCAGTGTGTAGTCGGGGTCACATTTCAGATGTCTATGAGTTGTTAACAGCTCCACCAAATAGTGATTTTTCCCTCTAAACTTCTCACATGGTTTCATTTCAATAAATGTTCAAATGATCCAATATTTCAGCAAAAATCAAAGATTAGAGAAAAAGTCCAAAAAGTGAAAACAGATTTGTGTATCAGAACTTTGTTTTTTCTTCTTTCCTCTCCCATTAATCATCTCACGACCCCTCAGATTTATCTGCTGACCCTTTGGAGGGGCCCCACCCCTAGGTTGGGAACCACTGGACTAAACTAGCTAACTGTATATAAAGTAGTTGAAACTAGCTCCACCTCCAGCAGCTACAACAGTAACATGCTGCTTACACACTGATGCTTCAGTATTAATAATCTAATGATGTCATATATAATAATATATCAGTCAGAGGGACCAAACCACTACTTTTACTGCAATACTTTAACTACATCAAGCTCATAATACTTATGTACTTTTACTGCAATACTTTAACTACATCAAGCTCATAATACTTATGTACTTTTACTTAAGTAGGATTTTTCATGCAGGGAGGGCTTTTATTTGTAATGGAGTATTTTTACATTGATGTATTGGTACTTTTGCTTATGTAAAGGATCTGAATACTTCTTCCACCACTGTCTGTACCACCTTGTATGTGTGTTATTGGGTGTTTGTGTAAATGAAGATATACGTGTCTCTACCAGGGCATCTAGACCTGAGTAATCTCTTCACTGAACTTAGTGTCACAAAACAGAGTCATTCATAACTCTGTGTACTCTTCATATCTCTGTGACCACAAACAGCTTTCCTCTCCTCCTCTCTCTACTTCCATTTACTCTCTCTTCTCTCACTGTTCCTCCCCACGTCTTGCTGCTTCCTCTCTGCTCCCTGTTTTCTGTCTCCTTGAGTTGAATAAGCAGAACCAGTATTTGTTATGAAAACACAATCACATACCGTTCTAGTACATTCCCACACATTTGGTGTTTAGCAAAAAACACACGGAGCCTTCCATCCTTTGTAACCTTAGGTGGTGTTTTCTTTTATGAAGAAGATAAAGAGATTACTCAAAAAAAGAAAGAAAAGTAGTAATTTTTAGTGTATTTTTAATGATGATGAAGATGATGATGAAACATTAGTTTATGTAGAGACTGACGTAATTCTACTTGTTTACTGAATGTTATATTCTGTGCAGTGCAGCAGGCTCATATCTTTCATTCTCCTTTACTTTCCAGTTGTCTGCACTTCATTGTTTTCTCTGTTATATTGCTGCTTTCTTTTGCTTGTTTCTTCTATCCTCTGCCTCATCTCCCTCCCTGTCTTTTCATTTCCTCTCCTCATTTCTCCTTTTTTTTTTTTGTCTTCTCTGTATCTGTCATCCATAGCTGATTGAAAAGCCACATAGCCAAAATGTGACATATTATTAGGATTTAAGAAAAGATATCTGATCCCGTAAATGATGACCATACATGTTAGGAATTACAGATCATTGTGTTGTCCATGTCAAAGTCTTTTCTCTCAATCTCATTTCTTTTGCTTTCTTTTACTCTCCATCGCACTTCTGTCATAACCTCTCCTCACCCCCATCTCATTTCCTCTCATTTTCTTTGCTCTCCATGTTACTCCTCTTCTCTCCCATTCACTTATTCCAATTTTAACACATCTGGGCTTCTCCTCATTTTTCTTCTCCTCCCCTCTCCGTGTGTATATACCACTTCTACCAGTGAAGAACTAGATTAATCTAAAACATTTAAAAAAGAAGTTTTATAGCTGATGGTGGTCAGTAGAATTAAAATGCCAACAGATTTCAAAATTACTTTTTATTTTTTCCCCTTATTAAGCAGAAATCTGACATTTTCTTATTAGCATGAAGCTGCACATAGTTGCATTTATTAAGTCTTCTCTGGAAAATACTCAATATATTCAAAGTAAAGTTCCTGCATTTAAAATCCAACTTAAGTAAAAGTACAGGCGTACTGGACTTTTAGTGTTTTGAGGATTATAACAGTTTGGTGGAGTTAGTTATGGAGTAGAAGTATAAACTTGCATAAAATAAAAGTACTTAAAGGATAATTCTGGTGATTTTCTATTTTTCTTTCTATTGTCAAAAATCTCATGTTTGGATCCAAACCAACAATGAACTGATCTACTAACAAGTATTGTGTGTGTATCAAAGCCTGATATATCTTATTCCTCTGTGCTGTAGACCTCGTTTATTTAGAAATGGCTCCAAAGATTAATAACAACAATCATGTTTTCAGTCTCCTGACAGTAGTTCTGTGTAAGGCAGACGCCACTGAGCGTGTGCGGGAACGTGGTTCTGTTTACAACTTCACGAACTTGTTGTGCTACATCTCACAACTGCCTGACTTTGTGTTTTGATGTGTTTTTAATAGCTTTGGACAACGTAGGTTTACAGCACTGTTACAAAAAACCAGTGTGTGTGACCAGCAACATATAAAGAGGACGCCATTCCCGAGGATTAGTTTAAAAGCAAAATGATTTTGACTACTATAACTACTACACCTCCATCCTCAAAAGAGATAAACAAAAAATAAGGAGCAAAAGAAACAAAACACTAAGACAGTAAGAAGGCTGCTTCATCTGAGAGAGAGAGAGCTCCTTCTCCTCCAGCCTCCCTGAAATGTGAATCTGAGAAAGAGAGAGAGAGAGTGAAGAATATAAGAAGTGATTAGTGATTATTCTTTTTTTAATCACATATAATAAAAAAATAAAAAAATCACAGACAATGCAAAATAATTGCAAGCGCAACAAAGCATCTGCCACAACATTATCCCGCCCACAGATATGTTTTACATTAACATTTCTTAGAATAAAAAACACACTGGGCTCTCCCTAGTTTCCCGTTCTTCCCTAGTAGGCTTCCCTTCTACTGGAAACACTACTGGAAACACTACTGGAAACACTACTGGAAACACTACTGGAAACACTGGCTTTAGACAGCACCACAGAGGCACTTGAACCCTCCTTGAAACTGTTGTCACTAAACCAAGCTTGCAGAACAAACTCCTCATCAAACACAGACTTATGGGTGAGTACATATTCATCAGCAAGAATCACAGCATCGGACAACTTTACAGATTCCTGCTAATTCAGATAAGTGGCAACTCTCTCAGACAAACTGTTTGTAAACTCTTCTATAAGAACCAAGGCTTTAAGATCTCCCAAAGTTTTAACTCCTTGCGCTGAGCACCACTGATCAAATAATGCCTCTTTCTCACGAGCAAACTCGACATATGTTTAAGACTCCTGCTTTTTATACCTGCAAAACTGGCGATAAGCCTCCGGCACAAGCTCATATGTCCTCAAAATACCAGCTTTGACGTGCTCATAATCAAGGTGATTTTGAGGAGACAACGCTGCGTAAACCTCCTGAGCTTTACCAGTGAGTACGCACTGCAGAAAGAGTGTCCACACGTCTTTAGGCCATTTTAATGTTGTCTCAACACACTCAAACAGAATGAAATATTTATCCACATCCTCCTCACGAAAGACTGGAACAAGGGAATATTCCTACTCACATCAAAAGCAAATGATTGCTCAGATGAAGGCTGCAGAGCCTGTGGAGACACGGTTGCATCAAGTTCTAATTCCTTTAAACGCAACACACGCTTAGTCTCTTTCTCAAGCTTTCTTACCTCAAGATTACATCAATTTCCTTCTCCTCTAGATCTAACCGACGCAACTCCAATTCAAGCTCTTTCAACATCACCTGTTTGGCGAGACCTGCCTCCTCAGATTTACGAGAAATAACCACACCCTGCGCGCCCACACCAGCTGGTAACAATCTTTGCCCCACCAAAACAGACACCAGCTGATCCTTTATCACCTTTCAGCAATGAGTAAGATTTTCTTTAGTGCACCCCTCAAACTTGTCATGAGCCATTAACAAAATCTTCCAGAACTCCATTATAGCGCAAACCAGCCGATTTAGAATGACAATAACAGTAACAGGTACTAACAAAGCAACTCCTGACAGAACGCTGCCATCTAAGTGACACGCTTGCATTTTATTGTACACACCAAGAAAAAAAAGCGCACACCAACAATCCTGTGCAACCAAAGTGTTTTGGCAAAACCATAATAATGCACAGTTACAGATACTGTCAAGGGGCCTATTGTGCAAACGAAGTAACACGCACAGCCTAATCGAGAACACAAAAAGCTGTTTTGTGCAGACAAAGTGCTACGAGAGAACAAAGTAACAGTAAACTTAAGAGGACACACCCCCAAAACACCACCCATAAACAGGCAGCACACTACCACAAACTCCATTAACAATAGCCCACAACAGCGCACAAAAGGAGTAAAACTACATCACCAAACCCGCACGTGTCCAAAACAGCCTGTTTGACAAGCCCCATAATATGTTACAGCCACAACAAAAGAAACATTTGGCTCAACCTTGTGACGAGCGACATATAAAGAGGACCTGAGGATTAGTTTAAAAGCAAAATGATTTTATTTGCAAAAAATGCCATAAGTTAACCAAAACTATGGGAGTCTGGAGGCCTGGCCAAACAGAACAAAAACATGGGGGAAGTCTGGGCCCACCACACAATGGGCCGTCGAACCCAGACGTTCTAAAGCAGAAATTAAACCATCAAACACTCAGCAGATAGTCTAACTTGGAGACCTTCATCTATAGCTCAAACACAAGTCATTCAACAGTAAATACAATGAACGACAGTGTTTTTGTTTCCTCCTGTGTTAATACTACGTTTCAACGCCACTGTTGTTTTTATTAATGGGTCCAATTTCCTTAAGTAAGTTATTAAAGATTTTATATAGCACTTTCAAAAAGTAAAAAGTGCTTCATAATTAAAACAATTAAGCACAAAACATCTAACAGGCAGGAAAGTAACAGGCGCAAGAACAACCAACATAAGACAAAGCAGCAAGTACTACATCAGGTTTAATAAGTGAGGAGTATTTGCAGTTTCAATATAAGACACAAAACTGAAAAAACAAGCACAATGTGTCCCCTGACAACTACTGCTTCCTTGGTTCTATCAAGCAAAAATGTCTCCATGTGTAGCTGATAAGTAGGAATCCGTGTCGCAGACTTTGATAATACACTGTTATGGAAAAAAAGGCAGGCAGAAGGGGAACAGAAGATATGCTGACATGCAGGAATATAGAGACAGGGAGTGTCGAGATACTGTAGATGGTGTGTCAGCCTTTCTGTCAGCCTGTGTGGTGCTTGGAAGAAGACGGAAAACGTTGACTCTTCCTCTCTCGACAAGGCGACAGGCAGCGAGACAACAAGCGAGAGAGATGAAGCAGAAGAAGGAGAGGCAGATGGCGGGGGAGCACAGAAACAAACTTCTCTGTACTGGAAATGTCTGTGAAAGTCGATGTGGCTTTAAAAGATGTGCATCCTTGTCTTCTGCAACTCAATAAAATAACTTGATTTTCATCAAGTGTCCTCTTAAAAAACTGCCTTTGTACCACATGAGCTGCTCTTGAGCTTCGAACACTCTGTCCTTCATCTTTAGACTGTCGACTTCAAGTATGGATGGTTATGAAACACCTTTTGGCTGCAATGTGGGCCTGAACTGTGAGTCACCATGTTTTTAGTCCCTTTCTCGCCATGTACACATCAACAAAGACCCTTTCAGTGGAAGGTTACAGATCAAGCGATGTGTGTTGAATCACAATCTTGCTCTCCTGCACAATGGAAAGTGCATTTTTCTGCAGAGTTTATGACCTGCTTATAGGTAAAGGTATTTTCATCATAACTGTATTTATTAACATGGCAGGATGTGCAATTTACTGCTGGAAACAACACGTGGACATGTACGTACCAGGGGTGGAGCCGGATCCATAGCTGGTATTCAGAAAAGGGGAAGTAGTGAGTTTTCACGAATATTTATTTCATACAAATACTTTAAAAATTATTTGTTTTTGGGAAGAAAAAAACATGCAATAACAACATGCAGTTCAGGACTGGTAGCATAGTGAGGTTACATCGCTGTCTGTGTCATGGATGTATAAAGAGCTGCAGGTCTGTGTGCCTGGCGGAGCAGTTGTCCATGGTCTGGAGACCCAGAGTGGGAACCCTCCTTCTCTACAATAGTTTATTGAAGAACACATATTTTTACACTTTAATATCCTGATTGGACCATATTAGGCTATTTTTCCACCTTTGCCCACCATCAAACACTCATCAAACCCTGACACCAAATGTCAATGACTTTGTCTAGAATTTAAAGTCTTAAAAGGACAATTCTGGTGGTTTTGGTAACAGCATGTATGTATATTTTACAACTTGCAAAGATTTGAGTCTATATAAAGAGGCTGCCACCTGAGCGTTCCTTCCTGTCTCTCCTGTGCCACCCGCATCCTCTCCTACTCCTGTAATGTCCCTCCTTTACTTCATGCACTCCCCGACATGTCTTTCTATCTACCTGATGTACTTCTAGACATTTTATTGCTGAACATTTACAGCAGGACACTTTGATTTTACTGAAGATTTCTCAAGTATCTCCACCACATAAACGTTTGAGAGCACTTCAAATGGTGAGTTAATGCAAATCTTGTGATAACTTCAAAATTATAATTGTCACATGATTGTCAAAAATCAAAATCATGCAATGACCTTCATGAGCTTAACTTTGTTTAATGGCCAGGAGCAAAAACGGTTGCAGTAGAGCAGTTCCTCAGTGCAGGAAGCATAGATGGTACCAAACAAGACACATTTCATTTTTTAGCCTCTCTGTCTTTCACTCTGTCTCATACTCCACTTTATTTCTCTTCTAATCTTTCTGTCCTCCTTTTAAATTCTTGCAGTTGTGCATCCAATTCATCCTTCTTTAGCTGTTTTTTTAATTTCTCTTCCCATCACTTTGTCTCTTGAACATCTGTGTTTTCTTGTTCATCTGCAGAGTATTTATATCAGGGTATTAGTATAATTGCCACATTTTTCAGGCGACCCAGTAAGGAAAGCATTTGTCTCCCAGACAGATCGAGAAGTGATGGCACAGGCGCAAACAGCTGTGGTAACAGTGCTGCGTTTCAATAGTAACAGGTGCGCAGAGCCTGTTGTGACACTGGATCCTGATTGTCAGTGTGTGGGAGACAATGACTGTGTGTCAGATTGTGTGTGGCTGAGAGAAAGTTTTTTTATATATATTATTTGTTTGAATCACTCAAATGCAGCATTTATTCATATGTAGTTTTGTATCACATTTAGCAAAAAAAATAAGTTTAAGGGCTCTCTTAAATCTTTGCCTGTTAGGGAGAACATCTGGTTAAATGTCAGATCTAATAGATATTTGGTTGTTGGTAATAAAAGTTACCATAATGATCTTTCATGCTAAAAAGTGGATGAGTTTACCTTCTCAGAGCTTGAAGAAATCTCTTTTTTTAATCACTTCTGAGGTATCAGAGCCTTTGTGAAGTGTAGGTCTACATGCTATGTTACAGTAAATTAAAACAGACTGATATCCCTCAATGCATGCAGCGTCTGTCACAACTGATAGTGATCACTGCTTGTTTTAGAAATTCAACTGGACAGTATTTAAAGAGTAATTTATATATTGACTATCACTCATCATCTTTGTTTTTTTAACATCTTAAACAGACATTGGTAACTTCAGAGTTTCACTGTTGGACATTTGGAAAGAGAAATAATTGCAATAATAATTTAATTCTGTTTATCTGGACTTAAGTTTTTGGCAGTTTTCTTTGTATTGATTTTTGGCTTCCAACCTCTCTGCTTGTGCAGGAGAAGTAAAAGTGTGTTTCTATCTTCTATCTTTAAATCTTTTATAAAAAAAATGTATATCTATCTATCTATCTATCTATCTATCTATCTATCTATCTAGCTAGCTAGCTAGCTAGCTAGCTAGCTAGCTGTTGATTGTTCGTTAACTTTAGATGAACAGACAAATCACTCTTCACAGAACAGTCTGAACAAGAAAACACAACAAAACAAAAACACAAGTGCAAATAAATTAATATGACAATATAAAATTTGGAAGAAATGATCAAAGCAGCATTGCAATCGTTTTGGTAGTTTAATCTGAGTTTTCTATTGTCAAATTGTATATGTAGAGAGTATTTATCTACAGTATTAATCTAGTTTTGTATATTTGTGCTTTTTGTGATTCTGATCTTTATATTGAAGTTAATAGTTGTCCTTCAGTATGTAATTTTTTCATTGCTGTGTAGGTGAAGGATATATAAGCTGTAAGATTGTATTTGTTATAATTGTTCTTTTTGCATGGACTAGTTTTCACATGTGGCTTTGTATATATGATGTGTGGTTTAGTCTTTAAACTGAACAAGGCACGCTTGTGCTGAAATGTCATTTTGTGGAATAAAGTCTGCAATGTATAACATCAAAGTGCTCCTGCCTCCCTGCAGGTTTCAGCAAGGAAGCAACACACACAACAACACACAATTGAAAATATAAACATATCTATTTATTGTATATATTTGTTTAATTTACAGCAACTAACAAAGCCTCATCTGGTTGTCTGGGTTGCCTTGCCAGATGCACACAGTATTGTGATGCTGAAAGTAGTAAACACAGGGGTGGGTCCTTGAATTGCAGTCATGTAAGATATTAAACCTGCATAAATTAATATTTATAATCAATACTAATCACATGTTAGCCATATCAGTGGTTTCTGTCAAGTTGTTTTGATGTTTCTCTGCACCCCAGTGGCCAAAAATTGATGAATGCAGCTTTAATAATAAAAAATATGCAACATTCATTCATTCAACTTTACTTACAGAAAGTAAGCATGTTGGTTTTAAATTAAAAAAAAATACAAATGCATTTGCACAGTAATAACTGAAAGCAACTCATATATACTACAGTATATATTAACCAATCACTTATAACAAGCATACTACACAACTGCTAGAAAATATAGAAGGATCAATCAGTATTGATCAAACACAGACAAAATGAATTTGCTAAGAAAATAAGTGCTAAAGGGTGAACATAGGGAATATATCCTGGTTTCATGTACAAAACTGCCGGCATTAACATTCAGACTGAACACTGAAATGACCTTATATGTCCCCGTGTAAAACTACAGCTACGCATGCGTGTGTGTGAGTGTGTATGTGTGTGTGTGTGTGGGTGTGCAGTTTCCTCTCTCAACCCAGGAAATATGAGAAAGCCGGCCTTGCTGTCTCTAAAATACCAGGATATGAATCAGAATAATAGATGTATTGTAATCAGAGCCATTTGGGAGAGTGGTAGAGTGCTTCGCAATCAATAGACTCTAATTATACCTGTAAAGGTTTGTGCGTCTCTCAGTCTGTTTGGTCACTGTTGGTTATTTTATCCTCTGTCATCTGTCTCTTACTGTCTCTCTTTCTGCTCTATCGTCCCTTTTGTCTGTCTGTCTGTGTTACGTTTACATGTATGTATTCATGATAACCAGAAAATAACATGTGGTTGTTTAATTGTGTTGGTTCACCAAAAACATATTTATTCACTTAATCCTATCCAGCCTTGCAGATGGTTTTTGAATTTATTTGTCCAGGTTTTGAGTTTTTCAAGCACCATTTCTTAAGATCATCATGTCTGAAAAAACAGCAATATGTGCTTTATTTTATGGGTCTGTAAATTCCTAATAATTTCCAAATAAATTTCTAGAACTTGTGAAAAAAAAACACATAATTAATTAATTATAGGGAAAATAAAGAGTAATGATGGTCTATCTTCCCTAATTAGTACAAAATTGCATAGTTCTTTCAAGGAAACTTTCAGGAGATCTCAAAACCTGTACAACCACATCTGAAAATACCTGCTGGATACAGACTGTCCTCCCAAGAAAAACAACAGCATCAGCCATTTGAGCAAATGACAAAAAAACATTTGTTCACATTCAGGTGACAGCGCCCTATAGCAGCCATATTTATTATAACTCTTATCACAAAGTTAGCATAGGGAGGAGATCAGGGTCAACAAAAACGTCGGACTTTACCATGAGATTGCTGTTTGTTTCTAGTTTCAACACTCGTTTCTTTTAACCATGACCACTATCGTTATTGTTATGTAAACATGTATTTTAACCGAAACCATGGTCTTTCTCTAACTCTAATCAAGTGGTTCCTGTGTTTAACCTAAACCTACATAAACCTTCACAACAGTGTTGTAACATCATAAAACGTAAATACTTTTCAGCTGTGAGTTGAAAAATGAAACCAGACAAGGCAGATAAAAAGGAAGTAGAGACAATAAAATGAAAAGGATAAAATAAATAAAAGCATATATCAGACATTTCCAAAAGCTTTTACAAAGAGAAGAATTTTAGGAAGAGATTTAAATGAAGCTAGTGTCTGAGTTCAGTAGGCAGAGAGTTTCATAGTGTGGGAGCTTGAACGAATCGAATCGAATAGCAAAAGCCCGATCACCCTTCATCACCAACCCTGACCTGGGAGTAACCAGCAGGGCTCCATCCACGGATCTTAATGGCCGAGAGGGTACATACAAGGTCAACAAGTCAGAGATGCATGTAGGTGCAAGGCCGTTTAAAGCCTTAAAAGTGAGCAATAAAATCAATGTGAAATTTAAAGGGAGCCAATTTAGGAAGGCAAGCATGAGGGTAATCATGCCTCTTTGTTCCAGTAATAAGTCGAGCAGCAAATGTGGTCAACTGAACAGAATGACCTCAGATTTATCATTAAATTTAAGGAGGTTTTGGGACATCCAAGATTTAATATCAGAGAGACAAGTTCTAAGATTTGCTAGGTAGCTAGGATCTGTGGGTTTTAATGGCAGATATAACTGAGTGTTGTCAGCATAAAAATGGTAAAGCACATCAGGCCTCTGGAAAACATGGCCGAGAGGCAGCATGTATATAGAGAACAGAAGGGGGTCAAGAACAGAACCCTGAGGGACACCACAACTCAACTGAGCCATCAAGGAAGTAGAGTTACCCAGAGCAAGGGAAACAGTTCTGCTGGAGAGGTATGAACATAATAAGCTGAGAGCCGCACCCTTGAGGCCTACCCAAGTTTCTAAGTGATGTAAGACCAGATCGACTGTATCAAATTAAATCTAAAGGAACCAAAATCGAGCAGTCAGCAGTAGGTCATTAGTAACCTTAACAAGAGCTGTCTCAGTACCATGCAGTGCTCTAAAACCAGACTAGAAACAGTTAAAAACACTATTAATATTCATAAAATATATCAGTTGGGATGAAATTACTTTCTCCAGAACCTTAGATGAAAAAGACAATTTGGAAATTGGTACGCAGTTACTTAAGGGCAGGGGTCCAAATTAGGTTTCTTTAGTAGTGGGTGAATAATAGCATGCTTAAAGCTGTTTGTAAAAGAACCAGAAGCCAGAGAATTGTTAAAAAATTGCAAAATAACAGACCCAACAGTGGAAAACTACTCCTTAAGCAGTTTAGTGGGGATGATGTCTGAGATGCAGGAGGAGGAGTTTATATGGGACACTGTATCCTCTAACATTGGGTTGAAACTGGAAAGAAATGCAGAACTAAGATGGGAAATAGAAAGAAGGCAAGGGTCAGGCTGGATTTGAGACCTGATACTCTCCACCTTATTAACAAAACGAGCAAGACATTTTTCAGACAGCTCACAGTCAGGTACAGAAAGAGAAGTGGAGGGACCATTAATCAATTACCCTAAATAGAACTTTAGGATTGTGGTGATTTCTGGATATTAATTTAGAGAAATAGGCCGATCTCGCATCCTTAACTGCTTTCTGATAAGTTAACATACGGTTTTTAAGGTGCTTTAACAGATTGAATAAGGTTAAAAGAGTCTATAAGATCTAAAAAATTAGAGGTGAGGGAATGGGAAGGACAACATACATGAATATTAAAATCAAGAATAAGCACCCTGTCATATTTAGGCATAACAATAGATAAAATCTCAGAAAACTCAGAAATAAAACTTACAGATTTAGGAGGCCTATAAATTAAGATGCAGAGTGAAGGGGCAGGGCCAGTGATTAAGAAACTTAACACTTCAAAGGAAATAAAATTACCAAAAGTAATTTATAAGTATAAAACACAGCTACACCACGCCCTCTTCCAGGAGACCTGGGAATGTGAGAATATGAAAAATCAGGGGGCATGGCCTCAATCAGGGGAACAGTGTCTCCTGGTGTCAGCCAAGTCTCGGTAATCATAAAAAAGTCTAGATTATTAGAAACAATAAAATCATTAATGAAAAAAAGACTTATTACTAAGAGATCTCACATTCGAGATGCCAAATCGTTTGGTGACAGAGCAGAGGGAGAAGAAACGGGCATACAGCGAACAGGACGTAAATTGCACATATTTGCTCCCCTACGAGGTTTACTAGAAAAACAGCAGGAGGACCTGTTATTGCAAATCACAGAGATAGTAGAAATAGAAGATAGCCAGCAGGGGGAGTAAGGGATTCTCCTTTCCAACTCAGAGATTTTCTCGGTCAGGCAGAGACAGCTGTCGCAACCGGATGGTGAAGTGAGTGGAGGCATGACTTATTGGGTCTGGTGGTGGTCCCTGAGGAAAGAGAAACAACTACTGCCAGTGAGAGGAGTCGTGACAGGGGAAAATGCTACTGTTGTTGGTGTAGTAAACAAGCAGACAGCGACACAGAAGCAAGGGGTCAGAATTTACCAATACGGGCCCTAAAACTGGGCCCGCTGCAAAGATCAGGCTCTGGTAGGTTTATGCTGATGTAGTTTCTCTGCCTCACAGACGTATGGTTTCACTCGGCCACTGCCACTGTCTCTCAGTTAAAATCCAGGCATCCAAACCAATTCTTCATCCAGTTAAAAGAGACAGTTAGAAACAACCAAGATCTAAAAAGTATAACGTAAAAATGTGGCTTAAAACTGGTTCTTCTGTTTTTTTCTGTCTTCTCTCACTCTTTTTTGTTGTTTTTTTTTCCTTTTCTTTGCCCAGTATGGAGCACAGAGTGTTTGCATGTGGAGTAATCCTCCTGCAGTTCAGATAAGAGGAGAGAAGGTTCCAGAGGGGTCTTCTGAAAGATTTACATGTGCAATACTAATCCATGCTTCATTCATTTGTATTCATGCTGGTGCAAGCTAATCAACATGGGGTCCCTCTTTATCCTCCGCTTCTCTCTCCCTAATTTGTTTTCTTCCCCTCCTTCCAGGACAGTAAATGGAGTCAGTAAACGGTAAGAAGTATATCTCTTTCTCTATCGCTCTCTAATTCCTCTTTGTTTCTCTTTGTCACCTTTTCTTTCTCTCGTTTTGTTTTACATCTTGATTCCTTTGTCTCCTCCTCACTCACTCACTCCCCTCACTAAAATGATAAGTCATGGTTCAGCTGAGAGGACACCTGCAGTGTTTCCTGGCCAATACCAAGTGTGTGTGTGTGTGTGTGTGTGTGTGTGTGTTTAATACAGACATATATCCGAAAGCTGCTAAGGAAAGATAGACCAATTAGATTAGAGTTGCCCCAGTGTAGGAGGAGCTTGACAACAGAGGTGTGTACTACATGGCTGTGTGTGTGTGTGTGTGTGTGTTTGTGTTTATGTGTGAGAAACTGGAGCACATTCCTGAGCCTTGACACAAAAGGCTGAGGTCCATTAATCTGGCTCTGTGGCTGTGATGGGAGCCACAGCAGGCTACGCTGGCTTTGTATTTACCTCTCGTCTCACACACACACACACACACACACACACTGACCTAACCACACACCGAACCACATGAGACAATTAGCAAATATTTAAAGACGCTGCAGTTGCAGGTGCATCAGTCAAACATATTTAATATTTAGAGGCACAGTTTTACAAATCATGACATCAATATGCATTATATTTATTTTGCAGGAAGTTTCCTTCAAAACAACACACGTTTCTCTTCATACCCCTACACTGGAAGAAATTTGTGTCTCAGTGTGTTGCTCAAGGACACTTCAAAACCACAGATCCTACAACTACTGGACCCACTCGATAAATTGAGCTTTAGCCACCAAACAGAAATTGCATACTCAACGGTTACGGTTGGAGTCAGTCTTAAGTCACAAAAAACAGGACTTGGTTTGGATTCAACTGTGAGTTTAAGACTCGTCTGGATTTGAGACATAGCACTGAAACATAGTCTAAAGTTTTGACCTGGAAAATAAATAATAAATAAAACAGTGATAGGTAGGCCTTTCAAAGCTCCAGAGCTTAAATATGTAAATATTAAGTCAATGAAATAATAGCTGATATTTATATATGTAGGATGTGTTATTATTTTTATTTTTATAAGCTTTATAATCTTTCACAGTTGCATACTGATGGCAATTTAACTTGTTAGTCTCATGTCTGATTAAGTGCTCGAGTCACTTGTGCCATGTTGAAAGTGACAGAAATGTTACAAGGTCCACATGCAAGATGCTTTTATCACCATTAATTAAGACAGCAAATCAAGCTTTAAAAATCCATCAGTGATGCAAAACATTTTTTAACTCGCTCTCACTCACTTACACACCAGGTGACAAATATCGTGCAAGCACACAGCTCTTTACATAAGGTTAAGTTTGTTGCTAAGGTGTTTCCATGTGTTGTCCACTCTCATATTTCAGATCTGATTCAGCTCCAACATGTACGGATGGATTTGAGAAGTTGAATTCTGGAGAAAAGGACAAAAAGAAGCGAAATCCTGCTAATATAGTTTACTTAGCATCCGGAGCCGGAGGAAGCTTCCTGAAGCTGACCAATCAGAACAGAGCGGGCTCATCAGGAGGGGGGCCTTAAAGAGACAGGAGCTAAAACGGCCTGTTTCAGACAGAGGCTGAACTGAGGGGCTGCATAAAGGGCCAGTATAAGATAAATAAGGAGTTTTTAATGTTTTATAAAAGATATCTATGTCTGAATGACAAAAAGGCAGATGGGAGAAAGATGAAGCCAGAAATGTTTTTCCATGTCTAAAAAGAGCTTTGGACATTATTTGCTGTGCCCGGACATTTTGTTTTCACCAAATGGGTTAAGAACCACTGACTATCCTCTTTCCTTTCCCCCAACAACTCAGCAACCTGTCCCCAGCCCCAAAGCACCCCCCACTCTCTAGTTCCCATGCATTCCTACTGGCCTCGGAAACCCAATATGCCCCTTTTGGCGCGTCCACAGATCTACAGCGTGGCCTTTCCGTCGTGCCAGCTGCCTTCCTCTCCTTCAGCCAAATGGAATGTTAAGCCCCACTTGTGGCTAGCTTTGTCCCCTGTCATGCAAGGCAAACAAAAGGCGGAGTGGCTTTTCATTGTATTAGGTATTCCAATACCCCCAAATCCTCCCTCTCACCCATTCTTCCTCTGCTCTCACAAAGAAACATGCACGGCGGCAAAGAGTGTGAGCTAAAGCAGCCAGTAGAGCCTGCAGACTGTGCATAGACATGCATGGGCCTGCACACATTTAGGACAGTAGGTGTTTGCATGCATACAGGAGTGCTGGTTTGCTTTGTCTGCACACACACACACAAAGACATAGACATGTATAAACGGGGTCAAACACATACGCTTATACAACCTCCTCCTCTGAGTCTTACCTGGCAGACGCCACTGCGTGGACTGTCAGCCACTCCTTCTGTCTGACTGATGTATTATCAGAAGCCATTGTTTGGCACCACTACATCTAATACTCATTCCTCCCAGAGCACTAGAACCACTAGTAAGACTCTTTATCAAACCCTTACTGAAAACAAGACATGCTCCAATGACAACCTCTTATTTTATTTTACAAATGCAAGACTGAATTTAATCTGCTTTTATTCTTTAAAAAAAAAAAAAAAATGATAATAATAAAAGTATAATGAAAATACAAAAGCCCAAACGTGCTCAGGAACCTGCATGTTAGGAACTGTTTGCAGAAGCCCACAATCCTTCTGTCCTAATTTTTATGCAAAATCAAGGTGTGAACAAATCCATCCTCACCTCCACTGCCATCTTTTCTTGGAGGATGTTTGTTCCTGTGTAGTGTTGGTGCTTGAGTATCTTCTTTTTTCCTGAAGAGTTGGGACACAGAGGATCTCACAGAAAGAACTATTAAAGAAAAAAATGGGTTTCTAAGGGAAAAGTTTTGCAGCCTAGAGTTGCAATCTTGTCAGTTTCTTTGGAGCCAGACAATAAAAATTTGGGCAATGTGATGGAGCTGAAGGGGTGATCTAAGTTGCAACCAGCATTCTACAACTATTCTACAACAACAGTACCACCTGTATTCAAAATCTTCTGGAGTTTTTAAACAGAGACAGTCGAGGAGGTTATGAAACAAACACCACCAAAGATAAATGCTGTGAAAAAAAAATAATCTTACAGATATATCGGATATAACTTAATCTGAAGTATGACATTTGTTGCTAATACTTTTTTTAATGTGGACTCTTTGAGTTGATGCAGAGGTAATAAATACTTTGTATCCAAATAAACAACAAACCCAAAATATTTTTGCCATATTTGCACTGAAACATACAATAAAAACATGAAAACATGCTAGCATTGTACCTAACAGTGGAAACCTCAGGGCATAGCCTTTAAATTGATATATCGGATTTCACTGCAAAAATAATGTACATCTGTCACTGCAGGTACAAAACCTCTCACCTGTGTAGCAGAAAAAGGGTTCTGTACCTAAACTTAAGACTAATGGCTGCAGAATAAGTTTTGATGGTAACATACTATAGCTGCTAGCTCATTCTGATTGGTAAAATTATGCATTTTAGTGGCCTACTCTTAAAAAAACAAAGGCAGGACCCTCCTTTCATTAGGGGGCCAACAAAGATCAAATTGTGAATGTGTGACAAAATAGTGTCTGTGGTATTTTTAACATTAGGAGGGAATTTTCTGTTTATGCCATGTTGGACGCCAGTTTTCTCTGCTCAGTATCACATTTGATTATTAAATCATGGGGCATCTAAAACAGTATAAATATGTGTCTTATCTGCTTTCAGTTGCCGCTTTTTTATTCATGACACCTGAGAAGCAAAATGAGAATTGCTATAACTTTAAAACTGTTTTATTGAAAGTCTTTAAGAGTGCGAGAAAGTGAAATATTTGACTGAGCAGCAAAGCATTTCAATGTTAAGGCACCTAAAAGGATGTGACCTCATTGGTATGCATCCCATTTTGCTCTCTTTGCAAGCAGTATAGTAGTTTAAAAGATATTAATCAGATAGTATTTAATCATTTTACACATTGCTTTAGTGTACTTATTGCAGACAAGTAGACAGAAAATATCTTAAACTTAATTTAAAACACTTTTATTTTATGAAAGCTCACCTGACTGTAACTTGTTCTTTATCTACAATCACAACCTAGGGTGAGTAAAAAAGAATTTATTGGCACAATATCTGTGAGTTTCTCTTGGCTGTGTCCCTCCTGTTTATCTGTAATAAGCATGCTTAATATTAGTGTGACCTAATTATCACATGAAACCAGTTAGAGCGCAGACATCAGGAAGGTTGGGCTATCTCTACCAAGAAGTGACTCTCACCAAATCCCCACTGACTCACTCTCCAATGACCCCGAATCACATTCAGCATCACCGGCAACAACTTCCTCATAGTTTGAAAGTACTTGCATTCATGTGTAACATCATTCTGGCTCTTTTGTTTTGCACGCTTTCTCACGTGAGTTACTGTGATTGATGGCTGCGAATTCTGCCAGGCAGTGTTTAAACTGGCTACAACACATCTCCTGTACATGCAGTTGGAATATAGATAACAACACTGTTACCTGTAATTCAGGATGACATCAGGCACCAAGGTAGTAATTAGAGTTTTTTGTCTACACCTACTGGATTGTTTTTGCACACCTGCAATGATTTAAATCCCTATAAAAATGTTCCTACAGACCTGGACTTTTTCAGAGTTTATTGTTTGAATCACTGTGGATTATTTAGGAAAAGCTGCTGCTGTACTGCACATGATTAGAGAACTGTTAATTGTTAAGAAAACGTGATATACTATTAAAATAAAATGCCAACTAGCCTTTTATGTTTGATTTTATTTGATTTGAAGCCTATTGAAACTCTCATATTAAAGACTTCAAGCTGTATCAGTAATTAATACAAACAATTAGAATATAATAGGCCACTGAATACAATAAAAAGAGGCGCTGCCATTGCTGGAACAGATTACTCACTGAAACTTCTGCCAAAAAATGTGAATCACACTCAGAATGGAGCCTCATCATCACATTATTCAGTAGGTACAGATACATTATTAACTGTCTCACCTGTGGAAATTATGCAAAACAAAACTTGCAATGAATTGACGTTGGAATATATATTCATACACGTTCAGGTCAGGTGTTTTGTAACTAAAAAAGCTGCATATAATTTTACATAGTCTCAAAAAATTGGAATACTATACATTTCAAACATATTTGTTGCATGGATATTATTCTGGACTAGTTTGTTTAGGTGTCCAGGTGTCAGTCAATGGCCTGGTCAACAGGGAGGCTTTAATAGTAGTTTCTCCTTTTCCTCCTGAATGGCCTGATGTTGCAAAGAAAGTTTAACAAAATAACACTTTTACTCATTTGCATTCACTCCACTGGTTTAAATTCTTGACTTCTACACCATCAGCATCCTCACCTTAACCAGCAAACTTCTAAGATCTGTCAACATGGATGTGAAAATGCAAACTGAACCATCCACAGTGATTTTACTGTAACACACTCATGTTACATGTTGTAAAATTTTTAAAGTTTATCAAATCATTTTGTTTTGCTTTTTCTTTTGCTACCAGAAGCTTCTCCATTTCATTTACACGTTGCATTGTGAGACAGCATTAACAATAGACTCAAGTCAAGCATTTTTAGTATGCAAACAGATTTTTGGATACTTAATGTATTTAGTAAGAAGTTTTCAATCAGTTTCTCTGCAACATATATAAATAAACTGCATCAAATCAAATCCCCATAACACAGATGCTTCACCAGAAGAAGCATTATTAGTGATTTATAAGTGATTTTCAATTAAGTGACAATAGTTGTGGATTATGCTTCTTTGCTTATTGCTTTCTCAGTTGTTGTCTAGTATTCTGAAGATGCTTTCACACCTGCAGTTTGGTTCATTTGGTCTGAACCGAGGGAAAAAAATGATACATTGTTGCATTTTAGTTCTGGTCCGGACTGACTGACAGGTAACTCGTTGATTGGACAGTTTTGGAGATTGTCATCCATCATCATCAACATCCATTATAAGATTTATTAGTGATTTATTAGTAGTTTTATTAGTAGCTTTTTAAATAATGCTAAAATCACATATCTGCTATCATAAAATTCTGTGGTTGGTTCGTTTGCTTTCACACCACAAACAAACCGCTTGACAGCGGACAGAGACCCACCTTTTCAAGCAGGCCCCTTTTAGTCATTTGTTCTGCACCAGGGTTCGATTGACAGCTGTCACAACAGCCCAAATGAACTGTACTAACTGGACAAACAGACCTGAGTTGCTATCACAGGTTAGATGTGAAAGCACCCTAAGATATTGGGATCTGGAGCTACCTGAGGTCACTGCCATGTTGCAGGTGCATGTCTGGACAATCAGAGGCACTGCAGCAGCTTTCAAGCAATTCCCATTTCTAGTGAGCAACCAAAATTTTCCCCATCATCCACCACCATCAGCCTCCAGTGGTGGCAGCAGGATGGACATTTGGCTTCCTGCTGGTAACCTGCCATCAGCATGTAGCAGTGCAGAAAACATTTCTCCATTCATTAATTCTCCTGTTTTGATGATCATCAGCCCTCTGAGAGATCATTTTCCTGCTGTGGCTTCATTAGTGTGACATTTCTTTTTGGTAAAATTCAGATAAATGAGCTGCTATCTGAATATTTGTAGCCCACTTGTGAGCTTTTGCCATTCTAGTCTTACCTTGCTTGTCAATATCACACTTTGCCCACAGGCGGGGTTAAATTGGGATTTGTCATGTTGGGGTGGGGTGGGGGGAGGGGGGTGTTCTGTGATTTTAGGGTTGCCATGGATGCACATGTGTGTGTGCATAGACTACCAAATCTGATTGATATCATTTGACAAACTGTAAATAAAATATAACAAGGTGAGGCAACCCTCTGCTCTGAACACTAAAATGCTAATCAAAGTCTGCAGTTGCACCACCCTCAATCGTAAGGCGTTACAGAGGGTGGAGAAGACTGCTCAGCACATCACCAGGACGGAGCTGCCATCCATAGAGGACCTCTAGACCCAGCGGTGCAGGAAGAAAGCCAAGAGGACCATCAAAGACTCCAATCACCCCTCAACTGTTCTGCCTGCTGCCGCCTGGCATCCGGTCCTGCACCGCCGGGCTCAGGGACAGCTTCATCCCACAGGCCATAAGACTGTTGAACTCTTGAGCTCTCAAGCTCGTCACTGAACACTTTATTTCTGCACCGATACACTTTACATTTGTTTACATGTCTGTATATATATTTATTACTGCACAGTATACATAATATATTTATCTCACTACTGTTCTACTACTGTCTACTCACTACTCACTACTGTTCACAAGGCTGGTTAACCATTACAACAGTATATATATTTTCAACCACAATACTATATTCTATTTCATTTATATATATACAGTTTATTCCTGTATTTTAACTGCACTATTTATTTTATTTTATTTATGTCTTAGATTCTTATTTTTAGTCTTACTTGTGTGTTATGTCTTAGATTATTATTCTATTTTTTCTTATTTTTACTTGCCACTTGGTTGAGAACTGTTGGGGGGAGCCTGAGATTCAAGATTTTCATTGCCAATCACTGCTACACTGTCATTATTGTGCAAATGACAAATATGGGAACTTGAACTTGAACAAAGTCATTCTAGATACTGTTGGCAGTGCACAAAATAACAGCTGATGAAAATAAAATCTTTCTGTGAGAGCACTCTCCTGAGTCTCTGTAGCAAATATAGGAATGGCGTTGTTACCACTAAAGGAGAGAATATTAATACACCGCTCCACTCTCCTCCCTGAGCTGCTCTGCTCCTCTCTCCTCCCTGAGCTGCTCTGCTCCTCTCTCCTCCCCGAGCTGCTCTGCTCCTCTCTCCTCCCCGAGCTGCTCTGCTCCTCTCTCCTCCCCGAGCTGCTCTGCTCCTCTCTCCTCCCCGAGCTGCTCTGCTCCTCTCTCCTCCCCGAGCTGCTCTGCTCCTCTCTCCTCCCTGAGCTGCTCTGCTCCACTCTCCTCCCCGAGCTGCTCTGCTCCTCTCTCCTGTCCAAGCTGCTCTGCTCCTCTCTCCTGTCCAAATGAAAAGGAAATCCTTAATATTATTTGAAAGCACTGATTGTATGACATGATGATGGGAAAAGAGATTCAAAATGCACCAAGGGACAATAAACTTGAACTAGCTCGGCCATTCAGTTTGGTACTTTTATATCAAGAACGGAAATCATGATTGGATTTCCTATTGAACATATTACAAAAGATACAAATGCTAAGCTAATGCTATGCTAAGCTAGATCAGTAGTGATATCTGACGTACCTTTTGAAGAAGTCTTTAAGCTTCCTCTTCTTTGCTTCACCCATTTCAACACATAATCTAACCTCTGAAACATTAAAATTTAAAGGAAATATACACATTATCTAAATGAGATTGGAGTGTAAAAAAGCTAGTTCCTTTTCATTAATTAATGTTATAGCTAGGAAATGGTCAAACTAGTCTGGATTACCTGGCCATGGTGTAATTTAATTGTCCTGACAATGCTGAGATAGGTTCTGCCCTTGTAAAGCACTTTGTAATTGCAAAATTTGATAAGTGACTTTATTATTATTATTATTATTATTATTAACAACTATTAAACGGATAAATATTTTCCTATTACTTTACATTTTGAAGCAGAAATGTAAGCCGATTTTACACCAGGTTAAAAGCATTGCATTGCACTGCACACAGTTTAGTGACCTTTATGACAGCATGTCAAGAAGGACCGAAGCTGTTTTTAATTCAGTTGGTGTTTCTGCTCTTTACAGTCATATCATAGTCATGTCTCACAACTTGTTTAAATGTTAAACTCTCAATCGTTTTTGAATTAAGGCATAATTAAAAATGTATAAAAATTCATCACATTTCGATTGGGGGAAACCCCAATGGTCAACTACTGCAATGAGGAAAACTGGTACGTCCCCAGAGACAGGCCTGTGACAGGCCTCCAGACCCAGAACAAGAATACCAGTGGGTAAGTACATTGGCAACAAATAGCCTGCAACAGTTCTTAATTTACCATGCCTTCATAAATCTGCTCCCAAACCAAAAATAATTTCAAAAGATTTATATTATGCAAAACTGTTGCTAGTCAAGGAGAGATTTTATTGATGAAGTCAGTTTTATAATGACATGACATAATGTTTTCTTTTTCTTTTAAATGGTAAATGGATGCATGTATATAGTGTTTTTATCCAAAGAGCTTTACAATGTTTCTGCTGCTCACTCACCCATTCACACACACACACGCAAGCTGCTGGCACAACCATCAGGGGCAATTTGAGGTTCACTATTTTGCCCAAGGACACGTTGACATGTGGACAGGAGGAGTTGGGGATCAAACCACCGACCTTCTGATTGGTGGACGACCTGCTCCACCGCCAAATCCACAGCCACCCCGCCCCTTTTACTGACAGCGATCATCGCTGGAGCTTCAGTTACTGCAGAGGAATAAAACTAGGTGACTAGTTTTATTGTTTTATTAATTTCATTGTCTAGCCTGACAGAAGTAGATATAGGAGAAAGATTAACAGTTTTCTGCATACGTTTAATTGAACTGACTCATTTTCAATCTCTTTTTTTAGATACCATGACAGTGAATTCACAAATCCTTGCTGCAAACCAACCAATGAAACTCTTCTTTACTGAAGATGGATCGCAAGAGTCCCAAAAACAAGGAACGCAAGTCGAGTCAGCTGGTTCAAGTGGCGTACACCATAAACAGTCCCTTTAGCAGCTCCCACAGGACCATGATTGAAAACATGAAAAAAAGCTTCCACTTGACAACCCGCGTCCGCTTCTTTCCTCAAAAAAGACAAACAGTTCAACTACTTAAACATAGTGAAAGAAAGTGGATGTTGGTCGTTCGTTGGACTGACTGGGGGGGCTCAGAGATTATCTTTCAGTGATGGATGCATCCAAAATGGCATCATTCAGCACAAGCTCATTCACGCACTCAGCTTCTGGCCTGAGCAAAGTAGAACGGACGAGGACATTTATGTCAAGATCAACTATGAAAACGTCCAGTTTGGACAAGAGGACAACTTCAAACAACTGGAAACCAACAACCTCACTGTCCCATATGACCACTCCTCTGTTATGCACTACAGACCAAAGACTTTAACTACTTTATTAAATCTTTTTTTTTCTTTAAGGAGCACTTGTGTTTTCATAGTGCTGAAAAAATGGACAGATCATGAGCCTATTGCCTGTGATTAGTAATTGTTGTCTCTATCATGAAAGCAAAATAATAAAAATTCATCTCTATCCACATTTTTAGTCATATTTTGTTACACACACAGTTATGTTTTCTAAAATGCTGTTTTTTTTTCACACAATAGTGCCCACAGTGCAAAGAAGACAGCCTTTGGGGGGTTTCATGCCGGGCGTTTGAAGTAACCAGGACATGCTGCTGGTCAGGTTATGTGAACGAGTACTGGGGATCCATGAACTTCAAATGTGCAGATAATGAAGTGACTGCAGGAGCCTACAGTGAAAACAGCAGCGTCTTGGAGGACAGGAAGTGAGTGTTGTTTGTTTTTACCTTCATAATGAAACAAAAAAGAAAGAAATCCACCAACAAAATAATGGATCTGAAATTCGTGTAAAGGTTGAGTGAAACACTTTGTTCCTCTTGTATTTCAGATGTATTTCAGCAGCTTCTTAACAGGCGTGAAAAGCTCCTTTGACAGTCAAACACAGTAAGTCTCAGTTTCTCACAGCCATACGCCGACTTATACACCAACATTTTTACAGATTGTTCTTAATAAAAATGGAAATACCAGTTTGTAAACGCTCTTAAAATATGATCTTGTCTAACTGACAGTGACCGGTGATGGAGTTTCACATACTGCCAGAGGAAACCTCAGTGAACTACTGTGAATGAGCAGCTGCTGCGCCACCATAAAGCACCAAATTGATTGCCGTGCTATATTGCCTGTCTGATTGAAGCCTGCTGATATTTGGTATATTTGTGTGCTGCTGCTGGGCTTCATCAGCCGGCTCTTTCTTTATCATATTGCATTTGTTTTATGTACCAGATGCATGATATGATAATAAACATGAATGATGTTGTTTATATTGTTTTAATCCATTTTCATGATCACAACTGGTTTTACATTTTAAAAAAAACAAAATCAGTTTGTAGAGCGCTATTATCAAAGTCCATCTGCTACCTGCATGTTGTACTCAGACATTTAAGAGACTCCTTGCACTTTATTATAGCAGCAACTTTGTAAGCATCACTCATGGGGTTATAATGGCCTGCATTTATCAAGATCAGAAGTGCTGATGTAAGATCATTAAGAAAGTGCCAATGGCCATCTCCTCTCATAATGACCTGAACAGAGAAACTGGTTTCAAGCTGCTGCACTTGTGTTTGATAAAGAAAACAAAACCCTCAGTGTGTTTATAGCGTGTTGATGCAAAGGCTCAAGAATATTTGTCTTTTCTCAGGAGTTGTCTCAGTGTTTATACTGTGTCATTGATACCGTTTTATGTCTTGTGTCATGTCGCTCTCCTGGTGTGTTATTAGCTTTGTAAAGTTCAATATTTGCATCATTTTGTTTTGCAATTGTTTGTTGATCTAGATTAGATATGATCATTCTCCGTCAGGTGCTGCAGAAGATGCTTTTGTGATGAAAAAACATGTACGTGAACCTGACATGACTTGACTTGAATACTTTGAGGTCTCCAAAATGTGTCTATTTTGTAATTGTATAACATTAAAGTGTGGATTTATAATGAAATACTCATTACTGTATTGCAATTTATGTGCATAATGTAGATAAAGGGACATATTTGATGAACATATGTTTTGATGTACTTACTTGAAAATGAATTCAACATGAATTAGAATATCTGGGTTTTGAGAACTTAATCCTCTTGATCAATGAACATTTCTTACATGATTATATTCACATATCAGCTGTTGAAGACTGGAGATAAAAGATGATATATTCATATTCATATTTTTGATGAGTCTTAATCCAAGAGACAACAACTAAAATCACAGCAGGTGTTGATAAAACTGACTTAACAAACATAATGAGAGTGCTAGATGAATGTTTTTTGGTTGAGAAAGTGGATAATTTTATTGAATTGTATCTTACTTTAGATTAAAAATATATTCTTGATTGTATTATTTCTTCAAAGTGGATACACATTTAGGACAATTTATGTGGCTGTTGTCACACAGGTGCTCAGCAGGTGCAAAATAAACTGTTCATATTCAAATAACCACAATTAGGTAAACATCCACACTTTAAATACAAACATTACATTTTAAACTTTCTGCTTTTGCTTTTGCTTATGGTATAAACTGTCAAAGAACTGCATGTTTTGTCCCTTACATGTTGCCATGTGTGTTTGCTGCATCAGAGAATCAAGGTGAAATTCTGGTGTGTACAACACTGAGCATCACAGTGTGTAATGTGAAGGAATTTATCGATAACCTGTGTGTGAGCTAACGCAGCAATGTGAAAGACATTTCCTCTACTTTTTAGCTGTTGCTATGATAAGAGGTTTGTGTGTGTTTGTGCATACAGGTGTGTTTGTCTCCTTCCTGTCCACTGATTGAATTAACCACAAGATGGTGCTACAATATGTCAAGGAAAGACAGGTAACAATACAATGAATGATGTAATTATCCTTTGGGATGCCTTGTGTGATGTTTGAAAAATGTGTATAAAGTGGTCCCTGATGAAGGCGTAAGTTGAAATGTTGTGCTTTCATTGGAACAAATGGAATTTTGTTAGTATTGTTTCAACATTATATAGCATTTAAATTATTCATTTCTAGAATTACTATACAGGTGACTCCACAGACTATCTACAGTTGGCAGAAAGTTGACCAATGAAGCAACAGCTGACAGTGACGTTTGCAGATTATTTTTCCTCTAGCGCCACCTGCAGGTCAAAGATTCTCTAATCCAGTGAAATATTTCAACATCTACTCGATGGATTGTAACAAAATTTTGTGAACACATACATGCATGATACCCAGAGGATGAATCCCAGTGACTTTGATGATCCTCTGACTTTTCCTCTAGCCACCATGAGTTTCACATTTGTGGTTTTGAGTGAAATGTCTCAAAAACTTTCGGATGGATTGCCATGAAACTCCTTCAGGAATAATTCTAATAACTTTAGTGAGTCTTTTTATCTAGCGCCACCATCAGGTCAAAAATGTAATTTGTCCAATCCAATACTTTGGTTTATGACAAAATGTAATTTGTCCAATCCAATACTTTGGTTTATGACAAAAACTAATGACATTTCCATCAGCCTTAACTGTACTTTGTGCTTAGTGCTGATTAGCAAATGTTAGCATGTTAGCATGCCAAACTAAGGTGGTGAATGTGGTAACCCCACTGTATACCTGCTAAATATCAGCATATTAGTATTAATTGTGAGTAATTGTGAGTACAACCTCACATAGCCACTAGCATTGATGTAATTTGTGGCCCCTAAAACACATTTGTCATCACATCTAAATAAATGTATTGTTTGGGTGCATAACTGAATATGGACAGCAGATGCACACACAAACATTCAAACATGTAATGTTTTGAATAAGATGGTGCATTCATACTGCCAAAAACACACTGCAGACAGACTCAGACAGATGTCCAACTCATTCAACCAGCCAAACAAACAGGGAACCAATCACTTAGCTGGCTCTCTAGCCATTAACTCGATCTGACAGGCGTCCACATGTCGCCAAACATACATGAACATGGAAAGATAAAATAAAGGTATGATTGAACTTAACCAAACTTATCCAATATAATGGATGTGAAGTGTTGCAACAACAAACAATGGCATGCCACAACAAATAAATATTAATCACAATCCAGGAAATGAGATAAAAACATGACGGCACAGCTCTCACAGGGAGATAAAAATTCTGCAGCCACAAACCTGAGAGCTGAAACTTGCTGAGGGAAAATGGAGAGGGTGGGGGGAGGGGAGAAAGAAATACATCAAAGAGGGGGTAATGAAGCTTGTCCAATCCTGAAGAGGCACATAAGAAAACAGAGATACGGTGATTGTGTTGTGGTTGCTGAGAGAGAGAGATGGGGATGAATTATGATGAAGTTGTGGGTGATGAAGGCAGAGGGAAAGAGAGAGAGAGAGGCGAGGAGGAAGGCAGCAGGTGGATGGTATTACTTTGCCATTGTTAAAATCACTCACTCTCCTCCTTTTTTCTCTCCTCACCCACAGCCATGACTGTGATTCACTCATTTTCTTTTTGCTCTATTATCTCGCACTCTCCCCTCCCCCATCTTTTTTGTCTATCCTACGCTCTCTGTGTCCTGTGAAGCGAAACCTGGCCCTAAATGGGAACAGAGGTAGCAGTGATCACGCTGGTCTTCTCCAGCAGGGCCCCTTCCTCAGCTCATTAAGCCCACAGCAGAGCTCTACTTACCTGCCTGGGATATAGAGGGATTTGGAGAAAGAGGGGGATGAGGAGGGTGAGTAGAGGAGATGCTGTGGGGTTTGAGGGTGGGGGAGGTGGATTGGAAAACAGAGATAAAAAGAGAGAGTGAGTGGATGAGAGAGATTACACCCAGTAAAAGAAAAGCTCTGTGGTTTGAGCAGCGCAGTGACTCCAAGAATCCTCCAATTCTGATCCTTTAAACTCGCATTTTTAACGGTGCATGTTTGTAGCAGCACATAGCAGTGAGAGGTAATCGATGGCAGAGACGTTTTCAGCGGTGTACACCTGAAGCAGAACATCACAGCGAGGAAGAAGTGAACACAGCACAGCACAGGGAGAATGTTGCCTCTTCTTATTTCAAGTGAATCACTTCTCAAAGCACTGTGGGATTGACTAACGATGCAACAAAAGTGTGGGGTTGAAAGTTTACTAGTTTTATCTTTAGTCTTTACCAGGAGCAGATAAATGTCTGTAGAGGAGAAGATTATTATTGTGTTGTAGAGTCCTCTTTTGTAGCCCTTGCATCAGAGATTAAAGATACACAAAAATGAATTGGTGCTTGGCACAAAGTCACATAAATTATTTGGGGGAAATGGTAGCTTGTTATGCTACATACATGTAGGAGTGTTGCAATAACCGCAATATTGCAATACCGCGCTATACACAAGCCAACCGCGGTGGATGGGAAGCAACCGCCACAACTGCGCTATGCTAACGCCATGACGACGAAAGTTGCCTTAAGGAAGTTTAACCCACACCACGTTTCAAGTGATCATTTTAACCCAAACCATGATCTTTTCCTAACCTAAGTGGTGTTTGTGCCTAAACCTGGCCAGACCTTAACCACAGCGTCACATCATAACGAATTATTATTTTAAACAGTGATGTGATAAATGATGTTGTCCTGCTGATTACTGCTGATAGAGGCACCTGATTAGAAAATGCTCCTATGTGTTTCTGGAGTGCCTGTTTGGAGGACTTGTTGACATTATTACCAGGTTAAAACAATCAGAACACAATTTCAACTTGGTTTTTAAGGATAAAGTGGAAATACTAAATATTCTATATGTTAACAATGGGTGGAGAAGAGGGTCAGGAGTGATCAGTGCACCAGACACCAGCATGAGTGAAAGGGAAGGTTTACAATCTTGCAGCACAGTATCAGCTAGTAGTGTCTGATGAGGTAGTGTTTAGTGTGTTTAGTGTTTACCTCATTTGTTGTTTTTTGTGTGTGTGTGTGTGTGTGTGATTTATGTGAAGTAACTGCTGTAAGGGACAGTTTTGGCAAGAACACCAGAGTTTGCCTATGGACTTATCGTCATGTGATTTCCCTAGCCAAATGTTAAAAAGTTACCCTAAAAGAAAATTAAAGCAACATATCTTGTAAAATGTTGGACTCATTAATATGACTCATTAATATGTATGTTCTTGGATACCAGCTACATACTTACAAAAGTCAAGTTCACTTAAGCATTTTAAATACCTCTCATACAAAACAGTTTGAAGACTTGTAGCCTTCCTCTACAGTAAACACATAAACACATTTGTTCTTCTATGACTGTAAATGTAGATTTTAAAATTGGTTTTATGCATCTTGGTAACTTTGCACCTTTGAAGGTCGTAAAAACAAACTTACAGTTCCCTGCATAAATGAATAATAACATTCAGATTTCTGTTATTTTCATTTAGAAACATGTCAGCAAGCTGCTGTAGACACTGTCATGACGAAGCTGTAAATGGTTTATTAAAACTGGCTTTTTAAGTTTAAGTGTAAAAAAAAATGTAGTGAGATGAAGGAAAAAAGGGAAGGAGAGGAAGAAGAGAGAGAAAGAGAGGGCTGGGCTTTGAAGCAAAACAACAGTATAGTGAGCAGGAAAGATTACTCCTCTGTAATGCTGCGCTCAATGAGGGGGAACCTGATGAGAATAAATTTAAGTCCTGGAGATGAGGGCTTTACATGCTGCAACATTCTCCAAATCGCTTCACATCACTCAGATCTATCCATAAGCCCCAATCTCCAAAAGACAGTTTCTCTTCCCCGTCTCTTTCTCTCCACTTTTTCAGTCGTTTGTCTCCACTCTTCTCATTTGCTGTCGACCTCTTACGTTCATATTTTAGACCTTCAGCTAAAGCAGCTGGTTAGGTTGGGGTTTTTTTGTTTGTTTTTTTTGGACAGTGGCTGATGTGGAGAGTGCAGCACAGCATCATAAGTCCATTATATCTATAGTTCAGTCCCAATGCAGGAAGTAGAGAGACGGAAAGTAAAGTTGTGGAGATCGGGATGGGGGGCATCTGACTTTCATGCAGCAGAGCAGCGTTTGTGCCTTATTATAAATCTGCAATTAATGTTCGCATTTTTAAACTTTAAACCACCAAGCTTAACCAAGCGCGTTTCCAGGTGTTCTATGTGTAAAAAGTCATATAAAGCCTTTTGTGTCTCCAGCTAGCCTGCCTAGCCAGTGCTCTGCTAAACATGCTAACAGACACACACAGACGGAGCACTCACTGTTACTGCTGCTCAAAGTTGAAAAAATAAACTCTGAGCTCTCCTCCTGCTGGTAAACAGGGGTTAGGAGGGGGGGGGGGGGGGGGGGGGGGGGGGGGGCGTCAGCGCTCTGGCTCTAACCCACGTCACAGCTTTTTGCTAACGGCTGAGTGGGTGTTACCATTTGGAAAACCCGGAAAGGAACGCAGGAGTCGTCCTTTAATTACAACCAATCTTTACATCTTTGTTTCTTTGATTCAAATTTAAAAGGCGTTGCCTGAACCTCCACTCTGTAAAAGTGCCTTATCAAGCAGCCTGAAAACGAGATTCGTCATCTGTCATTTTCTAACAGTAGGCATAATTTTAAAATGATCTATCATATTTTGAAGAGAGACCACACACTTTATCAATAATTATTTTTAAATGACTGATCTGATCACAACTGACTGATCACTTCATCAGCCAGTGTTGCTCAGTTTTGGACGTGTCCTTCCAGCTATCAGATGGTCAATCAAACAGCTACGCCATCCTGCTGTCATTCAACAAAGCACTGATGGCATTTAAAAGCCAGTTTGAACTGGTCGTCTCATGTTGTTGTCCTCAGCTGGTTGTCTGAGACAACTGCCTCATGCCTCCAACACATGTCAGAGTTACTGCCCTTCTGACCGGGTTTATTCAGACATGGCCTCGGTGTTTGCAAGGCACGTCAGCTAATAGACTTGCGACACGTGCTGCTGCACAAGGACACACATAACTGCACTCCTGCACACACAGGCATGTAAACATGTGGAAGAACATCCAGTAAACCCCAAGAAACAAGCTTTTTAAAGTATGGACCAGAGGAAACACATTTACTCTCTTTCTGTCTATTAAATTGTTAGTTATGATTTTTATTGTAAGTATCCACCCCACCAAGTACTCTTGCAGGTGTCAGACAAGAAGATAACTTCTTACATAACAAATAACTTTGTCTTCTGTGCCAAACCTAACCAGACCGTAACCACAGCGTTGTCACGTCATAAAACATCATTATTTGTAAAGGTTTTAGAAAGCACAGACAAATGTCCTGCCGATTACTGCCGATAGGGGCGCCAGATTAGAAAACACTCCTATGTGTCACATGGTCAAACCGCATATTTGAGTCTAATTTGGAGGACTTGTTGATTTGTTCTCATGTTAGCTGCAAGCACCTGCGGCCAGCTGCGTCTCTCTGCTGCCTTTGTCTTTGTCTGTGCAGCACAGAAACCCAAACCTGGCCTGTTTTTTCTTCCGAGAAGCCTCGGCTGCTGAATCCCAAACACCCTCAAACCTCCAAACAGATGATTGGCTCCCACGGGGAATCCATGGTGAGAAAGAAACAAAAAGGTGATTGGTTAGAGGAAGAGAAAAGGAGGGATTGATTGATTAGATGCCACAAAGGAGAGTGAGAAAGACAGAGAGATTAGTTGGAATTCTCATTGGAAAATAATGAAAGGAGAAAAGAGAGATTTAGAGAGCAGAGAGGAAGAGAGAGTGCTTGTTGTAATGAAGGGTTTTACGTCAAAGACTTGCGTCCCCATGGAGAAAGACAGACTGGAAAAAAAGGTGAAAACAAAGAATTGAGAGTGATAAAGGGAAAAACTACAGTAATGAAAGGTTCCGGGTTATGTGAATGCTCATATAATGAGAGCAAGCTATTGAAATGAAAGGTCCAAGGTCACTCAGTCTACAGCTCGCACTTTATAGAGAGATGAGACTAAAGACTCGCCAACAGACAGAGCGATAAAAGTCGACGCAAATAGCGCTGCTCCCTTGACCTTGGCTGAGGAATGTGAAGCCCCCTTCTTTTGTGTTCAGGGTCAGATGCCATACTCCAGAATCCTGTGGGTCCCTGTGAAATGAGCAGGTCTGGGGTCAAAGATCAAAACACAACCCAAACACAATAAGCTCTGTGCTGGTTAACTGAAGAATCAATGTGTTACCCCCCCCCCCCAGGGAACAAGAGAGTGGACGGACGACAAAGTATCACAACTGAGAAGTTGTTGTTGTACTTGTTGTTTTGTAAGCATGGAGCTTTTTTGATAAGGCCGTTCTTTTGTTTTGGATTTCTTTTCTCATTATCTTCCTTTCACCTGCTCTGTTCTCTCTCTTATCATTTGGAATTTGGCTTCTAGGGAGGGTTTGGTTCTGGTATTTAGGGAACACTTTTTAACCTTGATAAAAGTTTCAAATACTTTTCTTTGGTGTTTTGCTTGTTTTTATTGTTCTTGTATAGTAGGTATAGGTATAGGACAAGTTAGGCTGTTCAGAAATGCCATCGTTTTGCATGTGAGCAGTACTATAAATGGAAAGAAAAAAACTAAAAATATAAATTTGAATTTTGTCATCTTTGTTTTTCTTTATTTGCACAAATCTCCATATATGAATGGATAGAGGAGATTGTCAAAGTGCCAAACGCACAAAACACAGAAACCCCATTTTCATTTATTTTATCACTCTGATTGTCTTGCTGATTGTAGTCAAGTCAGTTTGTATTTATATATCCCAATATCATAAATCACATATTTGCCTCAGGGGGCTTTACAATCTGTACAGCAATACAAAATCCTCTGTCCTTAGACCCTTGATTTGAATAAGGAAAGACTTCACTATCAGAATTTAATCCATTCGGTCTGATAACATTTGGAAAGTCTAGAAGAGCCGCACGATTAAATTAATTTAGCCCCATTCCAGTTAGCAGAGGGCTAACTGGAAGTTAGTCTCTGGCAGTATGTATTCATCTGGCCAGTACTGGAATGTCACCACCGACACCAGATTTAAAAACTATTATACTGTGAAATACAGACAGATTTACCTGGTGGTGATATGCTTAATTAGCATTGTGTGAACTCGTTTGGTGAGGGCTTGAATGTAACGGAAGTTCATTTATATGTAAAAGTTCTGCATTGCAGGTTTAACAGGGAAAAACATGAAAGAAACCTCCGGAAGAGATTCCTTTTCCAGGACAGACAGAGAGGAAATAAATGTGTTTACAGAACAGACCGAGGTTATAATTGTTCTGTATCAGTCAGCGAGGATCAATATGTTTTGTGACATCATTCTGATTAATATCAAGCTGTGATGTCATGCTTTTTTTTAAAAATGCATGATGGTGAATCTGGGAGTTACATGCTGCTTATCAACACTTGCAGTTCACACACAGACATGGATGTAGCTCAAATTACTTTTACTGGTGAAAAAGTCAGAAATTTGATGATTCTGAACCAAGATCTCAAGTCATAAGGAACATCTATTTATTTTTCTATGATTTCAAAGTGGATTTACTGATGCTGATCCTTAACTAAGGTACAAATTTTGAAGCACAAAAGCACAATACTAACACAAATATTAAAACCTGATTTTGACACAAGGCCTCACGACTGGATAAAAATGCAGGAGCTGAAGCATTTTACCATTTCTGTTTTTAATTGTGCATTAGTGGTGAATATTACCAAACAAATAGGTAATTAATCAAATTACCAAAGAGTAATTGCCACACAGACACAGAGCTGAGGCCTTTTGGGCAGTTGGATCGTTGTCTGGTCGGTCCAGTTTACAGGAAGTCTGTGTCCACCCCACCTCCACCCTTCTTTTGCTCCTCATGTGCTAAACACACTGGTTGTTGCTGCTGTGGGAATGTTTATGTGCGCCTTCTTCCACCTGACATTTGTTGACCTTGAGGTGAATCAAAGCTTGTATTTTGGGGTTTTTTGTGTAAAAGTTAATTGTCCGTGGATTCAGCACCGCTCCTGCCCTGTTGGCATCCTGAGCTTCAGCACCATTGTGTAATAAAATGGAATTATGCCCTTAATCATTGCCCTCTCTCCCTCTCCTGCTCTCATTTACTTCCCCTCTTTATCTCCCTCCTTTCACACCAGCTCTCCATTTTTTCCTTTCTTTTTGAAGTCATTATAGGATCCTGGGACAGTTTTATGACATTTATTCTGCTTGGCAGTTCTCTCCTCTCTCTCCCTTCCTTCCCCATCTCTCTCCTTTCTCTCATCATCCCTCTCTCTTTCTGTTAATTACCCTTGCAGTCTTATCTGTCGACACCCTTCAAACTTGTGGTTCCCTGTCATGAATCAAGTGCCCCCTCCTCCTCCTCCACTTCCTCCTCCTCCTCTACCCATATCAGCCGAACAATTAACCAACCGGCTCACTCTAATTAAGCATCACAGAGAGACACATGCAAAACTCCACCTTTTTCCTTTGTGTGGACACGATAGAGGCCTACTCATCATTTTCTGGTGGTTTTATGTGGTTTTTTACTCTCAGTTATTTTCTCCAGTACTGTGACAACACTCTAAGTAACTAAGTACATTTACTCAAAAACTGTACTTAAGTACAATTGTGAGGTACTTGTACTTTACTTGAGTATTTCCATGTGATGCTACTTTATACTTCCACTCCACTACATTTCAGAGGGAAATATTGTACTTTCTACTCCACTACATTTATTTGACAGCTTTAGTTACTTTTCAGATGAAGATTTGACACAATGGATAATATAACAAGCTTTTAAAATACAACACATTGTTAAAGATGAAACCAGTGGTTTCCAACCTTTTTGGCTTTTGACATCTTACAAAAAGCAGTGTGTAGTCGGGGTCACATTTCAGATGTCTATGAGTTGTTAACAGCTCCACCAAATAGTGATTTTTCCCTCTAAACTTCTCACATGGTTTCATTTCAATAAATGTTCAAATGATCCAATATTTCAGCAAAAATCAAAGATTAGAGAAAAAGTCCAAAAAGTGAAAACAGATTTGTGTATCAGAACTTTGTTTTTTCTTCTTTCCTCTCCCATTAATCATCTCACGACCCCTCAGATTTATCTGCTGACCCTTTGGAGGGGCCCCACCCCTAGTTTACCTGTAATGGAGTATTTTTGCATTGCCGTATTGAAGAAATATCCTTCTTGATTCCTGTGAGATTTCAGAATGAGATTTCTCCTTGAGTGAGACTTGGTTAGACACAACAACAAACAGACTGGATCAAGCAAATGTAAAGAAGAACATTTTATTTCTCTGTATGATCCTTTCCATAATGTTGTCAGACACTTATAATAACATCTGAGCCTGTCAGTGGCAAAAACAAGCACCTTTAGTGGACGTACTTTGACGGGGCACTATTGCCCCAAAGGACTACATTGCAGCCCGTTTTGCGGCTGCCGGCCAATATTGTTGTCCCCATTCGTCACTTAGACACAAAATGATAGGAAAATAGGGTTCAGGTTGAAAAATACAGAAGTTTCCCTTTAAGTAAAGCAAGGATCTGAATACTCAGAATAACACTGTCAGTCACAGTTTGAGATTTTCTCAGCAGCCACCATCACCCTTAAAAAAGAAAGAAAGAAAGAAAATCCTGCTGTCAGCAAGAGTTTGTTTTCACTTTCACTGACAAAGAAGCAAAGAAGAGAAATTAAGTTGAAACAATAGATTACCATAATAAAATGTCTGTCTTCACTAATAATAGTGCTTCAGTGTTTTTAAGAAAGTGCACACTGTACTACCTTCTGCTTTGGTTTAATTTGTATGTCTGTTTCTTGCCAGTGCCTAAACTGTGAAGGCTTAATAATACTGATCATTGATGACATTGATTGGGCTATTGATGAGCTGCCCCTGAGCAAGGTGTTGTATTTTAAATGCCTTACACCTTACTTCTGTACAGTACACACACATCAAACTGCACACACAAACACACACTCTCACACTCTTTATAAAATAAATACCCGCTACTTAAACCACTGTTAAATACTCGCAGCACATGCTGAGTGTGTGTTCATGAGAAATGACAAAAAGCGTCTCGAGTGCCCGAGCACATGCAGCTAACCTTCAAAAGGAGCCTGGCCTTTATGATTGATGACTTTAATACAAAGGATGCAATAAAGCAGAACTAAATGCAAAATTAGCTATAATGGTATTGTTCATTATTACACGTCATTACTGCATTCCAAAGTGGCAGATGGCCCATATAATACAACGAACATTTGTTTCAATTTATTTATTTAATAGGAGGATGATTGTTTTCATGCAGTCCTTAACTAAATTTTAAAGGGGACATATTGTGCTTTTTGCGATTTTCTGTTATTTCCTGTTAAGATGTCGGATGTTAAACATGGTCAAAGTTCTAAACATGATGTGAACATACTGTATGTAGAAAATCAGGGCTTCAACCTGCTCTGGATGCTTCTTTTGCAACGTCACCTCTACTTCAAGATTCAAAATTCAAGATTCAAGATTCATTTATCATTTTACAACACAAGATTGTATAAGAAAATGTAGTTTGTAGTCCCTTAATGCTACTCATGAAAACAGAAATTATATAAATGGATTAAAAAATAATAAGTAAAAAAATTCAAACTATTTTTTATGTTGTAGTGCAGAGGATGAATTGAGGAGTCTCACAGCCTGAGGAAAGAAGCTGCTCTGTAGTCTGGTGGTACGACAGCAGATACTTCTGTATCTGTTGCCAGATGGCAGCAGGGTGAACAGGCTGTGGCTGGGTGGGTATTGTCTTTTAGTATCCTTTGGGCTCTGTGCAGGCTCCTCACCGATATCACCGATGCTCAGTAGATGGGTACCGATGATGTTCTGGGCGGTTTTAATCACCCGCCGCAGAGCCTTCCTGTCTTGGGCCGTGCACATCCCATGCCAATTTGTGATGTTTCCAGTCAGGATGCTTTCTATTGCTCCTCTGTAAAATTTAACAAGAACTTCCCCATCGAACTGACATCAGACTGTTAATGCATGCCCATTAACCAATGGCATCCATTCTGTAATGTGCGGATGGATTTGAGAAGTTGACATTTTTAAATAGAGAAAAAGAAGTGAAATCCTGCTACTATAGTTTTTAATGTAGCCTCCGGAGCTGGAGGAAGCTTCCTGAAGCTGACCAATCAGAACAGAGCGGGCTCATCGGGAGGGGGGCCTTAAAGAGACAGGAGCTAAAACGGCCTGTTTCAGACAGAGGCTGAACTGAGGGGCTGCATAAAGGACATGTCGATGTTTTTCTTATCATGTCATTTCTCAATGGTTTAAGCATAAAAATGGAAAAATAAATACATTATTAGAATATTAGACAGTCTTATTGCTACATATACAGCATCAGCACACATGCTTACACATAACTGCTGTCTGGAGACTGAAAATGTGATTGCTGTTATTAGTCTTTAATGTGACCAAACTCTTCATAATGAAGGAACATGTCACCCAGTGAAGCAGTGTGGCTCATTGACAGTTTTTAATCATTTTTGGAGGTCTATGGCACAGAGCAACGAGATATATCAGGCTTTGGGTACACACACAATATTTTTTGGTTTGGCTCCAGACATGAGATTTGTTGACAATAAGAAAAATATAGAAAATCACCAGAATGATTCTTTAAAGTGTTGCTGTTAGTTGAAAGCTGCATTCGAACTTTAGTACTTTAGTATTTTGTTCATGCTGGAGAGGCTGTCTGATTTCAGTTCAAACCTTCCTGCCACAGCAGATCAATACAGACCATATGCTATGGGACTCTACACAATATTGTAGGAAACCACCTGGAAAGATGCGCTGCTCTCAAAGAAAAAATACATTGTGTGTGACAGGGAGCTGGAAAGGTGAGGTGCAACGCAAAAGAAAACTAAAAAGTTGAAACAATACAAATACAGCATACACCAGCCACCTGGACACACTTTATTGTGGTGGAGGCAGAAAATTCAGAAAACCTGGACAAAGAAAAGAAAGAATGTTTATGTAATCGGGTGAAATGACCCTAAGAATGTGCTAAGAATGCACACAGTATGATTTGAGCAAAGTCATAAATGGTCCAAACATTTTCAAACAAGCAAACAATACAGCATCGATATCTTTCTCTCCCTTTTTCATCACTTTCTCTCTGTTACAAACACGTACACCGCATCACTCGCTCTCAAACGTATATACAAGCTGACACACACACTTACTCAACGAGGGCAACGCAGAGGAAGCAATTGGGTGTGGAAGAAGATAGTTTTGTAATTATTTCCCCACGCTGTGGTCGACATGGAAAATATTACCCACGTGAACAGAAGCAATCAGTTTCCTCCTCAAGGTGTCAGATGCACTTATTACGTTGCACCGAAGACGATTTGAAATGCATAATCCTCTCCCACACGCTTCCTTGTCTGCGTTTATTTAATAATTTCCCCCAATAACTGCATGAATATCATTAAAAATGTCACAGCGATGGTTTGCGGAGGAATGCAGAACTACCTGGAGTCTGACATTTTTATTATTTGTTATCGGCGAGGAGAGGAGCTGATTGACTGGTGGGTTGACACAATGACTGAATAAAATGGGAAATGGAACATGACGGAAATGCAAGGGCAGATGCAGCGGGAGTCTCTCTATTAACTCAGCGCACAAGACGAGCTTTCCTTTTCTAAAGTTTGCTCTGTTGCTCGTTCCTCTAGCGGTGAGAGTAAAGGAGGAAAAAGAGCAGGTCCAGAAGTGAAACAGGTGGCTCCAGCTGCTGTCTGCTATGTACATTTGGGGTTAATTGTGAGAAAGCAGGGCTTGTTACCGGATGGCTGCCAGTTTAAAGCCCCTAACAGGCCTGGGAAATCAGAGGTGGGAAAATGAGTGAGATGCTCTCATTGTTGCGGCACACTGTTGCTGTTAAATGAGGGAAGTGCTTAGTGAGTGTGTGTTTATGCATAACTCGCTCCCGCCCTACAACAGCTACCCTTGGCTGGTTATTAAAAATGTGTTAGTTGTCAGCTCTGAGTGTATGTTGAGCTAGTGTAGCATGTCTGAGCTGGTGTCTCTTGGATAAGTGTCAGCAGACAGGAATGCTAATGGGTAACAGTGCAATCAGTAGAGTGCAGATCTCTGGCAGGTGTGTACAGTCAAGATGGCGGCGAAGATAACAAAAACAGGGATTTATTCATCTCGTATCGTGCCTAACCTTAGTGGATCATAACATATCAGGTATGGAATTAATCAGCAGATGCTCCTGTTCAAGATGAGACCAAATGTTTCCATGGATGTCAGTTTTTGAGCAACGGCAAAGTCCAAAATGTGGCCTGCAACAGACTGAGTAAGGCTTGTTAGCCTAGCCGATTGCCAGAAATGCCTTTTGCTATGTCGTAACGTATATCGCAAAATGGCGAGGACTGCTGAAAAGACGAAAGTCTAAGCTTTCCTTATAAGGAATCACGTTATGAATAGGTTTTTCAAAAATTGTGAAAGCAACCATGAGAGGTCCTTGAGTATACAGTCATAAATGTGCACTAAATATATTAGGCTGATGGGTCCAGTAGTATGCAGTTATTATCTGTATTCTATTATCTCTATTTGTTTTAAACCATATAGTCCTTCCCAGGAGGCATTTAGCTAAATTAAAATGAGATGAGAATGAAAAAAAACTATATATTTGTAATGTTGGTGTGTTGGTCCACCACATTTTGTCCAGACCAAAATATCTCAATAACTATTTAATGGATTGACTAAATTATAATAACTTTGGTGACCTGAAATGCAGGAGCAACAATGGAACAACCAGTTATTTTTCACGACTTTACCTTTCTGTTTCTCACAGTTGCCGCCTGATTATTTTCTCGCAGCATCTCCAGTTTTTCTTTAATTGATTCTTTTCCATTTATAGAAATGATCTAGTAAGTAAGTACCAAAAGCCATTCAATTTATTATTATATATTTATTGGTTTATTTAACAGGGACATTGCTCTAAATGCCCCAGAGTTAGCCTAGAGGCCATTTTTCATCTTTGGTCCCTAGACAGATGTTACAAAGTCACCCTAAAAAAGAATATAAGATTTAAAATGACAAAGTCATTAAGATCATTTTAAGCATGCAGATTAATAATAAAAAGAGAATATTCATGTTAGTAAACTAATATCATACATTATACTACATTGTCACATCACATACTAATTAAAACATGTGACACAGAAATACATAATACAACATAATACAAGACATGCAAAGCAATGAAATGGGGAATATTAATGTTAATAGAAATATGGACTGAATAAGACAACATAGTGCTGCTATATTAGAACCTAATTGATCCAGCCCTGATCCTTTAGGCTATTTAATCATTTTTATCAAGCTGCCTTCATGCAGGATGAATACACACTTTTTTACACTTGCCAATCAATAATCCAAGTTCAACAGAAGAAAACACTTTCTTTGACATTTCATTGCTTTCCAGAAATTCACAACCCTTATTTCTAAGAGCAGCTACTTCTAAGTTTGGCATTTTGTTTTAACTCCAAGCAGGTGTGTGTCTGCGGAGACAGTTTGGGTTTGTCTGCTTTATTGCGAGTCGAGGTTTTCTGCGTTTGCTTCCTGCCCACATGGTCTACAGTACATATTAATTCAGTGCCATTTTATTTTTTTCTTCCTACCAAAAATTTCTAAGTCTTATCCATCAGCAACAACCTAAAAATGCCCACAAACAAGAAAAGTAACCTTCAGCAGCCAATAGTAGACGTCGGTGTGGACGGACCATGAGTGATTCGTGAATGTACCTGCTTTACATTTGCAGTCAAACTCATTCTCATTCCCAATGTTGTTACACGTAGCTTTACATACTCAAGTCTAAAAAATGCAGACCACAGGAAAAAAATAAGAGAAGCTCATATTTATATGCAATTTATTTATAGTGCACAGACTAGGACATCTTGTGCCTTCAAAAAAGCTTCCTGTTTGTATCGCTGTCCTTTGAGCATAGAACTGATTTTATAGTTTTCTCAGCACTTTTAGGGCCAGAGCAGGTAATAATCTACATACAGTTAAGGTTTAGTAACATGATTAAGAGATGCTGTTTATTGTTAAGAGGATCTCATTAGCTTTTGCTGACGTGGTTGCTACACAAATATAAACACAAATATACAAAAGACCGGTTATTAAAGATATGCAAAGGTTACAAAATGAATAAGAAATAAAATTAAGAGAATGAATAACAGTTAAAGTAAAATAGATCTTTACATTCCACCATATTAACTAACATACGTATATTTGATTGTGTTGGATGCAGTTTGATAAAAGGTTCCAGTCTGAGGAAGCTCTGTATAAAACAGTATCATTCATGAATTCAGTGTTTCTGTGACCTGCTGCACATGAGTTAAAGGACGGGTTCACAATTTTTCAACAGTCAGGAGCCCAAATGAACAGTGAAATGTGTTTTTATTGCTGTGCCAAAGTCCCTCTTTTTGTTAGCAGCTCAACAGGGAATGAGGAATGATTACAGCGAGGAAAACCTTTCACTGTTCATATGGACACCTGACCTTTGTTTTAAGACACACTTGAGTCTCCTTTGAGACATGTAAAAATACTCTGCTTTGAGTAATAATCTGTGTCTGATATTGTGTGTATGAAATTACTTGTTAGAAATGACTAATTACATCTCCTCATTCTCTCATTATAAATTCCAGAATCTATGAATATGTAAATACTTCTCTGTTCAAAGGTTTTCCTGCTGGACACAAGATGTTTTCTACTTCACTGAAAAGTCCATTCTCAATGTATGTGCACTGGGGGCTTCAAGGACCGCGATTGGCTCCAAAGTAGTTGTGATGTCACAAATCATGCTCGTAGGTACACACCTTAAGATTTAAGGTGAGATCAGAGAAACTTTCCAACTTCAGCATATGAATGTGGAAACAGCCTTCTAGTGTCTGCATGTACATCATTCTGCTCAGTGAAGCTCAAACATCCAAGCAAAGTGACAACAAGCAAAACACATTTTTGAGTGGAGGGGGACTTTATCTAAGCAGTTTTATTTGCTTAAACTTAACCGTACTGTAGCCACAGGGGCTGAATCCTAAATTAAAAAAAATCCTTCAATGTTATTCAAAGAGAATTTACTCTTCGAAAACTGTTTTCTATTTTTGTTAATGTCTTCAGTAAAATAATTACATATTGCAGATCATGTGCACACTCAGTTTTATAATTTCTTGGTTGCACTCTATCACTGCTCCTTTTTGTGCCCACTCCTAAATTTCATCCTTATCTAAATAGGACACAATTATTCAAACAGATAACCTTCTTTCCTCGCTCCTTCGCCAACTCATTTGTTGCCAGGTCTTTTATAATACCGGCCTGTTTGGAATGAGTGCTTGCTTGTCTCAGTAATTTAGTGCCTCTGTTAAGCTATGTTTAGTTGTGCTTTGTTATATAAGGGGTAGTTTACTCACTCACTTCATAAAACTTATGTGGTGGAATAATGACCTGAGCATTCCTGATGGCACTAATTCATGCAAAGTATCTGGTATCATTAAAGGGAGGTTGTCACTGCAGCAGAAGGTGGATTGAAAACAGGACCTTGAGGTGAATCTATACTTACTGGACATTGTACGACAGACCCAACACAGGTGTCAGATTTCATCCATTGACAGGTGAAATCCTGCTTTGATTATATACCTCAAAGCAATTGTCTTTATATTCACTTTCTGATCTATGGGACTACAGAAAATGGAACCAGTGCCATGCAATCACTGCAGTAGCATAAATACATGTGTTTACATTCTCCCATGTTCTTTGTGATGGAGAGTAATAAGAGCTGAAAGCTTGAAGTAGAAATGGCTTTGGTTGATTATAATGTTTGGCTGTGTTGCTGAAACAGAGAAGGTGTGAGAGCTTTTCTTCAACTTGTTACATGTTGTGATATCAGTCATCAAGACTGTCCCAAGAAAACGACACATTGTTTATGCAACAAAGTGCAACAAAACAACATGTTTCTTTTTAAGTGACAGCGTCATCTAGCAGTTGTAATAATAGAAAAAACAGAAAAAACAGCAATGTGTCTGGTAACACTTTAATTTATAGGCCTGTAACATACCTACTAATTACTAAATACATTCCTAGGATGTTGCCTGGAAAAAACATGTAATCAATTACAAATTATAGTGGTGATGATGATTAATTCCAAATACCAAGTTAGCATAACCTTTTGCTCTTTTGCTCAGTTCACAGACAGTCAGCTGGACATGCAAAAATGTAAAATTTGTCTACAGACAGAAATAGTTACTTACTTAATCCTGTTTGTTCCATGTGGAACATATGGCTGCAGACAGAAATACTATTCAAAATATGTGAAGAAAGTTTTCAATAATAATTAATTGATGAATAAACATTTATTTGGGTTCAAATGGAGCAGCTCTTTCAAAGAAATGCTTATAAACTCAACACAACTAACTGAACTAAAATAGTCTCAGAACGTTTGTCTCTTTTATTACAGTTCTTTAAAGGAAATGTATTTCTCAGACACTGCTGTTGAGTTCTTTTGAGCACCACAAAAAAGATTCTATTCATTTCATCAAAACAACAAAATATGTTACCAAATTTATGCAGATGACACACAAATTTACATAATCATATCACCAGGGGACTATGGTCCAATACAAGCACTGAGTAAGTGCATTGAACAAATCAAGGATTGGATGTGCCAGAATTTTCTTCAATTAAACAAAGATAAAACTGAAGTAATTGTTTTTGGAGCCAAGGAAGAATGATTAAAAGTCAGCACTCAGCTTCAATCAATAATGTTAAAAACCACAAACCAAGCCAGAAATCTTGGTGTCGTCATGGACTCAGCTTACAAAGTCAGCCGACTATCACCTGAAAAATATATCAAGAATTAAATGACTTATGTCTCAGCAGGATTTGGAAAACTTGTCTATGCATTTCTCTTCAGTAGACTCAACTACTGTAACAGTGTCTTCACAGGTCTCCCTAAAAAATCAATCAGACAGCTGCAGCTGATTCAGAACGCTGCTGCTCGAGTCATCACTAAGACTAAGAAAGTGAATCATATCAGTCCAGCTCTCACATCTTTACACTGGCTTCCTGTCTGACAGAGAACTGATTTTATAAAGCACTGAATGGTTTAGGGCTGAAATACATTTCTGATCTGCTGCTACGTTATGAAGCATCCTGCAGGTCTGCTGCAACTCTGTTCTTTTAAATCACAGCTGAAGACTTTGCTGTTTGCCGCCTTTTATTAAAACAAATTTGAGGGTTAATATCTTACACTGCACTGTAACTTTTATTCTCCTGCTTTATCTGTCTTATTCTATTTTAGCTTCTTTTTTATTTCCAAATTTAACACTTTTAATTGTATTTAAATGTCTCTTTACATTGACTTGTGTTGCTTTTATATTCTGTCTTGATACCTTCTATGCTCTATGTAAAGCACTTTGAATTGCCTTGTTGTTGAAATGTGCTATACAAAAAAACTTGCCTTGCCTTATCGGAGGGCAACCCTATCGCCTGAAACTATCTGCTAGATCAAGACTGTCGCCCCAAGAAAAACAACAGCATCAGTTGTTTTAGCAAATGACAAAAAACAACGTATGTTTACGTTCCGGTGACAGCGCCCTCTAGCAGCCTTAGTTATTATGACTATTAGGAGGAAATCAGGTGACGTTATTATAGAGCGACAACGTCCACATAGGGAGGAGCTCGGGGTGGATGGATGGACCAACAAATCTTTAGTTTACTCAGTAAGGTAAACGTAGTTTCTTGGTGACAGGGTTGGATCAGAAAACACGTCTATGTCGTTCTGGAGTTCATGGACCAACGGACCATATTTTGTCATTTAATTTGGAGGATTTGCTGGGTATCTCCATACCTGCTGTACCTCCAACATTTAGGTTTGCGGAGATGCATGTTATCTCCAGTGTAGCTTCCATGTAGCCACAGATGCGAGGAGAATGGGTAGTTATAGAGAAAGTTGGATAAAAGCTGCAAAATTGTAGCTAAAGACTTTTATAATGGAGGCTGACCACCTCTGTCTATCCATCTCTGTTTCAGTAGAAATGAAGAGATGAGCTACTGAACTGAGCAGTATTTGAAGTCACTAAATTATGCTGGTATGACAATTATACTCACTTACATTATTTATTCATTTCATTTCAACATGCCACATCATTTGTCTCCAGTGTTTTGTGGCTCCATTGACTAAGTTTGTAACAATAACATCAGACCAGGTGCAGTGAGGGATACAGGTGGAACCACTGACACCTGGAACTGGTGATGGAAGTGGCAGTGGAGAGTTTGTAGCTCCACTGAAGCAGTTGGCGGTTACGTGATTGGTACATGGATTCCAATTACTGAGTGATCAGGAGGCTTAGTGTGTGTTTGTTTGTGTTTGTGTTTCTTTCATTCATTTCTCTGTGTGTAATGCATCTCGTCTGTACAAAGGGAAAGGGGGATTTATGCATTGTTTAGGCTGGTAGCATAGCCTGCAGTTAAGTGGTTTTGGAAGCATTATAGAGTAAAGCATGTGTCCAGTGAAGATATCACTTCACTTCATTTTAATGGCAACGTGACAACAGTCAGTGGAATCTGTTTTCAGTAGAGCATGGAAAAAACATTTGCTACACTTACTATAACACCTACAACACTGCTTCATTTCGGTTTTCATGTTTTCAGAAATGCAACACATGAACTGAACAAATAAGAAAACATTTTGTTTTGAGTCATATATAAGACCTCTGAAATGTATCTTCCTGAAACCTCTTGATATGTATTTAATCTTGTAAACACATTTTGTCATTCACCTCCAGACTGTTATTGCAGTAATCATTACTCTCTTTTATGTCTTCATCTGTCTGTGTTTAGACAGCTAAATAATTTAGAATTAATTATAAGTGAATTGGAAACTGTGCACTTTTCTTTCCAAATCTTAACATTACCACATTATGATTAGTCAGCTACAGCTCCTGTATAAAATGACAAGTACAGTCTTGTGGGTTCCTGTGGAATTATACATAACTAATTTATATTTTTACCTGTTTAAATCAGTGTAAGAGGAAGAATGAGTGCAGAATTTAAAATGAGTGAGTAAGCTGATTGACTGAGGCATTTCAAAGACAAAAACTGTACTATGTTGTTTTTGAATGCCTAATTAACTAAATTTCTGCTGATATATAGTTTAAATGCTAAATGTTACTATTGTACACCTATTTCTACACAGTGCCTAACCTCTTATATAACTTAAGAGGGATGTATAATACACATTCGATTCGCAGGTGTATATTTATATTCTGGGGCTCTACTGGAATATCTTTGCATGATTTCCAGTTAAAAACTCCTTATTTATCTTATACTGGCCCTTTATGCAGCCCCTCAGTTCAGCCTCTGTCTGAAACAGGCCGTTTAGCTCCTGTCTCTTTAAGGCCCCCCTCCTGATGAGCCCACTCTGTTCTGATTGGTCAGCTTCAGGAAGCTTCCTCCGGCTCCGGAGGCTACGTAAACAAACTATAGTAGCAGGATTTCACTTCTTTTTCTCCTTCTTTACTCCAAATGTCAACTTCTCAAATCCATCCGTACATGTTGGAGCTAAATCAGATCTGAGATATGAGAGTGGACAACACATGGAAACACCTTAGCAACTACCTTAGCAACCAAGGCTACCAAGGGATGGTTGTTTGTGGGCATGCGTGAACAATCTGAGCAGACTGAAGCCCTGCCTTTTGACTTGCAGGAAGCACTTTTTACATACATTCACCTTGTGATTTGGAACGTTGACTGTGACATCTGATATTATAACAGTATATTAATGACAGAAAATCACAAAGTCCCCTCAAAAAGAAACAAATCCCCCCAATTAAACAACAAAATATGTTATTGGTCATGCCAGCCGGGACGAAACATAGAAGTTTGAAAAAATAAATACGTTTTATGATGCGACACGCTGTGGTTAAGGTTTGTTTAGGATTAAGGAAAAGATTAGCTATGTTTTCACAACGATTTCCCAGCTAATACAACACTCCTGTGGTTTCACTCACATAGTAGGTGGTAGCTTTGTGATTTTCAAACAAATAAATCAATACATTTTGCCGAATTATTCCCACAGCACCTCCAGGTAAGTTTTTAAACTCAATCCATTCCAGTGATGCCCACACATCACACACACAAACCTACTTAGGACTACCTAAGCCCTTTTACACACTAATAACCCAAAGCACATCATACCGGTATCAATATGCTCAAAGCATTCATCAACTTTGCTGATGAATGCAAAAATAACTGTCAAGACTGATAATTACCCTGTATAACCAATCAATTTAAGGCTGATTAGAAAATGACATCAAATAACTCAGCAATTTAACAGTATGACGGTGCAGCGTGCCTTCAAGCAACACATTTTGAGCCGTCTCCTGCTGATTGTCCTAAAATATTTTGCCCACGCAGCACAGTTTCCCCCCCTGTGTGTTCTGACAAAAGGCAGGGCCATGAAGCAGCACCGACTCGCCTGGCTGCTGGTGGTGGCTGTTGGGGTTGAGAGGGGTTAAACTCACAAGCCACGATTGGAGCTACTTAAATGCTGTCAAGGCACAAAATTGGACAGAGCACTGGGCTGAATAATTACAGAATAACAAGGGAAAGGGGGTCTTTGTTTGGCCAGGGGAGAAAAATAATTGATTTAGGAGGGGAGGGGCAGCAGAGATATTTTTTCTACTTCTCTCTTTTTTTTTTTTTTATGCACCAGAGGACATGCAAGGTCTCCCGCAGTGGCACTTGGCATCTGAGGGAACTTCCAACCTAGTAGAACGAAGAGCAGGGAGAGCTTGAAAAATGTAATTAATTGGATCAGATTAAAATTAATGAAGTAATTAAGGAGCTGCCTGCCCTAGTTCTTCCACTCTAGAACTGTAGAACGTACCACTGGCAGCAGGAGTAGTAGCAGTGGCACTGTGGAGAGAAAAAGGGAGGGAGAGGAAAAGAGTGACTTTGATTTAGAGGCACTAAGAGTGCAGGCAATGGTAATGAGGAGAGAGAGGAACACTGAAAATAAACAGCACTAGGAAATGAAAGTGGTAATCTGTGGGATACCATTTTCAATTTATTTTGTACGTCTTTGGTCCTGAGTGCTCAATGATGTGGTGTTTCCACACTTTTCTAAATGGCACTCTTTTCTTTGTCTGTTCAGCCAAATTGGCCACTGCTATGCTGACTATCAAGTTCCCTCCTGTTAATTCGCAACAAGCTGCCAATTCTGCCGTCGGAAAGAAGCGTACCAGAAGAATTTTCTGAGTAAAGGCCCAACCTGACAGCAGGTGTAAAAGCTTTTATTAAACTTGGATAAAGTTTGTGTGTCAGATAAGAGGGTAGTAACACTATTCATTTAAAGGAAATGTAGATCATTTATTTGAAAGGAATGAGGATATCGATGTTTGTGGATCAGCAATAAAGTCAAAAAAGGAAGACAGACAGACTTGATAAAAGGACAGTTAGTGAGGTGGGATTGTGTTGAAATAGGGGACGCTAATTTCCAATACTGTGGTACAGAGAATACTGCACATTAGGATCCTAATAATATCTTGTTTTTCTTGATTCTGTACATATTGTGATTTGAACAACTCACCAAACATTTTAGTTGAGAGTCTGTTGAACGGTACATTTGCTGCAGATTCCCAGCTGAGATGTTTCTGCCCTCTCATCTGGTTGTTTGTCATATTTTTTTATTTTACCAAGCTGCCTTTATTTCATGTTGTTGAAAAACCACTCTTCAGTCAGGCATAACTCCAGACCCATTTGCATATCTGCTGTGATAATTTGAGGGGAGGTATCAATATGCAGGGGAAAAGCATTTCAAAATGTTATCAAAACAGTCCCTTCAGCTGCTTTTGTTGAGTGCGGTGTACCAGAGCAACATGCATGTACACATTTTTTTCTTTGATAGTAGCTGCATATAGATGCACTGTCACACACTATAAACAGCCTTTTATGGGAACATGCAAGACAGATGTAACTAACATAACTTTAAAAAAATGTGACAACAATATTCATAAACATACAAATATAATGCATACCACTGCACATTATTTTTGTTTTGTTTTTTTGTTTTTTTTCGTGCTGTGCACAAAATCGCATTATTATGTTAATACAGGTGATTTTTCCTACAATACACATGCTGTGTGCAAAAAACGTTTTTTTCTTGTATGCTCTCCTAACCTTGAAGACGCTCTGCAAGAAAAGAAATCGCACATCGCTACGGGCGTGGCGACACCAGCTGACAAGGATGCAGAGATATTTACCGTATGTCACACTGTCAACAAGTTTTTAGCCTGTTAGCATTTCTTAGCATTTCTATATGTTAGCATTGTGTAAGTAATTTTGTCCTTGTAATCTGGTAGGGAAAGTTGAATAAAAGTGGAATTCCTGAAACGGCAACTATTATTTTCTCTTCCACCGACATCTTCTGATAGCTTCCTGGTCCATTTTGTCAGTTTTGCTGCGGCAAATTCTGCCCTCATTTACATAAAGTTGAACATTTTCAACTTTCGACCCCTCCCTTAATGTGAGTCACTGATCAGTCTGGCTGCTTTCAGTGCGTCTTCACTGTTGAAAGGTCAGTTAAGCTGAATTCTCTGACCCCTCCTTAATTGTGATGAAATAACTAAGACTCTTGCCCTCAACTGTGGCAGCAGCTGCTGCACCAGGTATAAAAAGTGGAGCACAGGCTGACCGTCGCCCCAGTTTGAGCCTCTAATAGCTGCTGGTAATGTTAGCAAACCTTCACAAGTGCTGGCAGAGTCTTACATGAACAGAAGATTTATTCCTCTTCTGTGGCAGTAAAAACAACACACGAGTCCTCCGATAACTGTGACATTCAGAGTTTACCAAGATATTTAGGGCTGGAGAACAGTAATGTTAACCACGATAAACAACAGGGCTATGATTATGTACTGGAACCTCCCAAAGACGCACACACACACACACAGGGAGACAACTCAGGTACCCACACAGAAACTCTCTGAAATGGGCTTAAAAGTGGTTCCAGTGGCTGTCAAAGCTCCACCGGATTCTCTTTGTTTCCAGCAAAGACACAGAGAGCCGACATTAGCTGCTTGTGTCTGGTTAGCTCTGATTATCACTGCAGGAATGCATGTCGCTATGCATGCTACACTGAGCGGTGGTCAGATAGTGTCCCCACATGTTGCCACCACTCCTGTTACATTTCTTAAATATGCTGGGAGGGAGGGAGAATTTGACGGTGTGTTTACTCTTTAAGATTTTTTTTTTCAAATAACACTGTCATGTTTTGAATTTTAGTCATTCACGTACTCGTGTGACTTGATAAAACCATTCATATATTATGGATATAACACTGATGTTCCATTTATCATCCAAATGTTCCTGTTTGTCTTTAACAAACACTAAATATAACTACATGACATTTCTTACATTACAATGAGAAAGTTTCCAATGAGAAATAATCTAATAATTTGGTTCTTCTCTTATGTTTGTTTGTCATATTACAGTAACAATAACAAGAAAGAGTCATTTTCAATAAATGCTTGAGTAACTCTGCTACAGATCACTATGTTTTTGTTTCAGTGTATTACTACATAGTGTGGACATAGTGTCTCCATCGCCCATCACAGCAGGGCCCACTGTCTCTTCTAAAGTTTTTAACTCTGAATTTGGTGGGAGAAATTATGGAATACCTAAATTTCAGATAATTCCCAAGAGAGCGCAAAACTCATAAAGACATTGGTACAGAAAACAAAGAGTTAAAACAACACTGATGTACTTGGCACACAACAATAATCAACAACCTGAACAATTAAAGTATTATTGATAATGAACTGAAATGATGGGTACTGCAATACATGTTGGAGCAACTAGCACAGTCTCAACAACTTACAATTACAAGACAGGAAGAGTTACAATTATGGTACAAGTTACAATTATATGACCACAAAAATTGCACACCGGTAGAAAGACAAATAAAAGGACTAGTGAGGGGAAGAGATGAAGAGTTTGTGCTGTGTACAGTATAAATAAAGCACTGTTATTATCATTATGGCTTTGATTCTCCGTGCGACCACCCCTGCTACAAATCTATTTAAAGGGGAAATCATCTTCATGCTCATCAGATCAAAGCCTGAACCAAATGTCATAATTATGTTCCCACACTCTGACTGTTCTGGACTTCAGAGGAGAGGAAGAAACAGACTTTTCTGTGCTGACTCAGTTATTTTGTGACAACAACAAGGGACAAAAGGCAGGATGAAAATAACATGCGAGAGGGAGGGAGTGACATGACTGTGCTGTGTGACAGCTTCATTTGTAGAAAGTGTATTTATTTGATTTTACAACTGGAAACTTCACAGCAGCAATAAAGTAAAGTAAAATTACACATTAACAACCACCAATATGAAGGGAATAATTAGGGAGTAATAGGGAAAATATAACTAGGGAAAAATCTCAATTCACAACAATAATTGATTTTATTCTTTATTGATGAAAATGTGGAAGATTCACCTGTTGGACCTTATCAATAGGCTTCTCTGTCCCCCGCCCCTCTCCAGCTCTGTTTCTCCTATAACACTGCTGATGGCTTGGTCCCTATGACTGCAGGCACCTGTCTGTTTACAGGTATGCACAGACCACTATTTTTTTGCATGGCATTCAGTAAAAGTTCAACACAGCCGTCTCACTGAAATCAATGAGCGCTCAGTTTTTCACACAGTTCTGATGTCGGTGTGAACACGGACGTTCTTGTCCGTGTTTAAGACCAGTGCAAGAAAATGTAGTTGCCTGCAAAAACAGAAAGTGAAGCATTGTCAGGACGTACTGGTTGGATGGTGCTCCAACACATTTTTGAAAACTGGAGCTGCACAGGATTTAGTACCATTACATAATTTTTTGGACATGTTTTAGAAACTCATTCACCATCATTACATGAAATGCACACTTTATATGTTGCAAAAACACAACAGCATATTGTGCCCGGATTAATACTTGATGCTATTTGAAGGCATCAAAAAGTCTTAAAATATCTCTTAGAGAGGCTGAAAAGGTCCTCCACAAATTTAGCATTTCACTCCACACCAGCAGTATCACACTGATGATGGACAGATTTAAAAGAAAGCTCAAAATGTTATAAGTTATACTTCTCTTTACACATATAATACCTAGAATATGCTGAGGTGGAAAATTGGTGAGCATGGTCGGATTTTATATAAGAAATGAAAAGAATTTTGCTCACAGGAAATGATTAGGTGCATAGTGATACAACAGAACCAGAGTCATAAACCTCAGTATAGAAATCTCAGTAATACCCCATTCAAGTTACAGAAGGATTACCTTTTTGTATGAAGCCGAGTTTGAGAAGAATAGATCTTTCTCTCCCGTCTACCTTGATATGATGACCCTAATCTTGACATTAAAGAGTAATAATAGAAACCAAAGAACCACAATTGGACTCTAATCAGCGGAAATCTCTGCTGGTTCCTTCTATTTCCCTCAGAGTCTCCCTCCACCCTCTTTTTCTGTGTTCTGTCTATTTTCTATTCAGCATTGATGTTTCCCCCTGTAATGCTAATCCCACTATGATCCAATTCACTTTGTCTTAAATAAAAGCCCCCCTTCTGTCTGTGTGTCCCCTCCCTTATTGTAATTCTACACCACTGTCTCATCCACATTTCTCTAATGATGACAGCGCATGTCCAGGCTGCCACAACAGGCCGGCTTCAGTCAGCGATGCAAAAAATAAAAAGGTTGTCTGTGTGTGTGTGTGTGTGTGTGTGTGTAAGAGAATCTCAATTAATGGAAAGGAACGCCGGCATGGACAGGAAGAGCAAAATTGGGAATTAGTGGCTCTCAGTAGAGGAGTGGAAGCAAATCAGATTTTATGACCCCACGCGTATTAGAGCGGAGAAGATTAGCTGAGAGGGCAAACGATGGAGAGACAGTGTGTGTGTGAGATGAATCCTCAAGAAGCTGCAATTTGTTTTGTTTTTGTAATTTCCTTTTCCTCACGAGGTATCAGGGGATGCACTTAATAACCTTTATTTATCTGGGGAAGAGTATTATTGCCTCTTTTGCCCGCCAACATCCTGTTTCACATTCCTGTAGTTACATATATTCTATAAACATTATAGTTATAGTCACCCCAAGGAGCCGTCGAATGCAACCACATTTTTCTGCTGCCGGATGGTTTGTTCAACTGCATCTCTGTAGAAACTCTTAGGAGGACAAAAAGACTTGCTTATTTTTCTTCATTTCTACATTTTACCATTTTACAGTGTAGGGACACCATGGTGGCCTTTAAACTTTACTTCAAACTTTATTTATTCAAACTGCATTGACAAATGCACAGAACAGTAAATATGGATTGGGAAACTAATGCACCGAGATACAAATAAAATACCAAAAATTAAAACAAGGTGACTTGTAAAATGTAAATATATAAATAATAAAAGATTAGAAAGAAAAAGATTTAATACTTAGAACACTTTAAAATAATTAATTGAATAAGACAACAATACAAGATAAACAGTGAGAGAACTGTTAAAATATGAGCAATAAAAGACACAAGTCATAATAAAATTAGAAAATTATAAAACACTACACAAAATAAATAGATGACAAAAAAACAGTAAGATGTTGGTGCGCCCCAGTAGCGTAAGACACATGCTGCATAACTGCAACGCCCCCACTTTTACTCTGACAGTGACCCCCCATCTCTCTCTCCCCTTCATCTACTGTCACTATAATAAAGCTGTAAAATGCCTCATAAATCTTTTTTTGTAAAAAAAAAAACAAAAACAAACATGCAAACAAAAACAGGAAAATGTTAATAAAAAAAAGTGAATTGAGCAATAACAGCATTGATATGTATAAAACCATAAAATTCTAAGACACTACATGAAAGCCAAGCTAACAGATGAAAATATCAATATTTTCAGATCCTCTCAGATCCTCTGGAAGTCTGTTCCAGCAGTACTGAAAGGTTGCGAACCCAGAATTGAGCCTTGAGGAACTTCATATTAGACATTTATCTAACAGAAAGGATCACAACCAGTATAGAGACTGTTACAGAGCTACACACTGCACCAGAATCAATAAATAGACAGCTTTCCTATGTTTTAATCAATCACAGTTGATCCTGAAGTAATCAGTAATCAGTACTGTGCATTGTTCGTAAACCAGACTGGAAGTTCTTCTCAAACAAGATGTTTTTGCTTGTTGTGTGTTGTTGATTGCATGAACACCTTCAAACTTTTGTAATATAACTCTGCCTATTGAGATTTACCACAACAAATGAGATTATTTATGTCTCTGGGAAAGCTCTGAGAAAAGTTTAACTAAGCCTCAGTATGAAATGGCTTGAAAGTGGCCGTTCATGCTGAACTGAGCCCAGGTTTCGTGGTTTCCAGACTCCCTCTTTGAGTGTTTCGGAGCTGCACCTGGCTGTACAGGAAGACCTCATCCATAATATCCTGTCCAGAGGCAATACAGACATCCTAACTCTCCACTAGTGCGTCTGGCCCGAGCTCTATTTGAGCCTCACTCCTGCCATGCTACAGCTTTCACTGCCTCAGGCTGCCACCATCATTCAGCAGGACATGCATGCATGTGTGTGTGTGTGCATGTGTGTATGTGTGTGTGTGTGTGTGTGTGTGTGTGTGCATGTGTGTGTGTGTGTGTGTGAAGACAAAGTTGTAAAATGGAAAGGTTGGGGAGGCAGAGAGAAGGAAAATGTGTGTGTGTGGTTTTACAAATGTAGCACAGCAAGAGAAGGTGTATGTGCACAGTGTGTACAGTGTGTGTGTGTGCGTGTGTGTGTGTGTTTTACAGACAGATATACAGCATACCCGAAGAGATATTCACCGTTCAGTCTGCCTCCAGAGATAGAAGGCATTACTCTTCAGCTGTAACCTTGCAGCTCTCTCTCTCTCTCTCTAACATACACACACACACAAACACACACACGCACACACACACACACACACACACACACACATACATGCATGCTTAATTCCTACAACATACAAACCATCTCTCTAATCCACGTTTTTCTCTCTCTTTCATTCTCTCTCTCTCTGTCTGTCTCTGTCTCTCTCTCTCTCTTTCTCTCTCTCTCTCTCTCTCACACACACACACACACACACGTGCACACACACACACCCTGCTTCTGCCTATTGGGCAGGGTTATAAAAAAGTGCAAAGTCCTGCTTTTTAGTAAAGTGATGGCCTAAAAGTCTTGCAGGAACTTTACACCAGGGTGTGTTTCCAACATTTTGCTGAATTCAGAGTAAACTGTATATTTCTGAGAGTGTTTTTATTTTTTTTGTTTCTGTTTTCTATAAACACCCAGGGTCAGAACAGTGAGAGGAAAGACTGCATCTGGGTTTGCAAAATTGGAGAGATGCGCTCTTTACAGGGCAAGGTGCAAAGAGTAAAAGGAAAAAGAAATGTTGTAAAAAACTCTAATGAAGCAGATTTGTCAGATTTGTATCTTTGCCTGGTTGAACTGTGTGACTTTTAACCGACTTGTTGAAAAACATTTGAAAAAATGTTTTGCTGCTATGCCCAACAAAAGGACCACATTATGCAATCTGTATCCAGCAGCAGTGCTTGGTCCAGCTGAGGTAAAAGCATCATTTCTGTCTGACTGCTGATGCAACAAGCTTGTGCTTGTGTTTCACGCATCTTCTCTGTTTTTTTTTTCATTATTATAAATACTCAACATTATTACTAATATTTCTTTCTCCAATATAGCCTCGAAACAGAAATATTATTCATGCCCCCGCCCAGTTACAGTACCATACAGCACACCTGCAGAGCAGCTGCCTCACATTAATCTCCTATAACTGCCTTTATGAGCCTCATGTTTTACATGTAGGACTGTTCATCATCTGTGATGTAAAAACATCAGATTTCCACACAGAGAAACAAAAAGTGTGCGTTCTGGTATTAGTTAGTTATAAAATCCTAGCACACCGCAGACCGTCTCTCCTGATTGGCTGCTGATGATGTCAGCTGAAGAGTCGATCACACAGGATGGTAGAGGAGGTTAAACCAGCATTTGCTTCAAAAGTAGTTTAGCCGACTACATTTACATTCAACACCAGAGCTCAGAGTTGCTCTGCTCTGCGCCGTGCTGTCCTCCTCACTGAAGAAATGCAACTCAACTCAGGAGCTTCTCGACTGATGCACTGAATCATTAACCTACACACACGCACACACACACACACACACAAGCAGACTGCCCCGCCATAATGCCAAAACATCTGTATGTATGTGAGAGAGAAAGAAATCATCTGTTCACACTTTTTTTAAATTGCAAGCACTTTCTTTTAAAATGACAGTCAGGTTGATGGAAAATGGCCACTATGAAAAGGTGCTGCAGCACACAGCAATTTTAGAAATGGAAGAACCTTTAACTAGTAGGGAGTGCTCATTATGTGAACACTGTTTTTTTGCTGTGAAGTGACCAATCATTACAAAACCAAGTAGTTCCATGCTGTGCAGGCAGCTGACCATGGCACTACTGCAATCCAAATGTTTTTGACTCAAGACAGACCTGCCAGACCCTCTAATACAGGCATCTAAATTATTACACTCTATTCCCAATTGTGCTGCGGGGGCAGAAAATTAATCTGGCCACTAAGGTAGCAAAAATTTTGTTCCTGTGTGTGTGTGTGTGTGTGTGTGTGTGTGTGTGTGTGTGTGTGCGCCACTGATTCACTGAAAATGTTGCTGTAAGAATCGAACTGTGTCAAGGATAAAAATAAAAAAAAAATCAGAAAACCATCTATCCACACAACAACAACAACAACAACAACAACATAAGAGTAACCCCATTTAATCATTTTTAGTTCCTGATACATTATGATGGATAATGTTGTTGTAGAGTTCTGTGCGTCACTGTCTTGTCTTTGACTTATGTTCAATTCTAGAGAATATTATCTGTAAATAAAAATATTACCCATAACCTTAATTGTGTCTGCAGGTTTTCCTCTAACAGGCCGTTTAGACATACGGACTCAAAAGCTGGGACAGTAACGGCAGGTATTCAGTGTGAATGAGACCTGGCTTTGCAGCCCAGTGTCCCCGCTGAGCTCAAGAGATTCAAGCTGAGAAAGGCTCAACTTTATGCAAATGTCCTCTGATGCAGTGCGAGTGACAACCAGTGAGAGCCAATCACACTGATTTTGATACCTGTAGAAATGGAAGCGCAAATTTGTTTACTACTCCACCCCGCCACGTGAAATAACTTTCAACAAAATGGAGGAAAAGCTGATCATCGCTCTCTACGACTTGTATGTGCTCAACGCAACAAACACACAGAACTACAGATTCATGAGAGGCCAGAGACTGACGACTACTTTGTATGTTGTAATCCAACAACAACCTCCCACATTAAGATAGGGCAGCCTGTATGTAGCCAGAAAGGTGAAACCTGGGGCAGAAAAAGAGCACTGGACGCTCCAATCGCTGCTGAAGGCAACTCAGATTTTTATCAACTCAGATCTCCTCTCATCTGGACGATGGTAGCTGGACAGTGAGAAGATGATGTTCAGAAAGACTTTAACCTGAAACAATAAAAGTGGAGGAGACAAATACAGGATTTTAAAAAGTGAGGAAAACATCCTCAGTAGAAAGTGCACCGTTGATTAAAGGAGTTATCCTGTCCTAAGAAGTAATCCTATGATAACTCCACACTAAAAGTATAGTGATCCCACACTTACTATAAAACCCTATTTTCAGCCTTTTATATCAGTGTTGAGCTCCGTCAGTCCTGTGTGAAATCTGTGTCAAGACCAGGGTCATACAATTCTTTTTATACCGTTCTACTTCTATCAGTGAATCAACTACAATAAAGATATTAAAGATAGTGAAAAAACACCATTTCCCACAAACCATCAGTGCACCCAAAAGTAAGAAAAGGATTTAAAGTTACATCTTGCAGTCTGTTCAGTGCAAAATGCCCAGAGTCATCTATATATGAAATATACAATATGTGATTAACTGTTACCCTTATAATTACATTTTCTAAATAGCCGGTGGCCATGATGCCAGATTAGCTGCTGACTGTCATCACTGTGTCATTTTGTTTTCTGGCTTGCAGGCCAAAATAGCAGCCAGATTCCAAAACAGGAATATTTTCCAGATTTCTGTTTACCACCAGCATTACAAGCCACAGTTATCACTGAATTTCAATCGATATATTCAGACCATAAAGTAGAGACGTAGCCTCAATCTCCATTTTCAACATTATTGTGTGACTCGTGTGCCCTCTTAAATATTTTTGTGCATGATACCCCTGAGCTTTTTCACCTCTTGGAAAGGATGAGCGAATATTTTGTGTGTTTTTACTTCCATAATTATATTAGAAACAAAAATAAGCTCCTTCGTCTCCACTTTTGAAATCATTTAAAAATCAAATTATGTCCTTATTATTGTCATTAATCGTTCTGATGTTGTCCTCACATTTATTCATTTTCATTTCACAATTCCCATTTGTTAGGGCTTTATACGCTGTCTATACTTTAGGCAAACAACAGGACAACAGGATCTACTGTTCACCTAAATAAACTTGGTTTGTATGATACTAAATTACAGTCTCTTAGGGAATATCTTTAATAAGCTATAAGTAACTGGTACCAGGGACCAGGGACCTGTGAGCAAGCTGAAAACAAGATGACTGGCATGTATTAAACGCCTAGAGAGGAAGTTTTGGTCTGCAAAAAATAACAGACATATTTATATTTATATATATATATATATATACACACACACACACACATGCGGGTATATATATACACTACTGGTGTAAAGTTTTAGAAAACCTCAATTTTTCTAGTTTTTATTGTTTACTGTCTCAATGTACAAACAATTGGAGATAAAACAGAAATCATGGAATCTTTTTGTTTAATACAATTTAATCTAAATTAAATAGCCGCCTTTTGCAGATATAACAGGTGAACACACATTTTTTTCTACAATGAAAATCAAATACTTTCAAGTACTGAAAGTTTCTCCAACACTGTTGCAGGAGGTAAATGTGTTGCACTCTCGGGTTGCTTTGCTTTCACCTTTCTGTCCAGTTCACCTCAAACCAGCTCGATGACTGTGTTGGTTCCATGATTTGAAGTCTACCGTCTTGTTCTTTTTCTGACAGCCTGGAGGTTTGTTTTGGATCATTATCTTGCTGTAGGATGAACCTCTGACCAGCTAGGTGTAGACCAGAGGGAGCTGCATGGTTCTGCTGTGGTCGCCACTCGGTGCATCACCAACTCTGGATCTCACAAAAGAGCCTCAGACCATCACGTTTCCTCCTCCAGGCGTTTATACAGACAGAGGGGTTTGGAAGTAATCAGTTAAAGTCGGGACACCTGAAGGGATTGTTTGCATAAACTTTCAAGGCTTCATTTACTTCCATTGCTGTAGAAAAGCAATGAGATGTTAACACATTACTTGATCCCTAAATTTTTAAATTTTTTTCAGTCAGTTTACCACTTACCTTTGTACCATTTAAGGTTATTAACTGGACATGAATGACTTACATTTCAATAAAAACTGGAAAAATGGGGATATTCTAAAACTTTTGACCAATAGTGTGTATATATATATATATATATATATATATATATGTGTGTGTGTGTGTGTGTGTGTGTGTTCTATATGTTCCTCACTACAGCTGTTCCATAAATTCCCCCTAGAAATACAATTCATTCATTCATGCAACACATCTACACTAATGCACATAAGTTCACACAGAGATGGAAAGCTCAACACACACACACACACACACACGGACGCACACACACACACACACACACACACACAGACGCACACACACACACACACACACACTTTTGCATGCAGTGTCTGGGGAGGAAATGCATGCACTTAGCTGTGAAACACTTCCCACTGTGATTATTAATTACATTCTGCTTCCCTTGCCACCTGTGTGTGTGTGTGTGTGTGTGTGTGAGTGTTGAAGTGCTGTTCTGGGACAGCCAGCTCGCATCCATGCAGTAAAGCACACACCATATTTTACCTCCCTTTCTCTTTCTCTCTTCCCTCCTTCTGTCTGTCCGCTCTGGTCTTTTCCTTTTTCTTCCCTTCTTCGTACTGCATCATCTTTCTCATCATCTCTCACCATCCCTCTGTCTCCCACCATCTCTCTGAACGTAATGGCCCAACTTCTCAGCACACTGCAGGGAATGAGCAGTGGCAGACAGCATCGATAATTAGGGGTGTAAACGAAAAAAAAGATGCAGAGACATTAAGCTTTACTAGATTTCAAAATGGATATTCGGAGTGGGAAGATAAAGAAAGAGGAAGACTGGGAGAGAAAAGGGTATTTTTTCCCTGAGGAGCACTTAACTTCTCTGCCCAAACTGAGAATCATTTTGTGAGCCTGTAGTTGTAATGGGCCTGTTATTTTCTCTCAAGCTAAACCACCTTTGATACCAATGGCAGACAGTTTTTATGAACACAGTATATGTTGAATTACAGTTGTGTCGTATTTGTACTTTGAAATAAACTTTCTGTATTTCTTCAAGCAGAAAAACAATGTGGTTAAAAGGGGCAAAAACAGAATTGTTGGTGCTATTTCGGAACAAGGGTTAAAAAAGCTTTGTAAAAGCTTTTTTTTCAATTTAAGTACAACAGAGGTCAGAGGTCAGAGGGAGGTGTCCAGGAGGCGTTCTAACCAGGTGCCCAGACCACCTCCTTTCACTGTGATGGAGCAGCGGCTCTACACCGAGCAAATGTCCGAGCTCCTCACCCAATCTCTAAGCCTCAGCCTTAGAGAAACTTATTTCGGTCGCTGGTATCCGAGATCTTATTCTTTCAGTCAGCACCCAAAGCTCGTGAGAGCTTTGCTTCCTGGCTCAGCTCTTTCTTCACCACAGCGGTCCAGTACAACGCCCGCATTACTGCTGATGCTGCACCGATCCGCCTGTCAACCTCACGCTCCATCTTACCCTCACTCGTGAATAAGACCCCGAGATACTTGAACTCCTTCACTTGGGGCAGCAACTCACTCCCAACCCAGAGGGAGCAGTCCACCTTTTTCCAGCAGAGCACCATGGCCTCAGATTTGGAGGTGCTGACTCTCATCCCGGCTGCTTCACATTCAGCTGCACTGTCCCAGTGCCTGCTGGAGGTCACGGTGTGTTGAAGCCAACAAAATCACATCATCTGCAAAAAGCAGAGAAGCAATCTGGAGGTCCCCAAAACGGACACCCCCCCCCCCCCTCGGCTGTGCTTTGACTTACTGACTTACTGCCTGTAAGTCAGTAAGTCAGGTGTTTTAATGTGGATGGAGGTATTTGCAGAAACGAGCTGAAACTACTGCTGTGGACGCTTGTTGTTTTTGATTGAAAGCAGTGTTTTAGGATTTAGCCAGCCGAATGTAGATATTGCAGCAACAGTCATTTGTTAAAATGTCTAAAGAAAATGTTTTTCCTGATAAGTGATGTCTTGTGGTTTTGTGAATAATGAATGTTGTCTCTCAGATCCAAAAGTGGAAGTAGTGTAACAGGTTGGTAGTTGGATTCATTTAACTGTGACCAGCAGCAGCGAGTGCTCTGTCTGTGTGCCTACACTGGAGGCGTTCAGGTGCAGAGTTGAGCGTAGGTCACCTGCATGTTGGAAGCGCTCAGAGCCCAATACACATGACCGTAGTGATGCGCGTAAAACAGAGGAAAATAGACTTAAAGTGTAAATTAATGCTTCAGGTTATAGTTACGTGAGATGCAGCTGAGACGCGAGCCTGCATGGCATGTGCTGTAGACAGCTGCAAAGATTAAAATGAGGGCGCATTTGTTGCGTGTGACATGCACGTGAAAAACGCCTGACACGCTTGCTGTCTAGACACCGATCTGTCTATAGCCAATCAGCTGTCTGTCCTACAGCTTACCAGATGTTTGCTGTGATACAGTTTTGTTGTTTGCCAACTGAAAAGAGGACGAAGAAGAAAAGATTTGCTTAGTGAAAGTTCAACCAGGAAGACTGTCTTCATGCTCCTGTATTTATTTATTCTCCCTCTCTCTCTCAGTTCCCGCTTCAACTTAATCAGCTGACTCAGGGCGTTCACACTTTCAGTTAAACCAATCATATTTTGCCACGACCTCTGTGAGCCAATCACCTCGTTGCTGTCAAACTTTTAAAACTATTCCTCACTCTGCTGCCGTCAGCTGTCATTTTAGTGTCAGATCAATGCAGTTCAACCTTCCCTATTGTGCAGACTATGTTAAATAAATTTAGTTTAATTACTCTCTAAGCCTCTCCTTCAATCAAGTCTCTCCTGATTGATTTGTTTTTCTATTGTTCAGGTGTTTCTCTGTGGGCTGAGCTCTCTACAATAACGAGTCGGAAACACAAGTGTGGAGGCAAGTTGTTTTCACATGAAAACAACGTTTTAAAAAATAGTCGGCGTATTGTAGACCTAGTTTTATCTTCACTCTTACATCTGTTACTGAAATTTAAATCACATTTCTCATTAAAGGCCATTCAGTGGGAGACTCATTGGTCGTCTCCTATGTTCAATTCTGTGTTTAATTCACATACTGGTCGAAAATAATACGACCAAAATCAATCCATATGGCCTCATTTATTTTGTCGTCAGCGCTACTTAACATGTTTTATCGCAATAGGAACCCCGCTTAGCTTCATCAGTGACTGATCTCTCCCCAGACTATAACCATTCAGACCAAGCACCAAATCCCTCCAGCTGTCAACACTCACTACCTATTAAAGCCGAGGTTACACTGAGGGCTGTAGGCTTTAAAGAGCAATATTGGCTTCAGTCACAACTATTGGCGCTGATTTCTTGGGAGATTAAAGCCGAATGTTGAGTCTGTTCCAGGGGGATGAGACGGAGAGAGCGAACTCAGGCCAGTAATTAGGCTGCTTTGTTCTTTGAAAAAAAAAAAAAAGAAAACGAATGGTTGAGACTTGCTGTTTTTTGATGAAAAGACAATGATGCTCCCTGTGGCCTTGTGGAGCTTAGTGAGAAGAGCCTGGCAGCACAAAGAACCAAACTTAGTAAAATGTACGCAGTGACAGTATTAGTAGTGTAAGGCACTTTGGATTTAAGCCTCCAACAAATGTCATAAGCGTGTTCTCCCTGTCTGACTAGTCTTTTTCTATTCCTGTGAGTGTAGAGAGAGAGACAGAGAGGAGGGTGACATTTCTGTGCTGACTCAGTTATTTTATGTGACTGCTACAACTAGCATAAGAGGAAATATGGAAAAGGAATAAAAGGCAGAGGAGGCGACAGTGAGATGGATGTGTAAATTCATATGAAATGATGTCTGTGTTTTTATTTGATAGATATTCTCATGTCTCTGTAAAGAACTTTGGTGAACATTTGTTGTTTTTAAATGTGCTCTATAAATAAATTGACTTGACTAGACTTTATTTTTATAGGGACAAGTACATAGAACTGACCAATGCCACAAACCACAAACGCATGTCTGATCGCTCTTCAAAACCTTGAATTCAGACTAATGTTTGATCCATTCTGAGTTCTGTGGGTACAAGTTTCCACTTCAAGACAAGAGAAAGACATCTGTTCTAAGAATGTTTTAGAAAAGGGCACCTTGAAATTTCCCACAAATGCACTTCCAGTTATCGAGCAAGAAACACCACAAGGTTTTATCTCTTACCTTTTACCTACCAATGAGCACCATAAGACTGTGGTGCAGTAGGCAATTATAGACAGAAATATCAGCAAATTTATTGCAATTATGCCTTCATTACCCACAATGCAACTTGATCACCATCAATTTGGTCTGTGATTGTGGTGTGTTAAGCCAAACTGTGTAATTACAATTTAAGGGGTCTGTCACATGATGCACACTTTTTCCCCACACACAATCATTGGAAAAGGAGCAGCTGTTATACGGTGAATAAATGTTTCAGAGTTTTGTCCATTCGGTCCAATAACATTTGGGGAATTTAAAAGAGCTGCATGATTAAATTATTTTCTTCCTATTCAAGTGAATATGCTGGATGTGCTGGAGGACTCTACTGAGCATGCTCTATAGGCCCAAAAACGCAGAAGTGTGAGGAAGCCCGCAGAAACATGGCAGTTTTTTTTTTTGGCTTCATGCGCCACTGAGCAACTTTGGGCGGCATCTTTGAACGTGGTATCCAGTTCTCCTTAACACATCCGTGGTTAAGCTAGTAGCAGATAATGTAGCCTTAACATACATGTTAACATACACACTAAGAAAGAAAGAGAATCCAGTACATAGTCCACACATGGCGCACATCCTTCCTAAAATACACAACACACAGGCAATTTATCTTAATTTCACACAGCTCCCTCTGTAGACACAAAAGGCTTTATACTACTTTTTACACCTGGAAACACACTGATGTGGAGAATCAGTGCAGTTCCCCTTTAAGAAACATGATTATTGTAGAAGCCACGTGTGGGAAACACACTGCATCATATTTAAACGTGAAAATGATCACAAAAAAAACTGTTTGCAGCATAAAATGGCAAACAGACTCTGATGAGTCCAGATGTTCATATGTTTGCTTTTACAATCTTGCTCACAATTTATACATGTTTGTCCAATTTAGATGTGATCATTTGGGTAATTGTACAGTTGCTGGCACAGTTTCTACCTTTGATACAGAAATGCAGCATACGGTGCCTGATTAGAAAAATATATATATATACTGTATTTATAAACTTGTTATTATTTCTAATTTCAATGAACCAAGTTTGTTTATCAGCAGAACAGTTTTATTAATGGAAATGAGTGGATGAGTTATTCACTGTTACATTAATGCTGTAACATTCAAACTGGAGCTCTTTAACACAGTTACCTGCAAATAGTTTGACTTCCTACCACCAAAGTGTCAGGAAGCTGAGGATCTATTTAAAAAATGGAAATTCTTTTAAACACACTGAGTGAAAACCTGTTTCGGGGGTCAGCACTTTTCCTTTCTTGTTTCAATTTGTATTAACCGTCTGTATTTTAAATTTCACCAGATAACAAAGGCACTACATGTGATGTGCTTTGTCAGTGTTGACTTTTGATATGTATGAAGCCCTTGAGCGGTCCTGTTAGTGTGCATTACAATTAACCCCTCTCTGTTCTTTTCAAGCTAATCACTTGCCATTAATGTTCTTTCTCTTCCTCTCTTTTTGTTTATTCCCTCCTGTCGAAGCACTCTTTCTCTCACTTTAAATGTCTTTTCACACGTCTCTTTTTGTTTCTCATCATTCCTTTTTTTTCTTTTCTCCAAATTGCTTTCAATGAGGCCAGTGAGTGGTTTGTACAGTACATGAAGTGCACACAATTAACAGTCAAGCCAAGCTGCTGGTTTATGCACTCACACACACACACACACATACGTCTGTCCTGAAGAGCTGACACTGTGTTTCTGAGAGGCCGCTGAGGAGTGCTTGTCTATAAGGAGATGAGACAAGAGGAGAGAAAAGGAGGAAAATAAAAGAAGTGAGAGGAGAGATAAGCCAAAGAAGAGAGAAAGCAAACAAATGATGAGGAGGGGGAGTGAAGGAAGGAGAGGAAGAGGCAAATGAAAATGAGTTGAAGAAAAAGAGAAGAGAGGGGGAGGAATAGAAATAAGTGCAGGGAATAGAGGAGGAAAGCAAAGAGTGAAGGGGTGAGCTAGAGAGTGATAGAGGGAAGAAGACTGGAGAGAGAACACAAAAGATGAAGAGAATGAATGGAGAGATGGAGGCAGCAGCTTAGAGATTAGCAGTGACTATTGCTGTCTGACTGCGGTGCTCATTAAAGTCCACTGCAGAGACTCTTTTCTCTGTGCGCTTCACGTTGCTGCTGCATCTGTTTGCGTGTCACACTTGCTTGTATTTTTGCATCTGTGTACACTTGCATGCCTGCGTGCACCCATGTGCACATATTTTTGAGACGGCGTGACCCTGTAGGCACAAATATAAATTTATTATTTAAAACTAAAAATGTACTGCAGATTTTTTGGGGGTGTGGTGAGATATGGTGTTAAGTATGTGTAGAAGAAGAGATGTCATGGAAGGTGACACCAGGTGCCAACAGGACTAGCTTCCAGGCTGGCCACTGCCGCATGGGTGGTCTGGGGTTGTGTGTGTGTGTGTGTGAGAGAGAGAGAGAGAGAGAGAGAGAGAGAGAGAGAGAGAGAGAGAGAGAGAGAGAGAGAGAGAGAGAGAGAGAGAGAGAGAGTGTGTGTGTGTGTTTAGGAGGGGAGAAGATAGACGCCACAGAGTCCAACATTCAGCTGCCTGATTCTCCTCCTCTAAATCCCTTCACTCTTTACTCCTACACACTTCTGCAACCCTCACTCCTGCTTTCTGAAGTCTTAACACTTGCTGTATGTGTAAATAGTAATAATTATCGCAAAACTCTTTTTTCTTACTATATCCAAAATTATTAAAACCAAATTGCACATTTATGAGTTTAACAAAATACTGAAATAATAATTTGTTTTTCCAAACAAGGCAGCATAAAAACACAAAACCATGAAAACATAAACACAATAAAAACACAAGACAATAAGACACAAGTGCTGCTACTATAAACACAATTCAGACAATAAGGATTTATGTTAAAAGCAAAGAACACAGCAACAAGAAGAATAAACATAAGAAAAATAAAGTGCTAAGCTGTGTGACGAATCAAGAGGAAGTTTATAATGCATCAGAATTAAGCTTAATAAATACAAATCTGAATCGGTTATATTAACACATATATTAGCCAAAAGGTTGACATTCACTGTCAAAGTACAGAATGTTATACTATATATAGACATTACTTATATTTGGGGTCAGATAGACCCAGAGTGTTCGAACTCCCTGTTAGACCACTAACTCTGACACTCAGTGGAGTTTTTTAGCCTCTTTTGTCGCACATTAATTTACTGTATGGTCACTGCTCTTGTCCACCCTGTTTACAGTAGCAACACAGAGCTATTTTCATCCAAAAAGACAAATAGAACAACACATCTGATAAAATTCACCAGAACCAAACAGCAGACAGAAAAACTTGGCAATTACCTGGTGAAGAAATTAATAGTTAAAGATCCAGCTGCTGCTCTGACTCTGGAAGTGTAAATATGCAAATATTTGCTAATAAATTAGCCATAATAACTTTTTGAGGAGACAATCAAGCAGCAATTACCACAATTTGAGGTTGAACCAATGTGCCAAGTGCCAAGTGCCACCGACAGCCACGAGATGCTCCAACTGACTCCTGTTCAAAAAGCCTCAACTTCTCTCTAGAAATACGGAGTCAATCATTGTTTTCTACGAGTCATTATGGTCTCAAACTCTAAATCCAGGCCATCTGCTGGTGGGCATTTTGGAAATTATTGCTCTGTGTATATATATATATATATATATATATATATACATCCTCTATATATATATATATATATATATATACATCCTCTAGTGGCCAGAACATATGTGAGTGCAAGGTTAAACTCAGTGAGCTCCAGTGTCTCCTCCTGTCTGAACTCTCTTCCTTCATAAACATAAATGTTCTTATTTGCTCTTTTCTCTTTATTTCTATCAGCTCTCCACCCACTAATGAACATCTTCATTTAATCAATATTTTATTCAGGTTTACATAACATGAAACACATTCAAATGTTTGTGTGAGCATGTGATTGTCTTCATGTGTTGTACATTGTGTTCTACAGTATATTTTCTATGTACGTCTACTGTTTAAACACTAACCCTGTTTGCTGCTACTGTTACTGTAGTTCTAATAATACTACTGTAGCCTGCCTGCAGCCAGCAAGGCGACATATTAGGGCAGGGCTGAGTAGCTTCTGACTGGCAGATAGACAGCTGCTGGCTCCATTGGTCAGGTTACGGATGAGCAAAGCGACATAAGAGATGTAAAAATAAACAGGGGAGAGAGCAAGAGAGAGAGAAAGTAACAAAGAGGGAGGGAGAGAGTGGGTGAGGCTGGTGGGGAATGGAGCTGATAAGGGGAGAGAGACAGAGGCTGAGACAAACTGAGCGGAGAGATAGAGGAAGACATATAAAGTAGGTACCTTGAAGAAACAAAGGGCCAGAACAACACAGACCGAGAGAGAGACTGACAGAGAAAATAAGTTTGGCTGTTTTGCACTTTGTCCACAGAGCCTTATCAGCTAAACAAGTGTGTGTGTGTGTGTGTGTGTGTGTGTGTATTTTCTAAAGCAGAGCTATTTCAATCCAGGGAAAGAAGCCAGTGTTTTGTATGAACCTTGTCTCAGATTTTGGCAATATTGTGTTATTAAAGGCGGGTTCACAATTTCACAACTCTGTCTTAAAACAACAGTCAGGAACCCAAATGAAGAGTGAAACATGTTTTTCTTGCTGTAATCATTCCTCCTGTTCATACTGACCATTAGAAGATCCCTTCATAATGCACTTACAATGGAAGTGATGGAGGACAAAATCCACAAGTTTATCCAAGTTTATCTGAAGCTAATATGAAGTTTCAGCGTCCAAATGAGTCAAATCAAGTAGATATCTTTCAACGTTACAGTCTTTTTAGTGCCAAAGTCCCTCTTTTTGTTACTATACTTCCACCGCAGCTCAACAGGGAAACACTGTCCGAGGAAACACAAAGAGGGAATTTGATGCTAAAAAGACTGTAAATGCGGCAGATATCCACTTGATATGACTGGGCTCCACACCAAGAATGATAACTATAACAATAACTATAATGATAATGATGTGAGCATCCACACTTATGAACGATAACTTTCTGTAAACAGTGGCGCCAAGCACGCACAGCGTGCTCCAGCCCTGTCAGTGGCTTAGGAAAATAGATATTGACGACCTGTTACTGCTGTACGTTGCACAGAGATTCAATGTGTTGCTCAGAAGTATTTCAGGACACCATTGCTGAGATGTTCCAGTATTTACAGAAGAAACTGCACATCATTTTTAAAACTATATATTCATAATTATCATTATAGTTATTGTTCTTGGTGTGGACGGCCCTTAACTCAGACTGCTGAAGCCTCATATTTTTGCACTAAATGACTGTGTGGACACACTGTGGATTTTGGCCCCCATCACTTCCATTGAAGGGGATATTTTAATAGCCAGTATGAACAGGAGGAATGATTACAGCGAGGAAAACCTCTTACAGTGTTTTCACTTTTTAAAAGTTTCAAAGGTTTACGCTACATTTGGATGGAAACTTGGCTATAGTTGAGTTGAATAACTTCAATACCTTATCTAGGATGTTTTATAACCTATATGAACAACTGATTTATATCAATAAGCACATTAAATCAATACAAAGCAGTGATGTTTGCTTATTTTGCTGCTGGAGCTACATGGACTCAGCGACCGCTAACCTTCATCCACAGAGGCACTGGGTTCAATCCTCACTGCAGTGCCCTGCTAATTTCACACTGAACTAAATACTTCATATCTTTATGGGCTGTAATGTTCCTAAAATGCTTTGAGTAAGTACAAACTCAAACAGACATGCCCATGATTTAAATCACCAGTCCTGAGACCGATTTTTCCAAAACAAACGTATTTTTGAAAGAACTAAAAACACGAGGTAACAGGTGGCTGCTGTCTGAGATTTATCAGTTCTGAGTCATTTTCCAGGACGGTACAAAAAGGTCCAGATGGGGTAAACATGGCCGTCTTATTTCTGAGTGGTTCAATACAGACTGTTGTCCTCATCATGTTTTCCTCACTTTAAGTCCACTTACTAGATTTCTTGCAGAGCTCTCTGTAGAGTTATAAGACCATATACTGTTAGCAAGTGACTGAAGTCCCATACTTACTCTAGGTTACATGATACAACTGTGTCTCATAGTTATTACATTTATATAGTAAAACGAACTATCACAATTAGTTTGAACCCTTCCTTGTAAGTAGATATGGGAAGTAGTTACTTGTGTTTTTAATTTATCTCACAGTTCACACTTGACCTATATAGAGTCGTAAAGGTCAGAGGCAGGTTTGAGTAAAGCAGCTTTCAGTAAATTTTTGTTGTTAATTATTGATTATGTGGCTGTTGAAAGCCTATTGTCGCTGTTAGTTTCACCACAAACTTGACAGATTTCACTCATGAGTTGTGCTTCCGTTCTAAAATTAGTTTTCATAGCTGTCACCTTCATGTTATTATGGATCCCACTGCTTTTCTTGGCAAGACCCGCCCTACTCTGCCTCTGATTGGCTTACCCTGATATTCTTACCCTACCCTAACCAATCTCACTCCTCATGCCTAAACCTAACCAACCCAACCAATGAAGGCGATGAGTACAAGCCAATCAGAGGCAGAGTAGGGCGGGTCCTACCAAGAAAAGCAGTGGGATCCATAATAACTCGTCACCTTCAGAACTAAAATTTCAAATTTTGCATTTCCTAATTTTAAGGCGAGTCTATAAGTTGAGCTGGTAGTGATTAGTGAAATAATTATTCACATCAAATATTTCATTCAATTTCAAATAGTTCTGGTTATTCTGAAAAGGAAAATGTGCAACACTCCCATGCTTTGAGACTCTGAGAGACAAATACTGTGTATACAAGAAGGACAAAAAACACATGTTTTAGGCCCGGGACTGACTTGGTGTTCACCGCACTCAAATGAACAAACCACATAATCATTTCAGTGAGCGTCACATTCATTTTAGTCAGTCCACTAAATGCTCAAAGAGAAGTTAAACTTTTTCCCAAACACAATGATTGCTTCCACATTTGGGAGAATAACAGTTCATTTAAGCAGGACACACACCATTTAGATAATTGTTGTTCAAATTACAAATACTTTGTCATTGTTGTAGAAACTATAAGTGTTTTTTTAAGTGAAGTTATTCATGTTTTGGTTTATTTGACACAGCAGTCTTTTCCCCCAAAAAAGGATCAGTTGGATTTTGTGACAACTAATGATTTCTTTAATCAAATTGATCCAACTTTGGTTTAAAACTGTTTTTGTCTTCATATAAAATCCAGTTCTCTCCACATGGAGTAACTTTATTTGCCTAAACTTGGAGAAACCACCTGGTTGGTACAGGCACATGGATCCTTGGGGCTTGGAGAGAGATAATGCAGTCAGTGTGTGTGTGTTCATGTGTGTAGCTACTGTAATGTATACCCGTGTGTGTGTGTGTGTGTGTGTGTGTGTGTGTGTGTGTGTGTGGGTTTTGTCAACACTGATCGGTATGCTGGGAATGTTTACATAGATATTCCGCAGCTCGTGTAGCAATTTACAGGAGAAAGCTCACATTTATAAGCCTGGTGAACCTCTCCGGTGTGCTGCAGAGATGAGATACAGACTCTCAGGAACTAAGACAGACACGAATCAAATTTGGATAAAAGAACATCAGATTGGCCATCATATCTGAAAATCTGACCGAATTCATCAAAACATGTTATACTGCAATATGTAAGTTTTTGATGTAAACAAGTAAAGAGCATTCTGCTGCTCTCCTCCCACTCCCCAACTATCATCAGTCCTATCGATAAACTGTCTGATCGGATAATCCAGCACTGCCAGTGCGATACATAGAAAACTCTGCATTGTCCCTGTCAAAAAGCATTTACAAACAAACTCTGTATTGACTCTCAGACCTTTTGTCTCCTTCAGGTAATGCCAGCACAGGAAACTCCGCCAATATTCACTGAGCTTTTTAAATGGATCTTGTCTCTTGCTTCACTGTACTTAGTTTTTTCTTTTATGTTGTTGCTGCTCTGACTTTCCCGAGCTGTAGCCACTGGCAATGTTTATTACACAGCAGAGGACTGTCAAGCCAGCCCCTGGAGCACTGTCATATTTAGGTGGTGTTTCCAAGTAGCTGATGTCATGGTCAACTCATTTGTACATGTTCTTGCAGGTAACAACAAGTCTACGACATCCTTTGTGTTCCTATATTCATCTGTGTGTAGGTGCTGTATAACTCAGTATTACTGTAAACTGTTGCATCATTGTTTTGATTAAATGAATCCTGAAACTTTCTTCAGCTGTTGCACAATAAAATACTTTGCTGCTTTTGTTCTAAAACACATAATGTGAATCATTATTAAACACATGATTTGTACTATATACAATAAAGCAACCAAAAGGGAGCTTTAGTTAAAATGTGTACATTCCTTTTCAGTTGATTGGAAGCTTTATACTGTGAACTTGATACAGGAAGTGTTGACTTGGGTTCAAAGGTTGTAGCTCAATAAATATAGAACTTTTCTTTTTTGTTGATAGAGCATTTTGGGATACTGAAGACTAAAATATTCTGGAGGAAAGGACTTAATTACATCTGCAGATAATACAGTAATAGGGAAGTGAATTGTAAATGTGAGATGTAAGTAAGAAGTACGCGAATGTAAGAATTTAACTAATTTGAAGTACAGTTCCTCCTGATTATCTGAATGAATGTCTACATCTTAGAGAAAAGGAACAATAAGTTGTACAGTAGAAAAAAATGAAAGTACCTTAAAACAAGTTGACTGAAAACATGTTGAAAATACTTTTAGTCGGCATTCAGACCAAAAGCAGACATGTGTTAAAAAAATGTAAGGGTCTGGTTGGGGGGAGTGTGTTGTGTCAGGTACTGATGAGACAAAGTAAAATCAGGAAGTTCAGTTCAAATAATTAAACACTGTACAGTTGTTTTTAATATGACACCAGATTTTACAACAAGTTATCACACTGTCAATCATTATAACCTCTGATCCTGAGGTAAACTTTGGCATTCACATTATTAAGTAATCTACCAGGAACGTGGGTTTGCTTGTAATTGATTTTCCAGCGCAGTGCTTTGCCAGATGTCGTTACATTGTGTTGCAGCAAAAACAACAACTCCTCCATATTAAAGGTAAAATACGCTGTGTGGTCCATGCACTCCTGAACGACATACAAATGTTTTCTGACCTGACGCCCCTATCAACAGGACGACATCATTTGTCTGTGCCTTCCACAACTGTTACACATCACTGTTGGACAATAAATGTGTTTTATGATACAACGACACTGTGGTTAAGGTCTGGTTAGGTTTAGGCACAAAAACCACATGGTTAGATTTAGAGAAAGATCGTGTTTTGGGTTGAATAAGTACTTTGCTAATGTTCGTCATGGCTACAATATCAACCACGTGGCTAAGGTTAGAGGATGATCGTAGTCGTGGTTTTTAAAAAACAATGTTGACTATTGGTTGTAAACAGTGAGTGAACATCAATGTCTCGTGTTGAAGTCTGATGTTTTGTTGACGACCTCCTCCCTACGTAGACTTTGTCGCTCTATAATAACGTCACCTGATTTCCTCCTTTGCTGCTGTTCGTGTTGAAGTCTGATGTTTTGTTGACGACCTCCTCCCTACGTAGACTTTGTCGCTCTATAATAACGTCACCTGATTTCCTCCTTTGCTGCTGTCAGTATTACTACAGCTGCTAGAAGGTGTTGTCACTTCACCATAAACATGTTTTTGGGACACTTGTTGAAACAACTGATTCAATCATTTTTCTTAGGAGGACAGTTTCGGCAAAAGTTCAACCAGATTTAACTTTTTCGCTGCACAAACCTGTTTTCAGTAGCCGGCATCTCACAAACCTGCAGCTCAAATCCAACCATGGAAAGTCTGGTCTATAGAGTTTTTCTTTATTCTGTATTTCAAATCTTTCTTTAAACGATATCTCTATTGATATTCAACATAGAAACTCAGGACTCTTCCTGCTAATGTAACGACCGTACAGGTTCATGTTATAAACCACCAGTTTTAATTATTTCAACTTTATTTCTGAGGCACAGGTTTTGTCCGTCATTTTGGCATGTTGGGTCTAAATACTACAATACCCATGAGCCTTGGCCACTGTTGCTATAGAGAAGCGGCCAGGTCAGAGGTGTGAATCCGAGCTGTGGTGAATTAAAAAGTGTTTTTAAAATGCTGAATTAATCCAAAATTGACCTTACTCACCTAATAAAAGTCTTCTTATATAAATATGTAGTGTTTAATCTACTGAAAGTCTGAGTGAGGAGAGAAAAAGATGATCTTGTATTGACTCGTGGGCAATTATACAATTTATTAAATACTCAGTTGTGGGTATTGCTCTCCTGATGCCATGTATTAAAACATTTTCGTCTTGTTTTGCAAGTAATGTGCCAGGATTTTATATCAATGAACTGAAATCATTTCAGGCGACTGAGAGGTGGATAGAGGGCGAAGGAATGGAAACAAGAAGTGGAAAGAAATGTAAATGGAAGAAAAAAAACAATTCTCTGAAAAAAGTCCAAATGCCTGCGATAAAAATGAGAAAGAGAAGGAGGGAGAAAGAATAACAGAAAGCTAGAAATGAGATGGAAAATAGGGATCAGGAGATCAAAAGATCAATTTGATTTCAATTTGATGTCACGGTGCTGGATTCTTAATATTTCTAATGTTATTTTTCCCCACAACCTTAAAACAGGAAGCAGCTTCCAAAACAAGAATAATCTTTTTTTTGTCTCATTCGGTTTGAGAAGTACCACAGAAGAGTGGTGGGCGATGATTTTGACCCCGATGGCACTCAGCATCAATCTGAATCAAAGGAGGCGAAGTTGTGGGCAGTCCGCACTGTCTGTTTCTGCTGCTGCTCCATTCTGCGGTGCCAGATTGGACGGGGGGAAAAGATGGTACAAACTGCAGATAATTGGAGAGTGGATGAAAGGGAGAGGCATGCAGGGGGAAGGAGAGAGACACAGATAAAGGGAGGCTGAACAGCAGGGGGTTGAGATGAAGTGAACGAGAAAGGGGGGGGGGGGGGTTGGGCGAGAGAAGGGGGCTAGACAAAGAGTGACTTGAGAGACAGAAAGAGGAGAGGTGGACAAGTGTGTTAGAGAGTGAGTGAGGAGTAGAGGACGCAGAGTTTCAGAGTCCAACTGAAATGGAGAATGAAGGAGAGGGAAGAGCAGAGGAAGCGACAGATGCTTTCTGGTGCTGAATGTGTGAGATACTTCAACACAACTGGCTGTTATTATGAAAAAGACTGTCGCACTCTCTGCCCTCGCTTTCTGGTTCTTTCCCTTTGTCCCTGTTTCTCTCATAAGCCATTAATTAAAGCTAAATACAGCATATCTGTGGGGAAGCTTGGAGAGTGTCAATGAAGGTGGTAGGAGGCAGATTCAGAGACTTGTTGAATGACAGAAAAAAGTTTATTTGTTTACACTGTGCAACAATAAAAAGATGGAAAGAAAGACATAATGATGGATGGATGATACGAAGCTCCGAAGCTTGTTTAACTCCTGTGAGTCACTTGTTGTGTCGGAGCTTGTGTCAAATGAACAACAACATGTGACTGATGACGCTTGAAGCTTCAAACGTCACTGGTGCTTCAGAAAGAGCTTAATGCAGTTTTTTTTAATGTAATTCACATTTGTATTAGATTTTCCAATATATACAAAACATAATGCGGCACAAGACCACATGTTACAATTAATCCATGAAGAACAAATGACAAAACAAACAAAACTGGACAAACAGAATGATCTAATACAATAATAAAAGACAAACCAATAAACTGAAGATGTAAAAATAAAAAATAGAGGGGCAGAATGTATAAATAAATATCACATAAATACAACATGAATAGAAGAGCACATTTTCATTAAAAAACAAATTGTAGGAATATTTACTTCCTGTTAGGTTTCTTCCTTCGTATACATAAAAAATTAGACCAAACCTCATAAAACATCGCTTGGTAATTATTAGTCCTTGTGATTAGCAATTAAAAAGAGGCAATGTCTATCATTAATTTTAACCACTCAAAATCTGGCTTTGTCTGACTCTTCCAATCTTTGAAGTGCCTATAAAGCCTGCTGCCAGTGAGAGTCCAGTTTTTTGTTTGGATACCCGGTGGTAGAAGAGAACTGTCTGCTAATAAACACAGATGGTTTATGCAAACCAGTTTGATAGTTCTGGAGGTTTTACAGCTAAACCATTTACTCAAGTGATGCACACATTGGTCAGATAACAAGAGAGGAGAATAACTGAGAGATATAGCGATGTGCACTAGAAAGACAAAGAGCTCCTGAGACCTTTTCACAAAGCTGCTGAGAGCAACTTTTACTAAAGAACAGAGAAACACTGCGTCACAGCTTTCATACATGAAACAAAGTAAAATATTGTTGTGTCCAGTAAATTATATCTGGCATCAAACAGCGTCTGCTGAGACGCTGTCCATCCTGCTCCCTGCCCGCCACCTCCTCACCTGTGATTGGAAGACTGCCCAGTCTGGTTCAGCAATCCGGGGATGACAATTTAGCTGCTAGTGTGCCACATATAGCTGTGTGTCTGTGATGCGTCTCTCACTTTCAACCATATCTTGTTTCATAGTAAAGCTAACAGTTGCAATAGTAACTATACCATTAAAAAGTGCATTTTAGCTTCCAAACAACTGTAAAACATAATTTAAGAGTGAACTCACTCGCTGCCACTGTGTTCTCCCTGCCTGTTCTCTACCTGACTGTCTTCATAGCTACATGACTTTTTGTTTGTGCGTCAGTACTTCTCTATGTGTGAATGTCTGCTTCTCTCTTAGTCTGATCTGTGTGCAAGCGCTGTTTAATCTGCAGCTTTTGCATCATTTTTCCAGATGTCCGACTGCTTCCCAAGAAAGCATGTTTGAGTGGTGAAGTGTTTTCTGTTGTCCATAAAGGGTCTTGGGGGGGAAACTTTGATCAAAGCAGAGGCAGAAGGGAAAGTAACATGACAGCAGAGAGAGGAAGGTGTAGTCTCTGTCCTCCTCTCTCTCCTCTGCTCTGCGTGTTTTCACGCCTCTTTACATCACTACTTTGATCAATACATCTCTACTGTATGTGCATAAAATGATCTCCCATGACAGCTGGGCGTGCAGCCCACATTCCCATTTGTTCCTACATATAAGTCAGACTGACATGCTGTGAAAACTGTCAGAGTTAGCACCAGTCTTTGGTGACAGCTGAAACCTTGTGTTTAATTAACTAAATTATTTTAATTATTCCATCATCTTATTCATCTCATGTCTCCGCTTTTAATCGCGTCTACAGAGGAAATCAAGCTGTGAATGTATCTGTGTGTGTGTGTGTGTGCATATGTGTGTGTTAACTTTAAACAACATAAAGATCATAATTTCATAATAGTTTGTTAAATGAGTAAGAATTTAAAAAATCCTTCCATCAAACTGGATTAATGAATGTATGAAAACACAATACAACATGTTGAAGAAAGTGTAGTTCTTGAAACTGATATCCATCCCGACCCATCTGCTCCTCTCTACAAGAGCAGACTGAAGAAAACAAATATTTCATTCTTTCTGTTAAGATGAGAATAATTATGGATAAAAGATGAATAAATTAAGAGCGGATGGTATGTTTGTGAATATGTGCTCTTCATTTTCCCCTCCCCTCCCCTTCCTTGTGCACCATACGTTACATACTAACTTGGAGCAAAGTAAATTGTCACATTTATTAATCTAATTAATCTAATTTTTGACAGATTCATAGAAAAAAAAGAAAAATCTGTGATAATGTGATGCTGATTATTTTGTCTCATTCTACATACAGGGACATTTTTCTATGTTAAATTTCAGACAACCAGGATTATCATATATCACTCAAACTTTACTGGTAAAGAACATTTTTAGTGTATTCAAAGTGCTTCACAGATGATTGACAAGCTGATAATGTAAACAGATTAAACAAATGTAAACAAGTTTTCTTATCACTTTTTATTTATTATTTTATTTACATATTGGTTTAGATTATTGTATAAAGATATAATTCGTTTTTCTTTATGTTCATGTTTTATTTATTTATTCCATGTATTTCTTGTTATTCTTTATTATTGCTTTTGTTTGACATTGGAGATATGTATCCATACAATGCAGTATTGTGCTAGCTGTCTGCTTGTGAGCTGAAAATGTTCAATAAAGCAATAAAAAAACATTTTGTTGTTTGTTGTTTGTTGGAGGACAATTATTGCTTAAGCACAGGTGACACTTCTTTCAAACTCCAAAACAACTTACTCCTTTAGCCTTGCAGCAATGAAATAAATGATTAATATCAATAATTACAATTTAGTAAACTCTAACAAACTACTCTTTATGAGAAACTGTGCCAGAATTAATAAGATTTCAACTGTCAACAAACTTTTAAACTCCATCAGTCCCACTTTCAAAAATTCAAGCTGTTTTACTGTTTTTTTCCTGTTGTTTTTGCTAAACAAAAATCTAAAATACCACATAATTAAAGACTGTGGGCAGATGGGTATGGGAAGAAAAAAGGGAGGAATTGAGGGGGAGGGGAGGGTGGGAAAAACATAATGACCACTGTTGTTATTGGTTACACAACTCTAAAAAGGGTCCGCAGCTATTTCCATCTCTGGTGGGCTGCTGCAAGTATGCAAATGTATCTTCTCCTTCCCTGCCGAGGCTTAAGAATGCAAATAAAACAGGAGCAGCATATGCTCAGATTTAAATATGCATGACTATTGAGCCTGAGGAGCTAATCACCATGGCATGAGGGCAGGAAGTGGGGTGGCTGTCCACAAAAAGCTGAACTTTTGGCCTTTCACTCTCCTGCAGGCATGTGCACAGGTATCATCCAGTGAGCTGCTGACCTTCTGCCCTTCCACCTACATATACTGGCTTTCCTAAGTGTTTTAAGTGTTCTTGTTTGTTTTCCTGTGACTGTCAGTGTATGTGTGTTCCTCCTGTTAGTCCACTTAACTCCCAAACAAAGATTCCAGAGGGTGGGATCTTCATCAAAGCTCGGTGGTCCCGTGGGTGTTGTAATCAATGTGTGAGAAAGAGAGAGAAGAGAGAAACATAGAAAGAGCAGTTTTTTACATGAGGCCCAAACGTTTTTAACAAGAACAGCAGGATAAGGATAACTAGAATCTTTAGGCCTGGGGGTAAGGGTTCGGATATGAACTGATATGAACAGCATACAAATTTTAGAATCCAGATGGGAGATGCTCTGGGTCGATCAGTATGTTCATCTGAGTTGCCTTCAGTTATTACTCTCCACATCCTCTGCATGAAAGGAAAAAAAAACTGTTTTTATCTAAAGATAGTTGATAGAACTGATCCTCAATCAAAGACAACACAGTAAAAGATTCATTGTTGACACTTTGAATTGTAGTTATATTTTTTTGTTTCATATAACATCATAACATTTTTCATATTCCAGGCGGCACCATGCTGTAGTGGTTAGCACTGTCGCGGCACTCACAGCCAGAAGGTTCTGGGTTCAAACCCACCGGCCAGCTGGGGCCTTTCTGTGTTTGCATGTTCTCTTGTGCCTGTGTGGGTTCCTTCTGGGTTCCTCCCACAGACCAAAAACATGCAGGTTAGGTTAACTGGTGACTCTAAGATATAGTTGTCTGTCTCTATATGTCAGCCCTGTGATTGACTCCAGCTCCTCCACAAACCTCTAGAGAATAAGCGGTATAGATAATGGATGGATAACATTATTTTTTATAAAGTATCAGTTTTTTATCAAGGTAATTTTAAGTTAAGTGCATATAATGCAGCAATTTACATGGAATTTTTTGGTGTACTACCTTTATGGACAGAATGATAACCAATTAAATCCTAATTTGTTATTTGCTAGATGATGTGAATATTATATCACTTCTGAGTGAGCTCAGATTTTCATCAAAAGCTTTCAGTTTTTTTTACAGACACTTCAAACTAACTATCTGGACTTCCTTCCATTGTGTGCTCAACGCCCTTAAAAAACAGAAAAAAATTGTAATATCGCCCATATTTTATCAATAGCTTTGTCAGTTTTTAAATCATAAACACAAAGTTTACATTAATGTGGGCGTATTCCAAATATATACACAGCCTGCAATGTGGCCAAATACAATTCTGACTTGTATTTTCCCCACTGTTACAACCTCCTGATATATTTCCACTATTCGTGGTTCAGCAGCAGCTTTTATTTAGACAGTTTATACTTTTTCTTTCTTTGAAGGTAAACTTATACATAAACATATGAGGAATATAAATGGCAATAGAAAAAAAAGTAGTCGTAATATTTCCAGCTACTTTTGGTTGAACTTGAATACAGAAATACAGATGTTTTTGTAACATAAACAGACACAGATAGTAGCTTTGTATCACACTGCTTTTGAGGGTGTTTGACCTGTGAGGTGTGTGTCTACATGTGTGTGACCATGTGTGCATGGGTGTGTCTCTACTGTTGTCTATTGCCATCTGATGCCAAGCTATGAATCAGCTGCTCGGGATGATTTATGTGGGTTAAATCCACAGCGTCCATTTCTCATATCTTCAGCAGAAATCAATGTCTTCATGCTCTGACACTTATTCTGGTGTTGTGGAATGCAGGTGGGCAAAACACTGAAGCGCTGTCTAGAAAATGAAGACAAAAGAGGAAGAGGAGCGTGCAGGCAAGATGGGGGGAGTGGGTCGAATCAATACATATTTGAATTTGCCAGTGAGTTATTTTCAGCGTGCTTTTTGTACACTCTCTTGTTTCACTTTGTCATCTTCATTCTTTAAATCTTTATTAGACAGACACACAGCCAGATATGTAAAGCAGACATATTGTGTCCTGTTTAACTTTGTTTATCCTGGCAGTTTACTTGGTTACATTGCATTCCTCGCTAAAAATAGCCAAGCAGTAAAACACCTCCCTCTGCTAAAAATAGTCAAGCAGTGAAACACCTCCATCTGCCCTCTGCCCATTCACTTCCACTTCAGGCAGTAGGAATCTTCTACAGACAAGGAGCCTGTTATTTATGAACAATCATAAATATCCAGGACAAACAACTTCTCTAGCACACACAGATGCAGCGATCTCTGTAGGTCCATAAATACCATAGCACATGTAATTGTTTGTAGATGTTTTTAGAGGGACTTTTTGCATCTGCTCACCATTTTCTATCATCATGAGACATTAAATTAAGGAGTGGACTAACAGGAAAGCAGTGTCTCAGCTTGATACACAGAGAACCTCGCCCATCAGTTCTTTCCAATGCTCTCTCGACAAACTCGTCCACCTTGGGTCCAGTCATGAGTCACTTTAAGACCAAACATCCCACCTCGCAGGACCCCTGTTGTTTGCTTATTGCCCCAACTGTTTTACAGATGGCACCATAGCAATTGCTTTTCACATGGTCAAGACCTACCAAGGTAAAAATGACATGTGAAAATGCTTTAAATCACCTTCACCTTCCTCTGCCACAGAATCTTGGACAATCTGAGAAAAAAATCAGTCAGTCTCAGATGTATTTAGCTCAAATTAAGTTAAACTGCCTTATTTTGTCTGTTACAGCGAAAAATCAGAAACCAAAAGGAAGAAATTTATACTTAAAATGATTCGATTTCATGATGATGCCGCCTAGTTTTACATTATTTCAATTAAATAGCGTTTCATGACCCGCTTATGTAGCTGGAGTCCTTATTTCAACACAGCAAATCAAATCTTGTGTAAAAGCAATAATGTGCCGTTCTATTGTAGGCAGAGTAGACAGTCACACTGAGCCTGATAGCATCCTGCTACACAACACAAGAGTCACAGACTCTGACAACAATCCACATTACATTTCTAATCTAACTTACAAACATGAACACATGTCTTGTCCTGCAGCTTGTTAAATGAGCCACTAAACAAACATTCACCAGGGAAAAGTGCACCGATAATGTCAGCTAGCAGCTATATAGCTAATTATCTGTTCAGCGTCAGCACATTAAACAGCATGTAAACATACCTGCAAATGTCACTTCGGACCTGTTAGATGCTGGTTTGGTTTTAGCTCTTCAAAATTCCTGTTAGCAACACGCTGTCTGTCCATGACTTGTAGCTACAGCAGTTTGTTTACTTTGTCTCCGTTCATATGGTGTAACACTGGTAGCCTGCCAGCTGCTGTCAATCAAACACAGACACTGACACGTCCCCCCAGCTGCTGTCAATCAAACACAGACACTGACACATCCCTCCAGCTACTGTCAATCAAACATAGACACCAACATGCCCACCCCAGCTGCTGTCCCTATTAGCCTGCTCTGTCATTACCACTCTCACCGGTCACTTTCTCCCTACAGACCATTATTACAAACAGGGCCCACCGTCCACGCTGTATATTTAAAGGTGGTGCCTCCACTGGCTGCCTCACGCCTCTGCTTGCCCCGATGCTGTTCCACCTGCCCCAGTCAAGATGGCCCTGATCAATGCACAGTCTATTGGAAATAAATCATTTATCCTGAATGACTTATTTGGAGTGAAAAGTATGGACTTTACGTTCTTGACTGAAACTTGGCAGCAGAATAAGGATTATTCCCATCTGATCGAGCTTTATCCTGCAGACTGCTCTTTTATCAGTACACCTTGGCTGACGGGTCGTGGTGGTGGTCTTGCTGTAGTTTTTAAAAACAAGTTTACATGCCAGATGGTAAGCACAGAGTCTTATTGTAATTGCAAATCTAATCTAATTGCAAATGTCCAGAGTTGGTCAGCTAAATCCTATTTTAATTTACCGATGGCCTAATCGGCTCCTTTTTTATCAGATCTTGCAGATTTTTTATCATCTATTATAAAACTGGACAGGTCCGATTGGTTGGGGATTTTAATCTTCATATTGATAACATTACGTGTAATGCTGCTTCTGAATTTCTTAATCTTACTGAGTCCTTCGATTTTAAGCAACACGTATCTGGCTCTACACACACACACACACACACACACACACACACACACACACACACAGGTGGGCACACTCTGGACCTTGTTTTTACACATGGTATAGATATTGAAATTATTAGCTCTAAGGACGTATGTGTCAGTGACCGTAAATATATTTTATTTGACATTTGCTTTACATTGGAGTCTCAGCCTTCTTACCATATGGGATGCACCCATATCTTAAATTAGGCTGCAGCTGTCAATTTTTCTATGGTGTTCGACAGCAATATTGTTTTAAAGGATGGAAACGTGGACACCTTAGTCCAATCATTTAACACTCACTGCTCCTCGGTGTTGGATAAATTGGCTCCTCTGAAATTTAGAAGAACCTCCAAAAACCCATCCCCATGAATAAATAAAACTATCCAGACTTTTAGGCACAAATGTTGAAAGACTGAAGTACACAGACTGCATCTCAGAGAACTCATTGGTACCCTCAACAATATGGTGAAGGCTGAGAGATCCTCCTACTTCTCTAATCTAATTTCTTCTAGCAAGAGAAACCCTAAATTCCTGTTTGACACTGTAAACCATATTGTCTCTCCCAGCTGAGGCTTATCCTCATCTACTCGGTCTTCTCTGCGTAATCTTGGCATGATTTTTGACCAGTCCATGAGTTTTGATGCTCACATTAAGACGCTGACTTGGTCATGTTTCTTTCACCTAAAAAACATAGCCACGTTTGGACTACTCTCTTTTTCCCCGCCTTAATAAATCTTCCTTACACCGCTTACAACCTGTCCAAAATGCTGCTGCTAGGCTCTTAACACGATCCAACATATGGTCACATATTACATCTATTTTAACCTCATTGCACCGACTTCCTGTTCATTTCAGAATTCATTTTAAAATTTTGGTGCTCATTTATAGAGCCCTACATGGCCAGACTCCACAGTATATTATGGACCTTCTGCACCCCCACACCGTGAGCCGAGCTCTTAGGTCCTCTACCCAGGGTTTTCTAAGTGTACGTTGGACACGTTTTAAGACTCGGGGAGATTGTGCTTTCCAGTCGGCAGCCCCTAAGCTCTGGAATAGTCTCCCAATAAGCTTGAGGTCCTTGGACACCGCGGGCTCTTTTAAAAAGCAGCTAAAACCCATCTGTTCAGACAGGCATTTGGGTAGCATGTAATATTTTGTTTTATTTGTCTCTTATGTCTGTTTCCCTTGTATATTTTATCTGGTGTCTGTTTAATTTATTTGATCTGACTTGATGGTATTTGATTTTATTTCTTTGACTGAGAAGCAATTTGTGACTGGTGTCTGTGAAAGGTGCTATATAAATAAACTTTGCTTGCTTGCTTGCTTGCTGTCAATCAAACACAGACACCGACACTGTGTTTTATATATTTTTTAAAAAAGACTGAGGAAAGCTAACGTCTCCTCACGCTTCCTCACCACAATCTAGACAGATACTACAGAGAGCTGTTACTGTCTGATACAAAATAGAAACCTCAGGACACAAGAACCTTCAGCAGACAGTAAAGGCAGCTGAGAACATTATGTTTCTCTCTCTAAAGAGGACATTTATTGCACCATAAGCACTGAATCCACACTCACCTGAACTAACAGTCCAACAGCTCTATACTCTAATCACACAGCATCATTGACACTCACACCTTACATAAAATAGTATAATCTCCTGAACCTGCATCTTATTCTGCTGTTTATACTCGTACACAATCAGATTTCCCTTCTACAGTTTCTGCACATTATGACACGCATCCTGATCTGTTCCTTGTAATGTCCTGTGTATACATTATATTGTGCCTGTGCTGTATTACTGCACTTATCCATTCATTAATATTTATTGTTTTGTGTCTAACTACTTGAATGTTTAGTACATTTGCTCTTTGCAAAAAAGCAAAGTGAGATAGATCAATATTGTTAAGGGATTAATTTACATCAGAGTTTAGCTAATCTGGGTATTTTATCAATCTGAAACCTGTTTTATGGAAGCAGATATCATATTCCGCTTTTAGTGAATTACACTTTTTTCTGTTATTTATATCATGTTCTGGTGTCAGATGTTAAACATGATCAAAGCTCCAAAACTTCAGGTAAACATATGTAGAAATGCTGCCTGTAAGTCAAAACCCAGGGCGGTAACCTGCTCTGAACACTTGGCAACATTTTTTCTATGTTTGCCGATAAGCTGACGCATGCCCATAAACGGCCGTCATTCTGTAGTCTTTGTTGCTAAGGTGTTTCCATGTGTTGTTCACTCTCATACTTTGGATCAGATTTTGGCTCAAACATGTACGGAGGCATTTGAGAAGTTGACATTTCGAATAAAGAACGAGAAAAAGTAATAAGAATCCTGCTACTATTGTTTGTTTCATGGTTCGTTTTCGTAGCCTCCGGAGCAGGAGGAGGCTTCCTGAAGCTGGCCAATCAGAACAGAGCGGGCTCATCAGGAGGCGGGCCTTAAAGACAGAGGAGGAGCTACAACAGCCTGTTTCAGACAGAGGCTGAACTGAGGGGCTGCATTAAGGGCCAGTATAAGATAAATAAGGAGTTTTTAACTGTAAATCATGCAGAGATATTCCAGGAGATATATATATATATATATGTGGAAATGTGCATGATATGACCATGAAGGGAAAGAATTTAGTTGAGTCAACAACTGACATAAGTTGAGCTTCCGTAAGTATTTCAATTGGAGAACAGTTGGGCCAACTTCATATTCTTAGTTGGGTGCAAATTTGGCCAACTAGATGACAATGTAAAATACTAAATGCGGATCGACAAAAAAAAAAAAAAAATTCACTTGGTTTCAATAATCCTGAAGAAAAATGACTGAAAAATCTTTTTCTTCTCGCCCACTTGGCATAATTCTTTCTTAAGTCTTACCATTTCTTTCTCTTTATTCTCCTCCCAAAAGTTAAATCAGAGCCCTCCATCCTTTACCATTTATCCTCCTGGGTGGATTTTCTAACTGTGGAAGTCATCCAGTACAGTAGACGGTCTTGGAGGTTTTAAGCTTGCTATATCACTGCTGCTGTAACTAATTGCAGATAGACTGGCTATTGATTTGCCTCCAGACACGGAGCAGATGTTTGTCTGCAGTTTTAGTAAAAGCAGGCAGTACATCTACAAAAGAAGAGAGGAATGTAGTTGTTTTTCATTTTGAGGGGAGACATATCCCATTTTTATTGTCTAAGCTGCTAAATAGAAGAAGAAATGTTACATGTGAAGGATTTTTTTTTCCAAATGTCGAAGCTTTTCAGGGAAACTTCCATCATAAACTGAAACTGAAGAAGGCAGAACCATTAAAAAGTTGGACAGAAATTTAATAAAAAATTACATTCCTCACAAGTTTGGTAAAATATCTTTTATAACAGCAACAAAGAAATCCAAACATGACCTTTCATGTTGTGGTACATTGTTACTTATACTGGTAAAGAAATCTCTCTTGTGCTACTGCAGGTATCAAAAATAAAATCCATGTAATACATTTTTACCATTAAAGGGCGGGTACATTATTTCTTGAGTTTTTGAGGTTTTTATTTGTCATTCTGTAGCTTCACATTAGTATTCAAATCTGAAAATTCAAATTTTGGTCAAAGTATTTTTTAGCATCAAAATGCCGTTTTACCAAGCCTTCCTGAAAACTTTTTCCCATGTGACCTGACAGGTTTCTGCATGATGACGATGCTACATATAAACCGAAATACACCCCTCAGCCCGCCTAGCCGGTAGCCACAGAGACGGACGGAGCACTCACTGTTGCTGCTGCTCACAGTGTAAAAAATAAACTCTGAGCTCTCCTCCCACCAGTAAATGGCTCCGGATCAGAGCAGAATCTGGTGTGACTCGCGGGCGTTATTCGTCTCTCCGCGCCGTCCACTGCAATTATAAACATCTCAAACACTCAGACTCAGCGCTGCGACATCGCTCGTAGTATATCTGGACACTTTTTCGTGCTCTAACTTACAGCGTGCAAGTATGTTAGAAAGACACTGTCAGCAAACTGTGTGTGTGTGTGTGTGTGTGTGTGTGTGTGTGGTGGGGGGGGCATCAGCGCTCTCTGGCTCTAACCCACATCACTGCTTTTTGCTAACGGCTGAGTGGGCGTTGCCAGTTGAAAAACCCGGAAAGGAGCACAGGTGGAGTCGTCCTTCAATATTTAAATGTGTAATGAACACTGTGGGTGCAGGACATGCAAAAAAGCAACCAAACTGCAGCAGCGAGTCTCACTTGAGTCTTACAGAGGTCCAATGTGTTCACTCTGCTGATGACACAACAGTGGTGGGCCTCAGGTGGGCAACGCAGAAGCAGAGAAGTTCAAAGACTGATGCAGGAATAACAATCATTCTTTAACTGTGAAAGAAACAAAATAGATGATACTACAGAGAGCATTACTGTCTGATACAAAATAGAAACCTCAGGACACAAGAACCTTCAGCAGACAGTAAAGGCAGCTGAGAACATTATGTTTCTCTCTCTAAAGAGGACATTTATTGCACCATAAGCACTGAATCCACACTCACCTGAACTAACAGTCCAACAGCTCTATACTCTAATCACACAGCATCATTGGCACTCACACCTTACATAAAATAGTATAATCTACTGAACCTGCACCTTATTCTGCTGTTTATACTCGTACACAATCAGATTTCCCTTCTACAGTTTCTGCACATTATGACACACATCCTGATCTGTTCCTTGTAATGTCCTGTGTATACATTATATTGTGCCTGTGCTGTATTACTGCACTTATCCATTCATTAGTATTTATTGTATTGTGTCTAACAGTATGTGTAGATGGATGCGATAAATGCAAGCCTGCTACTTGAATGTTTAGTACATTTGCTCTTTGCTAATAAAAAAAAAGCAAAGTGAGATAGATCAATATTGTTAAGGGATTAATTTACATCAGAGTTTAGCTAATCTGGGTATTTTCTCAATCTGAAACCTGTTTTATGGAAGCAGATGTTTTACTATTTTCAAATGTTGGAAGAATCAAGTCCAAATAAATGTTTTAAAGAGACGACATTCTGCTTTTAGTGGTTTTCTGTTATTTATATCCTGTTCTGGTGTCAGATGTTAAACATGATCAAAGCTCCAAAACGTCAGGTAAACATATGTAGAAATGTTGCCTGTAAGTCAAAACCCAGGGCCTCAACCTGCTCTGAACACTTCGTTGACATTTTTTCCATTTTGTCGATAAGCTGACGCATGCCCATAAACGGCCGTCATTCTGTAGTCTTTGTTGCTAAGGTGTTTCCATGTGTTGTTCACTCTCATACTTTGGATCAGATTTTGGCTCAAACATGTACGGAGGGATTTGAGAAGTTGACATTTCGAATAAAGAACGAGAAAAAGTAATAAGAATCCTGCTACTATTGTTTGTTTCATGGTTCGTTTTCGTAGCCTCCGGAGCAGGAGGAGGCTTCCTGAAGCTGGCCAATCAGAACAGAGCGGGCTCATCAGGAGGGGGGCCTTAAAGACAGAGGAGGAGCTACAACAGCCTGTTTCAGACAGAGGCTGAACTGAGGGGCTGCATAAAAGGGCCAGTATAAGATAAATAAGGAGTTTTTAACTGTAAATCATGCAGAGATATTCCAGGATATATATATATATATATATATATATATATATATATATATATATATATATATATATATATATATATATATATATATATATATATATATATAGAGAGAGAGAGAGAGAGAGAGATGTGGAAATGTGCATGATATGACCATGAAGGGAAAGAATTTAGTTGAGTCAACAACTGACATAAGTTGAGCTTCCGTAAGTATTTCAATTGGAGAACAGTTGGGCCAACTTCATATTCTTAGTTGGGTGCAAATTTGGCCAACTAGATGACAATGTAAAATACTAAATGCAGATCGACAAAAAAAAAAAAAAAATTCACTTGGTTTCAATAATCCTGAAGAAAAATGACTGAAAAATCTTTTTCTTCTCGCCCACTTGGCATAATTCTTTCTTAAGTCTTACCATTTCTTTCTCTTTATTCTCCTCCCAAAAGTTAAATCAGAGCCCTCCATCCTTTACCATTTATCCTCCTGGGTGGATTTTCTAACTGTGGAAGTCATCCAGTACAGTAGACGGTCTTGGAGGTTTTAAGCTTGCTATATCACTGCTGCTGTAACTAATTGCAGATAGACTGGCTATTGATTTGCCTCCAGACACGGAGCAGATGTTTGTCTGCAGTTTTAGTAAAAGCAGGCAGTACATCTACAAAAGAAGAGAGGAATGTAGTTGTTTTTTCATTTTGAGGGGAGACATATCCCATTTTTATTGTCTAAGCTGCTAAATAGAAGAAGAAATGTTACATGTGAAGGACTTTTTTCCAAATGTCGAAGCTTTTCAGGGAAACTTCCATCATAAACTGAAACTGAAGAAGGCAGAACCATTAAAAAGTTGGACAGAAATTTAATAAAAAATGACATTCCTCACAAGTTTGGATTTCTTTATTGCTTTTATAAAAGATATTTTACCAAATATAACCTTTCATGCTGTGGTACATTGTTACTTACACTCTCTTGTGGTACCGCAGGTGTAAAACGTCCATCAAAATCCATGTAATACATTTTTACCATTAATATTTAAATATGTAAGGAACACTCTGTGGGTGCAGAAAATGTAAAACAGCACAGTTTTGATATGGACATTCTGTTTGACAAGTGAAAAATCCATATATCTATTACACCTATCCATGCTTTAAACAAAAGCTGTAATGTAAAATTGTATTTTAATCCGAATTTAACACTTCAACATGCATATAATTTTATCTACAGAGTACAGGCGGCTCTGCCTCTAATTCACCACAAGCCATCCGCTCCTCTAATTCATTCCCATTTACATTGAGAAATACTGGCCAGATAATACAATGGTATTTCCTGACGGCACACCCAGTGCCCATGCTTTAATTTACATCTTGATTTATGAGCTCCAGAGAGACAAAGAAAAAAATATAAAACAACCCACACAGACCTTCCCTGAATAACTGAATGCACAATGTGCAAAAGTACATTAATGTGATTACTTGGACAAATGCATTGTGTTTGCATTTGCTCCCAGCAATTTTCTTGTGTCATTTAGTTTAATAACTACAGACGTGTCACCTCACTGGTTGAGTGAACTGGCGCAGAAGCCACAAAGGGACTGCGTGCTGGGTGGCTGAATTCAGCTACTTTCACTTCTTGCTGTTCATCTGTTTGGTATCTGGGAACGCTGAGAAGGCCGATAAGGTTTGTAACTCTCTGTAGGGAAAGGAAAAGATGCGATACTGTCTGCAGGAGAAAGATTTTACTGTACAGGGGGAGAAACAATAATGGGAAATGAAAGAGGAAGGAAGAGAGGTAGAGAACAGAAATATATTGTAGATGACTATACTGGAAACTCCAATGTCCCTGTTTAAACAAGACTGGGTCAAAACCTACTATATGGCTGGACCATGTACGAAACACTAGAGGGCTTTTAATTTGAAACAATGGATACAGGAAGTGGCGACCCACAGCTGAGGCGACTGATGAACCAACCAATGGTGTAACTTCATCACTCAGTCAGCCACAGACCTTCGTGTTTATAGGGCTGCTGTGGTCCAGCCAAGAAGTAAAGAGGTAAAGAGGGTGAAAAGTTGTTGAGACAGAATGTTTTAAAACAAAATTCAGTGAAAAACAGATATTTATTTGAGACATGAATGACATGCAGATTGCATTTGGGCACTTTCGTTGAATGTGCCTAAAATTGAACACATCACTGTCACTCAGTTCTATGAATAGTTTAGCTGATAGTTAAGTTTAGTGAAACAATTTTGGATCAGGTGAGAAACAATAAAGTAGTTTTGGCTGAGGTGTGAATTAAGATTACACACTAAAAATCACTGGGTTTAAATTAGCAATATAGCACCGACACAACATTGGGTTAACTTTACCCAGCAGCAATCTGTTATTTTGACCCAGTGTTACACACAACAAGCTATAGCTCAAACTCTCAAATGTTTTGTTTCTTGTACCAAACGATGTGCATATGACATTCAAAAGAGTTATTAACAATCAATAACAGTGACATGTATGTTTTAAACAAGTAGAGTAGATTATAACAAGCTTTAGTTTAACCCAACAGTGAAATAAAAAATAACACTAAAACTGTCAGAACAGCCCCTTGTCTTGAGTGGCTTTCTGGGTAACATTAACCCAGTATTGTGTTGGTGCTATATCAACCCAAACTGGGTAAATAGGAGTATGCAACTTAAACAAGTTTGTTAAAGATACACTAAAGGTATTGTTCATTTAATATCCCTGAAAATACATATGTAAACCTGTATGCAGGGGTAATAGAAATCATATGTGTACATAAATCTGTATATCCTAACACTCAGCACAGGGCCGCCTGCTGGCATAGGTAGTATCAGGAAATACCATGAGGGTCAGAGTGCTGAGGGGGTGCGAGAGAGGGTGGAAAAATACAGAAAATGTATTGATACATGCAAATTATGGAAGCAACGGCACCCTGTGTTGTCAGTAGATTATGTTTGTTAGCTTTTCTGTCTGTCCCAACCTAGCAAGCAATTTCCATGGCTTGTTGACTGAGGTGCACACTTTCCAAATTTGCACAAGAAAAAAAAACAAAAAAAAAAAAAACTCTCACCTATTAACAAAGTCACTGAACTTGTTGCAGAATCTGTAAATATATTTTTCAGTTAAATGCCTGTAGCCATCAGGCTCGTAATTTTACGCACAGCTCGCTCAGCGGGTACCTTCATATTTAAATCTTTAAGGTTTTCCACACAGATTCAAGTTTATAAAGTGAGATCATCGCATTTTCACTTTAGGCAAATCTCCAAACGCCTCTTGCTCTGGATTATTCAAATACATTCTGTAAACAGGATTATTGCAAGGAGGTCTCAGTTTATGTGACTGGATTGCTTTTGTCATAATATTCACATTAGTGGCATTGTTGTGGTCATGTAAATATACCCTGATATGACTAATACCTGAATGCCCAGGACACCATCTTGGCTAGAGGCAGCACTAACTTAACACAGCCTCTGTCACAGCATTCTTTTTTAAAAGTTATCTGATGTGCACTGAGATTATGTGTGAAGCCTAGACATATGGCCCAAACTTTATAAAATTTCCCTTGATGACTTGAAAGCTGCACATTCTGCAAAAAGCACACATTTTCTGTTACTTCCCACTGCATGATATCAACATCAAACTACTGCCTATCTCCTTCATGTTATCCTTTCCTTAGAGGGAAAATCTCCACATGGACCGTGTTGCATATTTAGCAATTTTTTATGAGGCAAGTCAAGGTTTGTGTCCAATTCCTAGAAGCATCAGTACCTCTGAGCTGTTTTGTAGCTGATCCTGACCTCTGACCTCCCCCTGAGAGAAGGCGTGGTGTGCTGTTTGTCATTCAAGGGTGTCCTCAAAGTGTCATTAAAGGGGAAGAAATGCAGGAAGGTACAAAAAAAGCCATAAATCAGATGAAAGAATATCACAGTAAGATGGACAGATAAGAAGTAGATGAGGGAATGATAAGTAAATGGAAATACACAGCAGTAAGTAAAAGACAAGTGCACCAGATTGAATGTTAGTCCCCACTGTGCCAGAGACAGCTGGTCATCTGCTGTCCTGGAGGTGCTAAAGGCAGGACCTTGTCCAAATACAACAGTTGTAAAGCAATAAACAACAAGTGTAAAGGAAGGCAGCAAGGGAAGGCAGAGGGGAAGAGGGAGAGATGGAGTAGGAGGACTAATATTTAATTCTATATGGCACAAATACAAGGACAAATAACTGAAGGGAGCGAGAGGCCACAGAAGTATGAAAGAATCAAAGAGAAGAGGAGGGAGGCTTTGCGAGGAGAAGAAAATGCCGATGCTTTGAAAGCACTACTTCTCTGTCCATTCAGTGTGAGGAATATGCGACGGGGGGGCGGGAGGAAGGGAGGGAGGACAACACCTCAGAGTGCTATTCTGCCACTGTTAGTTCAGAATGAGTGCCCTCGTAAAGAGACTGAGAGGCTGGGGGCTGTTTACGGTGCCAGCTTTTTTAGAAACAGATGTTTTACTGGATCAACCTGGCACTGTAGGAGAGCAGGGAGGGGGAGGGACAGGTAATAAAGCCCGGAGCTGACAGACAGAGAGAGGAGCTGAAAGCTAGAGAAGAAGAAAGGAAAAGGGAGGGAAGGCCGAGATAATGAGGCTGAAAAAGAGCAGAGTTGATACAGACTGAGAGAGAAAGAGATGACGGAGGGATACAATCTGAAATAAACATTCTGAGGATCTTTCATGACTTTTCTTGCAAAGCACTTTGAGAAGTTTTGTTTTTATTTGCTAAAAGAAGCAACAAGGCTGACAAACTTAAGACTCAAAAGTGATAAGTTGCAAATATAATTTTGACAAATGTTTCATCATTTATTGTTATGATTAATGAATTAACAAGACTAAGAGTCCACAGCCATGCCAGCAGCTCTGTGAGGCTGACTCAGTGGTGCTTTGAGCTAAATGGTAATGTCAGCATGCTAATATGGTCACAATTACAATGCTAACCATCTGGTGTCTATCAGGTGTTGATCATGTTCATCTTAGTTTAGCTTGTTAGCATGCTAACATTTGGATGGGAATGTCATTGGTTTTGGTTCATGACCAAATATCTGCAAAGTATTGGACAAATTAAAATGTTGACCTGATGATGGTGCTAGCAGAAAAGTCAGAGGGTCACTATAGACAGTTCATCCTGAAGAGAATGCAGATGTCTGTAATTCATTTTAATACAATCCATCCAAAAGTTGTCAAAAAGCACAAAATGTCGACCTCTTGGTGGTACTAGAGGAAAAGTTGAATATTCACATAAAGTGTCACTAAGCATAACTGCAGGTTTTGTGTACAAATCAGTGTTCCTTTGTTTTTGGTAGAGAAGGTCTCTCAGTATATTAACTGCCCATTTTGTTGCCTTGTTTTGTATTAATCTCATCTTTCTCTTCCTCTATCATTTTCAGCTCTTCAGGTATCAGTTCTTTGTGCAGTTTTTCACTTGGTTTCTTTCTTTTCTTCTCCATCTCCTCCTTCCTCTGCTGCGTCTCATTCTTCAAAACTTCATAACGAGGAAGCTTTGACAGCTGTGCTCTTTAATGTTGCTATGGTTACAAGTTGGGTAGCAGATGAATTTCGAATGGTGATTAAACTTGAGCTGAACTATGAGTGCATTAAACAGTTTTAACACACACCTGCCGGCCAATCAGAAAAGAGTATTCACCCAGACCATGGTATAAAGATAAGTACCTCATACATCCCCACTTCAAAAAATATGAACCATCCCTTAAAGGACTCGGGAGTGTTCACATCATCTGACAACTCAGAAAGGTCGTATGAGGGTATAAAATACTGTGCATTGACAAATTACATTAAATGTGAGTTTAATCACATTCAGCGATGGATGAACATGTTTGTTTTGTTTTCAGGCACTTCCTTATTATTAAGCGCCAAGTTGGCTGTAATGGAGTCTTCAGAATGTCCCAGTTGTAATTATGACCTGGAAGTTGATGTAAACACTATTCAATATACAAGTCTATACTATATACAAGTCAGAAACTCCTAATTATGGTAGGTCTGATATGACATGCATGCAGCATTAGTGAAAAATTTGACCAATAAAGGATCTCCAGAGTCACTGGGCTTTATCCATAGTTGTTGATATTTCTGTCTGGAACAACGTGGTGAACTGACTGACAGAGTGATGCTGCTAGCGTGGCTAAAATCTGTGGCCCTTGTCATTTTCCTAAAGAATTCAAGGACATTTTTATAATAAATATGCAGGATATGTTCTAAAATTGTAAACTGAGGGCAGCAGAAGAGCTGAGGGACAGTACAGACTGTCCTATAACCAAAATATTTTTTGTCTTATCAACAGTGTCCTTCAGCAGGACAGTAAACCTCTACGTGCTCACTGCTCAGCAAACTACTTGGAATTTAAATGTACTTTAAATAATTTTCAGCAGATTTTTTTTTTTTTTTTCTTTCCAGGGAACAAGCTATTTCAAAACCAAAACAGCTTTGATATTCTTGCAGAACATCCATTCAGCAATCCTCCACTCTGTCCCTGTCCCTCTTTTCTCCTCCCAGTGTCCCATATGTTGAGGTGAGAAGCCCAGTAGCGCGGTGGTAATGGGAACACGGGTGGGGTTTATTTATTTATGGGCTCAGCCTGCAATAAACCGCTACATTTCACACCTGCAGGTCTTGAACACTCAGCAGAAGACACGAGGCACAATTGTTGGTTCACGTCGCTGTTCTGTTTGCTGAGTTGTTCTTCATGAATACGGACAGACAGGATTCACAAGTGACTGTGTGCAAAGAAAGTAAGAGGAGAGGTTTCAGATAGCTGCCATCAGACATCATGGTGAATAAAGGAGTAGCAGGTTGTAATTATTTATGTGAATATATAATTTTTTTTTGGACACAACTTATTCATTTGCATGCAGAAATCAGTAAAAAAATAAATAAAAAATCAGCCCCAATACCTGCCAGGTTCTGTTAGGCTCACTTCACTCACCAGATTTATTACCCCAACCCAACCCCCACCCCTTCCACACAGAAGCACTGAAGCCAGTTATTTATTTTTACTAAACTGTGCCAGACTGCTTTTCTGCTATACAGGCACTTAAATGCACTTAAATATGGACACATCATTAGTGAGTTAAGTTTAATTAAACACTCCTTAATTTAAAAATCCATCTTTATTCATCTTGTGTTTGACCAGGTCGGACCGTCAGTGAAGCGCTATCTTAATATGAGTGTGAACTTTTGGCCCTGAATTTCCTCTGAGATTCTGTGAGGATGATTTAAAAAAAAACACAGATTCTTCTGTCTTGCTCCTACTGTACATACTTCTTCCTCTCTTTGTTCTCTGACCTTATTTTGTTACTCTGCTCTCTTTTTCAGAAACACAGACTTTTACCCCTCCCTACCGCCCGCCCCACATACACACACCTCCCCCCTCCCCAGTGAATGTGTGCATTTCATGTTAAAACCTGCACTAAGTGGCTGCAGGTCAGTCTAGTCTCTGCTGAGCCTCTCTGAACATCCTTTATTAATGAGCCTTGTGGCCGTGGGGAGAAACGGCAAACTCACAACACCTAATGTACAGATGAGAGAGAGGTTAAAGGAGGACAGGGGAAGAAAAAGGCAGATAGGGAAAAGAAAAGGGAAAATAATTGGAGCGGCGAGGAGATGGAGACGGAGATAGAGGAGTGATAGAGAGAGGAGTGTGCAAAGGGGAGAGAGGGTCGAGACAGAAAGAGATAGAAGCATGACGGAATGAAAGCGAAACAGCGTGACAGAGGAGACAAAAAGAGAGGCTGCATCCAAACAACATTTTTGTGAACTACCTATTACCTGAAGACTCTTCATGGAGTCACTGTACGTCCCACAGGTTGCGAGACTTTCTTGCCCTTGTATCTCGTCATGCTGCAAAAGGGATTACAACGGCAAAGCCAAACAAAACCCCCGCAGCGCACACACGTACACCGTTGAACATTAACAGGTGTAAAAAGGTGTTTAGAAACGCAGCAAGCCAAAAGATTAGTTACTTATCCATTTCAGTTCCATATCTTTGATATCAGATGGATTGTGCAGTCCAGATGGAGGATTGTAAGATTTAGCAAGTTGCATGACATTGCTTTGCAGGAGAAGAAAGTACAAAAAATACCAAGAGAGAAAGAAAGAAAGGAGGAAAGAAAGAAAAGAGTCTTGCCACAAATCCAATCAGTTGGATTTTAAACGCTTTTAGTTGAGATAAGAGGTCAGTAGTTTTTGCTCTCTCAGGAGATGCAATTGACAAATTAAAGCTCCTTAGTTTAGCTCTTTTAAATCTGCACAAACCACAGCAGATAATTGTGCTGATTTACACCATATTCCAGTTGAAAAGTTTGAGTTTGAGGAGGAAAAAAACATTTAAAAGTGCACTAAATTTACTTCATTTTGTTCTTAAACAAAGTTTTTTTTCCCTTCTTATTCTGGTTTTTGAGTGTACGGTCTTAAATCTTCTTTTTTGTCTCTCAGCACTTATTTCATCCAAGCCTTCAAACTTTTGAAGTAATCTCATCCCAATTAACTGTATTCCCCCTTTTCTTCTGAATATAACTGCTCTCACTACATGATTGTTTTATGGCCACGGTAATAATGCAAGGACACCCAGGCCCTGACCTTTGCTCCTTCTACTCCTGGTGTGGAATCGTATATGTTTTTTAATGACAGCGAGAGTTCACTCAAGGTTAACTCAGATGTTCTGTAACTGCGATAAGCTTTGCAGGGAAGCACAAGCAGGGTGTTTCTCATACTAGAATAAACAAACATGATCACAGCATGTGTCAGGGTCAGACACTAGACAAAAAGGAGCAATACACAATCTGCATTTTTCATGGCTGAAAAACAAGCATCATAACGTTTAGTGAAATTTCTCAGATTTCTCCTGCAGTGCTGTTTTCAGCTAGAAAACTGAAACTGACGCTTAAATTCGGTGCTTATTTTATGTAATTAGGTCTGCAGTAAAGTGTATGGAGCTGCAGTTTCGGACTGGAGTCTCCATGAATGATGACAACCTGTGACAGCTGCAGTCTCATATGAACGGGTCAAACATGAGTGGAACGCACTAGTTCATTAACCTGCGTCAAACACCAAAGAAGTGTGAGACAAGAGAGACTGTCTCTCTGTACCTGACAAGGCAATTGAGAATATGAGAACAAAATAGTGTTTCAATCAGTTGGACTTAATATAAAAACTGAGAAAGGAAAAACTTTAATGTCATGCATATAGTGATAAGCTGCAGTTGTAGAGTGTCAGCCAGCGTTGGACATAGTTCATACTTTATCCTTATAAAGCTACTAAAACTCATGCTGTCTTAAAAACAGCACTGTGGTTAAAGATGAACTGCAGTGATTTTCCACCTCAGCGTGTTTCCAGGTGTTCTATGTGTAAAAAGTAGTATAAAGACTACTAAAGTGTCTCCAGAGGGAGCTGTGTGAAATCTGATAAATTTCCTCAAGTGATGTCACTTGAGTCAGTGTCGGTTGGGTTGAAGCAGTCAGCAGCTCCTGGCTCCAAACAGAAAAGATCCTGCCGACCATAAGCTGCAACTCTGGGCTTCACATCGGCTCCAATGAAACAAACAGGTGACATCACACCTCGCTACGTCCATCTTTATATACAGACTGTGGCTGAAGACTACACGTTTGAAAATAAAAAATAAAATATTTTGCAACTTGGTGGTATATTCATTAAAACCATTTCTTCATTATGTTGATAAAAATGTAATTTAGGTGACATTTTGTTCCTTTTTCAAATATATTTGCTGTTGTAAATTGTATATAAATGTAATTTATAGGCGACAGGCTTGTTATACGAGAACAGAAATAGATTTGACACTTCTCGTGATGAAAATATGCTGAACAACATTTCAGTGTGTCCAAAGCCACTTTATTTGTTATACAGCAGAGATAACCTAGTAGTTAGGACCATCACACCATGATAGATGGACACATCTTAGAATAATTACAGGTCCAAAAGACAAGAAACATCTTAAATCTTGAAACAGAAGATTAAATAGAAAGATTAAATTAAAAATAAGTGTGAAATTCTTCAAAATGAAATACATAACAACTCTCAAAAATATGATGTAACAACCAGAGCACATCTATACACAGTGTGATGTACAGTGTATACTTCAGCAATGTGCAAAAGTCACTATTCAAACTGGTATATAATGAAAACAAGGACTAAATAAATAAAGAGTGCAGTAATGTACTTATTAGTAAAAACAAAGATAATAAAAATAATTGTTTATTCCACAAATATTTATATTTGAAAAAATGTTTCATATTTATAAAAACCTTTTTATGCAACATGTTTTGCTCTTTTATTTCACATTGTTCAACGTAATTCATTATAAAATCACACAAACACCTTGATGTATAAACAGCTTTCCTTTCCCTCTTTTGTCTCTGCATTGTTTCTTTTTTGTTCTCTCTCAGTCTATAACAGGCTCTTGCTATATATCAGTTTTTCCTCCTGACTTGTATCTTTGTCTCCTACTTATTTTTCCTCTCAGTCTATGGAAGCCTCCCTCTGCGTCTCCCTCTTCGGTCTCTTTGTAACTCTATCTCTCCTCCTTTTTACACTGTCAGACTTGCAGCAGCTATCCAGGGAGACAGCATTAAGAACAGTATCAACTTCAAAGGCTTGTGCTTAATAAGTGGTTGAATTTAGAATCAGGGCTGTGAATTAAACAATAAAATAGCAGGACAGATGTGCGTGCGTTACATCTGGCTAAACGTGTTTGAAACTAATGAGAGCAGGACAGAGTGAGAGAACAAATGATGGAGGGAAAAGATGACAGACAGGAAAAACAGGAGCAAGAGAAGCGAGTGATGGGGGAGGGAGAAGGGTGAAGGCTGTTGGGATAAAAAAAAAAAAAAAAATTGCCTCACACTAAATTAGTGCTTCAAGTCACAATTAGTTACACTTCAAAGGAGGAATTTTGTTTAGAAATTGGATTAGTGAACATGTTGAATTTGTGAAATGAGATCAAGACCTTGTAAATCTTCAAACCAGAATGATAATATGGTAAAATCTGGTCAGTATGAGCTAGATAGCTAGCTAGCTAGCTAGCTAGCTAGCTAGAGAGACAGAGACAGAGACAGAGAGAGAGACAGAGAGAGAGAGAGAGACAGAGAGAGAAGGAATATCAGGAGTTAGGTAAATCCACTGTTTTCTTCTTGATAAACCCATTTCACTTGTTTTCATTTTGGTGCATTTCCAGCCTTTTTTTATTCGCAATTTCAATTTGTGCATAAAACACCTGAGTGGAAACAAAGAAAGGTAAAAAAAAAAAAATCCAGAAATATTGCAAAAACATTTTAGCTGAGGTAGAAAAGTTAGTGTGTGAATAAAAGTCAGATGTAAACAGACTGAGTGAATAAATGATGACGTACATGAATCATGTGACTTAAACGTCACTGAAGAGCTGAAACATCAGATCTGTGTGGAGCGATGAGGAGACTGTAATAATAATAATAATAATAATAATAATAAGTAAATTAGAACAGCTAAATTATGAGTTGAGCAGAGGTTTAACCAGCAGAGACTCAGGAGAGCAACCAGATGCGTCTGTCCCACCGTTACCACATGTTGGATGTGATGCACAGTTTTGTTGAGGATGGAGAAGAAGAGATTTAGCTGTTTTCCTGTTATTCAGGTGTTTCAATGTGGACACAGATATTTACAAATGGATGTCGCTCTGCCCCCTTTTCTGTCTTTGAGTCCTTCACCCAATCGAATCATTACTCATGTTGTTCTCTCTCTCTCGTATATTTGATAATGACTTCCTGTCTGTCAGTGCTCCTGCACCCTCTCATATCTCAACTCTTAACATCCTTTCTTGACATGGATTATTCAACATGTAGTGCATTTAGCCATGATGTAAACATGGTCAGTGATGTGTCATCCAGGGTTAATGCTAATGCATCTCTGTGCATACGTAGAGACTATAAACTCTGCGGTGTTCATTTCCAGGACTTCAGTTCATCAATAAATATCTGTGATATTTACAGGATCCAGTCGGTAAGGATGAGTCATGTATTTATTCACGTATGTTTTAACTACTATCATCATGCAAAAGTAGATTTCTTCTTCTATGTCAGTTTGGATACAGACACTTTAAGTAGATGTCTCCAGCCGGACTTACATTCAGCAATCAAGCAGTCATTTACAGACCGCAGGTCTGTGCTTCATTTGCATCAAGTCACTCAGCGAACACTCTCGTTCAGGTCGACTTTCAGTGAATGAGCAGATGGCAGTTTAGTGTGTCGCCAAATGACGCGACTGTGAACTGACCTCTTGGCTGTTAGACCTTTAAACTTGTGTCAATCCCATTTTCTGAACAAAATTCGTCAGCAGTTTTTCCTTTGTGGGTGTAATTGTGTAAGTGAATAACACAAGTTATGAGAATGAAATGTGACATCTGTAGTGCAGTTGACCATAACTGTCACATTTTATGCTTTGGCAGTCAACATAACAAAATAACACAGATGTACATGGAAGGATATCTTGGTAGGAAACTTGCTCAGGAACAACTATGCTCCATAGAAACATAGAAGTTACAGGATTGTTGAGATATGATCTTTCAAAGTTTCCTCCTGCTATATTTTCAAATAATATATTGTAATGTTGTTTACCACAGCAGCTTCTCTAAGGTAGTTGAAATGTCCTTTTCAGTCTATGTTCCTACTTTTAGGTGACTGATTTAAAAGCAAATCAATGCAATTACTGCAGATTGCATTAAGCAGTTGATCATCATTAGGTATTGAGACTGTTGAGAAAGGGTTAACCATGGCTTTCTGCTTTAAATGTCAGCACAGCTTGGTCAATTTTTTCATCTTCGTAGCTCCATAGGTTATGCTAATCATGCTAAAAAAAATGGCCATATCTGCACAGGAATATACTGGGTCAAGAAAGGGTTAAGAAAGGCTGTTATCTGCCATTTAAATGCCGGCATGGCCCGGCGCAGATTTCTCATCTTCCCTGCTTCCATAGCTACGTCCCCAATGGCCGATTGGAAATTTATCCATTGTCTCTCTGTCCCGGGCCAGCTGAGCCGACTAATCAATTATAATCAGGTAACCAATCAGGGCACAGGTATACCAATTAGGGAGTGCCAGGGATCCTGGGAATATCAATTAGAAGACCTGATTTGGCTCTAATTTAGAACAGCTGCTACTGAGCTCTCTGGGTGACAGCTAGTATTCCCCTTTCTAGGACTGCGGTGTCTGCACCTGACTGTCTCACACACACACACACACACACACACACTCTCTCAGACAGTCTACACACACACACACACACACACACAGAGCTTTATTTGACCTTCCTGCTCGCCACTGATAATCAGGAGGCAGATAATTCTAGAGGAGCCTTTATTAGCTTCATGTTGATAGCTTCTCAAAAGCACAGCTGACTGAAGAACAACTGCAACACAAACAATATGACACAAGCAAAACACATAATAGGTGCATGTACAGCATGGTCCGAGTGCATGCAAAAAAAACTAACAACAAACACAGAGACTTACAGTATGTGCATGTGTGTGCAAACAGGACACAGAACAAAGTGCTGAACCCATGCACACACACATACACACACACACACACACACACAGTATGGGATAATAATCCTAACTATTTGCTCAGAGTAGCAGTGCGGAACCACTCTGAGGTCCTGAGGACAAAGTCACATTCGAGCTGACACTCTCCTCCTCACTCCTCTGCTCTCCTCATCTCTTGTTTCTCTCCTCCTCCCCAGTAGAACGTCATTCTTTCTACTTTCCTCTCCTGTTTCCCTGCAGTCCTCCTCTCCTCTGTCTGACCTAACGGCATGGCATTGACAGCAGCAGACAATTAGACCCCTTGGTATAGAATATGTATATGGAGCATTGTTTCATGCTTGCAGTATTTATTATTTAAAGATACATTGTTTACAAAGAAAATAATAGGCTGAAATCATTCTTAGCATCCCAGAGATAAGAGGTTGTTTAGTAGATGTGAAACAAAGCCCAACAGCACCCTAAAATCTGTTGTTAAAGAGGACATATTCTGCACATTTCCAGCTCTATATTTATATTCTGGAGCTCTACTGGAATATCTTTGCATGATTTAAAGTTAAAAACTCATTATTTATCTTATACAGCTCCTCAGTTCAGCCTCTGTCTGAAACAGGCTGATATTTTGCAGTGGTTGTGCATGTCCTTGAAATGATGGTTACTTGATGTTTTTTTTTAATTCAGATGTGAAAACGGACAAAATGTGAACTTCTTGCTCACATTAGCTGTGGTATGTAAAGCGTAACTTCGTGTCGTCTCTTAGAGAAGTGATTCCCATAGCGAGGCGCCTTAAGGATGGAGTCCTTTTGGTCATTTGGTTTTTCTCTTTCATGTTATTTGAGTTGTTTCTTGGACTATTAGATTATTGGTTAGCTTGTAGTTCTGGGTTCCTGGGTTCATTTATTCAGAGACAGTTTTAGCCAGGTTTATGCTCACTCCTCCTGTGTTCATGTGCTCCTCCTCTCACCTGCCCTGCGTTACCCTTGTTAGCTCTGCTCTGTGTATCAGCCTCATCAGTCCTGCCCTGCTCCCAGTGTCTTTCCCAGCCAGTCACTCCCAGCCTGCCCTTGTGTCCAGTCACCTGTTCCCCATTCCCTTATTAGTTCAGTTAGTATTTAAGTCTTGGTTTGGGAGTCGGTCTTTGTTGGATCCTCTGTTTTGTTCTGTTCTGTTTTGGCCTGTTCTAGTTTGTTTGGTTTGTCCTGTTCAGTCCTGTTCTGCTTGGCTCAGCATCTAGTTTTGCTTTTTGACCCTCCTGCTTTTTTGGTTTTGCCTGCACACTTCAAATAAATAAGTTTTCTTTAGACCTGCTTCGCCTTTGGTCTCTGCATTTGGGTTCACCTGCTCTGCAATCCGTGACAGTAAATCAGCACAACACCTGTTGGCTTTTATTCTGAGTGATTGAGAATGGGCCTATATTATTAAACTTAATAGGCTATTGATATAAAATAACCTGATATAATTAAAAATGTTTAAATCTTTTGGCATCTGTATATTTACTGTATATGCATGTTAAACTGGGGGTTGGATGGCTTGCAGTGCCATGACAAAACATTTCCTTTGACAGGGTCTTTAAAAGTTTGGGAACCAGTGTCTTAGAGAACAATAAGTGAACAGAGGCTTACTAGCTGTGGACAAGCTGGGAAATCCTGATAGGGGAAACCCCTTAACAATCACTGTCAAGTTGTCTTTGATAAAGACTTCCAATTTCAGTTTGTTTCACTGCTGTTGCTCAGCGGCTGACAGCATTGACTGTACACATGCTGGGCATGCAAATCCTACTTTCCCTGGATAAGTCCAAGTAATTTAATAAGTAATTATGGAGAGGTCAAGTGCTCGTTTAGTTTCACATGTAGTAAGTCCAGAGAACCTTGAGGTGTTCTTGAAGATGAAAAAACTGGTCACAGACATAAAAACAACTTTCTTCATGCACTCTTAGGCAGAGCAAGGAGAGAAGTTATATTCAAAGTTAAACATTATTTAATCAGGCATTTTGACCATCAGGGCGGAAATACTAACCTCCATTTAAGCGGCTTGCTCAACTAAAGACGTTTAATTTAACGTCTCTCCTTGCTCTGCCTACATCAATCACAAAAGCAACTAACAAAAAATAAAGTGAAAAATTAACATCTTTCTGTAAAGTTGATGAAGATCATGTTTGTTAAAACAGTTAATTTCACGCATACTGTAATTTATATTGTCTCTTGTTTTTCTATTTAGTTCAGTACTTCAATACTAACTATTTGAGAATATGTTGTCTTTGTTTCCTGATTTGTTGTCAAATTAAACTACATATATGTGCCTTCAGAATGATCATTTGTGACACCAGTAAATAAAACAAGTCTAGCAGAGAATGACGAGATAAGTCAAGATGAAACTCTTAATAATTGCCTTGTACCAGATGGCTATCATTGTAATACAACCAACAATGCAAAAAAAGTTAAAGCATTTTAAAACCACAAAATATTATCAGTAAGGAAAGAGTGCATCAATTTATTATGAAAATACACCAGAACAACAGCAACATGTTGGTATATGACAGTGAAAAAGGAAATGTACAGGAACTGAGATAATCAATGAAAGTGGAAACATAAGTGTAGAGTATAATATTGCTGCAAGCTTACTTCACTTGAGAAAGGCTGAGCACTAATGGAGTGTATAGATGCAGGGTGCTATAATGGTTACCAGTATAACAGGCTGGCTTAGAGCCACTTTACCTCTCCTTGACTTTATTAAGCTTAATGGTTTTGGCCAGTGCTGTATATTCTGTCGATAAGACCCTAATGAATCCCTACTGGTAGCTATTAGCCAGTAGCTTTTGCATGCTTTAGGTTGGTATTTGACTTTTAATGTGGAAATCAGAGAGGAGTTGTTTGTTAGAGTCCTCGGTGCCTTAACAAAGATAATCAGCTTGTCTAGATAACCTCTATCAGTTAATTTTAGACAGCATTGCTCTGCTGGAGTCGCTCCCACTGCATTTACCTACAGCAGCTCAGTAAAAATACACACGTGTATGTGTGTTGTGTTTGGTGCATGTGCTGTAGTTGTGTAGGTATATCCATATATGTGTGTGTGTGTGTGTGTGTGTGTGTGTGTGTGTGTGTGTCAGTGGTGGAAAGTAACTAAGTACATTTACTCAGTACAATGTACTGTACTTAAGTACAGTTTGAGGTACTTGTACTTTACTTGAGTATTTCCATGTGATGCTACTTTATACTTCCACTCCACTACATTTCAGAGGGAAATATTGTACTTTCTACTCCACTACATTTATTTGACAGCTTTAGTTACTTTTCAGATGAAGATTTGACACAATGGATAATATAACAAGCTTTTAAAATACAACACATTGTTAAAGATGAAACCAGTGGTTTCCAACCTTTTTGGCTTTTGACGTCTTACAAAAAGCAGTGTGTAGTCGGGGTCACATTTCAGATGTCTATGAGTTGTTAACAGCTCCACCAAATAGTGATTTTTCCCTCTAAACTTCTCACATGGTTTCATTTCAATAAATGTTCAAATGATCCAATATTTCAGCAAAAATCAAAGATTAGAAAAAAAGTCCAAAAAGTGAAAACAGATTTGTGTATCAGAACTTTGTTTTTTCTTCTTTCCTCTCCTATTAATCATAATTCTTTGTGTTTATCACCAAATTAGAAATGTTTAAAAATTACATTTCCTCTTTCTCCTTCATTAAAAATCCAGAATCGTTGAATATGCAAATATTTTCATTTTCAAAAGTTGAACTGCTGGTTGCAAGATGTGTCCTTGTTCACTGTAAAGTCCATTCTCAGTGTTTGTGCACTGGAGGCTTCAAGTTTCCACATTACAAATGTGTAAGATGCATACTGGACCACGATCAGCTTCCAGATGTCATAACTCATGTTGGTAGGCCTCTTAAGCCTGTTAGTGTCAAACTCTGCACATACATCATTCTGCACAGTGAAGCTCAAACATTCAACTCAAGTAGCAGGAAGAAAAATACATTTGAGTGGAGGGAGACTTTAAGTGGGATTTTTTTACTTGTAGTGGAGTATTTTTACATTGCTGTACACTCACTTAAGTTGTGTTTATATGTGCATGTGTGTACTGCGCCGAAGCAGCTCTTTAGGAGTTTACACCACATAGATTTGTCACCCATTAACCATATAGCCTACTGATGTTATCTCACTGCTCCTTCCTGCTGTCAGATAAAAGCCATCTCCACTAAGATATTATTAGTCTCTGATCTTGCTACTGCTCATACACACACACACGCACACACACACACACAATAAGTCACTTGAACGCTCAGCTAGCTACTTACACACACACACACACACACACACACAGATAGCTTTATTTGGCCTTCCTGCTCACCACTGATAATCAGGAGACAGATAATTCTAGTGGAGCCTTTATTAGCTTTACGTTGATAGCTTCTCGAAAGCACAGCTGACTGAAGAACAACAGTGACACAAACAATATGACCTTTATATTCAAAAGCACATCTCATTTAGGAGTTTCTTTTATATTCTGAGTTTGTTGCTGTGCTCTGTGCTGCTGCAGTGTGGGTGGGATTGCTGCTTTCTTAGACACATGAGCCTTTGGTAAAGTGCTTTGGCTTTTTCCTGCAGTTCTGCGTACCCTCCGTGGGTAGAGCAAGGCACTAACACTCTCGGGGTCAGAGGTCTGATTCCCAGTGGAGCGACACATGCTGAGCATGTAAGAACTTGAGATGCTGTATAAGCCTCCAGCAATGCAGTATGTGTTCTGTTTCTTACATTTCTTCTTGTGATTATTTTTATTTTTATACATGTAATTACAGTTTGTACATTATGTCTAATCTCTGTGATCATCATTGTATTTATTGGATGAAAAGGTTGTACTTTTTGTGCATAAATGCACAAATGTAATAAGTATATCAAATTGTCTCCCTGCAGAACAGTCATCCTTCCATGTGATGTCCTGGTTTGACACGTTGTCAAGCTCTTTGTCAAGTTTAATGCTCATAATATTCTGCATTAGACAGATCTTTACCCAACTGTTTATATAAAAGTTAAAAAGAAGAAAACTTGGAACGTGGAATGCATTAAAAATGAATTATTCATAATGTTAACCATGGTTTTGAGTTTTGTTATCCCTGATTGTCACATTTACCAAGACCTGCTGACCTGTATTAAAACATAGTGTGCAAACTACTTCATTGTTAAACCTGCATTAACTTATATTTGGTCAGTTGGGGGAAGTGGAAACAAGCTGTAAACACAACATTGAAATTTCATCACCTTAAGTTGATATTTCAAATTTGTTAGCAAACAGTTTCTTATTTCCACATCCAGCAGTTATGGAGCAACATTATCATTCATTTGGAGTCGTGTTTCTGTCCACCTGGTGAATGTAAGTCCAATATTCACTCTCTTTTAGCTCTGTTTTGCTTTCCACTAACTCCTAAGGAAATTATCTGACTCTTTAACGCCTTTTATAAGCTTCACTATGTTCACCGGCTCACTAACTTTTGTCTGCCTTTGGTGCTGAGCAGGTAGTGTACAGTGGGTCTTTAAAGCCTTTACACAGAAAACAATTGCCTGCTGGAAAACATTGCTGATGAGACCAGTGAGAGTCCAACTCTTGAATCATGAACAAAATAAACAAAAGAACTTATTTCATAAAACTTAAAATGTATTATTTTCTTTTCTTTTAAGACAAACAAAAGGTGACAGGAGTGAAGTAAGGTGACTGTTCTTTCCTCCTCAGTCTGTTGTCATGTTTCCAGTCAGCAGGCAGAAAGTCAGAGGTCCCAAGATGCCTTTCTGTCTCTTCACGGGTCAAAGGAGAGGAGGGCATAAAATGGCCTCCATCAGTATGACACTACCACCCTGCACACAGAGAAACAAGCTCACATAGATGTGGCTGCACATAATTTGATTTTAAAGAAGAATGCTAATACTCTCTATGACAGATTGATGCCTCAGACACACACACGTCATGTTCACATACACCCCGAATACACATAGAGTTACATACGTGCTAAATTAGCTCATTATTTCTGAAGGTGACACACAGAGGTTGTGACACGAGTGGAGAACTAATGGTGCTGCAGATTGCAAAATGGGGAGGAGGACAAGATAATCAGGTTCTATTCTCTCTTTGGTTTTTAATCTAGACTGAACTGTTGTCAATTATCAAACCACCTCCTGAACCTGGCCTCGGCACAATGGCTTGTTAATGAGAGTGCAGGTGATTGGAGAAGCATGGGCTCATGTAAAGCAATAACAAGCAGGAGGCCATTCATCACTGATTAGGCTGCGCTTCACACCTAGACACATTATGGAAGTACCAATAATCACAGTAAAGAACATGCTCAAGAGTATAATGGCTCCTAAAAAATACTGAGCTCCCTGAAAAGTTTTCTTCACCATGTTGTAATTTAAAAACTACAAATAAGGTTAAAAAAGAAAAAAAAACTAACTAAATAAAATGCACAAATGATTATCATGTAAAGACATGCCTAAAAAAAACAAAAAAAACAACTTGGTAACCCTTTAATGTATAATTCATTTTAGCTCTTTTTCTCCTTCCTCCATAAACTGTGGATTATAAATAAGTTGCTGCTTTTGCATTTTGTCTGTGAACTCTACAACCTCAGTGATACTGACATATAGAGATACTCAGCAGCTCAGACTATCGTACTGTATTATCTTACGTAAATATTACAGTGTAATATAAACACTGTGCAATAATGTACATAATATCGTTTCATTATTATGTGCACATCTAAACAGACTGCATAGAGCGTACACTATGCATATAGTCTCAATATATGCACATAAAACCACCTCATTCAATAGTTATTTATTATTCATTCAGTGTTTATTCCAGCATTCTTTGCACTGATATGCACTCTAGCATAACCTGTACCACAACCTTGCACATACAGTCAACAATCTGACCTGCGTATAGATAGTTTGTTGTCCAGCTCTTGCATGTATACAATAGCTAATGTTTAAAGTGATAATCCTTATAATTTTCTGCAATCCCGATGTTAGTTTCACCGAGCTGTGGGCATATTTTACCTAACGGCAAATCCAATAACTACACCCTACTCCCATGCTATCAGTGGCTTCCAGGAATGTTTGGGTCCCCCCCACATGTGTGTGTATTAACAGTGAAACAATATTGTTTTACAACCTTGAACTGTTCTATAATAACATTTTGAGTCATTATCAATAAAGATTTGTCAATTTTATAGGCACCTTCTTCACTTTTCTTGCAATTTGGGTTCCTGATAACTTTATACTTTATGAAATTGATAAAACTATAACTTAGAATTATAGCTGAATTTGTGCTGATAGGATACCATGCATGTGGGATAAGGACAGTAGGTGCAACAAACACAAAACGAATGCATTTCATCACCAGTGACCACAGGTGTTGCTGCAATCATACAGATTATAACTTTAAGTTTTCTTATATTCTCCTCAAAATCAAACAACCAAACACGTGGTTTGACCATGTAACTTCAGAACGACACATAGGAGCGTTTTCTAATCTGGCGCCCCTATCTGCAGTAATCAGCAGGACGACATCATCTGTCTGTGGTTTCCAAAACTGTCACACATCACTGTTAAACAATACTGATGTTTTATGATGTGACAGCTGTGGTTGAGGTCTGGTTAGGTTTAGGTAAAGATCATGTTTGGGTTAAAATGATCACTTTGTTAAGGTCAGAGAAACATGTGGTGTGGGTTAAAGTTACTACTTCCTTAAAGTTAGGCCACCTTCGTCATCATGGCAACAATAATAACCACAGGGGTTAAGGTTAGGGGACGATCAGAGTTACGCTTTTTAACAAACTGTCCTGACTCGCTGTTGGAAACAGGAAACGAACAGCGGTCTCCTGTGGTAAAGTCCACTTTTCGGTTAATGTCTCGATCCACCCTCCTGCTCTGAATGAGGACATCTGTCCTCATATATATACGTCATCTGAACTGCACCACTGCTCTGGGTCACAGTTACTGCGGCCGCTAGATGATCTGTCAATCAAACATAACTATAGGTCGTTTCTTGGCGACTGACATTACGACTTGTTGTCATTTTTCATGGGAGGACAGTCTCCTGTAGCCTCACGTCTGTATCTGTATCATCTTGTAAATGTATTCTCTGCACTGTGTGTTATTGGCCAAGTATGTGTCCATATACTGCTGAGTTGATTCAGATTCTATCTGAAAATATCATTATGAAATCCCTCTTCCTATACTTTCTACTCTCACATCCAAACCTCAGCATCCTGTCAAAACAGTTTCTCATCATTTGCATTTAATCATAGTGCTACCATTGGCATAAACTGTGCTCACTTTACTGTCATGCTCTATTCCTTTCAGTTTGCACTTGGGGGTTGAATAGATTAAAGTATGTCCAGAATTCAATTGTGACAGTTGTCTGTCTGGGCCTCTTCCCTCTAGCACCTGCACCGGCTCTCAGTTCAACACAGCATACACTACAAAGTCCTCCTCCTCGTCTTCAAATCCCTGCACAGCACGGCCCCTCCCTACATATTCAGTCCTCTCCATCCCTGTGCACCCCTGCCCATCTGCTCTCCACTACTCACTGCGGGCTTTGCTCCATGGATGACAGGGGTTTCAGTGCTGCTGGCCCACAGCTCAGGAATGTGAAGCCTCAGGGTCTGCGCCAGTGCACATCTGTTGCTTCTTCAAAGGTGCAACTGCAAACACATCTTTGTAGACCGGCTCGCCTTTCAGTTTCTTAATCTGCATATGTGAAATGTATCCGGCTGCCTTCACACATCCTGCTATCACAAACTTCTTCTTCTTTTTGCAACCTTTAGTATTTATTCCTTTACTTAAGTAAATGTAATTTGTTCACCTGTCAACAGGTGGTTTGAATGAGACATAAATAAATAAAATACAAATATTAATAATAATTTAGGAAAATTTAATTAAAGTTGCAGTACACTCAAACTGCCAAACTAGGCAGTGCTGATCAAATATGGATCAAGATTCGGTTAGTGCATTGTCTATTTCTGGCCTCAAATGCTTTCAGAAACATATCTTAGTGTACTGTTTAGCTGGAATATGAGAAGGTTCGTGACCCGGCCGCCATCTTGGAAACAGACATTGAGGACACAGAAGGACTTACATGCACTAACATGTGACCAGGGCGGCTATGAAAACAAAGAACAGAGAAGCTCGGATAACAACACACACAGAGGGAGTGTGACTTCATTCACTGCTCAGGTCACCATTACTCCACTGCATCCTTACATAGCAAATAGTTGTTTGCTGACATTAAGTGAGGCTCAATGTCATTTATTGCACCTTTTTAAATTGGAGTGTTAAAATAAAAGCAATATAACAGTGTTTTAACAGGATACCAATACTGATGATAAAGTCTCAATTTCCCTTTTAAAAAAGTCACTGTAGAATAACTACAGATCTACAGCACTGACTGTTTGTGAGTTTTGGTACCTTATTCCACATGTGATCCTAATAGCTAAGAAGTAATAAACTGAATAGTTTTTTCTAAATTGGTGTCAGTTTCAATGAGCATCCCAGGTTGATGGTGGGTGGGGCTGCTCATTAGGGACATTGCCTGCAGGTGATCTGAAACCTCAGAGTGTTTGAGCATGTTTGTCTTTCTGTTCAGTGTTGGGGGTGAAATACTATCCGTGTCTACCTTTTATATATCTCTTTATGCTTGGAATTTATGGGCGGACCACCTTTTTGTTTGCAGTCTGGCATTTGGTTTCTGGCTGTGAGTTAGCGTGGTTGTCTGAGTGGAAACTTAAGATGTTTACCTTTGTTTACCAGGTTTCTTAAAGGGGAAGTACTACTGCATAAGTCAAAACAGTTGTATTAAGCCTTTTGTGGCTCAAGACGGAGTTCTTTGTTTGTTTTTGTGCATGGAGGTTGGAGGGTTTGGTGTTAAAACTGTGACTCATAAATACTCATTGATAATTAATAACCATGTCTGTGGTTAAAAAAATGCGCCGACTCACGGTTGTAAAAGGGAAGCAAACAGCAGCCTCCTGCAGCTGAGTCCACTTTTTGCCATCTATCTATCTATCTATCTATCTGGCCATCCACCCAACCCGCCTCCCTCCTGATATATACACTAGATGGCATCTGTCACTCAAACGTAACTATAGGTTGTTTTTGGCGGCTGAATTTAAAAATAATCCCGACATCCATTGGTTCTGCTTTATGTGTGAAACATTAGTGATAGTTTCTTGTGTTTTTTAAAGAACCATGTGACTAATTGAAATAATTTAATGATGCCACACAATTTTCAGCCTACAGAAATATAGTCCATCTCTGAGCATTTTTTTCTACTTAGTTGGCTTGTTAATGTTATGTTCTTAAATTACCCAGACTGTAGCTCTCAACATAAGAGGTGGAAAAAATATTATATGTATTTCTACATTTTAAACTAAGATGTGGCAAAGTTCCCTATATTCACATGCTCAAAAAGATGCCAGTTACCACTTGACAACTGCATTTTGGCACAGAAATCCTTTTTTGAGAGACATAATTATATACACATCACATAAGTGCAAGGATATTCAGAAAGTGGCATCAATGAAAAAAGAAACCTCTCCATCTGTTTCCTTCTCCTTCATGTCTTCTTTTGTCAGCCTTCAGGGAAAAAAAGAACATTTTTTTTTTTTTTTTTATCTTCTGCTTTTATTTCTGTTGGGGTTTAGGTTTGTAGATAACGCTCTAATATATTAAACACAGCATATCAGACTTTTTCAGGGATAGAACGATAAAGTCCTGGACTTATTTCCATCATTGTCTCTGATGTTCTCACAGTCCATCAACCATTTACCAAGATAGAGACAGATATTCATTGTCTGACATGAGAAATATTACAAAAGAAGCCCTAAACGTAGGTAACATAGACTCAAATAACATTACATCAAAAAAGGTTGTGTGACTCTAATTCAAGATGCAAATATCAGTGAATAAAAACAAAACATCAAGATACCATCATTCATCATTCAGCAGATTGTCTCTAAGCCATTGTTTTGCATTTGACATGCATCCACAGCAGGGGTTTCTGCAAATACCCCCGTCCACATTAAAACACCCAGACGGGTAATTCTCAAGTCAGCCACAGAAAACCAGCCAAGAAGAAACAGTATACTGTTTCCATTTCTGTGGCAAAAAAAAAATGCAGTTTTAGTCTTGACGGAGGGCCAAAACGTAGAGAAGAAGATACGTTTACAAATTTAGCCGGCTTTTTGTGTGGACATGGTCCATCCCATGGCTCCAGAATACAGAAAAGTTCATGTTGTTCATGTTTTAAGGCAGAGGGAGAGTGTGTTGGTAGGTGGAAGGATTGGTATTCATACTGGCCACTACTGGATGTTACTCATCTCAACCTGTTTCTCCTCCACCTTCATTTATTTACTTCCCTGCACCATTAACAGTTTAATCAATTCACATGTGTATAGCATGGAATAGTCTTCACACTGTGTTTTTCAGAGTGTTTCAGAATAGTTGAAAAAGTCTGCGGATTTATTACCAGGCTCCTGCAGATGGTCTACAAGTCTGATTGGTGTTAATTTTAAGTTTGGAAAGACATTCCCACTATTGTCTTCTCTTCTGTCTTTTTTTGACTCAGTCTCAATCTTCTAATTTGGGGTTGTTCCAGACCTTGAGATTTACAAATAAGCAGCATCTGTTCACTAGAAGTCATTAAAAAATAGATTTTCTGTTCCAAAAGTAGAATAAGTCTGTGATCAGGTTTATCTGAGTTAAACACTTTCACTTAAGTCCAGCCTGCAGGATTCAGGCAGCAGACTCCTCCATTCAATTCCTTCAAGAATTGTTGAAGTCGGACAGTTTCCAGCAGCATCATCAGAATATATAGGAAGTCACAGAAACATCCCATTAAATCGGGTCCCAATATGAAATTTTTATAAAATATTATAACACCAATTAGATAGCCTTTATGTCAGTTTAACAATCTATCAGTGATAAAATGACAGCGTCTATTCTGTAACCTCCATATGACTCAATAATTTTACATAAAAATGTAGCAGCAGACTGACCACTATAGCTGCTGGTCAGCATGTCAGTAATAAATCAGCTGCCAGTCAGACTTTCCCACCTAAAGCTCACATCCTGAGATAAAGCAAATCAACACATCAATCAATAGTGAAAATACACGAGGAGAGGAAAAGCAGGAATTCAAGACAGTAGTTTCCTTCTTAATCTGTCACATATTTACTGTTTATTTAAGAATCCTCCCACCCAACTTGTTGCTATAAGTTTTGTTTCACTTCATCATATTTACAAGAATTAAATAACACAGTAATGTTCATATTGGCTGTCTGTAATATCTGTAGGTTGTTGAATATATTCGGCTTTTCTGACTGATAAAAGTCACCATCAACCACACAGCATTTATTCTGTTATACTAAAATTTCTTTGTACAATATGAGCTGAATAGAATAAAAAGCTCTACAATTAAACAGAAGATTAGGAGTTTTTTGCAATAGCTCTGCTGCCATTTGCAGTATTACTGCTGCTACTTGGCATGTATGAAGTATGTTTTTATGTCTTTGCATGTTTTATGTTTGCATGTTATCCATGTTATCCATGTTCATCTGTGTTTTTATGTTGCACATTGAGTCAGAAGTAAACGCAGTTCTGTTCTGCTGTGTACTTCTCTCGTGTATGGCTTTGAATGACAATAAAGTCGACTTTGAACTTTGAACTTCTATCAAACGTCATGTTGTTGATCCAACATCTGTTAGATTAGGTGACAGCCAGGCATTTCCCATCATGCCTGAGTCTTGTAGTTAGCAGAGAACAACTGTGGCGCTTGGCTCCAAAAACTGCAGCACTGAGATTTGGCCAGAAATGCAACATGTTTGACAGTTTCACCTCATTATTGCACTTTTATGCCATCTGTTATTCAGTGTTTAACCCTTCAAATCCATCTCAGCCAATCATAAAGTCCTACCATCCTGACAACACAAACATACTCTATCCATTCCCTCTGCTGCTTTATAATCTAAGTGGGTTATAGTTACAGTTTAGTTTGATTTATGTTCCTGTAATTCATTATAATAATGATTTAATGTTTTCCATGTTATGGAATAAAAGAATATCACTTTTGACCCTCCAGCCAAGTGGTCCAGGTTTCTCTGAAATAAGAGTCAGTACAGTTCAATTAAATATTTCCTCCCCTTCAATGTGTTCTCACCAGTAATTATGCTGTGAACATGAACATCAGTGCATGTGAGCCCGCAACAAATATATACTATATTTAATCATTCTCTCTGTATGAGAGTTGATGCAGATACCTGAGTTGGCTAAGTAGTGTGGTAGCATAGATGTTGTAGGTTTGAATCCTGTTGGCAATCTGAGATACCCCATATCAATGCAGATCCAAGCTGTAGGGGACATATTCAGCTTTTTGGGATTTTCTGTCATTTATTGTTCTGATGTCAGTTGTTAAAAAGTTGTATGTAAAAGTATTCTCTATAAGAAAAATCCCCGGTTTCAGTCTGCTCTGAACACTTCGTTTGCAATGTTTGTTTTTTTTTTTTTTTGTCACACATGCTCATAAACAGCCGTCCGTTCTCTGATCTTTGTTGCTGAGGTTGTTCACGTTGTCCACTCTCATATTTCAGATCTGATTCAGCTCTGATTCAACATGTACGGATGGATTTGAAAAGTTGACATTTGGAGTAAAGAAGGAGAAAGTGAAGAATTGAAATCCTGCTACTATAGTTTGTTTACGTAGCCTCCGGAGCCGGAAGAAGCTTCCTGAAGCTGACCAATGAGAACAGAGCGGGCTCATCGGAAGGGTGGCCTTAAAGAGACAGGAGCTGAAACAGCCTGTTGTCCTAGTTGGCAAAATATACAAATTTGCTAAACTCTGACTCTAACCTGAGAAACTGACTGGCTAAAATTGAGAAACTGTTAGCTGAATGTTTTGTGCACTGCTACTGAGAGTTAAACATCCTGGTGGCAGGTCAAATCAGCTGTCCATAATTAACGTTATTCCATGGGTAACTGACGAATTGATGAAAATTAAACTTGGCTGTTGTGGGTTTGTGTGTCTGTGCTTGACCAAAGATCATTTGTAAGGAAAGAAACTCCACTCTGTAACACCACTGGACTATCAGAGAGGACTGAATGTTTCTGTAGTTCCAACAACTCCAACAGAGTGAGACGTCTTTTCTTTAGTTGGTCGCGTCACATCAGTTTCACTCTTCAGTTTATCTCACATGAATTATTTTGAACCAGGACCTTCAGTATTTGAACTAAGTAGTCAGCTGTTATTTCAATGTGTCAGATGTTAAATCAACATTGTATGTCTTCTGCTGCTATGTAAATATAAGTATCAGATCTGACTTGGTATAGGCAGATATCCAATATTAAAGGACTTGGATCAGGATCATGTGACTGCAGAGAACAGTTTTGACTCCTGGACTACAGTATGTTTGGTGCTGGAGATGAGGCCTGAGGATGGTCCTCCTTTCAGTTTATTTGTGATGAAAAAATTTTTAAGCCCCATGCTGGCTGTCACACACAGCCACACTCTTTGGGAGCCTGTTCCCTGCTCCAAGTCTCACAGGTACACAATCAGCCAGCAGCTGGCCGCCGGCTATTAGCCGGCTGTCTGTGCTGCTGGCTCCAAGAGAACTTCAATGAAACAACCAATGCCAACAGCAATAAGAGAGCTGCTGACTACTGAGTGAATACTTCTCTAACCTAATGACGCGTGGGGTTGTGACCAACAGAGGAATAATGTCATTTGCTGTGGTTGTTTGGTTGATAATTTGGCTAGCATGTGTTAGCTGCTAATGGTAGCTGCTGATAATGGTAGCTTGGTACATTAAGAAACAAGATTCCCTTAAGATACCATTAATTACTCCTTAATCTACCCCTGAAAACAGGGTTTGGTATCTTTTCTAAGATTAAGGGGTTTTGTTTGGTAGCAAGAGATCCCTTAATTTGTCCATTAATTTCAAAAGACAAAATCCAAACTCAAGCCCCTTAAAAACCCGTTAAACTGTGCAAATGATCCATTAAAAATAAACTGGAATTTTACACTGGAATTTTAAGGTAAAAAATGAAGAGCTTCTTTAGCTGTGAATGTCGTTCTGATTCCAGCAGGACCTCAGTTCATTTTCAGCCATCACAGCTGGAATCTTTGGCTTTGGCTGAATCTAGTAATCACAAATCTTCACCCTCCAACCTGCTGACAGGAACTATTTTTTTACATGTCCTAGATTCAAACTGAAAATCAATGACATGACTCTATAGATCTTTTTCTACATGTGCAAAACTACAGCAATATTTTTTACTGGTTTTATAAGCTGTAATGGTTTTATTAATTTCATTGGTCTTACTGTGTTTTTTATGTATGAATGATTGTAAGGTATGTATGTAAAGTATGTATGTATTTTTGGAAATTCTTTATTAGGAATAATCCTTTTCAAGGGAGTCCTAAATGACAATAAAACAATGTAATCGCAATTAGAGAAAACATTTAACAGAAAACAAAAATAACTACAAGAAAAACAAAAAAACTGTACATATCAAATAATAAGACATACAAATTCAGGAGATCATACACCAAGCAGAGGGTTCAAATTTTTAAAAATGTATTTATGTATTTTTTCGGAATAGTCTCAGCCATTTTGTTAGTCTCACCTGTTATGTCTTGTTTCACTCATTTTAAAGTCATATATGTTAGACTCCAGTTGAAGAGCGAGAGGAAGAGAACTGATTCCATTAACACGTTTGCACAGAGTAATCCTGTAGTTCACATTTCTGACCGCATTTTGAGGCAGATAAACACTCGTCTGTGCCAGATTACATTCTGAGCGTAACCTTGCCAGCACTGCTGCCTATGGGAGCTGTGACTCCTCTCTCCTGTAAACAAGAGGACTTAAAAGGGATTGTAGTTATCCAGATTAGCTAAGTCTGCTGTAGTCAGACACACTCTCTCTCTCTCGCTCTCTCTCTCTTTCTTTCTTTCTTTCTTTCTTTGAGATTCAGCAACTGGTGCTTTGTTGCAGACGTGCTTAGTTCAGTTTAGCTTTCTTTTATGTACTTTGGAATTAAAGTTAAACTCTACCAAAGAATCTTTATTGAATATAAAATTTTGTCTCACATTCTAGGAAATAGTCGTTATTGGAACAGAGCTTAAACAATAGAGTCAAAGTAAACTCATGTGCTGCACCTTCGCCCCAGGGGATCAAACCTTTGGGGCTGCAGGTCAGCATGAACTGAATAAGAAGTCTGACCTCGTCTAAGGTCAGACTAGGGACTAAAAATTGGCTGAATGCCTCTCTGACTTTTCCTTCTGCCAAGCCACATTCCTATTCTGATAGAGGACAAACTTTACCTTGTCGTTAACATCAAGCAGCTGTTAGATGCAGTGTAATTCTGTCTAATTGTGCTGATTTAAGTGGGATAATAGGTTCTGACTAAAATATAGCTCATCCTTTAGGTGTTATTGGATAATTAGGTTAATTTACAACCTGAGACTTAAAGGTGAAGTGTGTAGGATTTAGTTTAGAAATGGAATATAATATTCACGAGTCTAATTTAATTAGTGTATAATCACCTGAAAATAAGAATCATTGTGCCCTTTATATCATAGGGAGTGAGCCTGCCATGTTTCACCGCCATTTTTCTACAGTAGCCCAGAACGGACAAACCAAACACTGGCTCTAGAGAACGCCTTTCGCGTTTTTTTGCGAGTTTCACTTTGTTTATTGTCTCAGACTAGATAACTTTTAAGCAGATGTAGCTCTGATACCATTGGTCTTCATTGGTCTGTCTGTTCTCTGCTGGTGAAGAGGTGTATCACTCAGGAAACTCAGGATAATAATATCAGTATAATCAGCTCCTGTTTCATTCCCGCGCTGTGGTTTCTGTGGTTGAATGCAAAGATCTATGCCGTCCTCCCTCTCTCGCTGTCATGTTCACACTGAAAACAATGGAGGCGGTAGCGACAAGTTGCCTGTCTGAGAGCGCCTTTATAGTTGTGGTTTTGGTTAACGTCACCCTGTACTCACCACCGTCAGTGTAGAGAATGTGTGTCCAGCTAGAACCGGCGTTACAACCAATCCAATGAAGCAAGAACTGGTTTATTCTACCAAAAAAACTAAACAAAAGTCAGTTCATCAGCTGTTTGGCTACCAGCTGACAATTTGCTTCCAATTATATTCATGCAGGTGTGGATGTACGGATGTATGGATGGACTGATGGACGGATGGATGGATATAACCATAACTATAATATAATGGATTTTGCTAAGGTTGTAAGGTGCATGATTGTCCATGGATGTTAGACCTTCAAATAAAGTGTTTTTGATGTTAGGTTCACATTGGAATAACCTAAAGAGAGCTTGATTTAAAGTGTGAAAAGGAAAAAGAAAATATTTTTTGTTGTTTTTTCTTACCTATTTCCTCTCTAAACCAAAGCCTTTAACAACAACAACAACAACAGCTGTTCCAAATATGGACGGCATGTGTTATCATGTCAGGCAACATTTCAACCTGAAGTGAAATAAAAGTAGGAACTCAAAGATGAATCTGAAACCAAACACCATAATTAGCCACTTTCACTCCACTGAAATAAGACAATGCTGTGGAGGAAGCAGTGATGGTGGCATCGCTCACTGCCAGGGAACGCTCATGCAAAGTGGCCCAGGCTTAAGCAGTCAAGCTGCTAAACAGGGATTGGGGGGAAGTGTAAGAGGATTGGCTGTAAGTGACCTCCAGATCGCTGCCTTTGGTCTGTGACTGGGGGGGTGGACTACATGGAGAGCTGTAACTACAACATGGCTTAGTTCATAATGAGACAGAGGGATAAACACAGACAGACGGGGAGGTAGAAGGCTCAATGTTTAGTGTTTTGATTTGTTTTAACCCCTTTGTGCCTAAAGGAACCGCAATTTGTGTCAAAATTCATACCCCTGAAAAAAAGGACATATTCTGCACATTTCCAGCTCTTTATTTATATTCTGGGGCTCTACTGGAATATCTTTGCATGATTTACAGTTAAAAAAAGTTACAGTTAAATTTATCCTAACAGGCCATTTTAGCTCCTGTCTCTTTAAGGCCCCCCTCCTAATGAGCCCACTCTGTTCTGATTGGCCAGCTATTGGAAACTGCCCCTTGGGACGCTTCCTCTGGAGGCTTGTCAACAAACCATGAAACAAACTATAGCAGTAGGATTCCACTACTCTTTGTCAAACTTCTCAAATACATTCGTACGTTTTCGAGCCCAAATCAGACCTGAAATATGAGAGCGGACAACGTAAACAACACATGGAAAAACCTCAGCAACAACCTGTAGTGTCTGATTCCACAGCCTGATATTCGACCTCGTATCGTGGCACTAGTTTTCTTCCAAATATGCTATATTTTAAAGTATTTAGTAGTATGATATTTTAGTGTCTGCTTTTTCCCTTTCACTGGTGTAACATGGTAGATGGGAGTGTTTCGGAAGACCCAGATTTCACCATCCTTGAAGGCACCAAAGGAAACAGCCTGTAGTCCTTTTTAGAATGATGTCACTGGTTTCCCAGAAGAGCAACAGATTTTGAAGCTGCGCCCCAGAGACACAGAGAACATTTTAAAAAAACTACTGTTGTTTTTCACATTATATCCCTAATTCAGATAGAGATAAGGTTGAAAATCAGGCTTTAGAACTATGACGTAGCACTCAGCAAGAGTGAGAAGCTGTTCTTCTTTTGTAAATCATTTTTCTCATGTTTTTCAGTTAGTTCAGTTTTCAAGGAGAGGGAGCGGGGTGTATGTATGGAAGATCACCTGTCATCTGTTTCGAATAGCTGTGTGTGTTGATTGTAAGTTAGTATTCAGTCAAGCATGCGCACGTACATCATCAAGTCCAAACTAACAAAGGAAGTCAACCAGCCATCAACTCCCATCCATGAAGCAGTCTGGTGTGTGTGTGTATGTGTGTGTATGTGTGTATGTGTGTGTGTGTGTGCGTGTGTGTGTGAGTGTGTGAGTGTGAGAGAGAGCCTTCCTGATGGCAGTGGCCCGTGGCACAGTGCCAATCACTCCTCACTTGGCAATTACAAAGAGCAAGGGGCTGCAGGTAATCACCATTGATCAGTTCATGTGTACACACACACACACACACACACACACACACGTAGGGGCCGGCAGCATTGATCCACCCAACCCAGCCTCCAGGGAAGATGGTGTGTGTGACAGCGAGAGGAGATACACTAGAGATACAAAAACAGAGGCGGGTAGAGGGAGGGAGGGAGGGAGGGAGGGAGGGAGACATGGTGAGAAGGACACACTGAAAATAGACCGAGTTCTGTCTCTGTGCTGTGAGTGATACAACTACATTAGTTAGTTACTTGACCACACAGTCATTCAATCAGCCAGTCTATAGGTGTAGAATGTGTTTGTGTGTTATCTGTTCTCGTATTGAGTGTCACTGCTGCGACAAGACCATTGATCAGAATCTGGGTAAACACACAGGAGTGTCTGGCTGTGTGTGTGTGTGTGTGTGTGTGTGTGTGTGTTGGTTCCCTCGATTCTTGAATATTGTTTTTCAGGAGAGAAGAATGGTGGGAGTCGTGGTCATCAGTGACTCCGTCCTTTCAATATGTCAGTGCTGAATTTCAGTGTCATGTCAACTCCACCTCCAGTTACGGAGAGAAAGACTCATCATTCTGTGGAGCTTTACCTCCTACACTGAAAAGTATTTTCTGTCAGTAAAAAAAATGTCAAAGGTCTAATTTATTTTAAAAAATTGAAAAAAACATCTATGTATGAATCCAAAGTTTATAATCTATTTTTTTCATTTTTTTTCATATAATTTGTATCAAACTGCACCACGATTTCTTGTGATACTGTGATACTGACGTGATACTGACGTTCTTAGTGTTTTCATGTGAGCTGTACATCCATAAAACATCAATGTGGATGATGTATGGAGGTTTTTTATAGGGAATGATTCAGCTAAGCAGCTGAATATTCGTACATTGATGTTTACTTCTACACAGCATCGTCACCCACCGGCTTCACTTCAAACAAAAACAGGAATATAGTCTGATTTTTAAAAAAGAAAGAAAACACTTTACAACCACTTTTACACAACCTTCTTTGTGCTGTGTAAATATGCACGTTGGTAAGCTCAGTATTGATGTTTAAGTATTGTTGTTTGTTAAAGAGGGAACAGAAAACTCAGTGTGGGCGAGCCAGTGAATGGCTGAATGAATGAATGTGTTTTGTGCATCTCAGCGTAAATGGAATAAGAAAAAGAGAAAATGAGTACTGTAATCAAAGATCAAATCAAATCTTCTTTAAAAGGTGGCAATGCTCTTTATGTCCTTAAATCAATTCTTAAACCATGTTTAAACACTATGTTTCCTGTTTTGACGAGTATACTGAGATGGGTTTTTACCAATTTATGTCTGTGTGTGAATAAGCAGCATCTGTGCACACTTAACGAAGTACTGAACACTTACAACAGACACATTGTATGGATTCATAACAGAATTCAGCACCTGCCGATTTTCTAAGCACATTTAGGAGACATCTGTCCTCCCTAGAGATACATATAATATCTTATTATCCTAATTGTCAAATCATTAAAATCTCATTTCTCACGAGCTTCTGTTTGTGAAAAAGGTAAGAAAAACATCATTTCCATCATTATGGTGGCATTGGGCAGCCAGAAAAGCAGATTACTTTAAGTGGAGGTTGTGAAGTTGCTAATGAAACACTGATGATGCCTAAAACTTACTGATTTTTTCTTTTGTACATTTCAAGAGACATGGAAATTTCAGATTGCTGTGATTCTCAGCAATAAAGCTCTTTCTATATATTTGCTCATTTCAGTGGAAATTACTCACAGAAGCTTTTATTTTTTCTTTCTCAGCAGGGCAGGTTGTATCATCAAGGCTCTTAAGGAAGCTGTTCAGCCATTGTTTACCTCCCATGGGTCAGTATGGGTCATTTAGCTCACTCCTTAATTCTGGAAAGTCCCGCTGTAAGTGTGATGACGGGGACGGAGTGAAGACTTTCAGCCTGCATACAAATAATCCTTTTATTCATTGCATTCTGTGGTGCATTAAATTGAACACTTTTAGTTATAAAAATACTTTTGTTCTTGAATGCTTTTGCTAATGTGTTACATGTAAATATTTGCATTAATGCTGTGAGCAAGCAGCAACTTGTTACACTCCTTCTGCTCTGCCTCAGCCCACGCAACAACAATTGCTGAGGTTGTTCTCTGTTTCTCCCCGAGACGGAAGGACAATGAGGGTTTACAGTGTTTAATCTGCATGCACATGTGCAGACAGTGGATACGTCTCCTTTGTTACGCAGTCCAAGTAAGAATGAACCTAATCTTGATCAACCAACTGAGCTACATACACTGGACTCCTGATTAAATATCCCCTGAAAAGTGCTCCGTAAAGAGAGGATCCATAAAAAGAGGCTTTCTGCTTTAAAGCTGAATTAGGCAATTTCACACATTGCCGGCTGCAGTGAGAAGAGGTGACTGACAGTGGATGACTTCAGATTACAGAACTTGTGTAACTTTGTGCCACAGTGTGCTCTTGTTTACACATATGTAAATATGTGTTAAAACTTTCAGGAGTGGATAGGTTAGTTAAGGGTTGCAACTAATGATTATTTTTTTGATTAGTCGCTTAATTGTTTGATCTAAAAAACATCAGAAAACAGTGAAAAATACAAAGTCCAATCACATCATCACCAACAGTCCAAAACCCCCAAATATTCAATTTACTGTCATGTAAGACCAAGAAAGCAAATTCTCACATTTGAGAAGCTGGAACCATCAAATGTTATTTGTATGATGTACGATATGTAATGATATTTTTGCTTTAAAAATGACTAACGATTAATCGATTCACAAAATAAATGCCGATTAATTTTCTTTCGATTGACTAATCGTTACAGCTCAACAGTGATGGAAAAGGTATCCAGATCCTTTACTTAAGTAAAAGTGTCAATAGAGCAAAGTAAAAATACTCCTGCATGAAAGTCCTGCTTAAGTAAAAGCACATAAGTATTATGAGCTTGATGTAGTTAAAGTATTGCAGTAAAAGTACATAAGTATTATGAGCTTGATGTAGTTAAAGTATTGCAGTAAAAGTAGTGGTTTGGTCCCTCTGACTGATATATTATTATATATGACATCATTAGATTATTAATACTGAAGCATCAGTGTGTAAGCAGCATGTTACTGTTGTAGCTGCTGGAGGTGGAGCTAGTTTCAACTACTTTATATACAGTTAGCTAGTTTAGTCCAGTGGTTCCCAACCTAGGGGTGGGGCCCCTCCAAAGGGTCAGCAGATAAATCTGAGGGGTCGTGAGATGATTAATGGGAGAGGAAAGAAGAAAAAACAAAGTTCTGATACACAAATCTGTTTTCACTTTTTGGACTTTTTCTCTAATCTTTGATTTTTGCTGAAATATTGGATCATTTGAACATTTATTGAAATGAAACCATGTGAGAAGTTTAGAGGGAAAAATCACTATTTGGTGGAGCTGTTAACAACTCATAGACATCTGAAATGTGACCCCGACTACACACTGCTTTTTGTAAGACGTCAAAAGCCAAAAAGGTTGGAAACCACTGGTTTCATCTTTAACAATGTGTTGTATTTTAAAAGCTTGTTATATTATCCATTGTGTCAAATCTTCATCTGAAAAGTAACTAAAGCTGTCAAATAAATGTAGTGGAGTAGAAAGTACAATATTTCCCTCTGAAATGTAGTGGAGTGGAAGTATAAAGTATGTTAGTAGTATAAAGTAGCATCACATGGAAATACTCAGGTAAAGTACCTCAAAACTGTACTTAAGTACAGTACATTGTACTGAGTAAATGTACTTAGTTACTTTCCACCACTGCAGCTCTACATTTCTACTACTACATCTACATTTCTGACTACATGACATCATGAATTAATGACACAGTGAATGAGTGAATGACTGCAGTGAATGGAATCCAAATGAATAAATCACATGAATGAACAGATATGAACCCTGATTTTATGAAGCTCCCATTCCTTTGCTTCAGGGTTTTGTCTCTTCTTTCTTTAGATATTCTTATCTAAAAATACCACCACTGTTTTATCCCTGCAGCAAGGCATTTCAGACGAGACATTATTATTGTCTGCCTTCATTGTAATTGGGTCGCCAGTTATTAGTTTCTACGTGAACTCTGTGCTTTAGGCTGTGAGAGGCCACTGAGGCAGCGGAGGGTTGTCCGAGCCATCAGTCCCTCCTTGTTTTAGCCTCGTTTGTTTCTGATTGTTACCATCACAGGGAAAACACAACAAATACATTCACCAGCAAATGACCAGGTGATGTCATTTGGCGACCCCATAGCTAAATTGAAAACATCCATTTAATAAAGTAAGAGTATCAGAAGAGTACAGAAGTCACTTATATTGTTTCTAAAGTCAGTAAACTATAAAAACTTTCCTCTATCAAGAACTTTTAACACCACACTCTCTTGGGGTTTCTACCTAATTAACTTTAAAGGCTACCTGCTAAAAGACAACAAGCACAATGCCTTAACTTGCATACCTTTAGCTTTATTACATAACCTTTCTGCTCTGTTGGGTAATCGTTGAAGGACCTTTGTTATGAAAGCAGATGCATGTAATAACATGCATAATGTTTTTGGTGGGTTTTTTTTCATGATGATTGAGATTTAAAGATTAAAAATGCAAAGTCAGTTGGTTTGGCTCAGTCTAACTTTCCATTTTCTGAAAGTATTTTCACAATTGGTGAATCATCTCAGCTGCCAATGTGTCACAAAACTGTGTCAGCAAACTCAAAGTCAAGACAAATTGGATTTTTACAGTCCTCAGAAACAGAATTCTCTAAATGCAGATTTAAATATTTAGATAAAATCAAGAGAGACAAACGTCAAGGTATGTGGTGCAAGATACAACTCTTCAGCATGGCACCACCACTGCACACCACGCCCTGTCAAGAATCTCACCTAATTAACTTTAACACTTAATAACAGACCATGAGTTAAGATCAATTATGTCACTTGTGTCACCATTATTTTCCCAAAGAACTGTCCCTCTCTGTCTAAGTGATCAATGTGCGCCCTGAAGTACCAAAGCAGACGTCTTCTGTTTTCACATTCCTTCAGCCAATATTGCCCGAGGGGGGTGATTTTAGATAGGACCCCTCCTCGCTTAGAACAATGGATCAATGGCGTGACTTTGCATGTTCCTCTGTAATTCATTGAATACCTTTAGTGACCTGGTCTCTGTGCCCCGAGGACACAGAGATGGATAGAGACAGAGAGAGCAGAGGGAACACACATCTATGCCTGTGTGGCTGGATTACATATTTATACAACAAATACAAGTGTGCATAGGCAAATGTGGAGAGAGGGATAAAAGGAAACAGTGTGTATGTTACACACACAAACACACACACATAAAAATGAGACTCCAATAGTGTTTATATGGGCTGTAATTAGTTTAGGGATCTGGGAGCCTATTGCAAATGGTTATTGATCATGCAACAGGTGCTGAAAAAAAATGTGTGTGTGTGTGAATTCTTCTATTTATATAAGTGTGTACGTTCTGGTATGCCTCCGTGTACGTTAATGCCTCTGTGTGTTTGTGTCAGGCTGACTGTGTGTCTGTGTGCATGCTCAGAGCTGGACTAGGGAAGAAGAGGGTGTGGGCATTAAGCGGTGACATTTATAGCTATTCTCTCATCTGTCAAATCCTGCTTGCTCTCTGGGTCTTTAATTTGCTAATTAGACCATGGGACCCCTGTTTGTTTCAAAAGACCACTGTCTAGATACTTATCTGTTTTACAAGATAATTCCTTGAGAGAGTGGTATGTTTTGTGTATATATGCTAGTGGGCGCTTATTCGTGCCTCAGCACACCCTGGCATTTTTTACAGGTCTGAACAAAGACATATAAAGTCTGGTGGCATAGATATACTGTAGAGGGACTTCATTAACATGATTTTTACCCCTTTGGGGACAGTGGAGGAGAGATGCAAATAATTACTGTACATAGACAATTTGGGAAAATAGAATAAAAACAAAAAAAAGACAATAGCTAGGTTTCCATCCGAATGTAGCGCAAATTTTAGCCAAATTTTACGAAAATGTTTGGAATGCTTGTTTCCATCCACTACTGCTATATTGTGCAGTTGGTGGCGCTAATTCTCCAGTCAGTGCCATTAAACCGTTGTAGAAGAAGAGGACACAACACGATGATGTCATTAAAAGAGCGGCAAAGCTTTAACTCATGTGGAAAACATGATGGAAATATGACATTTCTGTTTGCTTCATGTATTCATATGCGGAGCGTTACAGTCTCCTCATCGCTCCACATGCTTCATGTACATCATTATTTATTCACTATGTCTGTTGCACATTGTACGTTGCACTCTATGACGAATTTTGCTTTTATTGATAAACCAACTTTTCCACCCCAGCAAACTGTAAAAACATATTTACAGATATTTCAGGATGTTTTTTCTTTGTATTTTCAATTTGTGCATTAAAAAACCTCAGTGGAAATACAGGAAATGAATAACAGGTTGAAAATGCACCTAATCACTCCAAACAAAACAGTACAGCACACAACAAAACAATGAAAGAACAGAACTTTTCTTACAGATCGATAAGGTGTACAATGAAGCTGCAACTTATTTCCACAACAATTTTAACAAAACACTTCCTTTTTGATGTCCAAAGTAAGAACTAGTCTATACAACTTGTTGTACGACTACTTCAGACAGTGTTTCCTGGTTCAAACAGTCACACTCATAATGTGATATTGTTTAAATGCAGGCATAATGGCATATATTTTCAGAAAGTCTCTCCTGGAAGGCACTCATAGTGTTGCACTCTGTTGTTCACGTGAACAGTTACAGAAAGTCAAGAATGAAAAAAGAGAGCGAGAAAGAGAAATTCAAGCCCTTATTGTTTTTCACCTCCACTCAGCTGACCAATCACAGCACGAATCATTGGTTTCGAAAAGTTAAAGAATGTGTAAAAAACTCTATTCAGACAGCTGAAGGTGAGGAGGTGCTCTCCAAAGCTATTTGACCATTCAACAAGCAGTTATGATGGAGAAACAAATCTTACATTATCCATACTTTACTTACCACCACTAGGCTATTCTGATCAGAAATGTTTTATTTGTCTATTAAATATTTTTTTAACTTAGAAAGTGTGCTGCACATTTGCAGTTCCTCACTACAACAGTTCAAATCAATCTACAGCTTTAGCATTAATGAAAATAATGGAAGAAATTTCAAAAGCAATAGAAAGGAAAAAATACACAATAGGGGTATTTATTGATTTTTTTTTAAAAAGCATTTGATACTGTAGATCATACCATTTTAAATCACATACATGTGGTGTGAGAGGAGGTGTGTTCTTAACTGGTTAAGCAGCTATTTAGATAACAGACAACAATATATACAGTTTGCTGGTAATACATCTGAGTGTATAAAGATCGAATGTGGACTCCCATGAGGCTCAGTTATTGTAGTGTGTTTTGTTTGCAGATGACACTGTATTTTAAGTTCAGATTAATTAAAAGCTTGAAAGTTGCTTGATGAAAATAAGTTATCACTGAATTTGAACAAAACTAAGTTCATGGTTTTTGCTAATCAAAAAAGGATGAAAGAATTTCACTGTCTAAAGATGGAGCTGACGTAGTTATTGAAAGAGTATTTAAATCTAGATATTTGGGTGTAATAATGGATGACAAACTGACATGCAAATTTCATATAGCACATGTAAAAACAAAAGTGTCTAAGAATATTTCTGTTTTGAACATAGCAAAAATATGTTAGATTACAAGGTGAATTCTGTACTGTTCATTTATTTTCCCATATTTTGATTATTGTGTGGAAGTGTGGGGCAACAAAGCCATTGTTAATATTACTGAAAAGAGCAGTAAGAATTATTTATAAGTGGGTTCAAGAGAACACACAACAACAGACTTTATTAAGTCAGGATTAATGAAATTTAAAGATTTAGTTGAGTTACAGACATTATTAGTTATGTACAGGGCAAAAAGCAGAATATTACCAGTAAAATTTACAGAAATTGTTTGTTTTTAGTTGAGAGGACGAGGACCATACAAGGAAATTTAATGTTGAGCATCAGTAATTAAGCAGATGTGTATTTCAGTTGTTGGCGTCAAACTGTGGAATTCTCTACAGAATGAATGAAAAGGTTGTATAAATATCTTTCATTTCAAGAAAATGTATAAAGAAAGAATAATTAGCCTATAGGAAGTTGTCAGGTAATGGGTTTTGTTATTTGATTGTGAATTATTGTGTATGGCTTTTGATTATATAGTGAAATACTGAAAGTATTGGTTGTTAAGTAATTGTAATTGACAGACCATCTGTTTCTGTTGTTTATTAATGTTTTGAGTGAAGGGCAGGCAAAATAAGATTTTCTTCTCCCTGCTTCTTTCGGGTCATGGATGTGTAAATTGAGTTGTGTTTTGATCGTGAATTGCTTTTTATTTCTTTTCTGGATCTGTGCATTATCATGAGCGGAACAAATAAATAATGAATGAAATTAATATACATATATACACATTCATTTCAAATGTTTTTTTTTGTTTTGTTTTTTTTGTTTTGAGAACCATAATCAGTTCATTTATCTAGAAAATTTGTTGTTGCCGTCAGTGCAGGGACAGTAACTAAAATATCATAAGATACTACTGATACACATAACTGTTGACAAGGACAAAGACATCTGTGATGGTGGCTGTGAGTCTTGTTTACCTTCATGAAGAACATCAGAGGTTATTTTACTGAAATACCTTGAATGATTAATCTGGGTTACAGTTGTATGAATCCACTGGTTATAGCAGAGAACACAAATTCAGCAACATGTTGCTTCTGTGTAAAAATGTTTCCAGTTTTAATTAATGTCACGTTTTCAGGTCAGTTCAGTCAGGACCATTTACTGTAACAATATGCATTTTAGTTTGGTGGTGTAGCTCTGCTCATGTGATGCTCTGGAACAAATCTGAGCAGTTTGACGCAGACTGTCCCTGAGCTCACAACCACTCAGCGCTGATGTATGCAGACTGCAGAATGTTTATATAGGCCGCCTGTTGAGAGAAGTAGGTCATGGACAAATATGATTGGAGGTTGTATAGAGCATGTGACTATAAACTGACTTCCTGTGCCTGCCTGAACTACCGCAAGGCTTCATTTTAAACATTGTGGGCAACTCTTTATGTTGACAAAGTCTTTAAACAATTAGACAAATTACATAAATGCATTGTTGAGCTAAAAACAGCTTTATTTAGGCTGTATGTTTTTTTTTTTAAAGGGACATAAAATAAACATAAAATAAACATTTACTTTCCTGACAGGATGACATCAGGCATCTGTTCAAGTTGACATTTGAAGTAAAGAAGGATAAAAAGAAGTGAAATCCTGCTACTATAGTTTGTTTACGTAGCCTCCAGAGCCGGAGGAAGCTTCCTGAAGCTGACCAATCAGAACAGAGCGGGCTCATCGGGGGGGGGGCCTTAAAGAGACAGGAGCTAAAACGGCCTGTTTCAGACAGAGGCTGAACTGAGGGGCTGCATAAAGGGCCAGTATAAGATAAATAAGGAGTTTTTAACTGGAAATCATGCAAAGAAATTCCAGTAGAGCCCCAGAATATAAATATAGAGCTGGAAATGTGAAGGATATGTCAACTTTAATGTCACTTGCCACAAGTGTATACGTGCAGATACACACAAAAACAGAAGTATGAGTGTGTTCCTACAAAACATACATACTGTGATACTTACAGTACATACAGACACACAAACACATAATAAAAAGAGCATGTTTGGTGACAGCTGTAGAGATCAGCCAATCCACACTCTGAGGTCCAAAATGTGTAACCAATCTCTTCATGTGTGTTAAATTCTCCTCACGCTAAACCAGAAAGCCCATATGTTATTCCTGTGATCTTCAGCAGTTCAGTGGGATTTGTTATGTAACAGTTGCAGCTCTCTCCAGAAGCTAGAACTCAGAGAAGAAAAGAGACTTTAAATTTACAGTGAATGAATGATACAAGTCATAATGACTGCAGCCTTTCCATCAGGCGTTTCAAAATGTTGGATAAGTCTCCTGGTGTATCACAAGATCAACTTCCAGTAAATTCATTTGGTCTCTAACAGACTTAACTTGTATTTCTTTGGACTGAAAGAAGATCACTAGAACATTTCATCTCCACAAAGACAGACATCGTAGTAAAAGTCTTAACGCAGTTTAAACCCACTTTCAGATTTGTGAAACCTTTATTTTGCTTATGAAAACAGAAAAAAGGGCAATTTCACTGATATTTTTCAATCCAGACCACATTAGACCAGGTCCAGATCAAAAACCACTATACTTAGACTTGTCAAATTTGGACTAGATTACCAAGGAGACTCCAGAGACTCATTAAAACACAGTTTCAGATTTGCTAAACCTTTATTTTGCTCATGAAAACATAAAAACAGGTGATTTCACTGATATTTCTCCATCCAGACCACATTAGACAGATTAGAAAATGTACTCTATAAAGATATTGTGTGATCATATTTCAAAAGGTAAAAATATCTTTTCTACCTTTGTTTGGCCATAACTAATGAAATGAAGAAGTGAAATCCTTTGTGTTTTCACAAATATGATAAAGTTTCACATATCTGAAACTGTGTTTTAATGATTCTCTGGAGTCTCCTTGGTAATCTAGTCCAGATTTGACCTTTTTTCTGTTTTCATAAGAAAAAAAAAAAAAAGGTTTCACAAATCTGAAAGTGGGTTTAAACTGTTAAGACTTTTGCTACGATGCCTTTTCATAAGTGTAAGTGGTGACAAAACAGAGAATCAGCTGCCAAATATCATTATTTATGTTTCCCTTTGTTCTCTCAGGTAACTGCCTGTCTTCAACTGTGTCAGTCATCAAACCAAACAGCCTATCAAAGGTCAGTATTCTAAGTGGGACCACATGTGTGCACACGGAGCAGAAATACTTTCTCACGAGGATGCAGATACTGTTCTGTATGCTTGTATCACGTGCACGCGCCTGGTTTTTATGTGCACGGGATCTGAGACTAATTAAATGCCATACATCATGTGACTTTCCTGTCGTGGCTGGCTACATCAAATAAGACAAATCTCTGTTAAGCTTCTTCTTTGTTTGCATGACATGTTAAAGATAGTTTATGACAGCTGATGAGGCTGCACCGTACAGCCCTGCCCTACAGCACAGTTGAAGAGCTGCGTAACAAGACATGAGTCATTTGCTTACAGTGCAATTGTTGCAATATAATGAAAAACGTCAAATTGTCAGAGATATGCTTTAATGTCTGTGCTCTCAGAATGAGAGGATCATTTAAGAACAGGTTCTGTTTTTTTGTTTTTTTTCAAGTCTGTTTTAATACAATACTGACGTGCACATAAAGTAAGTACATGGAAGCAGGCTGTGATTGCTACTCTCCATTCTGGCCCTGAAGCTATTCCTCCAGAATACAACAACACTAAGAGATGGGGGACAAAATTCACATCCCTCACTCCATAGAAAAATGCATTCCCAAGTTCAGCTGAAGCTAAACTGAGTCTGTTACAGTCTGTTTAGTACGAAATTCCCTCTTTGTGTTTCCCCAGAATGTGGCTCCTTGCTGAGCTGCATGTAAAGTAGGTTTGTTGTCATAACCGGCCTTTACTACGTGCTCAGAGTCAACTTTGAAGCGCATTTTTATCTTTGTAGATTTCATAGCTGAAGTATTTTTGAAGTCTGTGGCTTTTAGAACAAAGTATTTTGGTAACAACCCGTTTGTAGTGTGTTGTCAGTCGCACTGAAGTCAGGAGTTGCCATGATTTCCAGCTGTTTCTCCGTTTGTCCTCGACCCTCTCAATTTGCTCCTGCCTGTGCGCTAAATAAGACACTGAATACATTAGGATGTGCATTTATCCAGGGTGTTCTCAAAGGAACATGCAATGGGTATAGATTTCCTTTAAAAGATTCTGAAAGAACCAAGTTGTGACTTATAGCTGTCAGCGTTTGCAAGGCTTAGAGAGTTACGTGTATGTGGAGCCTGATTGTCAGAGGACGATAACCACAGTAGAAGAGGTGCTGTGAGAAAAAGACTGAACAACACAGCCTTGCTGTTAACAGTTGAGCTGATAACAGTTAAGTGTAAATGAAAGCTTGTGCGAACATGTCAGAAATAAGCCGGTTCCGGTAACAAACCTATGATTTTTGTCCCCCATTCAGTCTGTTGCGGGGGAATAGCTTCAGGGCCAGTATGAAGAGTGGGATTTGTTACAGCGACCAAGACTTATTTTCATGTACATATAGACACACCGGGATTGTATAAAGACAGAACTGAAAAAAACTGAACCTATCCTTTAAGAGTAAAATGGCCTTATTTTCTCGTCTTATTTCAGAATGCATGAGTGAGTTTTGAAAGAGCTGCTGAAGCCAAGAGGGCTCACTGTGATACCTCCAGGCCTACTCCAGTCAGAACATCAGAGTTATCTTCCACCACAGGCTGAAAACTCATCTCTTCAAGAAGTGCCCCACGTTCCCTTGTCCCCACTGAATCATATCCCCTCTCCCATATCTTCCTCCTTTACTGGCTATAATATGCTCTTATCTTGAACTTAACAAAATCCTTTCTACCTCTCCCCTTAGCTTTCATTTCTCTTATTTCACTTTAAAGCACTGCTCTTTTACATGATAATTCTCAGGTCACTGTAATATTGTCAGGACACTGCTGCGCAGGCCTTTGTGACAGCCTTAATGCTTCAAATCGTGCATTTTCTCAACCTAATTAAAGTCAAAACTGGAAAATTGCCAAGTTATGTTTTTCATGATGTGATTCAGTTTTATGTCAACTATAATTTTAATCTTGTGATTTTGCACCCATCACAACACTGACAAAATGAAAACTGTTCTCACTGATTACTGCAATTATCATCTCCCAACACTGCAAATAAACACAATTTCACAGAGATGAAAGATTTAGAATTTCTGCCTTAAAATATATGTTTTGCTACTGTTGCTCAGCAAAAACATACAATAACCTGCAGCCAGTCTATGAAATATTTTACATTAACCCGGTATGTGGTAGATGTTTGTTGAGAGAAATCCTGCAGCTGACAAGAAGTTATGCATTTTGAATGTTTGGATTAAATAAATAATTTCATAAATTAAGTGCTTCCAACCACTGCTGAACAAAAGGCGTCCACCCACAGACTTTCATAATTCATGTGATCATTAGACCTCTGCTGTATGAGGCCACCTGTGTCTGCAGCTGTACAGCAGATATCTGCAATAAGAAAGACTTATGGCCGAATTTTCACAACTTCATTATTTATTCAGTACCTGCACTGGTGTGAAGACCCCCCCCCCCCGATGCTTCATCAGGTTAATGCAGAGTAAATGGTCAATTTCTGTTGACATTCCCGAGTAGCCGGCAGTTGTTTGTGTCATCACCATGGAAACATGTGCTGTTGCTGGCGACCTAAAGGCCATTCTCAACAGCTACAGGTAATTCTCTTTTTCTTTTGATTTATTGTGATTTGTATCTTCAGCTGTTTGTAATTGTTTAAACGGGACATATTCTGCTTTTTGTGATACTCTGTTATTTATATACTGTTATAATGTCATATAAACATGGTTCCAAAACTTGAGGTGAATGTATGTAAAAATGCAACCTTCTCTGAACGCTCCGTTTGCAGAGTTACCTTTACTTCCCCATCGAACTACAAGGTTGTTCCATGGCTTTTTCACAAAAGTAGTCATAGTCAAAGTCATAAATGTAGACCTGGAAATATGCAGAATATGTCACATAAGGAGATTATCAACACACACTGATGCAACAACATTTCAACCGTTGATCATGCAGCATCAGGATTGAGTAGCTTTAGCAGCCAAAGTGTTTAACAAAGGAATTTGGGCTACAAGTATAATTTGGGAATAATCTCTTTTAGAATTTCATAGTTTTACATTCCTGTTATAAATGCATAACCTTTTTACAGCCTGAATGTACCTGAAATACCTGGAAATAGAATTTCCTCCCATGCACCTCCTAAGACATGTTTATTTAAATTCCTGCTAATGCAGTGGGATTAAGACATCCCTATAGCAAGTCAGGCCAGGTATTTCTCATGTATGCTGCCGCACATGTAGATTACAATTTAAATGTCTATGACAGCGTCTTGGAAAAAGTGTCGAACTGCATTTATTCCGATCGCAGCACAGAAAGTTTTACTTGCACGTATACATGACAAACGTGGTCATAGCTGTAGCACAAGAGCACGACACATGAAGAAACACAAAGCACACGTGTGCCAGGACACATTAGTGAGCCTGCATAGATTGTGTATGTGTTAGTGTGTGCATGCAATCATAGACACAGATGTACTGGAAACAGACACACACACACACACACACAAAAGCAGTGTAGTGGCTTAAATTATAAATGCAATGATATATCAAAAAACAAACAAAATAGGCACAATGGCGTCAGAAATCAATAAAAAAATAAACAACACACCCACATAAATACACATCCCCCATCTTATGGAGTGTCTCCGTCACATTAGGCCGTCTGTGTTTCTCTGCCCCATTTCTTTCTGCCAGCACAGAGATGAAATATTAACAAGGAGGACGGCATCCTAACCCACATACTGTGTCCTGCACTGCCAGTTTAACTGACTGCCTTAATAGGCACAGGAGCGGAAAACACACACACACACACACACACTTGCCTTAACATTATTCCAACATTTATACATAGAAAAAAAAAAAAATCAGAAATACACGCTGGTGCTGCACAGACATTCCTGAGCATAAATACAAACACAAATGATACACTCAGAGTGTGTCCTGGGTTCACACGCTGCAGGATACCCAGACCCGTCTCACATGAAAGCTATTTTGCTTCATCGACTTATAAACACCCACCGAAGATGGAGAGTCGTCTTATCAGAGCAGCGGTTTATCTTTCTTGTAGATTGATTGAGTACAGTGCAAAGTTTTCCTATCACATGCTCATCACATAATCTGACACGCTCTGAATACCTGCCATTCAATAATCAATTTACTTGCTATCTTTCAAATTACACTGTCAAACCGTCGCTCTGCTTCTCCTGCTTTCTCTCCCTAAACATCTGCCATTCAGTAACTAGTCACTGCCTACAATTTTTCAGATTATTACACATTTAAAGCCCATCTTCTCTCCCTGTCTCTCCCCTTCCCTGGGGACAATTACAATATTTAAAATATAATAGGACTATATTGGCAACACATTTTCCAGAAAGTGGGGAACACTCATTAAAAAAAGTGAGAGGAAGATGAGAGGAGAGAAGACGGAGAGTGGTGGTGATGGTGTTGGGAGGTGGTGGTGGAGGGGGGGCAAGCAAATAGGATTTGAAGCCTAGCAAAACAGGAAGGCTCTCCCGGAGAAGGGAGTTGTCACTTTTCATTAGATACAGTCACACGGATGGGCCCCGGCTCGCCTGACGCCTTTCCTGCATTCATACTGGGAGACGAGGAGCTGTACAGCTGGAGGGATTTACCTTCATTTTCCCCTCAGTGTGTGTGTGTACATGTGTATGCGTCTTTTCATCCGCGTGTTCGAATGCATCTGTCACATGTCCTACCTCTGTCCGCTGCGTTTGTTTGTCTTCATATTGCACTAAACAACCTGCCTTTTGTCTTTCATTCTGTAGAGTAGCTAAGTGAAGAAGTTATTTCTGGGTTTCCATTTTTTTTGTGCATCGGCAGTTTTAGGCGACTCACATTTGGAGCGCTTCCAAGACTTGGATGGGCATGAAACTCTCCAGGATGAATCAAGAGTATAAAAGATGAGCAGCTGCATTAGAAAATATCTGGTTCTTTTATAAAAAGTCAAAAGGTACAAGCCTACATAAAAACTTCCGGGCAGAAGTCAAGTACAACTCCCAAGAAGCATTTAGGTGAAAAACCTCCAATCATCAAGCTTAAAATTCAGCTGCATGTCCGTTTAGTTCAAGCAAAGGATAAAAAATTGTTACAGTGGGGGAAATAAGTAATAAAATAAGTATTCAACATTTTTTTCAGTAAACATATTTCCAGTGCAGCTATTTACGTCCATAAGGTCAATAAGGCATCAGAGCTAAAGAAATCATAACATTCTAATCAATAAAAAGTTATGTGCATTAAATTGGAATGAAACAGGAAAAAAGTATTGAACACGCTAACTGAAAGACATTTCCTGTATGAAGAAACTAATCTCTCACAGTGTTCGGGGGGATTTCGGCCCATTCTTCTAAGCAGACAGTCTTCAAATGTTGAAGACTCCGGGGGTCCGCTGGTGAATCTTTATCTTCAGTTCCTTCCATAAATGTTCTATTGGCTTCAAGTCGGCTGACTGACTGGGCCATTCCAACACCTTTATTTTCTTTCTCTGGAACCAGTTGAGAGTCTCCTTTGCAGTGTGTTTTGGATTGTTGTCCTGTTGGAAGGTCCACCTGCGTCTCATCCTCATTGTCCTGTCCCAATGTGGATTCTGCTGGTACCATGAGAAGAGACACAGCTCCATACCATAATGCTTCCACCTCTAAAACTTCACTACTTGGTATTTTTAGGGTCATACACAGAGCAATTTCACCTCCAAACATGGCGCATAGTGTTATTGCCAAAAATTTTAATTTGTGTCTCATCTGATCACGCAGATCAGGCTTCAACATGTCTTTTCTTCAGTAATGGAGTCTTACTTGGTGAGTTCATTGCCTGTTGTTTTCTCTGTGACAATTGTACCTGTTTCTTCCAGGTCTTTCTGGAGCTCTTTTCGAGTGGTCCTTGGATCTTGGGCTACTCTTCTGACTAATTTTCTGACTGCCTGGTCAGCAATCTTGCGAGGAGCTCCTGTGCATAGCCGGTTGATGGTGGAGTGATGCTTCTTCCACTTGCGGTTATTGGCGAGGAGTTGAGAAATCAGTCAGTAACCTGTGCCATTCCTATGTTGCTCAACAATCTTGTGGCATAGGTCTTGGCAGAGCTTGTTGCCTCTACCCATCATGTGATGGTTCTTGTGCAACAGCTTGGTAACAAATGATGCATTCACAGCTGTCTGACCCTTTTTAAAAGAGTGGAAGTGCTAACAGCCACGTGCACTAACCAGCTGATTCTAATTAGCACAGGTAAGAGGACTAATTAGTGGAATCACCTGGTTCAGTGCTTTTTCTTACTGTGTGTTCAATATTTTTTGTGTCATTCCAATTTAATGCATATCACTTTTTTATTGATTGGAATGTTATGATTTCTTTAGCTGTGTTGCCTTATTGAGGTAATACCAATGTCTGGTCTTAATTGCATGTGCATAGCTGCACTGGAAAACCTGATTATACATGCAGCAGTTAAAATTCAGCACAGTATCCTTCTGAAGTATGTCCATGGCTGATTCCTCACCTCATAATGTACATATAATGCCACTGTTCAGTGCCATTGCAGGAAATAGTGTGGCATGAGTGTACATGTAGTGGGGAAATGAAGGGTGTGGTGGATGGTCATCCATCATCCAACTTTCATGGATGACACCATGTTAACTGCAATTAATGTTTGTTTTTTAAATAGTAAGTATGAACTCAAGTGTTTTAGTTGCCTAACATTTCACTCCCATAACACTGTCAGACCCACAATGAACAGTCAAAAAAAAGGTCTGATAACCTAACTTCCTCTAACTCCACACACCCAGATATTTTACTTTTTAAACTTGTAGTCTTCCGCCCAAACCATGTTGGTGCTCTTGTCTAGTAATAAGGTCATTTAAACCAGTTAGCTTTTAGAATCTGGGTGAGTATGACTATGGTGTTGTGTTTTGCAACAGTGAAATGTTCTGAATTTGCTGCAACTTATGATTTACACAAGAGGCTCATGGGTATTGTAGTATGTGCTGTAGAGCATTCGCCACACCAAACTGATGGAAAAAAGTTCTCAGAAAGGAAGTTTAAATCATTTAAACTGATGGCCATAACATAAACATATAGTAAGGTTAATTATCCTGTTTTTATATTGAGGACTCATGAGGATATCACTATAATAAAACTTTGAATTTGCAATCAGAAAAATACGCTGCTCCTATTTCACAACTCTGTTTCTGTTTTGTCTGATATATAATATATTAAGTATTCTTGTCACATCTGCCTCTATATATTTTTCTGTATCATACCTTCTCTCTCAGTCTCTCCCTCTCCAGCTCGCACACTTTCTCTGTCTTTGTCAGACTCAATATCACTTCCACCTCTTCTCTCCTGCCTTCCTCCCCCTCTGGCTCTCCTCTCTCCCGTTTCTCTCCGTGGCGTTGGTTTACTCCTACTTCTCTTCTCATCGACGCTTCTGTCATGTACCATCATGAATATTGAAACACCACCCCCCTCGGTAAAGCCTGGCCTGTCTGAAGATGTTAGGAGCAATGAATACCTCCTCCAGCAGCGAGTCTTTGCTTCGCCTTAAGATGTTTGAGTGGTGTGTGGATGCTCCACTGAGAAGGATGTAAGTCCATTATGTTAGGTCCAGTTGGAGTTCACAGACAGGCTGCTGACCTCACTGTCTTATCCCATAATGTCTCATCAGAGAGAAGTCAGCAGATGTGTCCGGTTTTGTCTTTGTGCCAGTCTCTGGCACTAAAATGCTGATGTTAACCATCATAGTTTTTATTGGAATCTAAATAAATTTTTATTAGTTTTTCAATTTAATTTCAACTTTAGCTGTAGTTAAGTGTTCACAATGCATTTGACTATTAAAATGTATTTACATGAATTTCTCAGTAAAAGTGGCCATCAGAGATTGTTTCCTTACATTTATTTCTGCTCATTTTTAGGGTTCTTTGTTCAGCCTGGTGGTTATGAATGCTAACTTTAGCCACAGTAGCAGCATGGCTCTGTGGAAGGTGATGTTGGTCTGCCACCACTTTGGTCCTGACTGGAATATCTCAACAGCTATTGCATGGTTAGCCATGATGTATGGCACAGATACCCATGGTGCCCAGACAGTGAATCCTAAACACTATGGTGATGCTGTGACTTTACATAGCGTCATATAATTTGAGCAAATTTTTTTTTGGTTTTTGACCAAACGCCCCCAAAACTAAGAAGAATGAAAAACTTTCCCATCAGCCTCAGCTGTACTGATAGAGACTCATGCTAACTCTCTAAACTAAGATGGTGAATATATAGTCTACCTGCTAAACATGAGCATGTTAACATTATCACTGTTGGCATGTTAGCATGACATTAACATTTAGCTCAAAGCAGCATTGTGCCAATAGTGTAGATTTATTTTTAGTTTCTTAAACACAAACTGCTGTGTTACAATCAGGAACATTAAGAACTTAATTATCAGCACACAGCAGGATTTTATTTAAGACAGACACTACGTTTTTAATAAGGTTTATAAAAGTTTATAAACCTTTGGATACATCATATCTGATATAGGTTTACTGATAACCATTGAGTTATCAATATAGAGCAGCAAAATGGACATGTGGAGTTTTCTTATAAACAAACAAAAGTTTACATTGAGCGTTACTCACCAAAACACACTGTGTGTATTCTTGAAGTCTAACTAAAGTGTTGAATGCATTTTCTTACTTGTAAACCTTTTGTAGAGCCGTTTTCATCCATGTTTACTAGCTTACAGGCGTCTTCTTCACTGCCTTTTTTGGCACATTGCTGTGTTTTTTGGCACATTACAGCCACCGTTGGGAAACCATTGGCAGGATTGTGTATTGCATCAGCGCGTCCTTGCGCGCATGCATGAGACAAACCAAAACAGGGACCCACTCATAAAATACACAACTAGAAATCAGAAACTTGACTGGGTACCTTTCATTTTTGGAAGTTCACTTAAGTTCAACAGTGGGACTGAGCTGAGGCTACATCCACATCATTCAGTCCAGTCCAGCCTCCCACATCGTCTCCTCCAACCAGTCACAGCTTGAGTTGCTGGCATACTGTAAACGAGCCCTTTTTCCTCACATTTCTGTGCTGCTCATCCTGCAGGCACCCACCACCACCTCAGCTCCGCCTTCCATCGAATGCCTCAAGACTCCCTGCGGTGGCTGGCTCAGACGCCCTCCTGCGGAGCGCTCTACCAGGGTCTGCTCCAGCCGTGGACCACACGAGCTGAGACCAGTGCTGCGCCAAAAGGTAAGCCAAGGCAAGGCAATTTTATTTTTATAGCACCATTCAGACACAAGGCGATTCAAGGTGCTTTAGAAGGGCATAGAAATACATTGAAAAGACATTAAGAAGACATTAAAATTGCATTTAAAAGACAATAAAAGCAATAAATGAATGATGAAAAAGAAGTTGCGTATTTAATTTATTGATTTAATTTATTGGAAAGCCACAGTAAATGATAATGTTTTAAGCCCTGATTTAAATGAGCTGACAGTTTTAGCAGACCTCAGGTATTCAGGAGGCTTGTTCCAAAGGTGGAGAAGATAGAAACTAAAAGCTGCTTCACCTTGTTTGGTTTTGATCCTGGGAACACTGAGTGAACCTGTTCCAGATGATCTGAGGGGTCTGGATGTTTCGTAACGTACAAGCAAATCAGAAATGTAGAGACCATTTACACCGTTACAATAATCTAGCCTGCTGAAAATAAACGCATGAACTAGTTTTTCTGTATCTTGTTGGGATAAAAATCCTTTAATTCTTGCTATGTTTTTAAGGAAGTTGTAGGCTGATTTTGTAATTGTCTTTATGTGGCTGTTGAAATTTAGGTCCAAGTCTATAACTGCACCAAGATTTCTAGCTTGATTTGTAGGTAGGCAAATGTAAGGGACCGTAGTCATGTCGTGACACTGTTATGTAAAGTTGTGGGTCATCTGCATAAGTGTGATATGAGATGTCATAATGTTCCATAATCTGAGCAAGGGGGAGCATGTAGATATTGAATAGAAGAGGCCCAAGAATGTAACCCTTGAGGAGCTCTGCGTGTGATTTTTGTTCACTCAGATTCATAATTTGCCATTTGATACAAAGTAGTCCCTATCTTGTAAATATGATTTGAACTAATTTAGCACAGTGCCAGAAAGTCCCATCCACTTTTCCAGTCTGACGAGCAGTATGTTATGGTCAACCGTGTCGAAGGCCACACTGAGATCCAGTAATACCAAAACTGAAATTTTTGATGCTTCACTTCAGACTGAAAAACATTGAAGAAATTGTTTTGCACCAAGAAAGCACTGAGTTGCTGAAATACAATCTTCTCAATGATTTTTCCTAAAAACGGTAGATTTGATATGGGTCTGTAATTATTTATTAATCCAGATTAAGCTTTATAAAAGCGGTTTAACAACTGTGGTCTTCAGGGCTAATGGAAAAAGGCCTGACTGAAGAGAACAATTGAGTTTTGTAGTACATCTGATGCTATGCAGTTAAAAACATTTTTAAAAAAGCTTGTAGGCAGAGTGTCAAGGCAGCAGGTAGTAGGTCTAAGGTGTTTCCGTCAATTTCCGTCAGGGTTGCATAATCTCGGGGGTGAAAATGTACAAAATTAACTAAAGTGGTTTAATGCGGAGGCACAGGCAACAACTGGAATTTGGTTTTTCACCACCTGCGTTCTGCCTGTCTACACTCTCTTTTTTAAGCTTTTAGAAGTGTGGCATTCCTCTTTGGTGCTTTTTTCTTACCAGAGACAACTTTGATCTTCATGGGGGCATTAGTATCAATAACATTTATAACTTCTAAAGTTAAACTGTCCACAAGATCGTTGACAGGAGCTGAAGGAAGAGCTGGTGTAGGTGTGAAAGCCTGGGTGAATAACGTACAGGTGTTTTCTGATTACCTTTGTTTTAATTTTGCTGGTGTCAACAGAGATGGTTATTTTAAAGAAAACAGTAATGATCAGAAAGGGTGACATCAGTCACCACAACCTCAGAAATGTGTAGAACCTTGGAAATAACTACATCCAGATTATGTCCCTTATTATATGTTGAGTTCGTGCTGGGAAAGTCCAAAGTTGTCCAGGATGTACAGAAGTTCTTTAGCACTGCCATCTTTGAGATTATCAATATGAATGTTAAAATCACCCACTATGACAACACGGTCAAAATCAATATACACAGCAAACAGCAGTTCAGCAAAGTCATCAAAAAAGTGTGCATTCCTTTCCTGTGCACTCTAGCCTCACTGATAAAAAACGCTCAATACAACAATTTTCAACAATCTTATTCATATGTGGCAAACTCCCTTCTTCTTGAACTAAAGACTAAAGAAAGAAAGAAAGATGGTGCAATTTCACTTTTGCTTTATCTCTCTGTCATCTTTTTTTTTTTTTTTTTTTTTTGCATTCAGCGAGTATTTCACCAACACTAGTTTTGTTTTGTTCTACTTGGTGTATACAACCAATCACTTAATGTATCTGTCACCTGAAACCCAGTGTCTTACAGTGATCTTATATCACCACAAATATGTTGGCTTTTATTTCAAGACTTGAGGATGAAGTGGTCAATTGTCCTATTTTGGCTCTTTAATTTGTGACATTTAACAATACATTTTCAATTATCCAACTCCCCGCCCCAGAGTCATGGAACATTTTTCTACACAATAGAGACAATGTCTGCTGTCAGTTATAATAACACTGTGAAAGATGGCCTAGTTCTGGGACAAAATACCATCAATTTTCAAGATATATTTTACCCCTTCTTCCCCCTCAATCATATCTCTTTCTCCCATATCACTCCACTTCAGTTCAATGGGGGCTTTGATGGCATGACAGAGATTCTGCACATCGTCAAACTACATCTACAAAAACAAAAAAAATCCACAGTACATGTACATGTCTACTCTCTATTCTCTCTCTCCACTCTTTTCTTTCATATATGATCATTGACTAGTCACAGAAACACAGTTGGTGCACTGTTATTCTTATCGTTACATAATTGCTTGATTTAGAAGACTTAACTCCCAATTAAATGAAATGAAACAGATTTAATGAGCGGATTCAAGTTTCACATTTCACTCATTCTGAAATGAGACTTACTTAAAAGTGACATCTAGTCTCATTTTTTTTACAAAGGATTTGATTCTCTTTTTCTTTGTCTGTAAGGATGTTATCCTTGTGTCAAGTTTAGATTAAAGTGGCAGACTTAAGAAGTACAAAATGATGTCTCTCTCATCTTGTGACTGATTTTAAAACTTCCAATAAAGGTGTAGGTTTTGTAATGGCTAGAATTCCAGAGTGCAGTGATTTTTGGTTGGACTTGCTTAAAGTCCAACTGAAATTAAACTGCCTTTTGTGTCTACAGCAACATGTCTGCTCTGTAAATCACTTATCCTGTGTTCTCAGGATAAGAAATCAGAAACCAAAAGGGAGAAATTTATACTTAAAATGATTTGATTTCATGATGAGGCCCCCTAGTTTAACATTAATCTGATGAAATACCATTCCATCATCTGCTTACGTTGCTGGGGTCCTTATTTTGACACAGCAAATCAAATCTTTGCATGAAGCGATAATGTGTCATTCTATCACAGGCAGAGCAGATGGTCACACTGAGCCTGATTGCATCCTGCTACACAACACAAGAGCCACAGAGTCTGAACAACAACCCACGTTAGCTTTCCTGCTAAAGTCTCCTTCTTATTTAACTCACAAACATGAACACACGTCTTGTCCTGCAGCTTGTTGAACGAGCCACCAAACAAACATTCACTGGGGAAAAGTGCACCACTAACATCAGTTAGCAGGCTAGATAGCTAATTATCTGCTCAGCTGCAGCACATTAAATGGCAAACATACATCACATCTGACCCGTTAGATGCTGGTTTGGCCGTTGCTCTTCAAAATCCCTGTTAGCGATACGCTGTCTGTCCATGACATGTAGCTACAGCAGTTTGTTTACTTTGTCTCTGGTCATATGGTGTAACACCGATAGCCTGCCAGCTGCTGTCAATCCAACGTGCAGACACCAACACCCCCTCCAGTCGACTGAGACAAAAAGGAGCATTTCTGATATTCCTAGAAGTACCTTTTTTCTTCCTTTTAATAATTAAAAAAATATTAACAATACATTTAAAAATATGTGGACATTATCATTACTTCAAAGAGAGATAATTAAATGGGATTTTAGTTGGACTCTAACAGCCTATTTAAGTGTCCTTGAGCAGGACACGGAGCTCCGAGCTGCTCCTGATGAGCAGGTCGACTCCTTGCACAGCGGCTCCTCCACTATCGGTGTATGAATCTGTATTAGTGTGCGTGGGTGAATGGGAGGCATTGTTAAGTGCTTTGCAGTGCTCTTGGGATAAAGGCACTATATAAATGCAGTCCATTTACCATTTACAATCACCCTACTTCACACTCAGACTATTACATATTGCATGTTCACACATCTTCACCTTCACAAGAACAATTAAGTGCCTTGCTTGTAGGCACCCGCAGAGTAGCTGTTAATGGAGGGAAGAGTGTTTTTCATTCACTGTCCATGACCGTGTCTGAGATTTGGGCCAGTGACCTTCCAGTCAAAACTTCTTTAATACAGCACTCAGCAGGACTGGAGCTTGGTAAATGGAGCAAAATCAATGTGGATAAGACTGTGTGCTATGAGGAACAACAACTTGTTAGAAAAACATGCTTGTTCACAACTTAACAAATGAAAAATCAGAGTTTCTGGTGCTTGTGGCCACCAGCATGAGATTACAGATCAGTCTTAAGTGTTGAACATGAAAGCCAGGCCACTACAAGACAAAAAACATGAGGCTTTTACCACAGAGAAAGACGGATGTTATGAATTCATAGAACACTTAGTTGTGCTTTTATATCCAATCAAGCCTTATTTCACACAGTGCTAAAATGCATGAGCACATATAAAACCACTCTAGGTGCTGTCACTGCATCCATAAAGTCAATATGAGCAATGAAGTCAGGCAACCTAACAAAGATAAATATTTAAAAGGCTCTTTTTTATATATTTTTCTTTCTTTTGGTCATACAAAATGGTGAAAAGTAGCTCAGCTCTCTGTTTCAAGACATCTCGAGGACAGTCTTGATGTTGTGTTTTGGAATATTTGGAGAGAGATTCATATTTGAAAATGTTGGCTGACGTACTAACTGAATCATTTTTATTTTAGTTCAAGTTAATTGCCAAATACTAGGTTATTCTTAAAGCATCCCCCTTAATTAAATTCAACTCAACGCAGCTTTATTTATTCATGTAAGGGTCAACAGATAGACACACAGTTGATAAGAAAGAAAGAAAAATAATGTTAATCACAAAGATAAAAACAACAAAAAAAATATGTGGAATTGTTAAAGGAACCATATTCTGCTTTTTGTGATTTTCTGTTATTTATATCCTGTTCTGATGTCAGATTTTAACATGGTCAAAGTTCCAAAACTTGAGGTGAGCGGGCCCGTCCAGCCAGGAATTTGACCCTCTTAGCAGAAATCAGCATCAACGTTGTTTTAACACACAGGCTTACCAGGGCTCAAGCTTTGGACCCAACAATGTGAGAGGGCCTCGAGCCTTGTCCATTTGTGGTGTCTGGATTTAGAGCGAAGTGAGACATCTGTCCTCCTGTTTAGTATCTCTGCTCCAAAACGGAAACTGTCAAGTGGCTGTTTGACAGCGTGTGACACCAGAGTGGGCGGCTGGCTGAAGTTAGCATGCCGCGGCTAATGATCAAAACAAGTTAAATTCATTGACTGTATATAAAGATGGACGACGTGTCACCACTTCCAGTCATTACACAAAAGTCACACAAAAGTGAAGCCAAAATATCTCCTTTCAGGGAGCTGCCATCTTGCTTGTGTGACGTCATTTGGAGCCAGAGTCTGCGCAGTGGAGTCAGGTGGCGGGATGATGGCCCGCGGGACATGCCCCCTCAACCGCCCCGCCATCTGACGGGGATTTGAGAGCGGCTGTCACAGCTGTCAATCATGATGTCACACCCCCTTTTTATATCGTCAAATAACTGATTAAAAACAAACTTATCAGAAAAATGAGCACTTGGACAAACAACATCGTGTGACAAAAACCATCTTTGGGAAACATTTATTTGACATGTACTTTGATTTTTTAGTTTGGCTCATGTCCCATCAGATTTATGACCTATACTGCAACCAGCCACCAGGGGGTGATGGGGATGTTTTGGCTTCACTTTTGGGGAGCTGTCATGACGTCCATCTTTATATACAGTCGATGGTTAAATTAAAACCGAATCGTGCTTGACTTAATATGTCATTGGAAAGTGACATTGTTAGAACCCTGGACTTTACTGCTCTAATCAAGGACTTTGCCACACGTAAAACCAGGAGGAAGACATTTTAAAGGTAGGAACGGACTTTAATACCTGCGGTTATTGATTGATTCGTGTAATATTCTTATGCTTGCATCACTTGTGAGTGGACAGAAAGATGCATGCAGGCTTCACTTGCCAGTGTTGTATGAGTTTTGTTTTTGGACATTGGTGCTGCATTTTATTGTGGCCATTTAGACTTTATGGCACTTGAATTTATTAGGCAAAGGGCTCGCTTTCATCTGTTAGTGTTTGTGTGTGTGTGTGTGTGTGTGTGTAAGCGCGCATATGTGTGCATTTTGGTGATGCAATTTCTGTATTATGAGCTTATTGTGAGGGTTTATTATGATTGATTATTATGACTTGTATTTGGTGCCGCAACAGTAATAAAATTAAACTGCAGTTGTAAGACCTGCACTGGACTCAAACTCATGACCTCAGACATGGGAAGCAGGCATGCTAGCAAGGAGGCTTAAACCCATGGATGCTAGTGTCTGTCGCCAGCATGTCTCTTAGGGTGTTGGGGAGTGAGATTTACTCACTGCACATCACTGTACCTGCTGGCTACCGTTACACAGTCATGAGTGATTGTTGATGCATTATTCTTTGCAAATTAAGTGTGGCTGATGTTTGTGCAGGTCAGATGGGGCAATAGTTTAGTAGCAATGGTGCTTTGTGGGGTGGCCCACCCATAAAAACCAAATGCCCGGCCAGTTACTTTCCTCTGGTGCTGGGACAGGTTGGCTTGTCGCACATGCCCATTAACAGATGTCCATTCTGTAGCCTTGGTTGCTAAGGTGGTTGCTAAGGTGTTTCCATATGTTGTCCACTCTCATATTTCAGATCTGATTTAGCTCCAACATGAACGGAGGTATTTGAGAAGTTGACATTTGGAGTAAAGAAGGAGAAAAAGAAGTGAAATCCTGCTACTATAGTTTGTTTATGTAGCCTCTGAAGCTTCCTGAAGCTGACCAATCAGAACAGAGCGGGCTCATCAGGAGGGGGGCCTTAAAGAGACAGGAGCTAAAACGGCCTGTTTCAGACAGAGGCTGAACTGAGGGGCTGCATAAAGGGCCAGTATAAGATAAATAAGGAGTTTTTAACTGGAAATCATGCACAGATATTCCAGTAGAGTTAAAAATAAAAAATATAGACCTGTAAATGTGCAGAATGTCCCCTTTAATAAATAACTATAATCTAAAAAGATACACAAGGTAATGAGGCCGTACAAGCATAAAAAGCATTCTAATATATTCTCAGAGTTATCAGACAAATTATCTTAATGTAAAATATATTATTTATTTATTTAGTTAGTTTATGTCAGTATTGCCATGAATAAGAGCACCCACGTCACTTCACTGCAATGCATAGATATTGATAAAACCTGCATAATGATCATTCACACCCCGGATCAATGTCATCATCATAACTCCATTCAGCAGGCGTTGAGTAAACATATTGATTTATTTGCTCATGATTAGGGCGCATGTCTTTAGAGACACAAATAGGCTGTGGCCCACACAGTATGGAACAGAATACCTCACCAGAGGCTGCTGCTGCAGGAGGGGAGAGGTAGGCTATGTTTGGGGGAGGGGAGGGGGGGGGGGTAAATAAGGGGGTAAATAAAGTAAGGAGAGAAAGAAACAGAGTGAATGACATAAGGAAAAAGAAGAAGAAGAGAAGAGAGACAAGAGAGCAAATAATAGTGAATGAAAGAGAGGTAGAGAGGTGGAGGGATTGAAAAAAAAGGGAGAGGGGGAAGGCAGTTTGGGGGTGGAGTAATTTAGAGAATGCAAGACACTGCCCTCTCTCTCTCTCTCTCTCTCTCTCTCTCTCTCTCTCTCCACTCCTCCTCCGGGTGGAAATTCATCCTTCAGGCTCGGTAGCGGACATTTGTGTTGAGGACCTCGGGAGTGCGGGACGTGTCCAGTTGTGGAGGCTTCAGGTCCGACAGCAGCAACCTCCCCAGCCGGGTTCATGGGTGTTAGTGGCCGCACTGGTGCCTCTGTTGCCCCGCTGTAGCGAGGTAGTAGTGATTATACACTACAGATGATGATGATGTGATTTTCTTTTTTTTGTATTCTAATCACTAAACCTTACATCGGTTATTTTTCTTTTTTACTCATATTTTTTTCGTTCCTGTGCAGGATTTTTTTTGCTGGTGGTTCAATTTCAAGTCCGCGCACTGTACTACTCCATATGGTGCTTTTTTGTTTCATATTCTTTATTGTGAATCAGGCTTCCACCTTCCGCTGCGACTACCAACTTTGGAGCACCGGAGACAGCCTGTCGCCAGTCAGGGGCGACTGAAAGAGGAGATTTGACAGCGAGCAGCAAGCCTATATTTGTCCGCTTGACTCTGTGTGAAAAGGAAGGAGGAAAACCGAGCTCCCCTGTCGCCACCTCCGCCACCAGTCTCCCTGCTCCACCGCACGGAAGAAGAAGAAGAAGAAGACGGGAACGGAGGATTTAGCCGGAATAACAGGGAAAGGATATAAACCTGGAGGAGATTTGACGGTCAGTTTCTTTTTAAATCATGCCTCTTTGTTGTCGTCTGATATCATTTGCTCCTGTGTCTCAGTTTGCCGAAGATGTGGCATTTTATTGCAGCCTGAACATTTCTTCTCTCGGGTCTGTGTGTTGCTGGAAAGAGAAAGTGTTTGTCGGACACATCCAAGGAGAGGAAATAAAACGACTCAGGAGAAATGTAGCGCAGAACTCTCTCCTATATGGTTACTGTTGAAATATTGTATTGTGCACACTCAGATCAGCGCGAAATTAGGTGCGTTTGATTATACATCCGGGTTTGCTCCGCGGGGTTTGTGTACGCCGTGATTTGCAGCGGCGGCGGCGCACAGCACTGTGGTCGAGGATATTTTTAGGCAATCGCTGTGTTATTAGCTGACTTGCTGGGCTACTTATCCCAGCTACCGCCTTCACCGCCCGCTCTCCGCCCTTCCTCGCCTCCTTTCCTCGCTCCCTTTCCGTGCGCCCTACCCGCCCTCGGTGCCCGGCGTTTGGACAGCTGAAGCCCACCAGGCTCATTCCTCTGGCTTCAAAACCGAACAGGTGCATTTTAAAGGCAGGCCAGGGGGCCGAGAGAGAAGGGCCTCTTTATAATTTGGACTGACTGTATCTCACAGGCGGTTGCACCGGCCGGGTCTGGGTTTATTTTTGGCACCCTGTGAGGGGATGGTGAGTGTCCCCTAAGACTTGAAATCCACGAGAGGTCCCTGCAATGTGCGCTCAAAGTGAGTTAGTGACCTCATTGTTCTTGGTACTATCTCCTCCAGTGTTGCTCGTGCTGTTATATGTGCATGCGCGTGTACTACTCACTACTGCAATGGGATTTGAAACTGGTTACAATGCACAGGCTGACGTGCACACAAACCACATTATGAGCATATGAGCAGCAGCATTAAAAAAAAAAGAAAGAAACATTCTGTGCTGTGTGTGTGAGTGAAAACCTAAATATCCTCAGAGGTGAATGAGTGAGTGCGTGAATGAGTGAATGCGTACCGGGGATGTTTTCGCCCACCTCGTCTTGATTCCTCTCACGTATGCTTTGCCATGGAGACGTTTGACAGCCTGCCGCGGTCTGGGTATGTCTCCTTTGACCGAGGGACAAGACAGGGGGCTAAAAAAAAGAGAAGCCGCTGTGTGAAAAGGAGAGGATGAAGTCTCAGAAAGAAAAGTACCCACAGAAAGCTGAGTAGGGCAGTTTATTGAGTTGGAGCGTGGAGTCAGAGGAAAAGACTAGAAAATCACTTCACTTGCTACAGTGTGTGTTTATGGTGCTCAGTACTGTCTACAGTCCATATAATTATATTTTATGACATATGAATGTTTCAGTATCCCTCAAAAATGAGGTTTTAACAGCCAGGTGCTACACAGGACTTAATGCAACTATAATATTAAATGCATAAGTCCTTGTCATGCTGCATTTTATTCCTTGTGTGTGTGTGTGTGTTTGTGTGTGTACATGTAAGGTTTTTTCCATCACAGGGGCAGAAGGTTATGGTCTGGCTTGACTACAAAGGTGTTTTTTTAGACAGTTGGCTGTTGCAGCCTGACCTTTGAGATCCTGGTAGCGATTCAATTTATGTCTGGCTGCTCTCCTGAGTATAATTTGCAGAGTGTCGCGAGTGCAGTTCCCCATGTTTTTAAAACCATCTTTTCCAGTAGCCTATCATGTGTTAATTTTTATTTTCTGTTTTAATGTAATTTGATTGTTCAAAAAGCCTGGCTGCTCTATCCCGCAGGCCCTAAATAAATTAAAGGACTCAGTCATTCAGTAATGGGCAATTTGGAGGGTTTTGAGTGGTCCCATGGGTGACATTGTCCTGTGTCTGAAGGCTGTAGAGGGGGCCTAGTGGTCCACCTACTTTTCTACTGCCCCCAATGGACGTAAATCAATACTTTCTCACTATATTACCCTCTATGCTACTCTATCCTATTCTATTCTGATCTGTTCAGCCTTTAGTGACGTAAATCAGCCAGACCTGCAGCTGAGCACACTTGCTTGTACGTGTGTGTGTGTGTGTGTGTGTGTGTGTGTGTGTGTGTAAACAGGCATCATGTTGATAGAACTGGTGTGTTTTGTAGACAAGCTGTCTTTAATCCTCTACACAGAGAGCTGTGTTAGCTTCCCTCAGAGCAGCAGGAACAACCTCCACTGATGATGACGATGAAGACATGCATGTGTGTGTGTTTCTACACCAGACTGTTAATTTGTGTGTGTGTGTGTGTGTGTGTGTGTGTGTGTGTGTGTAAGGATGTGTTGCTAAGTGAAGATGTCTTTGGGTGTGTGTGTGTGTGTGTGTGTGTGTAAGGATGTTTCTTGTGTTGCTAAGTGAAGCTGTCTTTGGGTGTGTTGTGTGTGTGTGTGTGTGTTCAGACCGTCACTGCTGGACCTCTGAATGAATAGTTACCAGTTTAAATCCCTGGATCAGTTAGGAAAATGCATATGTGAGCAAGTTCCCCAAAGCGAGACAAACCCCCGGCTCCTGCTTTAGTTTGATGTTGGATCGTGGGGTGTCAGTGTGGCCCTCTGCAGCGCTCTGATGTAAACTTGTGTGAATATGAAGCTGGTTCTTGCTGGAAAAGGGCAAGCATGTTCAGTTGACTTTCCCCGGGATGAAAAAAAAGGATTAAAAAACAGATTAGTGTCCCAGGCAGTTGCAGTAAATAACCTCATCTTGTCTTTTTTTGATGAGGAGCAGAGGACACACAGCCTGCAGCAACACACACGTTGAATCATCTGTTTAGTATTTGACTGGCTTTATTTGTGTAGCACCTCATCAAATCGCACTGTAATAACACAAAGAGGTGAGAAACACTGTGTCTCTTTACCTTTGTGATAAACACAGGTCCAGTTGTTCTTGCTCTGAGTTTTCATTATGTTTTTTATGTTATTTTTTTTTTGTTACAGAAGAGATCTCTGTGCTGTAACCTTTAAGGGTTAAGTAAACAGCGTGTGTGTACTGCGCCCGTGTAATTTCCTGTGCTGGCGTTTGTGTGTGTATTTATGTATCAAAGAGTCAACACCAGCTCGAGCTCGTCTCTGAAAGACGCTTCAGTCTCCAGTAAAAAGGTGTGCTTCGAGGCTTAAGAGGTTTAAATTACCTCTAGAAGGGGAGCTGCTGTTGCAACCATTTTTTTAAGGTGATGAGCAGCTCAGTGCGTGTTGAACTCTGTTGCACCAGATGAAGCGGCGACTATCTATGGGGCAGTTTTGTGTTTTTCAAGGAAACCCTGGAACTCCACTTTTTGTCTTTGCTTTTTTTTACCCCAACTTGAAACTTATATAATCTTTTAAGTGCTGAGTAACTTCTGACCTGAAGTGCCCCCAAGAGCCCCCAAGAGAGGACTCATTGCAGACTTCTAAAGAACTGCATGTAAATTGTGAAGTCAGTGAGGACAAATTCTTCCAGGAAGTGCATGATTGCAAAAAAAAATGTTGTGCTGAATGAAAATCTATACATTTTGGTGTTTAAGGCTCACATAATGAATTAAGTGCTCAACACATGGCCTTTAGGAAGTCATTCAGAAATTACAGTAGATTTAAAAAAGAAAAAAAAAAGATACAACACCCTCGTAGATCACTCTGCTAACAAGGCTGTTCACTTCCTGGAAATCCAATGTTGTTTTTCTAAAATCTGACAACAGCTTTGGTTTTATCCTGTTTCCATCTTGGAAAACAAGATTTTCATCGAAAGGCCGAGGCAGATTGGAGTCAAACATATTCCTCAGACATTTTCCTCTTCCTCCCTCCGCCTCCTCTGAGGGTGTTTCTTCGGTCTACGTCTGAGCTACTCCATATTTCAGAAATCAATATCATCCAAAATAGGATTGAGTTCTTCTGTTATGAAAAGCCGTGTGTATCCTCCAAATGATAAGTCTAATCTTTGGCTCCCTGCTTTTCAAACTTTAGGTACAAGTGGAAAGGAGGATTCTTCTTCTTTCAGCTTTGAGATCAGGATACTTATTTTTTTCTATTTCAAAAGCTTTAGGAGGAAGGTAAAAAAAGTGTGCATGTTGTGGAATAAGCCTACTTTATCACTTTGGGAGATGAGATTTAGATCCTTTAGGCACTTTCTCTCTCTGTCTCTCTCTCCCTCCCTCTCAACCCTTCTGGGCTAAAATAGGGGATGAGGCATCAACAGCGTTTCTCTGCCTACAGTTGGCTACAATTCTGTAGCTGTGAGTCATGCTCTTGCCATGACTGAACCACCACTTGTCGATGGGCATACGGCACATTTGTCAGAACTTGAAAATAAAACAGCCATAGGATGTTTTAAGAGCTTCACAGGCTTTAAAAGGTGTGGGACCGGGCTATTGCGGCAGCTATTCTTAGTCTGAGATGATAACAGGCAAAAAAAAAATGACTGGGCTCCGGTTGATGACGCTGGCGAGCGAAGTCAGATTCAGAGGGTTTGCAAGTGTAAATTGGGAGTGCATTTGGGACAGAGAGCTGAAGTTGGTCTTTTTGCTGTTGTCATGGTTTCAACATGGTTTAAAATAGAGGCCAGTAAAAATCTGTAACCGCACAGACAGTCTGCTGGTTTGCCTTGCGTTGCTGTTTGGAGGGTGAATCCATAATGTGTTGTAGATGAGTCTATGGCCCCAAAACAGCTCCACTGCTTCAGTTCTATCACTTTGACTGTATGCTGAACATTTAGGCCGTGCTGCTTTCTTTTGATTGCAATCTACAATAACTCCTGTCATGAGCTGTAATTCTTCATAATACATTTCCTCTGGGTTACGGTGTTCAATGCAGGTCCTGCCAGTCTGTCAGAGCTTATATTTTTTCCCCTCTCCGCTCTGCAGAGGAATCTCGAGCTGCTGTATTCGCACACCTATTGGGAGATATTCAATGTCACAGAGAACTAAACAGTGCTGTGGAATCAATAGCATTTTAAATTATAGCAATCAGAAGTAACAAACAAAGTTAGAGGTGCATTTTCATTTCAGGTTTGCACGTACTGCCTTTAAAATTGTCTTACACAGGAAAATCATCATGTTTAATTTAAGTCAGAGGGTAAAAATGTGTACGGTGTTAATGTTTATTAAAGTTCATACCCATCAGAGTTAATTTAACACTTTTAGATAGTTTTGAACACTAGCCTGGAGCCATATCAATCCTGTGAGTGAACAAACAACACTCTAATGAACACCTGTCAACTTTAAATAATCATCACTGAAATTGTCGCTCTTATCAAGACTGGAAAATGTGCTGCGTGTTCAGAGAGACAGACGCCAGTTTCAGACAGAATATATTCCTCACAGGAAGAAAATCAACGCTCAGAATGAATCGATCGCAATCAGAACGAACTGATTCTGATACCACTAGGTTATAGTGACAAAGGAACATCGTACAAGAGCTGTAATTGGCGCAGAGCAGTGCAGATTGCAGGATAACCATGATTGTTATAATAAAGAAATTCTTGATGGACATGAACTCACCTTTAAACAGCGAGCTCAGCTGGATGAATGCTTGCTGACGTGTGAAGTGTGCGTGAACTGTTCTTATGGTGCCATGAAGCAACAGGAATAATCCTCCTTACTGTGGTTTGAAATCCGTTTACCAGCACTTTTACATGCTGAAGGTTTTAATACTTTAAAGATTTTAAAGATGCCTTTTCATTACTGATTGAATTGACCCTGACAATAAATATCTGTCCAGTGTGCTGTAAGTATCATCAGCATGTCCTCAAATCTGCTGAATTTGAAAAGTCACATTCAGCAGCACAATGGTGTCAGTAAACTGCTGGCACACAGGAGCGTGACAACGTTTCTGCCATGTGTATGTGGCTGTGCAGCTATCAGGGTGTTGCTCCTACTGGCAGTTTCCTGTATAATTGCAGCTGACATAGCTGTGTACTGCTGCAGAGGGAGATGGTGCAGCAAGCTGGCCAGCCCATTATGAGCGATCAGTGGAGCTAACTGCTCGGGCCTGTATGTCACTGATATAGAGGCCGTGTTACTGCCGGAGCTCAGGAGGATGAGAGGATTGTTCTTGTTGTGATGCTACCTGTGGCTCTGCTTTTCACACATTTTTGGAACACATATTCAAATTGACACTTCCACTGCAGGATATAGGACCACCTCTGTATTTGTTGGGTATGTTCCCTTGCTATAGGGCCGCAGCCAACGATTCATTATTGATTAATCCGCAGGTTATTTTCTCATTTAATCGAGTCAGTGTTTGGTCTATAAAGTTTCTTAGAGTCCAAAGTGATGTCTTCTAATCTCTTGTTCAATCCAAAACCCAGCAGCAAGAAAAGCAGCAAATCCTCAACCTGGAGAAGGTGGAAGCAGAAAATGTTTGAAAATGACATAAATGATTAATCGATTATCAAAAAATGATAAATTATGACACAAAAGGCATTAAATCATCACATCTGAGAAGCTGAAATCAGCAAATGTTGGGCATTTTGACTAAAACGATTAATTATTTATCAAAATGGTTGCCCCTTAATATTCAGTTGATCGACTAATTGATTATTCGTTTCAGCCCTATAACTTCTGACAACTTTCAAACATTTTTAAATGTCCTGATCACATCCCAGTTCCCTCTCTTCTTTTAATTTAAAAACACATTTCTTTAAATTTCTGGTTGTACAATTTCCACTGAGAAAGTTCTTGTTTCTTCTTTTTGCTCCTCATTACTTAAAGCTTCCCTCTGTTGTTATAAACTGTGTAAGAAGCAGATATCACAGCTGTGTGTGTGTGTGTGTTCATGTCACACCACTGATTTGGGAGAGAGAAACCGCGGTGGCAGTGCAGTAATTAGTTCTGGGGCATTAACTGCTTATCACTGGACAGTTTTATTAGCCCCCTTGTTTTGGCTGGTTAGCCTTCTGGACATGGAGCCAAATGGTGCTCTGAGTTGCCCGGTCAACCATGGAGGAATTCCACCGCCACGCCAGAACCCTTAACGCTGTGAGGAGACCTAATTGTGATTCGGCTTCACTGCCGACAGAGCAGCCACATGCTGTGAAATGTTAAACGCTCAATATGATTTTGACATCAAGATTTGGCTTTAAAATCCTAAATAGCAGTTGCAGTTTTTATATAAAATGAGAAAATAAAGACCTAAAAGCTGTCTGTTGTTTTGGTTTGCTAGATTTTATGTCTACAAATGCCAAACCATTTGGGTTTTATCTAATCAAACATGGAGGAATTCCACCCCAACCATAAGGAACATCTTTGCATCACTAATTCCTTTTTCTGAATGCATTTTTATGGTATCATAATTTTCGTATTAGCATATTAATAGTATCTCCAAACACTGCAGGAACCTTAATTGAATTGTGTGTGTAAACTAGTGAAAACAGGTGTAAGAAATAAAATAGAAATGACTCCTATTCTTCTTCTTCTTGGGTTTAAATGTGTGAAAACGCAGGATGGTTAAAGTTAGGCGTCCTCCTTAAATATATAATTTAATTCTAAAGATGAAATTATTTAACTTATTAAAGGTTTAGGATTAATAATGTTTGTTTATTTGTATGAAGAAATTGTAAGTTTGCTATGAATTCCTCAGGAATTGTGATTGGTTTATAATTTAGTGTTTGGCTTTATTTTAAGGGTGACTTTGTTTCTCTTCTGTATGTTTGTGACGGTTTCCAATGAGATCTGGTTTGGTTGGTATGTTTATGTAGTCATAATGTGTATGTATGACTGTACAGTATGTGTGGTGGACTCCAGGAAGAATAGCCAGTGCTTATACTGGTGGGATCCTAATAATGGAAGAATAGAAAGAAAACGGTAGTAATCCTGGTATTTTACATTTGTGGCAGCAGAGACAGTGAAAGAAAAGTCTGATCTTGGGATATTGACACATGCTGAGTGCAAAGTTTCCACTCTCAAGTTGCCATTTAATGATGTGTATTTTTGTCTTTGTGAGTATTGGAATCAGACCCACATGTTGAGGCATGTTGCTTGATCATCCATGAAGGAATTCAGCTTCACCACAACAGCCAAAATAGCCACAGAATGTGAAAGCATACTGTTGCTGTAACCATGGAGACCCGTCTGGTTCGCTGAACGGGGGGGGGGGCTTTAACAAGTAAAATACTTCTGTTCATCTTGGCCAAGTTAAAAGTGAAAGACATTCACGAGTAATTGAATAATATTTGCTTTTCCTTTCTTGACATATGGCTTGGAGATGCCTTTGATAGTGAGACACATTAAAATAAAATGCTGAGCACTTGTTTTGGCTTATCTAGCTTTTAACACCTCCAAACATGAAAAAGAACGAAAAATCTGATATGACACATGGTGTTACTGCTTTTGAGACTGTTTGAATGCCTCGCAATTAAAAATGAAGTGATTCTCGAGCGGCGCAGAGTAAGTGAAAGAACTGGAAGAGACACAAGAACCGAAGAAATGACACTTCAGAGGCCAGCGCAGACTAAAAGCCAACCTTACATTTTACACTTATTTGTCACTATATGAAAAGGACATTGTTTCATCTGTCTCTTCCTACATGTGTGTGTTTATTATTATTTTTTAGAAATATTTTTTGGGCATTTTATGCCTTTATTGGACAGCGACAGTTTAGAGGTGACAGGAAACCAGGGGAGAGCGAGAGAGAGAGAGAGAGAGAGAATGACATGCAACAAAGGTCCGCTGCTGGAATCAAACTGCAGATGTTGCGGTTATGCGTCTTAACCAGTAGGCTACCAGGAGCTGTGTGTGTGTGTGTGTGTGTGTGTGTGCGCATGTGTGTGTGCGTGTGTGCGTGTTGTTGTGTTTTACTCAGGCAAACAGTTTGCCCCCTCCACCTGGCCGGGAGCTTTTAAAGCACTGGTGGGAGACAAATACAGCAGGCCGAGGAAATGAGACTTGAGAGAACCTGACATGTTAAATCTAACAGCCAAACACCACCAGGTCGACTTCACACCACTGTGTGTGTGTGTGTGTGTGTTGGATTCTCAATAGATGATATTGTTCACACTCGCAAGAGCTGGGGCATATACCTACATCAGGTGGTGTATGTCAACACACACGTACACACACACAAACAGGAGTAGAGGCTTCAGTTTACACAAATTCTACAAGTTTGGACGAGTCAACAGGTTTTTCAAATAGTGACACATTCCACTAACAGAGAGAAGCAGCAGACTGAAATAACATTAAATAACAAGTTACAGTTATGTATTATTGTATTTATTTTATAGAAAAAACATAATTGTTTCGCTTTTGGTTGTTGCTCTTAAAGCTGCACTTTAGAGCTGCAACGATTAGTCAATTAATCAAAACTAAAAATTAATCTGCAACATTCTTTTAAGCAAAAATGAGCTGGTTTCAGCTTCTCATGTGATGATTTAATTCTTTTTTTTTGTCAAACGTGATGGTAAACTGAGAAGATGTCACTTTTGACTCTGACGGCCATTTTCACAGTTTTCTAAACATTTTATTTACTAAACAACTAATCAGTCAATTGAGAAAAATAATGTCCAATTAATCAAAATGACACTTAATCCAACTTAAAGCAAAGAGTACTGTTGACAGACTGTAAGTCACAGTTAAACAGTGAGTGATGGGATGAATATGTAGCATCAAACACTTCATGTAGTTTTTATGTTCCTCGATGGAAACAGCAGAAGTGTTTACAGCTGTGGTTAATAATTATTTTAGCTATCTATAACTGTTTTTCAATTAATCGGCTAATTGCTTAGTTAATAAAATGTCTGAAAATACTGAAAAAGGCTCATCACATTTACCCAGAACCCAACAGAACAGTCCATAATGTACTGTAATAATATATAAATCTATTTATTTACAATGATAGAAGAACATAAAAGAAAAGCAGCAGTTCCTCCCATTAGAGTGACTGCAAACTGATTTTTCTTGATAGACTTCGTAAACAATCAGTTATCAATAATGATGACCAGCCTAATTGTTTTAGCACTCAAAGTGTTAAAATTGATTTGGTGTGTTTCCCCATTTGGCGAAGTATATCTTTTACAAATTGATTTCCCAAATCAATTAAATTAACTGATACTTAGTTAAAATGCAACCAGCTTGAAGCAGCAGATGGACTGAAGATAAACTTCAAAAACAAACTTTACTGTGACTAAGTTTCCAGCTAACACAGCCCTGTGTGATAAGCAGCTATACCTTCAGGTACTCCATGTAGGCTGAAATAGATACTAAAACTTTAATGCCCTGTGTTAAAGTACCACTTCACTGCGTACAGTTGATGCACCAGGAAGTAAACACTCAGGGAAACATGTCACGGGGCACGAATGCTCATTTCCAGGCCTATTTGCAGATTTGTGTAACAGATCAGGATGTCATGAGTCATCCATTCATCCACCCACCCATTTATCCCTCTATTCATCCACCCACCCATCCATCCACACACACTCATCCACCCATCAAGCCATTTATTCACCCCCACCCATTCATCCGTCAATCTGTCTTTTATGATGGGCAGTCATTCAGAGGGGCGAGAGCTGTCGTCTGCCAATGAGCTCCGATGATTCACGTCCTGGAGACGCCATCGCTGTGAGATTATGTGTGTGTGTTTGCATGAAGCAACAGAGGAGGGTGTGTGTGTGTGTGTGCGCAGGCTGGGGGGACAGAGGAGGAATTTGGGAGTGACAGGGGATGTATAATGGGATGTGTTGATTGATAGGGCTGGAGAATGCAGAAATACACAGAGACCGGGAGAAAGAGAGGAGGTGGGTGAGATAGAGAGAAACGGGGTTAATAGAAAGCGAGGGGAGTGGGAGCAGGAGAGAAAATGAGCACAGAGAGAAGAGGGAATGACAGCAGGAAGCCGGGCAGAGAAGGACAGGTGAGTAAAGGTAGGAGAAATCGAGCGGTAGAGCTGAACGTCCTTCAAATGTTCACTTTGACCTCCATTCACAGCTCCGGACTTCACTTGCATGGTGCGCGCGGGGGGGGGGGGGGGGGGGGGTGATTTTGTTTACATAGTTGCCGCTTCAAAGAGCATTACAATTTAATAAGGCAATAATCTTCAAGGGCAAATGGACTGTGACGCAGACGGAGCACACACCCAAATCCCCGCTGTTCACAATACAGCAGCACAACTCCAGAGTCCATATCGCAGCCTCACATCTCACTGACTGCAGTCTGTTTCCAAAGTGCTGTTTATCACAAATAATAATCATCTCAAGTTTATTATTAGACAGCTTTTGGCTCAAATATGAACCCTTTTTATGGGAGGTCAAGTCAAAACTTTAGAGTGAAATACAAACTTGTCTTCTCAGCAGCAATAAGCAGCTGGACTTACTTTATGAAAAAATGTCCCTTTGATATCCTGTCCTTTCAGAAAATCACACGCAGAGTTATGATTTACTGATGTTACATCATTTTTTTGGGTACTAACTTTGAAAGTGAGAGTTTTCCACTCTCTTGCTCTCATGTCTAGATGATAACACACTTTGACATGTTCTGCAGTCTTGTAATAAAGTATGTTTTAAAAAAAAGTATAAACTTCATTTCAGTACAGGGTTTCTTTACATGTAGGTGAAAATTGTCATGTTTTATAAAGTAAATGTTTTTATAGGTTTAATTGATGTGCAATTTGGGTTCCAGCACTGATACTGTAGTATGACATTGATCCTTTCTATCTCTGCTTTCTGTAATGAATGTAAAGGTGTCGGGGGATGTGATTTTTCTCTAGAAAGGCCTGAGGGGACCACAGAGGTCATTCGTCGGGGCCACATGTTGGAGAATTTGTCACATCTGCCTTGAGATGTTCACCATAAGATGCAGATGCAGCCTTCTTATGATGACTCATCCTGACTTTCTTTACATTTGATGTGTTCTTACTTTCGGGATATGAACATTTAGAGGATGGATATTTTTCCTGCTTTTACTCCATTAAATATTTATGATTGACCCATCAATAGACAATATGCTGTAAGCAAATGTACAGCACGTTCTAACATGAGAAACGGCAGATAGGTGTTCAATAAAACAACAATAAAACCAAAAAATATTAAAAATAACCTCAGAGAAAAAACGTCTCATAACCTCCAAAATGAGTTATCCTTTTAAATCACAGAGCGAGAAAAAAACCCACCTTGTACAAGCAGCCAAAGGCGCTCTGCCATCATCTGCTCTGTGTTTAAGTCTTGAGACATCAGGTGGATTTGCTGCAGAGCCACAGCTTCTCTTGAAGTTCACCTCAAACCAGGTGTTTAGCCTCTGTAGAGCTCGGCCTGTAATCAGCTCGAGCTCAGCTGGAATGATATGAATTCTCTTTGAACATTCAGACTCAGACCTCCCCAGCCTCATGAAGAACTCTGCTTTAAAAAAACATGCTTTTTTGTTTTGAACTTTCTGTTCTTTTAAGTGAAAACTGGGTGTGGATGTCATTTTCAGTTATTATTTCTGCTGTCTTTTGTTTTTTTGCTGCATGACCAAATATTTTATTAACCAACTATGCAGGGATTGATCAAGTCCTGTCAATTTTAATAACAACAAATCTAATAAAGTTATTTACAGATTTTTTTTTTATCCATGCACTGCAAATCTTTATAAAGGAAACAAGCAAATGAATCGGCATCTGTGTTTCCCCCCTTAATTTTCAAGTAAAGACGAAAGACCAGTCAGTCTGCTCTGCTGTTTTTATTGTGTTTGTTTACAGACGAGAAAGAGGGAGAGAGGCTGGTAAACTCCTGTTTGAAGTATGGTAATTCATCCATAGCATCCTCCCTTCTCTTCGTTGTTATTCTGAGACACTAGCAGACTCGCAATGCATTCATTGTTTGCTCAGTGCTATCGGAGGGTACAGGACTGCACTTTAAAAGACTGTCACCCACTTACCCAAAAGAGAGAGAGAGAGAGAGAGGGAGGGAGAGATGGGAGGGAGGGAGGGAGAGATGGGAGGCAGAGAGAAAGTCATTAGGGCAGGGAGAGTAGAAAAGACAGAGCAAGCGAGCTATCGCACTGTGCAGCAGTGTGTCTGAAACTGCGTGGCTGCCGCCTACAGTCCCTCAAGACACAAGACAGACTCTGTGTGTGTGCGTGTGTGTGTGTGTGTGTTGCATGTACATACGTGTGCATGTATCAGAGTGTCTGCAGGTCTGTGTGTCAGGCTCGCTGGTTTACATGAGACTAAATACTGCTGTTATCCCGAGGCCTGCAGGAAGTCTCCTGATGCTTTGAATCCCTCAGTTTCTCTCCGTCTCTCCCTCTGCTGCTGCTGCAGATTAACCAGAAACACTTCCCTCACACATGTGTTTCTCCCTCTGTATGACTGTCTCCGTCCTGGTTTCACTGTTTGACTCATGCTGTCTGCCTATAGAGGTAGAAGCTCTGTTTCCCCGCCTGTATGTATCAACCACTTATAAGTTTCTCTTTTTAGACACTCTTGGGTGCTAAGGATGTAAATGTCCTTCAGCTGTACATTTTGGTCCAGACTGAAATATCTTGACATTAATGCAGTGACTTTGCCTGTAGCGCCACAAATGAGGTTGACATTTTTAGTTTTAAATTAAATGTTGACAAGTATTGGAAGGATTGCCAAGAAATTTTGTACAGATTTTCAAGGTTAACAGAGGATGGATCCTGATGACTTAGGTGTTCCTTTAGCACCACCATCAGGTCAAAGTTTGAGCTTGTGTTTAGTGCTAATCAGCAAATGTTAGCATGCGAACAGTGGGTGGGAATCTTTGGGAATTCAGAATCGATTCTTGATTGACTGATAGAAAAGCAGGCGCTATTTTCAGTCTTAGTACTTAGTCCACTGAAATACAATATATTCATATTTAGACATTAAATCAAAAAATGCCTGCAACTGCTGCCTTTTTTTTAAAAAAGATGAACTGCAAGATAACTCTAGCGTGTGCGCGCTGTAGACTGTCCGGGTGCTGCACTTCCCTCACAGTTGAGTTCTACGTTTTCATTCCGTCAACATCACGTTATTAACTAACATTTAGAAAATCGATTTTTGACATTTTTGAATCAATGCAGAATCGTCCACGTCCTTGTCGCGATGTATCTAAGAATCGATTTTTTTTTTTTTTTCCCTGGCCCCTAATTATCAGTGCAAGTACATTAGCATGCTTGACGTTATCATTCAGCTTAAAGCACAGTGCAGCGTCACAGAGTTGCTAGCATGGCTGTAGACTTGGTTTCTTCCTTGGTACGATTCATTTGGGAAGATCTGAACACAGCAATTGTAGTCTGGTACAGACCAAACACCCGCACAGAGACCCTTTACAGGAACTGGTCTCGGTCCGGTCCGAAATGAATTCTGGAGCGGTTTGTTTGTTTGTTTGTTCGAGTTATTCTTTTTAAGAAAAAATGCTAAATGCTCTGATTTTTGAATTGTTGGTCAGGAAAAAAGAAGACATCTTGGGCTTTAGGAAACAGTGATTGCCATGTTTCACCATTTTTTATACCAAACGACTAATTGATAATCGACAGATTAATCAATAATGATAGTATTTGTTAGTTGCAGCCCTAGAATCAAGTTTTACAAACTCATCTGCTGATTCAGACCAGACCAAACCAACTACAGTTCTTGTTTGGGACAAACTGCACCTGTCTTGCCCTCTGTTTGACTCCTGCCACCTGTAAAAAAATATCTAAATTTGTTTGTCTTTATTCTCAACTGTCTTGGCTTCCACTGGTTTTATTTTCTCTTATCCATGTCTCCCTGCTCTCCTTCCCATCCTTCCTGCCTCTTTGACTTTAAAGATAGGCGGGTCCCTCCTTCCCTGCATCACCCTTTCCTCTCATGAGCATCTAAAATGCCAGATATTCAGGTTCAAGCTTTCAACCTTTCAGTCACTAGCACTCTCTCTTCCTCCCTCCTCCTCATTCGCTCACACTCCCTATCACTTCAGTCACTGTAATGTTATCGGTTTTTCCCTGTTTGCGTGTGCATTTCTTAGATAACAGCAGTGCAATGTCGCCTTGACACAAGTTTCTGGTGCCCAGTGCACTCAAATCCAAACACCTTGTAAGTCTGCAAAGAATATCATGTTTTAATTGACCTATTACCATCAGTGAGGCTGTTTTTCATTTCACACAAAAATGCATTAATGCTGAAGTTGTTGATGTGAACCAAAGGCCAAGGTCTAGACAGCGGCATAGAAATAGAAACTAAATTAATTACCTACCTTGAAGACAATTTGTGTATTTTGTGTGTGTATGCCTCTCCTTTTGCAGAGTCATTTTCAGCTATTATAAATCCTCCTAAACTTACAACCATTGTTGACATGTCTGCAGTTGTTGCCATATCATTGCTGATAGCGTTTCTATCACTAGCAAAGAAATAAGCCAGACGCTAACCTCGATGTTCTCTCAAGGGATCTCAAGTTTGATTTCAGCTGGCATTTACGTAAATCCCTTTACAGCAGAGCATTAAGTAACATTCAGCACTGAGGTGAAAAAATAACACCTAGTGATAAATATCAGCTGCTGAACGTGGCGCCAAAAGCTCGCCGTCTCGGTCTATTTGACTGTGATAAATTCAGCAGATGGGGGACATCTTTAGCCTGGCGAAAAATCCAAGCCGTGGTACCTTTAAAACCCTGCCAGTGAGTTGGAGGTCACATTGCTTAGTCCGTAAGGCTATCAGCCGTGGCCTGCTATTATCATAGAGATAAAGAATGGAGCCTCAGAGCTGAGACATCTGCAGTGACCGTGGAGGGACATAGAGGTGGAGGGAGAAGGAGGAGGGGAGGTGGGCGAAGGTAGATCCAAGATACTGACTGACTGGCAGAGTGAATCATGTGCTTTCTGTGTTTATAAAAAAAAAAAAAATACTGACAGACTGAGTGAATAAGTTGCTTACGAGCTGACAGACTTGACTGGCTTACTGTGTGAATGACACTGTTAATAGCAGACTGAATAAATAAAGTTTGATTACTGACCTGTTGACTGCTGGTTTTTGTACTGACCGGTATGCTGGCTGTCTCTGGTCAACTTAATGTTTGCAGGCTGTTTTTCTGGAGCCTTGGAGCTGAGGCATTTACAGACAGGACATTTGGTTTGGCACCGCTCGTTCCACGTCACTCTGCTCCTTTTACCTCTAAAACATGGACTTGTATGTTTTTGAGTGGATACTTGTAATGACCCTATACTTTTTGAAGCCATCAGCTGCCTCTTTATTGATAGACCTTTGTTTTTTCGGGTGCCTACCTTTATGGTTGCCTGCACATCCACTAGAACGTGACACAGCCGACTGGCTGATTTGCCAAAATGTGCTGTCTAGAGATGAAACGATGAATCAATCAGTCAATTGACAGAAAAAACTAACTGCCAACTATTTTTCAAGCAAAAATGTGAAAGATTCTCAGATTCCAGCTTCTCAAAAGGCAGGATTTAGTCTTTCTCTTTGTCATTTATAACAATAAACTGAACACCTTTAGGGTTTAGACCTTTCGTCAGACAAACCAAGAGATTGGAAGACGTCTCCCCAGGCTCTGAGAAGCTGTGCTGTCGACTTTGGCTAACTTGCTTACTAGCTCAGAGGACAGTTGCTGGTGAGCTGGTTGTTGTCACTTGGCGGTTGTCAGTACTGACAGTAAGTGTGCCGCTGATGCAGCCATGGCGCTGTGTAGATCGGCTCTACAGTCGCTGTAGGTTGGTATCCCGAGGCAATCTCAGGCCTTCTCTCAGAGGTGTTGTTCTTCACTGCTGCACATTCACAGTGCATATGTATAAAAGCATTTTATGCACGTTGCTGCATCAAAAATAAATAAAATAAATTATAACGTGGCTGATGAGGCGTGCACTCCCAGGTGGGATTTGCTATACTTCCAGTTCCCCACGCAAGTCCTGTGTTGGACTTTTATTGATTTTGATAGTGATTTTGTGTCTTCTTCTGACTTTTTACTGGCTTCTTTGTTTTGTTACTTTGTTCTGACAAGTGCTTAACAAGTAAAGATTATTATTATTATATTATTCTTACAGGTATACTTCATATAGCTGGCTGACTGGTACTGTTCCTTTCTGCCTGGCTTATTATCCGGCTTGCTGACTGGTCTGTTTGCTGTCTGGTTGTGTATTTATAACTTGGTGTTGTAAGCCAGATAGGACAGACACAGAGATGAGAATTGACCTGCATCACCAGGGGATGAGAGGAGATGGCTATCACTGCAAACTCATCACACAAACGCACACACAGGGACACAAATTCATAGACTTACACACACACACACACACACACACACACACCGGATCATGTAAGCAATCAGACATGTAATACAACCAAGAAGGATTTACTCAAGAAATGCAACAAAACACACATACATGCAGCACATACCTGCACCATAGCTTGCAGTATCCAGGTCACTGCAGTATGTGCAGACGTGAACTTTATTATCAGACTGTACCTGCACATGGCTGACCCAGATTAGTCTGGTTTATCACAGAGAGGAGACAAGAAACATGTTTGCATTATGAAGCTAAATGGAGCTTGCCGAGGCCGGCAGGGAGGTAAATCAAACTCTGAACACCTGAGGGCTCATGGGATAGATTTCAGCTGCCGTTTTGAGGTTTGTAACCTCAGAATATATTTGGGATTGCAAATATATTATGTTTGTGTTGAATCTCGCATATAGTTGAGTCTCATATATATAATTGAATCTCACAAATCATTTTTTTCTTTGTTTTTGTTAAATATCTGTCGTCTTTGGCATCTCAGTGTTTCGAATCTGCACCTTTTGACTTCGGAGCTGTCTGTTCTCAATTTCAGGAATCTGTAATGAAAAAAGCAGTTTTATTCATAAAATGTTACAGTAACATTTAGCATACAAACATTTATAAATATGAATAATAACATCGTTGTATGTGTAGTTGTATGTAGATTTAAGTACAAATACTTGTTAATTTACAGTATTTTTCAGCAATTATATCCTCTCCTATGAAGATATATATTTATATTATTACAACTGTGTTTTACTATATTGTCATTCATTATCTGTTCATACAGCAGCAAACACTTATGGGTGTCCACAGGAAGAGTTATAGGTGTTGATAGATACATTAATAAACACTTATATCTGCTAACAACTACATTATAGTGTGTTATAAACCATTTATTAACTGATTATAGACTATATTTAGACTGATTGATGAAGCAGGGGGACTTAAAGTGTTTCCAATTTTACATCCAGCATGAACTGAATCATTCCGATCTAAAAGGTAAAGCAAATAAAGTGAAATTGTTAAACTTCATATTGCAACATTGATTTAATCTGTCAGTTTTTAAACTGAATCTTACTTTTCTGCCGCATGTCTCTAAAAGATGAATATGTGGCACCGAGTGTCAAACTGTTTAATCTAAAATGAGATACCAATCCCCGTTTGTAAACACCCACTGTGACACCTCCTCTTATAAAATGATTCATAATATAAAAATAACATGCATCGGCTCACTCATCTTGCTAAAATAGCTGTGTATTTGAGGAGAGAGTCTATTGTGTTTTTGAAGTGATGAGTGAAGGTCAGGCAATTTGTCCAAAACAATGTAGCATTTTTAAAAATGAAAACCCCTCACAAATTCTGGCTTAAAATAGAAAACTGGAGTTTTACTTCCCCATAACTTACTTAAACCTCTGACTGTGTTTAAGTCAAGGTCTAAAAATAGTCTCTATTAGGTTATTTAGCCCCATCAGAGCTGTCAAGCGAAGGAAAGCAGGGCACATTTGGAGGGAATTGGATGGCACCTGGGAGGGAAAGTTCACGGATTGAAGCGCACTCTCGGATTAAAGGGCACAGATTAGCAAGTCTGCAGTGCTGTCTGAAGGGGGGGTAGAAGTTGAAGAGGGGCAAGGGCATTTGTGTGTGTGTGTGTGTGTGTGTGTGTGTGTTGGTGCATATAGAAAGTCTTGTGTTGCCCTGCTGTCATTTTCTGTCACGCTAGCAACTGTCCCCAGCTGTCTATTTAACACACACACACACACACACACACATGACCAGCTGCCCCCAGCTGTCAGTGTATCTCAAGTCTTAGCTGGTGGTCCCAGTAGGAGTAGCATCACACACACACACACACACACACACTCTGACAGCACATATAGACCTTGAACTATGCAACACAGATATGTGAATGACACGTCTTTGTGTTTTTGTCTGAAGCAGTTCGGTACGAACACACGAGAAACAGATTGAGGAGTTAACAAGACAGACTGAGAGAGAAAAGACAACTTCAGCAGTCCAATTTGAGTGAAATGTAATTACTCCTGCTACCTACACATTCTTTAACAATAATTGTATTTCTCCCTCCTTTTTTTAGTCTCTCTGATGTTTTCTATCTCTCTCCCTCTGTCTCTCTCTCTCTGATTGTTAATTCTTTCATGTTTCATTTTTGCAGCGCTTGCAGTGTTATAATTAGCCTACTGAGATGCGCAAAGCATCGCAGCACTTTCCCCTTATGAGCTGTTAGCCTTCAGACACACACACACGCACACACACTCTCTCTCTCAAAGGCCTATGAGCCTTATGAGCGAGCGAGCGAAAGCGCTGATGCTTCAGCGTTCCAAAACACAACTCTAATCAAAGTGGACGTGTGTTTGGCTGTGTTCGCAAAAGAACCGCAATTCCCATGATTCTGCCCCGCTGGTTTCATTTTTATTTTTTTTATTCGCCTCAAATTAAATCCTCATTTCGAGGAACTTAAAGCACTCTGAGCCCGGTGGGGGGCAAAAAGGCTTTGTAAACGCTTTACGCCGATAGCAGGAACACACAGTTTGACAGTATAGGAAAGTAAAACTTGCACTTTACATTCACATATGAACAATATTTTCAGACGGCTGGATGTTGATCTGTTTCTTTCATCCCAGTAAAGTTCACATTTTGGTTTCTAATGTCACAGTTGAAACAACAAAGTGTTTAGCAGCCATGCTGACTAGGTGGTGGATGATTCTTTTGTGGTAAAACAATCTTGTTTTTGATTTTATTTGATAGATAAGGAACTTGTTTTTGGAGATAATAAATGGTGTCCCATCACTGCGGGTTGCCTGTGTAACTCTATCTGCTTCCAGAATACAAACCGTCCCGCTGTGTTTTTGGAACGCTGGGAGGTCCGGAAAAGCCACCCCACCTACAGTATGTCAGGTCACAGTTTCCCTGTTGTGTCTACATCTGGAGTTCAAAATTGCATCCACGCCCAAATGATGTGCCTTTTGTCACTTTCCTGCTGCTTTTTTTGCAAATCAGAAGCTTTTATTGCCTTTTTTTTAAACCTATTTTTTAGCGTACATTTACTGAAGTAGAAGGGAAGACTGGAAATAAATCATAAAACAACTACAATTTGCCCCACTTATGCATTTTTCTCTCTATTTTTCGACTCTTTCCAAGTCATTCATATGCAAATACCAGCTTGGAGTTCCATTAAAACTCATGAACAGCACATTAATTTCATGTCGTTGAATTGCGTCGCCATCCCTTTTACAGGCTCAGATTTCTTATACATATGCATATACATCTGTGCCTCAAAACATCCAGCATGAACGGACATCTGCACGTCCTGAAATGGATGTTACACCCTGATGTGGAGTATTAGTTTCAAGATAGATCATATTTACATCTTGAGCCCCAAATGGCCGCCCCACCCGAGAGTCTGGTGCGAGGTGATGTTTGGTGTTTTCTTGTCCTTCTGTCATGTTTTTCCGCTCTGCTGGGTTTCCCAGGACTCTGTGTTTTATGAGGCAGGTTCACATCTGCTTCCAACTGTCTGTCACACGCAGATTTTTAGCAACTCCTTTATCAAAGCGGGTGTGACGAGGAGTGGCCGGAACTTTCCGCCGGGAGTTGTTATTTCTGTCAGCTGCATTTGTAGTTGTTGTTCTCGTAATTTCTCAGAAATTGTGTGTTTTTATCACGTTTTTTTCCATCCTCTGTAACATCCATGTTTGTTGTTCTGCCTGCTCTGATCTTTTGTTCTGTCTGTGAACTACCTGTCATGAGTCAAGATTTTATTTTATTAGTTTATATTTTGTGCAATTTATGAGTGATTTAATTTGTGCTTTCTTCAGACACTCAGTGAGTGGATCTTCTCATCTTTCTTCTCCTCTTCTCTTCTCTGCTCCTTTCTTTGCATCTTTTCTCCTCTTCTCTACTCTCTTCTTCCCATCTCTCCTCTCCTCTCCTCTCCTCTCCTCTCTGAACATGATTCATAATTCACTGGGTCATTGGGAGTGTTTTCAGGCTGAGCTGGTTGAGTATTGGCATGACACACAGACCCTCTCCTCACCACCGTATGTTCACACATATGGCCCCATCCGCCTGCCTTAGTAGCAGCTAACAGTGAACCATGCAGCCACAGACTGGATGGTGGATTTGCATTGTGATTGATTGCATTTCTGGGACTGTATTGTGTTATACCGAAGCTGGATCTTCTCGTTCCAACTGCAGCCAAGCTAATTACAAATGTAATTATGAGTGCCGATGAATCTGAATCCATTTTAAATGCTTTAAAGTTTATTTTAGAGAAGGCACAGATTGTTGAGTTGCTGAGGTCACAGTTTAACAGTTTTGCTCCTGCTGCTGCTGCGGTGTTGAAATCCATCCGTTTATAAGTAATGAGGTCTAAATGATCACAAAGACAGAGTGTCTCTTTTTCTCTCCTCTCCCACACACATACTATGAAAGAACAATGCTGACTTCTTATATCCTCAAACCAAAAGCATAATCTCACGCTCCTATTTACACGTTGCAAATCAGTCAGGATGAGAGAGCCGGCTAAATGCTTGAAATGTGCCTAATCTCCGTGCTAAATATCTAAATCTTATTGTAAAGGTAAACCATATTGTAATCCGGAGTTTTTCTGCAATGCAAATACAAGCTGCGGTCTCTCCTGAGGGAATCTATCCTCTGTTCATCCAGGACTTTGAAGAATTATATTTTTCAAATGCTTCATAAGGGCGCACATTTGCAGAAGCTGCTGCGTGTGTTTATGTGTAATAGCTGTAATATTTGTGTCCTGCATGGCGTCAGTGTCACCTGTCAGTCTGGGAGCTTCCTCAGGAATGTGACCGTTATAGAAACTCTCGCTGCCTCTGCCCTCCTTCTGTTTCTCAGGCCACTCTCGTCCCGTCTGTGCCAATAATAGAGGCATCAGCTGTGACTTTGGGGGATTGAAAGGTGACAGGAGGAGAGACGGAGGAGGAAAGCTAAAGAAGGTGGAGTGAAAACAAGATTAAAGGAGGGAATAACACAGGAGTGGACTTTAAAGTACCACTGAAGTGCCAGTGCTTCGCTCTTGACAAGATGTCTATCTCTCTGATTGGCCAACATGGGGGAATTCCTTTGCTTTAATTGGCCGCTGAGTGGCGTGTCTGTGTCCTCGTTGGTTGCTGAGGGGAATTCCAGTGAAGGAAGTGCTTTACAGTTGTAGACAGGCACTATTACCCTGAGCTACTTGTGTATTTGTGTGTGTGGAAACTATTGAAAGTGCACTAAATGGGTAAGAACGTTAGTTGTAGTGCTTTACTTTACAAAATTATTGCAAACTTCCCATATATGTTCTTTTAGAGCTGCCACGATTGGTCGATTAATTGATTAGTTGCAAACGATCATATTAATCGATATTTATTTGTGTTGCTTACAGGGCAACACAAATAAATATAAACACCATCCACAGTGCAGCAGATTTTTAAGAGATGGTGGAAAAAGTCCAAAAAATAAATTAGCAGTCCACATAATTTACATAATCAGATTTGTTAGATGTTTATGTTTACAACGGATTTCATAAATCATCATTAAAGAATAACTATAAGCACAGGAGAAATCTAATTTGACTTCTTTTTCAAGCTTTTAAGAGAAAGTTAGCTAATATAAAGGCATCTATTCCACTTATTGATAATCTGTACACCAGAATATTTCAGAGTTTTGTCAAGTATACAGTTTATATAAACAGATAATATAGTAACTCTTACTAACTAATATTGAAGCAAACTGAAAACATCGCTGGCATTTTTTCCCCGTTTTGTTTTTTTTACATTTTATAGACTAAACCATCAATTGTGAAAATAATGAGCAGATGAATCAATAATGAAATGTTGCGTCACACAGTTTTCAGATGGTTTTGTCCTCTTAGTGTTTATCCTTGATCTTCTTTAGCTGCTCAGTGTGTTCACACACTCTGCACATCGCTGCTTGTGTGTTTTAGATTGTAGCAGCTGTCTAAGGTGTTGGACTTCTTGCTTTCTGTTAAGTAAATGTGAAACCCTTACAGCATACTCACCTTATTAAGTCAAACTGTGTGTGTATGTGTGTTTGATACCTGAATTCCTTCCTACCTTGGTTACAGCTTTTTTTCTCCCATGGGAAGGAATCAAAGCCTTTCTAGAAATGTTATCTTTCCAAACCTTGCTCTTCCTGCCCCCGTCCCCCATTCCATCACCTCCTTTTCATCATACCCCAGTGACAGCATTAAAGTCTCTCTCAAGTCTCTCGATACCACCCAGGATGTCTCCTTTATCCCCCACCCAAACAAAAAAAAGGAAAAGACTATCACCACTTTGTAGGGAAGGGTAGTGCAGTCTGTGAAGAGGAATCCTGTAAGTGAAAGATCGCAAGTTCTGTAAGTAATTTGGCTTTTTGTTGGCACACAGTGTTCCTGTGTCAGAAGATTACAGTCTGAAAATATTGAAAAAAGCCCATTTCAAGCTCTCAAAGTCCAAGATAACATCAAACTCAAAAAAAGGTAAACGACATTAATGATTAATCAATAACAAAAATTGGTGTTGATTGTTAATTTTCAGTTATTCATTAACTAATTGATTGACCAACAAACATTCTGTGGGTTTCTGTTGCATAAATTCTCTCTGCGTGAGAACAGAGTATATATAATGCACTAAGATTACAAAAGGATAAATGAAATACAAATTACATGCATGAACCCACATACATCGACAAACTTGTCCCCTAATTAGCAGATTTATGCATGAATAGATAAAATTGCAGCTCTAAAACTTAACAGTGACTTCACACTTGTTTAAAGTAACTAAAGTCTAGGCAAGGCAAGTTTATATGTACAGCACGTTTCAACATCGAGGCGGTTCACATAAAACTTGAAAGCATTCAGACAAAATGTACGAGAAACATAAAAAGACACATTTAAATAAGATTTAAAGGAGTTGTATAGAAAATATGTAACTCAGGTCTATACTTAGGATTTTACCTCTCTTCATGGTAAGGTGCAATAACATAACACTGCTACATAAAGGTAGCCCAGACGATTACATCACTATGACATCACCCTTGTCATTTGTCAAGATTTGTGCAAGCTGTAAATGTTAGAGGGTAACGAGGTATAAAACACTATCTTTGGACACTCTGCGGTTTGAGGATGGAAGGCGTCCACCCTGTTATTATAAACTAGGAAATGTATCTGCACATTGCTAACTATAGAGTTTACAGAGCAGTTTTCACATTGTGTTCTGTAACTGATAACAAAAGCTCATCTCTCAAACATCCCGGCCGCTCTCTCCTCTCCTTTTAGCTCACTGTCTCATCCCTAAATCCTGAGCCCGCTTTCTCTTCTGCTCTGCTGTCAGCCATCACCTCTCCCCCATTTCCCCGTCCAAGTCTATTCTATACCCCACAGAGGAAGAGATGCGGTGAAAGCGTGCAAGTGTCCAGTTAGCTGTTTATTTATAAAGATATCCTCGCAACCTGAGCTGGGGTTCAGGGTTGTCGGTGTCATGCCGGGATATTTATTTATATGACTGCAGCAGCAACCAGTGAACAGTCTGAAAAATGAGGGTTTAGCTGAGGATAATACACATTTATAGTACTTTACAATACAGCATATACAAATTACTTTATTTTACTTCGTGTTTTATTACAAACCAATTCAAAAAAGGGTTAGAAAGTTTTGTTTTAATGCTCTTTTACTAAATGTTGAAGCCAAGAAGAAATCAACATTTAACCATCCAGGATTCAGTCTTTTTTCTTTACCTTTTTAAAAGTGCAACATCTCACTTGGAAACACCCCATGTTCTTTACTCGTCTGCTGTCATTACACTTCCATTACTTTTGGGTTATCTTGCACGGCCTCATTCATTCTTTCTCAGCGGCGCAGCTGCTGTGGTTTTAGAAAAATAAATTAACCTCCAGAATTTTTTTCCTTTTCTTTTTTTGCTAGAAAAACATGATCTTACATCAAAACACAGTGGAAAAACATGGCTTTAGTGTAGCATTAAGTTTTGAATTTATAAAACCTGCCTCAAAAGTGTTTCAGTTTGTATTTGGCTGTTTTCAAGCTCTCTAGTGAGCACATTACCTTTGTATTCCTTCAGAAACGACTTACTCTATCAGTCTGAGTACATCCAATTAATTATCCCTGTTTTATGAAGCAAAGACAACATGCAGCCAATTATAAAAAGGTTGGTTTCTGAACACTGATGCTCAGCTTTCCTACATTTATTTGTAAATTGCTTCTCTTTGTCTCATACAGGGTGACTTACACTGTTTGACCAACATCAATAAATCAGAGGATCGGGGTCAGTTCAGTTCCTGAAAACATCTCAAAATTAAAATAGATGCAAAGTTTTGAGTGGCTTTTAATTTCCCACCCACACTGTCCAAATATGATCAACATGTGGGAAAGTTCTCTGGACAATCATTCCTCTGTCACCATAAATCTCAGCTCTTACTGGTTAAGTAATTTCAGGGCAGCAAGAGGCTCTGAAAGGCTCCCCGACCAATAGGAAGAGAGTCACACAGACATCGTTAAGTGCCTGTTCGAACAAAGGTGTCGCCATGGTGCCCGGTGAACTAGTTTAAACCGACACAAACACACATAACCCAAGTCTCTGCACAGCTGACCCCAGATTCTTCTTCTTTGGGCTAAATGGTGATCTTTTAGCGGTGGGCGACGTTAGTGGACTGCAGCAGGGCTGGACAGACAGACAGAAAACTATAAAAGCACTTTTCTGTAAATTGCCACGTCGAGCATGTGTAACAGCATCTCTTAGTTCTTTGATGTTTTTTGAGGCTGATTACCAGGGTGTGTTTGTCTGACATTATGTCTCTTTTTTTGTTCCTCTTTCACTCCTTAATCTAAAATGTTTTATTCTGATGCGTGACTGACAGAAAGTGGTCATTTTCCTTTTTCTTCTTTCTGTCTGGCAGTTTGTCTCCCTCCCTGATCACCCTCACTTTTCCACTCCACCCATCCTAAATGTCCTCGGCCTCCTTCCCTCAACAATCTCTCACACTGCGTCAGGGTGATCAGTGCCAGGAAGTGGGTGGAGTGCGTTTAGGGGGCGGCGTTGTAGGTGTTCAGGTAATGACAGAGTTCTTATTCACTCTGAGTAGAAGATTTCTCGGCTCTTTCAGCCTCTCTTTACCTCTCCGCCTGTGTGTCCCTCATCCTCTGCGTTGACAGCACTTCTTTATCCAGCAGCATAGACAGCTCAGCGGGCCCTTTCATAGCGACACTCCCCCGCCATCGTCAGGCCTATTGTCACACTGTGATCACAGAGGCTGTGTTTCTGATAGGTGTGGGAGTGCAAAATGGCCTTGAAGGTTTTCAGAAATTCGAGAGAAAGAGGGTGTGGTAGACCTTACGTCTCAGGAGGAAGGAGAGGGGAGGGAGAAGCACAAAATGTGTTTTAGAAAAGAAGGCAGTCAAGACAATAAGACATACTGAGACCACGAGAGGCAATGGAAGAATGAGCCAAAACATTTAAATGAAAGAGAAACAGATGACAGACTGAATAACAGTGAGAAAGTAATAAGTGAAAGGGGAAATAGGAGGGATGTTGCCCCCGGCAATGCAGTTGAAGGTAGCCTACATGAAAGGGATGGAGTTTATCCTTGGCAGCCATCTTGGACTACTTTTCAGAGGGCTTGGTAAAACTTTAACACTCCAAATAAGGTGGCATCAATGAAACAAATTTCAAAGAGTAAAAAGCTTGACTTTCACAAAACTAAAAAGGTAAGGACTATAAAACTTGTAGAATGAGGAGAGAACCATTCGAGTCGGAGCTGTTTTACTTCCTGAAGTTGACTCTTTGGATAAAAGCTGGAACAGCGGGGGAGCCAGAGTGGCGCTTGTGATTAAAAACAAAGTTTTGTCCAAAGGTGATGCATGGCAAGGGCGAGGTAGCAGCAACAAAGAGTCTTTTTTAGTTGGTCAAAAGCTACCTGGGAGGCCTGGTGTTGTTGTTGCCAGGGAGTTCCTGCAGTGATTTCACTTTCTCCAGCGGGCGTCTGCTACGGGGCAAAATGGAGTCACAGTAGGGGTTTCTCTCTCTCCCTCTTTCTCTTTCATTCTGTTTTTTTTCCAGCTTTCTGTCTATCTCTTTCTCTAACGAAAGCCCTCAGGGGAAATCATTTGTGTTGTGACACACATACACACACACTCTTGCTCAGGGGGGATCCTCTCCTCCATGAAAGAGCTGTATGAATAACAAAACCCTGAGTTCAGCCCTCCACACTGACAATGGACACAAACATGCACATGCACACACACACTAGCTCACAAGCTAGCACATGCTCTCTCTTCATCACGCCCCAACACACCTACACACACACTCTCAGTTTGACCCCGCTCACAATAGAGAAGGCATGCATTCATTACCGCTTCCAAGAAAGCTTTGACTGGTCGGGCATTGTTGGCTAATCCAAGGTCCCACCGTATATCACCTTCACTCTCCCCCCTCCATCTCAGTCTCTCTCCATCACATCTCTTTCACTTTCTCCGACTCTCTCACTCTTTCATTCTCTGGTCTAAAGTCATTGACGAACTCACCAATGAGCAATTAAAAGAAAAAAAAAAGATGTGAGAGTTTGAAAGCGAGAGCAAGAGTGAGACAGAATTGTGTAACAACTAATCAGATTACTCCACAGCATTGATGATATTATCCCCCTCCCTCCCCCCTTCATGATGGATTTCTATCGACAATGAGATTTGCGTGGCACGAATCAGTTTAAGGGGCTGAACTTATCAAGAGGATTGACTTTTGATTCAGTGCAAGGTGGTTTAAGTTGAGGTGTTTAGGTTGTGATGAGACTGAGCATCGAGTGGTTAGGACCTGGATGCTTCCCCGGCTCTGAAAGCAACTCCTTTAACCATGCCCTCTGTCTTTCTCTTGTCTGTCTCCTCACAGATCTCAAAGGTGCTCGGCACAATGGGACTCCTGAACCTCTGAGGGGTGAGCACAAAAGGCCAAGGGGAAGAGGAAGAATAAAGCCAAGGGAGGGGGAAAAAGAGGACAAAAGAAGAGGAGGAGGTGGAACAGAAGAAGGAGGGAGGATTGTTGTGTGGCGCCGAGCGAGCAGGAGACTTTTTTGGCAGTAGAGTGGGGGGAGAAGGAGAGGGAGGGAGGGAGATTTGAAAGGAGGGATTTGCTCTATCTGTCGGGGGTGCATGCTCCCCCCTAAGTCCCCCCCTCCCACTTGGACATCCTCCTTTTTATTTTTTTCTGCATCAGTGACAGGCCGACAAAAGGCACAGAATGCGTAATAAACTAAGTTTGGGATGCCTCGGGGTGAGCAGGGGCCTCGATGTGAGACTACCCAGGACTAGAGCCCTGCTGCTGGGGTTACTTCTCGTGGTGGCGGCCTGTGCAGAGGTGGAGATCGACGTGCTGGGCGAGATGGTGATAATGGAGGCAGGTGGAGAGAGTGAGAGGGTAGGCGGAAGAAGCGAGCTGGAGGCCTCCATGCACTCCTCGCTCCTCCGGGACTTCCAGGAAGTGACGGAAGGTATCCGAGCGATGGAGGCTGTTGCCGTAGAGACCGGTGACACGGCGGCAGCGCAGCAGAACATGGCTGCGCCCACTGCCTTCCCAGACTCGTCAGCGGTGGTGGGTCGGATCTTCCAGATGAAGGTGCCAAACAAGATGGAGGATGTTTACCTGGGTGATATCGTCAAGGTGAGTTACAGAATCATTTGTTCACTAGTTTTCTTTCTTTCTTTGTTTCTGAGTTACTTTGACTGTCTACATCTTAACCTCAGATGGACTCATCACACATGAATTTATGAAGTCACAACACTGTAAAACATCATATAGGAAGTTAGTGGAATCAACTAAACTTTTGTCATTGACTTAACCTAAATGTATACATTTTATTTATTTCAAGTTAATTCAACTTAAAATTTTAAGACCTTGAGCTCACTGGTGCACCCCAGTAGCCTACTGGTTATCTGACCCTTTGTCGCATGTCGTTCCTGATCTCTCGCTCCCTTCATTTCCTGTCATCTCTCAACTGTCAATACCTAATAAAGGCAGAAAATACCTGAAAAGATAAAACAAAAACAACAAAAAACATCTTTCATTTCACCTGACTGGAAGTCTTTTGACTTGAAATGAGTTCACTCATGAGACAACTGAACTAATTATTCAACTTCATTTTTTTTCTATCCTCTCTTTGACCAGGTAAAAGTCTCATTGAGATTGAAATAAGATTTAAAACTGTCACACATAACAAACGAGTGAAACATTTTCCCAAACTATCTAAGTATACTAAGTATTTGGGGGGCTTTGGGGTCAGGGTACAGTCAGTGCTTCAGCCTAAATGACTCCAGATGAACTCCAAGAACAATCCGAAAGGAGCTGTTCCCTTAAAAAATATGTCACTGAAATTATGCAAGCGTGCGCCATTGCTCAAAACTCGTCCCCCAGGCAGCGCATATTTCAATCCATTTAGAGCAATATGCCCTTTTTTAATTGCACTGCATTTGCCACAATGGCCAATTTTCTATAATATATGTGGCCTCATATCTGAGTTGGAGGCTTTAGTAGCATTTCCCTCCATCTCTCCTCGCTCTTCCCTCTCTCCTCCTCTCTCTTTGCTTCTATTGTTTCTTCCCTTCCCCCTCAGTCTAATCCCACCTATTCATCCTCCTTTCTCCTCTTAATTTCATTTATCTTCCTCTCTCTGTACCTCCAGCTCTCGCAAATTTAACTCATCCTACTCCATCTCCTGCTTCCCTCCAACCCGCCCTGATTGTTCCAGACATGCTTTGTCTATGTATACTTGTTGTACTTGTCTTTCACCCTCTCCGTTCTTCTATCATCCATTCCCCTCTCTCACCCCTCCAGGCTAAACCTTTAATATTGTACGCTCCCTTCCTGTCCTTCATCTTCCTCGCACCATCTCCATCCCTCTATCCTGTCATCACTCTCATCTCCCTGTCTCTCCTTCTTCCTCCATCTCTTAATTATTACTTCTTCCCTCTCTTCATCCTCATGCTCACTGTCAAACTCCCTATCTTCTCTCTCCCCCTTTTTATCTCCCTCTATCACATTCCTTTCATATCCTGCCACTTACTCCCTCCCTCCCTCCCTCCCTCCTCTTCCCCTGCCTCCTTCTCCCCGTCGCTTTTAAGTCCTATCTCTCCCTCCCCACCCTTGCCTCTCTTGCTCGTTTCTTCCACCCCTGTCAAATCACATCAGTTCGTATCAATCACGTTCCCCAGTGATGAGCAGCATGAAAACACACTTTTAACCGCCTTAATAAAACCCAGCTCATTTACACACAATCACACTATGAGGAAAGAAGTTAAATCTACATGCAGGCTCTGTCACAAAAATGTCAAATATGATTTCTTTGAAAAGGAAAGGATAGAAAAGATTCAAAGACATCTCAATACTTCAGTTTTGTCCTAATTCGTAGCTGCAGCTATTTGGTGCATCTCCAAACGTAGATGTCATTTTTTTTTGGTAGGAATTGCTCTTCAGTATTTCATGAATCTTAATGTTTTTATACAGTTTACAGATGACTGAACAAGGCTGTTTGCAGCATTCAGCTGATTGGGGCTGACTTGATGTGGCATGCTGGCACACAACAGGCTCCATGTGTGTTCAGGCTGGGAATTTAAAGTGATATGATGTATATTTCATGTGACAGTTGATACAAAACCCATCGGGTCAGTCTACAGCAAGCTTGTGGAGATTTTGAATAAAACATGGTGGTAGAAGTTAGTTTGTATAATGCAACCATTATTTAGAGAGTCTGTTTTCTCTCTGCTTCTTTACTTCCCGCTTTTCCTTTTCTTTCTGTTCTGTCCTCACACCTCTTTGGCATCTCTGTCACCTCTCGTCTTTCCCCTTCTTCCACCCTCGTTTACTCTCTTGATTCCTCTCCTCTTCTGTCTTTGCTCTTCTTGTTATTTTGCCCAGCTCTCCTCTTCCACTCTCTTCATTTTTAATTCTACTACTCATTTCCCCCTCACCCTTTCCATCACCGTTCGCACCTCTTTTCTCCCCCTTCTCCGTTTGTCCCACAGGCTAAAGCTGTTCCTCCAAACTTGATTATATCTGTCACACTGTAAGCTGTGGAGCCCCTATTAGAGCCAATAGGAGTTGACAGCGTGGGCAAAGAAGCCAAAAACAATGGGCAAGGTCGTAGAGAAGAAACAATGAAAAGAGAGGAGGAGAGATAGAGGGCAGGTAAGAGGTACAGTGTTCAGAGAGATGAAGGAAAGGAAGCAGATAGATGAAGGGAGACATGAACAGAAAATGAAAAGTCATAGCTTAGATTCAGACAAAGTGATCCATACAGTGTCCTTGTGAAATACTCAAGACGTCCTTCCTACTTCGCTTGTGGAGAGTCAGCAAGACATTTGCAACTTCAAGAGAGTTTTGTTTACTTCCACCTCTATTTCCTTTTCCCCTCCACTGCTGCCTTCCTTCAACACTTTCCCCTGCATCCGCCTTCCTTCCCCTTCTCTTTAGATGTGAGTCCCCTCATGTATTTTTCGAAGGTCGGTGTTCAAGGTTGTGGAGCGAAAGGCCAAATCAATTTCTGTGCTTGGCGTTGCACTCATACTAATGGCCTTTTCTTATGAAAATCTGCCAGTTTGAGAGGTGTCCGGCTCCCTGACAGCCAGCCTGCCCATTCACCTTTTGCAGAGCAGTCTGGGGCCTCTGCCGTTTATCCATTCACACAGCATAGAGCTGAGGATTCTCACCCGGGGTGGGCAGCACATCAACCTCCAGAGGAGGAGAGGGAGGTTTTTATAAAGGTTGCAGGGTGATTTAACAAAGGAGATACAGTATATACAACATAGTATCTGTGATAATTACATTTTGCCTTTACACACTTTGTAGATGTCTTTTTAAGGTTAATTTGAAAGTATTTCTTCATTAAGGAGTAATATGGGAATTAGTGATGTACTGGCTGATACACTGAATGTGTATTGCACAAATATTGACCATAATTAAACACATCTGTTACTGGCCAGATGTCATGGATTCATATTAAATACTGTTTCTTATTCACTATATTTATATGACTGTATAGACGTTCTAAAATAAACAATTAAGGCTGTCTAACAAACCCTAATACTACTTAATACCTTATTGTTGTATTGTATTATGGTATTGTTTACTTATTCTTTGATCAGATAATCCCCAATTTAATCAAAATTTTGCCAGTTTTAAACTATTTTATTTTTGCAATGTTCTTGTACAACTGCTTGTGGCTAAGCACCCATTCGTGGCTTCTTTTGTTAAATGAAAATAGAGGCATTGTAAAACAATATACATTTATATTCCTCAAAGCAAGTTATCAAAGAATTATTATTTTGGTATTAAGACCAGAACTCCTAATATTGAATCACATTTGCTAATAATATTGATCAATTTCCAATGATACCCATTCCAAGATACAATTACAAATTGCACGAGCCCATGCAGTAAATAATGTGTGAATTCCTTCACATACAGTTCAGATGTTACTGCCTGATGTAAACTTCCACAGACACTGAGGTATAAACACTGAAAAATAAAAACTAAAGAGCATTTGCATCAGATCAGGACTCAGTATCACTCAATAAGTTTAAGTATCAGATTCTTGGGGGAGAAAAAGTGTGATTGGTCCTTTGCTTATCAGTCCGTGATAAGTTGACAGTATTAATACATTGAAACAATTGTGCATTTTGACACATTGTGTCACCATTAGTCACAGTGCTAAGATAAAGATAAGATAAACACAACATCTTCATGTTAGTGGTATTGGTGGTGGTGTGTGAAGGGTCACATTGTCGTTCAAATATAATTTAGCGGTTGCTTCTGTACCTGGACTCCTTTACTAGAACAGTTCGGACAAATAATTTCACATTCTCTTTGACTGAGAAAAGCTTTCCAATTTGATTTCTGGAGCATTTTCCTCCCTGAGAAGATTTGTGGCCAGTTAACCTTGTCTGAGCATTTTTTAAGTGCATGATTTTTAACTTTAGCCTTGGAATAAATGAAAAGGTGCGGAGGGTGTGCTCCAACTGCAAAACACCCAACTGCAGAGCTGGAGAGGGAACGTTGTTTGATTTTTCTAAACATGTCATCTGCAGGGGCAGAGCGATAGCAGCGCAGTGATAATTCACTGCAACGACCGCAGTTGAAAAGGTGGGACCTTTGCAACGGCAGCATCTGTATGCAGGTGCTGCTGGGATTGAAAAACCCTGCGGAGGTTGTATCGTCTACTGTTATTAATGGAAGTGGCCGCGAGAACCGGGTTTCTGGCCAACAGATGAGTACTCTCCATAGCCTCATTACCACAATTACCAGCTTAATTAGCTGATTGGCCGATGGGCTGGCTGGCAGGCAAGCTTACCCCCTTCCTTTCTTTTCTCCTTTTTTATTCCAGGAAATAACTGACGCTAGCTGAAAATTCTTTTAGTTCTCGGAAAAAGAGAATTCAGAGTCCAGAAGTGTGGCGTTCAGTGTGTGTGCGCGTAAATTTGTGAGCACAAAAAAACCCAGTATGTGGGTATTTCTGTATGTGTGTTTGTGCATGTGTGCTTACAAGCATACTGTATGTTGTGTATTCTGTCGTGAATTTTCAGATGTGTGTTTGCATGCGGTTTAAAATTAGAGATACTCACAGCTAAATGGTTTGTAATTACTCTCTGTTAGCCTCCCTCTCCCACCACTTCCACTCTCTGTCTCTTTGCAAACAGTTTATTTGTTAAAACAGTTCTCCCTCTGCTCTGCTCTAAACCATCACACAGAGAGGAGATGGCATCTGTGCACACAAGTACATGTATGCATATTTGTGGCAAAGCGTGTGTGTGTGTTAGAGAGAGCGAGAGAGAGAGCGAGAGAGAGAGAGAGCCACTGTCGGAGCACATTGACTAGCTGTTTGGATCGCTCCCCTCTTGATGAATGGAGACAGTAGCTTGCTGTTGTAAAGGGCCGTTCCCCCTGGGGGCATTTTGGTGGGAAAACTAACTTTCTCTTCTCCTCCCCACTGCGTCCTTTCCTCTCCTCTCAATTCATTATCTCCTCCTTCTCCTCCTCCTCCTCTGTGTTTTTTTTTCTTTCTGTCGTTCACTGTCTCTTCCTCGCTCTCCCTCACTGTCTCTCTGGCATCTTGTTAAGTTTCCAGTATTCTCTGTTTCCTCCCCTCCTCTCTGCCTATGATTGAAGGAAACCCCCCACCACCCCTTTTCTTTTTTTTATCACTGTCCCTCGTCCTTTCTCTTCCACATCAGCAAGCTGTCTGTCTCTCTTTTCAGCTACTGCAGATTAGCAACACAAGCTTTTTTTTGTCCTTTTTTTCTGCAACGCATGCAACAATTAATTTTCCCTCTTTCTCTTCTCAGTTTTTCTCCTTTTGCAAGACTCCCTCCACATTTTCCTTTTAAAACCTTTTATTTCTGACTCTCAAAGCTGTCCTCTTGTAACGGAAGCATTGTTGTCCCTCTTTGCCGTCTGTCCAGCTGCCCTGCATAAAAAAAAAAAAAAAAAAAATCATGTCTTTTCACAGAGAGACTCACCCTATAAGCCCCTGTAGCTCCATAGCTGTTAGCTGGCAGGATAGCAATGGAAAACTGGTATTAAAGAGAGCAGGAGGGAGGAGGCAGCCCAGAGATAAAAACACACACACACCAGAACATATGAGTCACCCTAGCTGTAAGCTAGCATGCCGCGATCGGTTTACTGGCACCCGAATAGTGGTGGCCATGTTGCTATGTAATTAAACATACAGCAGGCGAGGCTTTTGATTCATATGTTCCAAATTATATGCTCCCACAAATTCATTCATAATTTGGTGTTTTAGCTGAGGGTTGTGCGTTTGACATACTGCAAAACTGTCCAGGGCAGAAGGATATCTCACTGTTAGTCACACTGATGCCTTCATGTCAGTGTTGGGTTACAGGGCGTTATTTCCATTTGACCTTTAGCACACATAATTACTGCCAAACAGTAACGGTGACTCCTGAACCTCCAAAAGAAAAGTAAGAAAGAACATTTTTTAAAAAAAGGTGGTTTGAGTTACCAAAAGAGAGTAAAAGTGGGTACTTTTCACAACTGGAGAGAATGTCTCCTCGTGTTGTTATGGTTTGTCCTCCTGTAGCCTAGCAACCACAGGTTTTTGGACCGTCTGGTATCCTCTAGCATGCTTGGTTGTCACCCAAAGGGGAAGTGGAGTTGCAAAAAGGCGGATTGCTTTCATTGGTTTTCCAGGCTTAGTGAGCCAAGCCATATTTGGTGTGTGAAGGTTACAGGAGCAGATTATATTTAGATGCTGGACTCTATGATTATAGATTGGCCTATTAAGGCAGTTTTACACGGCGCAATTTGTTGATCGTCACTGGACTTGTTGCCCCAAAATCTGCACAGGTAAATTTCTTAAGACTGTTTCACAATTTTTCAAGTCTGTCTTAAACCAACAGTCAGGAGCCCAAATGAACATTGAAACATGTTTCTCTTGCTGTAATCATTCCTCCTGTTCATACTGACCATTAGAAGATCCCTTCATAATGATGGGGGACAAAATCCACAGTCTGAAGCTAATATGATGCTTCAGCGTCCAAATGAGTCAAATCAAGTAGATATCTTTCAACGTTACAGTCTTTTTAGTGCCAAAGTCCCTCTTTTTGTTACTACACTTCCACCGCAGCTCAACAGGGAAACACTGTCCGAGGAAACACAAAGAGGGAATTTGATGCTAAAAAGACTGTAAATGTGGCAGATATCCACTTGATATGACTAACTCAGACTGCTGAAGACTCATATAAGCTTCACATCTACTTTTAAATGACTGTGTGGACACACTGTGGATTTTGGCCCCCATCACTTACATTGAAAGCACATTTGAAGGGGATCTTTTAATATCCAGTATGAACAGGAGGAATGATTACAGCGAGGAAAAACGTGTCAATGTTCATTTGGGCCCCTGGCTGTTGTTTTAAGACACACTTGAAACATTGTGAACCTGCCCTTTAATACAAAGGCAATAATTCTGTGACTGTGACTGAATGAAGGAGTGTAAGTCTGACATCAAACATTTTCTCTACAGTATCATTGTTCTTACAACAGTTGTGTGGCTCAAAGGTTTGAAATCTCACCTTGGAATAAAACTCACTACATGTTTTTCCTCTCATCTCAAACTGCATTGATTTTGTTTCGAGTGACCAGCCTCAGTCTCCTCTTCAGGCAGTAACGCCCTGCATCTCTCCACTTCAAATAAAAAAACCCACTATATCATGTCTCTCATTATCCCTGAGCAATGTGTTTAAGATTTAATGGTTTGTGTCGGCACTATAGCTCGTTAGGCGGATAAAGATAGTTAATGTTTTATTCATACGGTATCAAAGAAAAAAAGGGGAATAATTGCTGACCTAGGGACAAGTGAGGGATCGGCCGAGTTGTTCATCAGGCATCTCGGTGGAGGAATGATTCTTTAAGGATGCTCTCAGCCTGTCAGGTTGCACTGATGAAGACAGTTGGAAGGAAAGTGAGTCTGCCAAACATGTTATTGTAACGGGAAGTGCATCGAATTGGAGCGGAGTTCTTTTTTTTTTTTTTTTTTGGACATTTCAAAAGAAATGTTGGGAACTTGATTTTGGATAAAATGTGACTAATTGTGTAATTATTTCCTCCATTGTAGCAGTGTCACAATGGATTTAACAGTGTTTTGTCTTGACCTGCAGCTGCTGTTTTATTTTACTCGTTCTGCTTCTCACAACACTCTTCTTCTGCATCTATACAGCAGTTTTCCCTTTTTTAAGGTCCTGTCATTTTTGAAACATTGTCAGTATATCCTGCACAACAGGAAGTTGCTGACATATTAGGCTGCAGCATGTGTTAACATAGCATGAGTTTAGAGAACATCTGAATCTGTTTCTCCTCTTTTAATACATGCATGACTTAGAGAAATTTGCACCAGTCTTATACAATTAAAGTTGCATATGTGTGTGTATGTGTGTGTGTGTGTGTAGGCATACCAGTGCTGTAAAGGAAACACTAAGGTGTGTGTATTTACTGTAGGTGTGTTTACCTGTGTATACATGCTGTTCTACCTTCCTAGTAATCCATGGATTTTCCTCAAGAATAAAAATATAGTAGAACATATTCTACTGGTGAGGATATTTAGTGTGTCTGTGTGTGTGTGTGTGTGTGTCTGTGTGTGTGTGCTGATAGTGAGTAATTCTGGTGGGGCTGCAGCATTAGTCAGAGCTGAAGCTGAGAGTCTGCGGAAAACGAGCCACACGCTGAGACAGAGATAACACAAACACACACACATAAATCTACACGTGCATGCTCATAGAGTATCTACTGTGTGTGTGTGTGTGTGTGTGTGTGTGTGTGTGTGTGTGTGTGTGTGTGTGTGTCACCTTATTCTTTCAGTCTCTCTCAGCCCTTCTAGCTCACTTTCTCCTCTACCGCTCTCTCTTCTTTTCACAGTCCCTCTCTCTTTTACACACACACACTCACACACCACATCTGTCTCCCTGGGACTTTGTTTACACTCTGCTTTATTTTCTTTCTCCCGGTGTCCAGCGCAGCGCAGTAGGCAGTGAGGTAGCGTTGTGTTTGCTAAGCCAAGACTGCTCCTTGGACGACTGCTGTATAGGCAGCAAGCTGTGTGCTCGTCTCCTCACTTGCCTTCAAGTTGTCCTTGTCATAACAAAACACACACACACTCTTCCACAATCATTGTCTTGTCCTTACACACACATGCGCAGCCTCCCTGTTTTTTTTGCCTTCACACATTCACACTTGGTGTTTCTCTTTTGCTCGTGCGTGGTCAGCATGTCTCACACACACACACACACACACACATTCTACATCTTTCTTTTCTTTCTCTCTCAATCTCTCACCCACACAGCTGGAATCAAACAATGACTTCTGTTGGCTTCTGAGTAGCAGTTCATTGTTTAAAACTGCAAGCAAAAGAGAGAGAGAGAGGTAGAGAGACATAGACAGAGAATGAAGGAGAGCTTTATGAGTTTTGCTGCAGGCCTTGGCAACAAGGTTTACCACAGGGTGTGTGTGTGTGTGTGTGTATGTGTGTGTGTGTTTGTGTGTGTGTGCGTGTGTGCTTTAGCACAGGTTTTATAGCTAAGAGCCCTCTTCATCATTATACTTTAATGACTATATAATAGGGGTGTATTTGTGGTTACGAGTGTGTGTGTGCAAGCGTGTGAATTAATGCACGCACATGTACACGACTGTTTAGCCTCTCTGGTGTATCAGGAGTCGTTTCTTTTTGCCTTCAAAGTTCTCTCTTGTAGTGTGCTGCAGTCAAACATTTTAATGGCTTTTTTTTTTAAGTCCCACAGCCCATAATGTCTTCCTCATGCAGTCGATTCCTGTGGATCTCTGACATTGCATCGTCCTACAATAGAGCCTATTAATAGAGAGGGTATATTTTTCCTGGAACATATTTCATCTCTGGGAATATGCATTTCCATTCCACTTTTTTACAATCAAGTGAAGATCTCATAACTCAAGTTCTACTGGTGTGATTTTTATTGTGGACCTGAACAGGAAGTGTGCAGAGTTTTGAATATGCATTGTAGGTTTTATGGTTGAACACCTGTTAATGTATAATTAAGTTATATTTTACAATGTAGGGGAAGTATAATGACTGCTTGGCAGATTTTCTTATTGAAGAAGGTAAGAGGTCAATATTATTCTGATTAGTATTGATAATGTTTTCATTATAATCAACATGTGAGTTGCTGTTGCTCTCTGAAAATTACAAAACAATTTATTTTCTTTATTTACCTTTAAAGTGATATCTAACCATGTAGGTTTTATTTCCATGTTTTGAGGTATCAATTTCTGCTGCACTCCAATAAAATGGAGGTAAATGGACTTTTGTTTGCAGCATTCAAAGCAACATAAACTTCAGCAACACTGTCTGTCCTGAAGCAGTATCTGGATTATCCACAGACCTTGTTGTGATCAGTTTTCATTGGTTTTCAATTGCTTTCTTCCAAGGAAATAGCCTTTACAAAAACTCCTGTAAAGGAGGTCTGTAGATGATTTGATCAGATATATGTAGATTGTATTTTCCGTGCTGTGAATACCACAAACAAACCAAAACTCTGTTCACCTCCATCGTATTAGAGTGGAATAGAAGTAGAATGGAAGTTAAGGGGCGGATATCTCAAAACTTTTACAACCAAAACAATTTGCATAACAGTATTAAAGCTGCAACGATGAATCAGTTAATCGAATAGTTGATCAACAAAAATTTACAATAATAATTTACAGTTTCTATTTACAGTTTTTTCCTCAGGACAGAACCCTAAAGAAACAAGAAGGTTAATTATGGTTTATTATATACAATTATTTATATTCAGAACGAATAGGTGACAAACATTTAAACACTGAATAAATAAAATAAAATAATAAATATGTAAACAACTGCAGTGATTCCCATCACCGCGTCCTCCACCACACAACGCCAGTGTCTCATCAGGAAGTCGGCGGCCTCCCAAACAGACAATAGCCGCCCTACATCGTCAACAGTTTCCTCAGCTTTGGAGGAAAACGCGAGTTCACTTTCACCGTCGCTTCCATGCCCCTCTGTCCCTCATTTTTTCCCTCCTTTCCAGAGAGACATCCACTTTTTTCACCAGTAGCCATGGGCCGGTAACTCAAACAATGCTTTGTGGTAGGAAATGGGTGTTTACTTTGAGGTGAAAGCAAAAAACTGCAGACTGTTGTCACGTTTATTTCTGCTGTGTGATAGGCTGTTAGATCTATCCATATCGAATAAATAATGTCCAAAGTTTATCATCGTTATCGACATTAATTTTATCGCGATTCCCTATTGAGATCACTTTATCACCCAGCCCTACTGGACAGCATTTGAGGTGGGTGGGAAGATGATTTGTGTAGTTTGGGTGAACTGACCCTTTAAACGGTGCAGCGTCAGGTGAGGTGGTTTTAAAAAATGTTCTAGTTTTGTTGTGTACTTGTTTTATTGTTGGAATAAAGTGCGACTGAGGCTGTGAGGTGCAGAGTTAATGTGTAACTGCACAAATCACATCTCATCCAAAATTCAAATTTTCAAATCTCCAAAGTTTTCCATTTTATAACAAGTTGCAGAGTCACATGTTTCCTGTTCCTAGATTGCATTGTTAAAGAGTGTGAATGTGCCTGCTGTGGACCTGGGCCACAAATGAAATTTTAACGGTAGAAAATGGGCTGTAAGGATTGACGGATTTCCCCTCGTAAACATCTGCCTGCCTGTTGGCCACCCAAAGCCCCCCCCGCCCAACACCCTCCACCCTCCCGCTCTATAGCTCTTCCATCCATCCATCCCTCCTCTTTGCCTCACATTTTCCACTGGAAACACTTGACTATGCCAGCAATTCCCTCGTCGTCCTCTCTCTCTTTCTCTCTCTGTATGTTTTGCTCTCTTGCCCCCCCCGATCCCCCCCACCCCCCTGTATGTGGTCCCTTTCTCACTCGTCCCGTGCTGGGTTTCTCTTGGTCTCGCTCCAATTCTCACCTCCCCTTTTCACATTACCTCTCACTTCCCCGTCCTTCCCCTGCTTCTTCCTTCATCATCTCCCCTCTCCCATGTCGCCCTCTCCTTACCCATCCTCTCTTCCTCTTCCTTCCTCTTCATGCTCCCTCTGTTTCCCTCCCTCCCCGTTCCCTCACCACGCCGGGTTTCATTTCACCGCAAGTCATCATATCACAACGGCATGCCCAGAGTGCACCTCCTCTTCCTCCTCCTCCTCCCTCGCCTCCTCCAAAATATGAGGCTTATCTGTCGAGCTGTCAACCGGGTCCCTGGTAACAATGGCCTCCTTTCTCTACGTTCCCCTCTTGCCGCAACAATGAGCAGCTTTCTTTCTCCGAACGCCAAGAGACTTGACGCCTCCTCGTAATATCTCTCTGTTTAGGAGATCTCTCTCTCGCTCATTCTTCTTGCTTGACCTCTCTCTTTCTTTCTCTCCATCCTTGCTTCTGCCTGTCTGTCTCTGTCAGCATCTCAGTCTGTCTCACTGTCTTTCACTCTGTGTCTTTCACTCTTCGAGCTTTCTCTCCTTGAAGAGCTGTATGATTAAAAGCGTCTGGGGATAATAAAGGTGTGTGCGTGTTTGGGGGGGGGGGGGTGTCTTGCCTTTGATGAAGGCAACTAGGGCGTTTATTTTCATTATCAATTAATCTGCTCATTATTTTTTCAATTAATCAATTACGTTTTGCCCTTAATGCCTGTAATAATTTCTTTGAACTCATGGTGACGTCTTACAATGTTTTCTGTTTTATCCCATCAAAAGAATATTCACTTTATTATAATGTATGACAAATATTCATTTTTGAGAAACTGCAACCAGCAAATGTTTGTCATTTCATCTTAAAAGATTACTAAAAGATTATTTGATTACCAGTTTCACCAGATTATGAGTGCACAAGGGGGGGGGGGGGCAGGACAAACAGAAAAGATTGTGAGACAACTGTGAGGACACAGTTGCAAAGTTACAGAATGTGTTCACCTGAAGGTAACTACTGGTATAAATAGTTAATATAGTTTTGGCTGTGATCCTAAAAGCAATGTGGAAGCAGGTTTTAAGGGCATTTCAGTTCTGGAAGTAAAAGTCCCTCGTTGTGTTACGTGACTGGCAGTAGGAGCACTTCCAAGGCTCCAATGGGCATAAAACAAAGTAAAAAAGTAAAAGGTCGAAGCCTTTATATATAAAATCTTATCTTGTCTACGCTGCTAACAGCGAGCAGAAACTACAGATTACATTTAACTACCTGATAACATGTTCAGCAGTTGAAGTCAGTGAGTCAATTTTGGATGAATTCAGCGACGATGACACATTGTTCCTGCTTTCAGTGACACAGCGTTCTGAATTTTCTACAACTCAGCTCCGATTCAGAGCTCCGACTGGCTTCTTGTCCATAGAAACGTCTGATTCTCAGCACTGTTAGATGAAATACTTGGATCCTAAAAGTAATTATACCAAAATGTAAAATTAGTCCATTATAAGCAGGGTGCAAAATTAACTCTTTTTTGTCCACCGGCCAAATGTCTAGTGAATGAAAGTCAAATTTTACCAATAGATTACCATTGTTTTTTTGGCAGGTGAGTGAAGCAAATCTAGCAGCCACTTGCATATTTTACCAGCATTTGGTTGGTGGCTGGTGCAAATTTTGTGCTCTGATTAAAAGTAAAACTCATGCATTCAAAAATCAAAATGTATTAATTGTGCAGCAGGATGGCTCCTGTCAGTGTTAAATTGTTTAAATAATTATAATATTGGATCGTTATTACTGATTTATTACTATGTACGCAGCATTTTAATAATGTAGCAGAACTAGGTGGAGCTAATTTTAACTACTTTACACACTGTTGGGTAGTTTAATCTATAGCAATTTGTTGTATTTTATTTATATTTATATTTTTTGTTGTAAAAAGTTAACATGCAAAGAAACTATGAACTATAAAGTACAATATTTCCCTCTGAAATGTAGTGGAGTGCAAGTATAAAGTCGTATGAAATGGAAAGTACAAATACCTCAAACTGTAAGTACAGTACTTGAGTAAATGCACTTTGTCTTGTGAGGTATTATGAGCCACTCGCCACACCAAACTGACAAAAAAAGAATTCACAGAAACAGTGTTGAAATATTTAAAGACTAAAATGAAACAAAGATGATCTTTTATACTTCAATGTTTCAAGGATTTCATAAAAAACATCTTTCAAACTGGATATTACAGGTGTAAAAAATACTTAAGGAACCAGATATTGCTTTAACTTTAGACTCAGAATCTATAATATTAAAATATTAAAATATTAACCGTCAGCACTGAGGCTGCTCTGCACTCTGCACTTTTTGTCTGTAATGCTGTCTTGCTTCAGACTGCAGTAACTCTGAGCGACTGAGGACTGTAACTCTAAACAAAATAGCTGAGGAGGCAGAGGGAGTGAGTCCAGTGATGCAGAGTAAAATAAGGATGATGCCAGTGATATGCGATAATGTCTCATAGTGTTTCATGCCTGTCGTTCATATAGACTTCAAATGCGTCCTCAGCCTGGTTTGTTGCAGCACAGTGCCCATCACTGCGGCTTCTAGTGCTGATAGTCACGGTGGCTTTATGGCTGACGTGTGTCTGTGTTAGTGAGAAAAAGATGATCAAACAAGCCCCAACTTTGATGAGAGTATCATTTATTTCATTTTAATTAACACTCTTTTAAGTCGGGGGGGGTTGGAGGGGTAAAACGTGGTTTGCTGCTGCTCTTACACTTGGACCTCTTTACACGTCAGTGATTCATTCTTTAAATCATCTAAAAGGCTCGTATCTCTTAGTGGCTTGAGGTTTTTAATGCCATCAACGTTAACAGTCATTGTACATGGTGCTTAAAGTAATTGTGTTCCTCCTTAAATGTTGGAAAGAGGAAAGCGGGGTGTTTGCGGGTCTTGAAAAGTCTTAAAAAGCATTTAATTGAGTCTTTAAATTGCAGTTACAAAGGTCTTGAATATTTTTTCTTGCCTGCTGTAAACAGTGATGACATTATGGTTTTTTGTTGGTGTTTGCAGACTGTCAGGAGACGTTGTACTATAAACTACAGTGAGACTGGTGTGACAGTGGCTTGTGTAGCAGGAAGCTGTTTAATCTTTTTTGTGGCATTTGAGTCAGAACCATCAGACCTGCAGCAAACACTGTTCCTACTGCAGCTACAGCAGCGAGGAAGCTGAACTTCAATTAACTTATCTGTTAATCGAGAAAATACTTGTCAGATCAATCAGTAGTGAAAATTGTTAAAATCGTTAGTTAATTCTGGTTTTAGAAAGGTCTTAAGAGTCTTAAGCCTGCAGTGCGGAACTTTTACATATAAATGAACGTCCTCGCCAAATGACTTCACACAACGCTGATTAAGCCTATCACCGCCAGATAAATCTCTGTATTTCACAGTATACAGAGTTTTTAATCTGGTGTCGGGTTTGACATTCCCACACTGGCTGGATGAATACATACTGCGCGTGCTCTACGGGCAAGGTTATCATACTAGTCAGCAAACATCCTGAGTAAATTAACTTTGATTGTTGCTTCTATATGTTTTGTCTTTGCCCTAAGTTGCCCTTGCCACCACCTTAATAGTTTCCCAGAAAGGAGTTCAGTCTCCTCCATTCTTGCTTCCTGGCCCCTCTGCGTGTCTCCAAATAAATCTTCCAAAATGCTGGGTTTTCCCTGGCTGTTGTAGAAGGGCTTAGGCTGTAACCTTGCCAGTGGTGTGCGTTGTATGGGAGGGAAAGGGAGGCCGGAGGAGTCTGTGAGAGCACACGATAACCTTTAGGGCCAAAACATCAAGCTTTCTTATGCCGAAGCCTTGTGTCAGGAAAAGATATGAAATATTTTTCTTGACATTTTGGGGGATTTGATGTATTTTTCATGTTCTTTTAGGGAGGCAGAAAACTACAAGCTCTCTGCTGGGTTCATGTAGGAGTTTAAAAGGCACTATTGTGTTTGTGTTTTAACACTTACTGAGCCAGGGACATTGACTTACAAGAACATTTCTTTTGGCTTTTGAGGAGCCTATAGAATTTGCAGCGACAGGGATACACTCGCCCATCATAACTGGAAGCTGTCCAGTGCAGCCACAGTCTTTCTCTGTTGGCCTCTGAGGGGAACCAGCTCAGGATGAGAAGTTGTTGACAGAGAGGAAACTATTTCTTCTTCATGTTCTGTCATAAGTCATTCAGAACATGTGGTGCAGCTCATTTTGTTTGTCGTAAGCTTGTGATGTGTCACCTTTTCTGACCAAAGCACCTGACAAATCAAATTAAGTGTTACCTATCAATTGTACTCTCTCTTACCCATATTTAATTGGCAGCAGATAAGGAAGTGATCTTCCTTGTACTTTCAGGACACAATTTAATAATTTACAGAGCAATTATGACAGCTATGATGAGATTACTGCCTGGCAACTCACTTGTCCTTCATCGTCTCTTTGTGATTTAATTTGCAATGCCATGTCAAGAGGCACTCGGTTTGAAGTTTCGAGGATGTGGAACACTGTGCGACAAATTAAATCAAACATTGCTCGAGGAGCCTACGTTTGAAGACACATAAGTGGTTTTGTTTCTTGTTTTTACTTTGCAGGCAAATATACGCCACCAGCACTTTCAGTGATATTTTAGGTATCTGTGGCAGCAGTGGATCCATACTGTGGAACTAAACTGTCATTTTTAACATTCCTACATGTTTTCTTGTAATCTATAATTATCTAGATGGATTGGAATTTGAATAATATTTGTCTCCTGCACTAATAATTTCCAGGCTGGATTTCGTAATCTTGGCCACGAATCATGACATGACATCTTCCTACATCACCACCCCTGAAATTAGCTTTTATCTAGCAATGAAAAGGACTGTCAGATTTTGATAATGACATTTTGAAATAATGACAGCAGAAAAGAGGAAAGCAGGAGAGAGAACAAAGAGGGTAATGAAAGCGAGAGAGAAGGGAACTGAGGATGAGAAAGCAGGAGGAGGATATAAATAAAATGACTGGAGGAGCGTATTTCTACTATGTTCATTTGCTGTTTCCTCTGCTTCTGAAAAAAAAGTAGGAGGTCCAAGTATTTCTGGGGAAAAAAGGGGAAGATGTCTGAAAAGGTGTGGACATTTGTTCAGGGGGGAGAGTTTTTAAAGGAATTGTTGTCCACGAGGGGATAATTGTTAAAAGCCCAGCTTCTGGCAAGGTGGATGTATGTGTGTGTGTTTTTTTTTTTTTTTTTTAGATTTTGTCTTGGTTGCCACATATATGCTGTATGTCTGAGGGAAAAAGCACATACAGCGTTCTATGTGTAGCTTTGTGTGTTTGTATATGGCCGTGTGTGTGTGTGTGTGTGTGTGTGTGTGTGTGTGTGTGTGTGTCCATTTCAGTGTATGTCTGCATGCCTGAGAATGTGTGTGTCCCAGTGTGCACTTGTCTTGTGTGTGTTTATGTGTGCGTGTGTTTCCCCGGTGCTGACTGTGTGCTGGTTAGAGCATTAATGATGTGTCTTGGGAGCACTGCCTCTACATAATTTATCAACCAGGATTTATTAGCCGCAGAATTAACTTGTAGGGGCTGGGGAGCACAGGATGCATTTGTTCTTGTTTTTGGATTTATGTGTGTGGATGCATTGTCACTCCCCTGAGATCCATTTCTCTCCATCAGCCTCCTGCCATGGGGACGTCCCCAGTCGTATAATTGGCCAAGTTATTTTAATTTTAGTCAGGTTTAAATTACAATACAGAGCATTTGAGTGTGTCTGTATGTGTGTTTGTGTAAAAGGAGAATAACTTAGTGGATAACCACAGCAGCCCAGCCCTTCATTTCTGCATGTCTTCGCTTTCAATATCTGTCAAAAACTTTTAAAAAATAAAGCACAACATGCATTAATAACAAACGCTGCAAGCTCAGTTCATTTATACAAATTTAAATTTAAAAAAATTTTAAAAGATGAAACTAAACTGAGGGTGAAACTGATGTCAAAACTGAGTTGCATCAGTGCATACAATAGCCTATCCAATAACAGCACCTGCACTTGAATTTGTTTATGCTTCATACCTTGTATAAGTAAAACTCTTACTTGTGCAATCGTTCAATGTCGCCCTCATCAATACTTTTTTTTACAGCTGCCAAGTACACTACCTGTTTCATGAGAAAAGCATAACTCTTCACAATCAAAACCAAATGTTCTGCTTCTGAAAGCTTTTTCTTGAAGCCTTTACTTTCTGTTTTCTACATTCACTTTTTATTTTCTTTCTTTAAACAATTTACTTTAAAATCAGACATAATGTTTCTAAATAGTTTTCTTTTGAATGTGTCATATCTGGCTTACAGATAAATGTATGTCAATTTAAAAATGTATTTGTGATTATATTTAACTCATTGGTGATTCTATTATAAATATGTATGCATATTGAAACATCACTTCACCTTTTCTGTTCTGTTTATCTTCCAGATTACAGAGATGGGTAAGGACTCCCTCCCTGCCTGGCTGCACTGGGATGCCAGCAGCAGAATCCTGCAGGGTCTACCTTTGGAGGAGGACAAAGGCGTCCATTACATCTCCGTATCCATTTCCAACCACACAAAATCCTCCTCTTCTTCAGAAGTTTTTTCAATTGAGGTACACCCTGAGGATCATTTGGACGCAGATTCGGCCCAGCTGGCATCCAACCAAGCCTCCACTGAGGATGACGTCCAGTCCTTCATTTGCAGCAATGAGGAACCAGTCACGGTGCTCACAGTGATCCTGGATGCAGATTTGACCAAGATGAGCTCGGAACAGAGGGTGGAGCTCCTGGATAACATGAGGAGCTTCTCTGGGGTGGGACTCCAACACATGAAGATGCTGCCTGTGGTCAACAACAGGCTGTTCGACATGTCTGCATTCATGGCCGGGCCGGGGAATGCCAAAAAGGTGAGCTAATGTGCAAGCAAGTGAGGAAATGGATAAATGAGAGCGTGAATACTTATGAGTGCATGAGTATGGGGTTTTATGCAGAAGTGCATGCACTCACTGGCTACTTTAGTATTTATATACCTGAGGGGGGCAAGATATTGGAAAGACCTTTCAATATAATGCACTCCAGTACACCACCCACTACGACCTCAATAATAAACATAAAGTAGAATTATCACCTTTCTGATAATGTCAACAAAAACTGAAAATGTATACGCTTGGTAAAAGTAGAATCTATGGCAGAGCTGTTGTATTGGATTGCCTTAGGTTGCACAGATGTTCCTAATAAAGTGCTTGGTGAGTGTATATGCTCAGTGAATACTTATCACAAATCATATAAGTGGACGGCTTATTAAATTTTCTATTCTCAATGTCTCTGCAGGTGGTGGAGAATGGCGCTCTGTTGTCCTGGAAGCTCGGCTGCTCGCTGGACCAGAACACAGTCCCAAATATCAACAGTGTCCAGGGTCCTGCAAAGGAAGGCACAATGTCAGCCAAGCTGGGCTACCCTGTGGTGGGCTGGCACATCGCCAACAAGAAACCGCATGTTCCTAAGCGGGTGAGGCGCCAATTAAACATCACTCCAACACCTGTCCTGACAGTGCTTCCTCCAACAACTGTAGTGGAGCCTCCAGTGAGGATTATCCCAACACTCTCCTCTCCATCTATTGCTTCACCAACTGAAAGCTCTACCCCACCTGTACGAGGCCCCGTTCCCCTACCAGGCAAGCCTACAATCAGAGTCCGTGACTCCATTGCTCACACCCCAACATTAGGACCTCCTCAACCAACAAGGGTAATAGAGACTACCAGCACCATTCCCATCCAGCCAACCGTGACAAGGCCTACTTATGTGGAAGCCACTGCCACACCACCCACACCTACCAGAAGACCTACCAAGAAACCTAAGAGGCCCAAAACCACGCCGGTGCCCAGAGAGCCAAAGACCTCCACAGCCAAGCCATCCAGGCGCACTACACCTGGCACCATCCCAGATCCATACAATGAGAAGCCCGACTTGCGTAACCCCATCGACCAGGTCAATGCATTGGTGGGCACCTATTTCGAGGTGAAGATCCCGTCTGATACATTCTTTGATAAAGAGGATGGGACAACAGACAAGCTGCGCCTAACCTTGAGACAGAACCACAATGAAGTGGTTGGAGAGGGCTCATGGATCCAGTTCAACACCACTAGCCAACTTCTCTATGGCCTGCCTGATGTCCAACATGTGGGGAAACATGAATACTTCATGCAGGCAACTGACAAAGGTGGCCTGAATGCAATTGATGCTTTTGAGGTCCGTGTGAACCGTTGGCCCATCAATGACAAAACCCCTGTGATCTTCACGGCCCGATTCGAAGGTGAGCCACGCTCAGTAACCAATGACATCCACAAAAAGATCCTTCTGGTCAAGAAGCTGGCATACTCACTGGGGGACCGCAATAGCAGTACAGTGAGTCTAAGAAACATAAGTAAAGGGTCTATTGTGGTGGAGTGGACGAACACCAGCCTCCCGCAGCACCCGTGTCCAAAGGAACAGCTCACAGTCATGAGCAGAACACTTGCCAATGCTGATGGAGGGCCTTCACAGACCTTCAGGTACTCTATGGAGCCTGAGTTCAGACCGTTGGACGTCTCGGTCAAGGGAAGGGCAAGCTGCAGAATGTACTCTTTCATCCCACCAGGAGAGATTGATATACCAGAACCTCCGGCAGTCACACCAGCTCTGGGGACAGGCCGGCAGAGTACAGATGACGTGTATCTCCACACGGTCATTCCTGCTGTAGTGGTTGCGGCAATCTTGTTAATAGCAGGTATCATTGCAATGATCTGCTACAGGAAGAAACGAAAGGGCAAGCTGACCATCGAGGACCAGGCCACTTTCATCAAAAAAGGTGTGCCAATTATCTTTGCAGATGAACTGGACGACTCCAAGCCGCCTCCATCTTCCAGTATGCCCTTGATTCTCCAAGAGGAGAAGCCCCCACTTCCACCCCCCGAGTACCCCAACATGGCCACACCAGAGACCACTCCTCTCAACCAGGAGCTGCTGGGGGAGTACACAGCTCTGCGGGATGAGGACCCCAACGCGCCTCCCTACCAGCCACCGCCTCCCTTCACCACTCCCATGGAGGGCAAGGGCTCCCGTCCCAAGAACATGACTCCCTACAGATCTCCACCTCCCTACGTGCCGCCCTAAGACTAATTTAACCCTCCCCTCATAGGGTGGAGGGAGAGGATGCCTGAGGAACTGTGACAGTTTCCATTCTGGTGTTTGTCTGTCTGGACATTTACAGGGAGGGATGACAAGAGGTGCTAAAGTACAAACAGCTACAGGGGACTTGGTTTGGGAGGGGGAGTAATGAGTCGGGTGGGGTTTTACAGTATACAGATGGGATGATTGGTTGAAACAGCTGGGAGGGACTACTGTTTTAGTGGTAGCCCAGCTACTACAGTGGCCTAAGACAAACAAATTTGCGTCACATTGGCATTCGGATCAACCGGTTGGTCAGAAGCGACAATTGGGAGACATGCTCTCCCTTCCCAGCATTTCAGTTTTTTTTTTCTCTGTTGATTTGGATACTGGCTTTTTTGTCTGTTTTTCTTCATCTTTATCCCAATATTATTCTTTTTTTTTTTTCTGGACAGAATTGTTTTTTTGCCTAACAACTCTTCTTTTGTCTTGCTTTTAAATAATACGAGAAGACAGTGAACTGCCATCAGAACCACTGTAGGCAACAACTCGTGTTTTATAAGGAGCGTGAGATTCTCTGAATATGAAAAAAAGCTATCACAAGGATCTCAAATCACCCCTGCAGACGACACAAGAGAATGGGAGGCCGAGGTGTGTGTGTGCGTGAGTGAATGAGTGTTTATTCAGATTCAATACGGTTTGCCTTTTAACACTAGTTGTCTGTTTCTATCCTTATTCACAATGTCTAGTAAAGATGAGAATAACAAGGTAGCCTACAAAAAAGATTTAGAGATGAATAATAAATAATTTGTTTGTTTCATTGGTTTTAAAATTCACTGTATATCTGGAAGATGTTCTGATAGATTGTATTATATTTTTTTGGTGGTGGAAGTAAACAGGATGAAAAGGATTGCCTCACTAAAATAACCTGCAGGAGCTCTTTATTCCTGTTTTGAACAACAAAATGTCAATTACTGTCCATTAGATGAAAATCCCACCTTCCTCCCAATTGCTCTCATCCCCTCAGTAGATCAAACAGGCTCAATAAGGTGTTAAAAAATTGGGTTTGTTGAGGCCAATGTGAATAAAACACAAACTACTGTTTTTATTACAAAATGCGGTTAATATGGATTTGGATGCAAAATGTATAGTTTTACTTCAGCTTATGCAATTTCACCTCAATTTGACTACAGGGTTACTTGAGATAAACAAAACTACAGTGCAAGTGGAGTGCCATCTTTGCCCTTTTCTGCATACAGCACCACAAACATGTATGTAAATGGAAAGAAGAGCCCTACAGGTTATTTTGGACCAGGGATAATTATTTTTTTATGTAATGAGGCAGTTCCTCTCTCCAGTGAGAAACATTTTGTGCCATGGAGACTGTCCCAGACAGGGATTGTACAGATATTCACATTTTAGAGGTCACAGAGGAGACGGTTGAGATGGAAAGGAAGGAAGAACCTTAAATTTCCAGTAATTAGCTCACTGAAAAATGGTTAATGAAAATCTCCTTCTAATTTTTTTACAAAGTTTTTGATACAGTCTCAAATTGTTTGACTATTAAAATAAATCATGATTAATGATTAGTCTTCTGTGATTTGTAAAATCTTAGCCTAGAAGTTCAATTATGATTCAATTATGTACACTTTCCTTTTTTTTTGTCATGGGTCACATATTTCAAGTGTTATTTTATTGTGTGTGTTTGCATATCAAAGTGTATCTCCCACTATACAAAGATGGAATGACCCATATTTTATGTAATCACAAATTTTATTTTTATGTCCTTATGTTTGCTGATGAGTTTCAAATGAAAGTGACCCTTTGCAATAATAATGTAAGGCACAGTCCACTCAGTGACTGGTCGATGCAGGCTCAAGCGAGTGACTCGTATTGTCATAATATTGTTGGTTTTTGCAGGATGCCAAGGCTTTTTTGCTTATCGAGTGTGCATTGTCATAATAAAACCAACTGGTACGATAAAAAAACAACCCTCCTTCATTCATGTATCTCATTTAACTTGTCCTTGCTGGTTCTGTTAAGAGTTTTCCATCTGTGGAAAATGTCTTAGCAGTCAGATTTTGATTTGGGGGTGAGACAGGATGTTTATAGATGAGGTTTTTGGTCACTGTCACTTTTCTACTGCTCCCACTTAGCCTTGAATTGATAAATCAATCTGTCTGAAGTCCATGAGAGGTTTTACCTCCCTAGACGGCTTGCTGCCTGGCAACCATCTACGGTCTTTGGACTCACTGGAACAGTCGTACTGCTGTCCTTTTTGTACTAAATTATTCTGCTATTGAATGACTAGTTGGACAATTCAGTTTGAAAGCTCTGCCCATTAAAAAGGCTAGGCTGTGAAAACAGTCTCAGCCCTATCTGTCTTTCCACACATTGCATACAGATAATTTGCATTGATTACTTAGAATATTGATTAGACGGAAACAATTTGCCAGCTCTGTTGCACCCCTGTGATAAGTCATGACAGAATTTAATTTGGAGGAAAGGGAAGCAATGATGAATGTATTCCCAGGACATCGCTTGTTGCTAAAATGGATAAAGGGATCATAGTGATGACAAAGATTAATGGAGGATTGATCGTGGTTTGATTGAGGTGCTGTGTGAAGTCGCTGAATGTGTACTATACAGATATGACAAGGTCCTCCTCTTTCAGACTGAAACCAGTGATATGCTCATTTTAGGGGTAAAGAGGGTTGAATCAACACATCTGATGCCTCTGAGTATTTATGAAAACTGATTAAAGATTGTTTTGGATTTCCTCATATTCAAAGGTGTTTATGATATTCTGCCTTTCCCCTGTAGAATAGTATGATCTTAAAAGACCTCTAGCATAACTCTGCCACTTAGCATACACATACAGTAACTTGCACATTAAAATTCTCATCTCAAATGCGCCGAAAATCAGATTGGGGATTCTGGAAGCTTATAGATGTGCTGAGTTTGCATTTTACAGGGCCTAATCAGTCGCCTTCAAAGTACCTGACAAGCTCAATCTATCACAGGGAAGTTGCTAAAATGATTTGTAGTCCAATTTTGTCTCCTGCAGGAACATCACGTCACAAAAAGCCAACTTTAGTTTCTCCAGAATTTGAATTAAAATGGATACTGCAAAAAAGAGAGGGGTCAGGCCAGGGGCGTAGACTGGACTGAGCCCAAATGCTTCTCCATCAAAAAACTTTTAAAAACGTACTTCTAAATAGACTGTTTCCATGCATTTTTTTTTCTTGCATGTGAGGGCTACACATTGCTTAAAATTGTGAAAACTGGAGAACACTACAGAGTGTGAGGAGGACAGAACAATGACTATGGCAACTTTTCCACTGCAGATAAACGCAAACTGGTGAGGCAATTTCTGACAGGTGATTGTTCGGCCGCCGTCTGAAGGCTCCCCTACCACTATCACTAACACATGACACAGGTAAATCATTTAGATTCAGTGTTTATTTCCTAGTTTAATCCGACACCTCTTGTGAGATCCAACTTTTTAAACTGACTAATGTTATCAGCTCAGCTACTTTTATGGAAGCTGTGGTAACTTAGCTGTCAATGTATGAAACGATCAGAAAAAGTTGGACTGGTCGTAAAACTTCAATAAAATCTAAAACTTTTTGGCTATCTAACACAAGACTAGGCTAGTTTGGTGTTGCTACAAGAGGAGGCACAACTAAGCTATCATTGCTAACGGTTTAACTGGCTACACTGCAATGCAAAGTATGTTAGCTGTATATAACTTATGTTCTACTCATATGTTCACGTAACTTCAAATATCCATTTTTTCCTCACACTGACTGACTGTGACTTAGCGTTTGGTATAGTAACCCCATCAACTGAAGAATTGACCTGTCAGCCAGTAAGACATGAGTATTTCCACGTATTTTCCTGTAAACCGTCTCTGATTGGTCCTGCCTCTGTTTCGTTCACTGAAGATACAAAATTACAACACTGCCATGTCCTTTAGTGACAAACTGCTCAAAGTGGAGAATTATTCAGGGATAAAGAAAAAATCTTTGGGGCCAGGAGACGCCCATGGTCCAGGCCAGAGGAAATGATGACAGCTGTCTGTTACAGTGTCCAAAGGCTATATTTGAATTGCAAGGTGTATGTAGGACACTTGTGATGAAGAGGCTACGGTTTGTACATTACAGAGCCTCTCAGAATAGCATAATTACACTTGAGAAGTCCAAGAATAGGAGCACTTCTCAGAATAGAAGTCCCAGAGTAGGATCAATTATCAGACTGCCTGACTATACACTTAACATGGACTCCATGTTACCCCGGATACCTCGTTCACAATTTTCCTATTCCTAGATACGAGATGAATATAGGTCTGAATTCTGATTGGAGGGGATGCACAGGAGTGTAGAGTCACATTTAAGTTATTAAATTGACATTAAAGATGGACTATGAATTGGCATGCACAATACTTACTTTTGACTTGAAGCTTGTGTAAGAGAGGTAATTTTAGACACTGAAAATCTTTCTCTTTAAGTAGTTACAAGTCTGGACTACTTGATCTTGCTTTAGGGAAGAAGAAAACCAAAGATAAAGGACATGCAAGCACATTGAAGTGACGTGGTGGTCACTCATGGTTCTGTTGCCTTTGTGAAACAGTCCTTTTGATTAAATTACCTCTGTTTTTTTTAGATGTAGGCTGCGGGTGCTCAAAAGAATAACAGAGAAGGCAAAGAAGAAAAAAGAACGATATTATTAATTTAACTCTGGTCTTTGGGAATGTATTGTATACTACTTAATAATGCATTTATAATCTTTTTTAGACCATCTCATAGAGAAGGTCTGATCTTTTTCAACAGCTTCAGTCCTGTCAGATCCTCCTTTACAGACACAGAAACAGACAGAGAGACAGATTTCCTGCAGCTGTGATAAGTTATTCATTGATCATTCCTCCTAGTGCATAGTTTTATTTTTCTTTGTTAAACACCAGTTTCAAATATCGGTGTAACTACATTTTATTATAGGTATCAGATCACAAAGAGACAGTGAAATGTTCAGTCCTCATTTTATACCATTACATACAATATAAAGCAGAAAACTCTGGGTATGTCATACATCATATTACACGCTCTGTTTGACAAGGAACCTTTAATAACACAGGGGAAATTTCCCACTGTGAAAACAAGGTAAAATTTTATTTGACAAAATTTGATGAAGAAGAAAAAAAGACACATTTTCCTTGAGTCAGCCCTCTGATAGATGATTAGTTCTCTCTGGAGTTTCAGCTGACTGAATCTCTTTTTTCAGTAATTGAACAATCTTGTGAAAGGTACAGGATTGTACCTTCTGACAGCTGTGCTGTGCTTTGTTTGAGTAAAAGGTATAGCTCCAGTCACAAAGGCTTCACTGTTAGTTCTTTTTGCAAGGAAGGTTGATTAAAGCCCTCAGTGTCCACATGGTCTGCATTCAACTGCAGCTCATGTGCTGGTCTGTATTAAAAAGGGGACCACATGGAGTCTGACGGTTGGACGAAAACTGTGCTGTGCAGTCAAGGATCAGGGCTTTAGATTGAAAATAAATTGACTATCCATCCCGGGGAAAGTCATTCAGAAAACAATTCAGCTAGTCTCCTGCAGCCTGGCTATTATCCGTACAATCATGAGGACTTTCAACACTGCCCACAATGACATACTCCTTCATTACAATGAACACGGCCTGTGCAGTTTATTTCTCTCAGCAGAGTAAACACAAAATTGTTTCCGGGAGCATGCGCAGTGATGTCTGCCCTGAACAGAGTTAATCCTCAGTGAATATGTTGTCTATGTTCCCGTTGTCTATGTTGGACAATATTTGAGCTCTTTTGCTCAAAAGCTATTAGGCTTTTGGTTTTGGTCTACTTAGGGGATTTGTTCATAAATTTAAAAAGATGATAGATAAAAAACACAAAGTGTAAAATGCCTGATGAAATCACACCATGTAGCATGTTACACATGGTGTGATGAAGGTCGCTTGACCAAAATAAATTTACCATAAGTGCTGATAGTGTGCAGCACTGATAGAGCATGAAAACTTACATGCACAGTGATGACATTTCTGAACAGCCTAACTTGTCTGAATACTATATGTCTGGTGACACATACAGTATACAGTAGTGACTCTGCCATAAGCCTATACATGTAGGAAATTAAAAATGAGCAAAGAAAAAAAGGAAGATATTGGCTTCCTAGAATACTCAGAGACACTTAAAGTCTGACTTGTATTATACAGTATTGTTTGCTACAATACAGGATTCTGTATCTCAAACATCGTACTTACATTGTTTTATCAGCTTGATACTTCATGAATCTTTCCTAATTTTATCAGACTTGCATGTAAACATGATTTTGAACTGATGACATGTTTCAGAAGTCCGCTACAGAAAATGAGTCATTACTTCTGTTTGGGGTCCCCAAATAACCAGCTGTAAAACCGGGTTATTTACAGTGGATTATCACAGGCTCCATACCTGTGATTGGTGCAGCAGTTTGCCTTCTAAATCCAAAATAATGAATGATTTTTATTGTAAATAAACGGAATATATATACGTATATGTTCATGCATAACCCATAAAACATGAAATATTCCTTATTTGGTGCTTTATGCTCATTTCCATATTTTGTCACCTTTATCAATTGTGTAAGAACAGTTTGTGGCAGAAGGAAGGATTGTTGATTCAATTCAGTAAAAAAAGAACAAGGTATATTTTTATACATACAGCAGTAGGATCTGTGGGACCTCAAAAACCATTCTCAACCAAACACAAATGTGTACATGTGAATACATGAAGGAGGGATTTGTAACGGTGAATATAAAGGTGGAACTGAGAGAACTGCCTTCAGTCTTTCTTTAACATATTGCTGAAGATAAAATGTACAATTTGTGTATTTGTTTTGTACTTGTGTCAGCCTGGTTTTCACGCACTGAAAGCCCAACACCCAACATTTCCTCACTTTAAATAGTCTTGGCCGATGGAAAACAGTCAGGACCAAATATGCTGAAATTGCTGGATAACATCGCTGCCGAGCTGAAAGTAAGTTAGTGTCTGTTCACGCTGTGAAAAGATGAAAGTGGAAGACTCTGTCAGTCTTTTGTCTTTGTCATGTATTTCTCTGTGCTTTCAAGTAAGATAAATAAATAAAAATGTATTTGGTACTAACTACTTTACGCACATTCATGCTCTGGCCTTTTAGAAGAAGGTCTTTGTCAACACTAAACCCTGACAAACATTTCTTTTCTCTTCATTATCATCCCTGTGAATGAAAAACACTGAGGATCTAACACAAGGCTGTGAGGAAAAAACATTTTCTTGCCAATGTTTGAATGCACCACCTTCACCTTCTGTAGCTGCGAGGGTCCGTGAGGATCAGTGCAGCCCAAAATCTATGACTGTGTGTACTACACGCCTAGTGTAAATGTGAATAAATGCATGTGAGCAAACGTGCAGCATGAATAGAACAGTGTGCACCTCTGCTGTTCACCTCTGTGTTGTTTTAACTACATGAGGGCCTTAAAGGTTGATTTAAGGAAGGTGAACATGTAATAACCAATACTCAGACCAGTTTAGGAAATGTAAGAATAACCAAATACCACCAAAGACATTCTTGAGCAAAGAACTTACTGTAACTGCTCCACTGTCCATATTAGAAGATTTTAGCTCAACTTGGCAACTCACAACTATGAAGCTACTGTATGTAACTGAGGCAAAGAGCTTTTGGAAACAGCATGCATAAAAGAGATTTAGGAAACAAATGTGTTATATAAGACATTTGGAGAATTAATAGAGGGAAGACAACTTAGTCCTTGGAGGAAGAAAAGTGCACACTGGAATTGTTCTTTTTTCTTTGTATTTTTTACTTTAATGTTTTAATTCTGGAACATTTGGGGTTCTTTGAAATTATTATTATTATTAAGTTTTATTCATTTATCTTTGCTTGATACCTCCACTTTAAAATAAAAAACACAAAATGTGTTTTTTTTTTTTTTTCACCATCACAGTATGAATGAGAATAAAATAAAATAACAGATTGGATTTAACCCTTACATACTGTTCAGGTCAAATATGACCCATCTGTACATTTGAGAGCAGTAAAACACCATAAACACCTTTTTTTAGCCTGAAATTTTATGACTTTGCCTAAAACTCTTTACCCGAGTGTATATCCGACTGTGACTGTCTGTCTGTCTGGTGATCCAGATCTGTCTCTCTTCCTGTGATGTGCGGACAGACACACTCAAAAGCGCCACACTTGTCTGATTCTCAGCAATTTTAATGGAACAGATTCTTCTTTAAACTCCTTTCCAATCACTCATCTTGTCACACTGAGTGTTCTTAACGGGGTGTGAATAGAGTCCCCCCCCCCCTCCCTCTCTCACTTCTTTTTCACCCCCCCCCCCATCTGCCCTACCCACCTCTCTGTTGCTTTTGTAAACCACAATGAGTTCTTGTCTTGCTTCTTTTCCTTTCCTCTTTTTTCCTCTAAAATGCTGCAGCTATTGACAAGTTTGTACCTGTCATCTTCAAACCCATCATTTGGAGCGCGTGTGTGTGTGTGTGTGTGTGTGTGTGTGTGTGTGTGTGTGTGTGTGTGTATGGCGCTTCTTGAGAATGCCAAACAGCTGAAGAAGGAAAATTAGAGGACTTGATGTGTTTTTGTTGTGAAGGAATGAGTGTCTTTAACATGACATAAATAGTAAATATGTCATATATCTGAACACAGAGATGCATCTGAAGAGACACCTGAAGAGTTTTCAGCTGTCAGTCATTATGTATGTGTACATGTCAGTGTGCTGTATTTTTAATTTCAAGTAAAATTGATTAGCACTATCTATCAACCTTTCTATCTTTGTTCTCCTCCTCCGTCTCCTTTGCTGTCTTACCATCAGGATAATCAGTGACCTCTCTTTCACATATGCTTTCATGAATGTTATTATGATGCTGCAGCCATGCTAAGAGCTCCTTTTTCCCTCCTCTCTTTATATCACACTGCATCCTCTGTTGACTTGAGAGATTATTTGCAGCCTTAATATTTTGCATATTGATAGGAAAATAAATAGCCCACACAAACACACACATACATACAGATAGATAGAGAGTTGGAGTGTATGATAGAAAAGAATGAATCATATATTGATACCTGTGAAATAGCTTCGAGCATATTGCTACATCAATATCTCATCTGTTTCATGAGTTGCTCAGAGGTTCAAACCTGACGCCGCGGCTCGCAGAGAAAAAGCATCTTGGGATCAGTGTGTCTCTGATCGCACTACATTCATTGTTACTAATAGCAGTAATATCAATCACTTAACTTTCACATTATCTGACCGTCACAACAACTCAGTGAGTAAATATTATTTCCTTGCTCTCTCTCAACCTTCCTTTTCCCCTACTTCCTTTCATAATTCTCCACCTTCATTTTCCCCTTCTCATCACCCTTCTTCTTACCTTTTATTTTTTCCTTATCTTCGCCTCATTCTTCCCATTTTCTCTACATTTTGCATCCTGTTCCTTCTGTTCTTCACCTCCTCCTATGGTCATTTGGTTTTAACTTTGGTAAAGACCCTTTTTGTCGGATGATTAATTTGTACAGTTGTGTATTGTTGCTCCTCTCCCTTCTCACTAGGCTCGGCTTCCCAACGTTTTTTTGTTGTGTTAAATAATTCATTTCAGACCAATGTTTCAGTTAATTGGTTAATTTATTGGTAATGTTACACAAATAACAGAATACAAGTTTCAGTTGAGTAGTTTGTTTTGTTGGCGGGCTTCAGTCATGCTGTGATGTGTGTTTTTGGTGTGTTTGTGATGTTAGTGACTCACTGCTTGGTGCGCTAATAATGCAAACCTGTCTTCACTATCACTGATTAAACAGATGATCTGCATGCACTAAGACTTATCAAGCTGAGGTAGGAAAGATAAAAGATGTTCTGTAGTAAATGATTCTGTTAAATTTGGTGCATTCATGTGTGTGTGTGTGTGTGTGATCATGTAAACTGTGATTGTCAGCAGTAACAGAGAAATCCAATATCAGTGTTGTTCTATATGCTTTGAAAGATTTTGTATCGGTCCAGCTCACCTTGTGGTCATGTGAGCAGATGGTTGGTTCCAGTCAGGTGAAGCTGCAGTCAGACTAAAATCCACCTGCCGAAATTTACTTGTGTGGTGTGTAGAGGAGGGGCCTCTACCACGAAGCAACTTCAACCTATGCCAGGTTCAGACTACACTGATAAGACGTCACTGTGTCAAATTGGACGATTATAGAGTCATAAATTCTTGCTGTGGTTTGGCCGAAAAACATCACATCTTTCACGACCTGCGTGATGTCATTGGAAGGAGGTGCCAGGGACCGACTTCCAGGAACAAGAATGTCAGCAAACAATGGCGTCAGAGTGGGGTGTATGATGCTGGCTGTCTGGTTGCCATAGCGCTACAAACCTTTCCTCTGTTTCACAGTTCCACCTCGCAGCATGAGCAGCACCAACATCATTCCCCTTTTGTTTCGGGATGTTTACAGTTCTGCCAGAAGAGCGGTAGAGCAGAGTGCACCGATTGGTCAACATCACAGAACATGTGGAAGTTTTCGTACTCTGTGAGAAAAGGTAAAAAAAATCTGATACGTCGGTCTTTTTGTCACCATCGGTTGTCGTCCATTATGATACACTACACGGGATGAAACAATCGATTGTCGGGCCTGATGCCCATTTTCAGACCCAACGGCCACATCATGTAGTCCAAACCTGGCATTACTCTGGCTCTCTTTGGGTTAGCTGGCTTCACTGAGCCTAACATTGGCTGTCCTGGATAACCAGTACCTGGGTTTTCCAGTTTGAGCACATTCATGTTGTTAATTACGAGCGACATCATCAGAACCATGAATTAATTACTTAATATAATATGAGATGAAACAGTGATACCAGATACTTACAGGAGTATTTCGTTATAGCAACAGAAAAAAGTCGTATTTGACGAAGTGAAATGTAAACAAAATCACATAACTACAGTAGAATAAGAAGATGTAGAAGCACTATAAATCTTTTCCAAATATTAAAAGTAAGGCTAAGTTTTAATTACACGTGGGAATTATTATATATGTCTTTACTATAGAGTGAGTATTTTTGTTTGTTTGATTTTTTAGTCAGTTGATGAACAAACTATTCTGAATATATGATGCTCATAAAAAAGTTAAGATAACATTGTTTCTGCTGCCAAAGCAGAGAGGAAAAAAGTAGTTAATGACTTATGAGGTCTATCTGACTGAAATGTTGCATTTATAATGACAGGAGCTAATTAAAAGCGTGTGGATTATTTTTCTAATAAAAGACAACTGAGAGTTTACTTCTTATTTCCAATTATGATCACATAGTTGTCTCATGTTATTCTGAACTGTCAGCAAACACTCTAGGAATATAAAGTGATACATATATGACATTAACCACAGTCGTAACTTAAGACAGCATAATGCACATTAAGGTGTCCTGATGTAGAAACTATCTAACGAGGCAGAAGAAACATCACAAAGAAAACAAAACCGGCTGTGTTCAGGTCCTAATCCATTTTACAAGGGTTATTTGTTGTCAGTTTAACTCATGGTGAGCTCAGTTGAAGTTATTATCTGATCATGCAGCGTCAAGCAGAATTACTGTCACAATGTTGACCCACAGTTTAATATACATTTTTAAAGGTTTCCTGTCATCTGTTTTTAGTCATGCTAGACCGTGGTGGAAGAAGTATTCTGATACTTTATGTAAGTAAAAGTACCGATTTAGCAACGTGAAAATACTCCATTACAAGTGTTATGCCTCGTCTAGGAGTGTCCAAGACACAACATGAAAGAACGCCATCTTCTCCAAGTCCCAAGCAGCCACAGAGACAAATAGATGAATATAATGAAGGTGGGTTTATTTACAATGTTAAACAATACACAGGGAGCTGGATTTAACGTCAGGGTTGACAAAGGCCAACATAACAAACAAAAGCAAATTAACTGGAAGTAACCAATATAACCTCACAAAATCAAAGAAACCAAATTACAACAACTCCCTAACTAACATAAACATTAGAAAACAAGGTTAACCAAAACTGGCAGTCCACTCCTATTAACTCCAAACTCCTATTAACTCCAAAAGAAGAGAAATCCTTAGCTGGATTAAACCACATCATTGTTACGAAGTGTTGCCGGGTGGGAGAGGAGGGAGATGCCACTAAGCAGCGGCAGCCATCTTAGCTCTTTATATAGCCGACTTTCTCTCAAAGCAGCCAATCACCTGCCAGAACTGGAAGCCTGTGCACCAATCACCTCCTTGTATGCACACACACACACACACACACACACACACACACACACACACATCTGACACATCATATACACATCCATGCTGATGGAATAAACATATGTTGAGAAAAATTAGTTTTTCAGTTTAATTTATTTAATTTATTCCAATTATTTTTTATATTTGGGTTTCATTTAGTTATCGTATATAATTTAGCCTTCATTTGTATTTGTTTCTTTTACCTACCTCATTGTTTTTGTATTTGGTGATATTAAGTTAAGTGGCTGCTGTAATACTAATTTCCCTTTGGGAAAAATAAAGTCTATCTCTCTAACTATCTATCAATCTATGCCCAAAGATAGCTGCTAACACACTAATCTTGCTTCATGGTACAGGCCCATGGAGAACAGGAAATAGCATTGGTAGGGTTGTTAACATAAACTGCAGGATCCATATTTGCATATAATGCAGCTGCATCGGGGCCTGCAACAGCTTGGGGCCCGTGTGGACGGGCCCTTCTTTATCACTTCATTTAATCTTGCCACTATCATATCAAGACCATCTAAGTTAAGTTTAAATAAAGATTTAAAGTTCAAATGTAGCATCTGCCGAACGTTCATTTTCCAAACTGAAGCTTATTAAATCTTACCTGAGGAGCTCAATGGGACAGACCCGTTTACCTGGACTTGCCATGGACACTTGTGTTTATAAGGCCTATGTGCAACATGAATAATGTCACTGATAATGTTTTCATCTGTTATGGTTCATCTGTGCAATCAACTGCGTCAACTGTGCAGTGCATTTTGCTACTGCTGGTTGTTTTAAAGCTGCGTGCGTTCACTTTTTTTGAGAGGGAAGTTGGTTAGGGACTCTGCTTTCCTTCAGCAACACCTGAGTGGAGCCTTCAGCGCTGTCCAAGGTGCTGAAGTTGTAAAAGCACAGACACAGGTATCTGAAACACAGGCACTATAACTGCCCCTGTGGGCCATTAGTGATTTATATTTATGAAATTCTTTCAAAATTATTCCGACTAAATCTTAATACGAGAGCGAGGCTGCTGTTGTAACAGAACGATCTGTATGGAAGAGAGAGAGGAGGAGGAGAGACAGGAGGAAGGCAGGCCACTCTGACCATCTTGTATTGGGGCCTGCCGCTGACTCATTACGCCACTGGTTAGTGTGGCTAGTGTGCTAGCAACAACAGTCAACAGAGTGGTGAATTATACAGCAACATTTTACTGTCACCATCCTCACTTTCCTTGCAGTCACATATGTCAAACAGCATCTCTTCTTCTCTGCTTCTCGTGTTATTTTGCTGTGCAGTTATAAAACAAGAATATAAACATGATATTTCCTGAATGAGAGGTCCCTCCCCGTCTCTCAAGCTGGCAGGACATTGTAGAGACTCAAGATTTTGTGAGTCAAAGTTTAATCACATTGAACTCTGCACAAAGCAAAGGAAGCAGGTCAGTTCACAACTAGAAGAGAATGTGTCTCACTCCTTCCCACATAGACATGAATGTCAAGTGAATTTTGGTCTGACTGCAGCATGAGGCTGAGAAGAAGGCTTAAGTTATTTCACTTCATTAATATTTTTGTTAAAGGGAACATATTCTGCTAATTTCCAGCTCTATATTTATATTCTGGGGCTCTACTGGAATATCTTTGCATGATTTCCAGTTAAAAACTCCTTATTTATCTTATACTGCCCTTTATGCAGCCCCTCAGTTCAGCCTCTGTCTGAAACAGGCCGTTTTAGCTCCTGTCTCTTTAAGGCCCCCCTCCTGATGAGCCCACTCTGTTCTGATTGGTCAGCTTCAGGAAGCTTCAGAGGCTACGTAAACAAACTATAGTAGCAGGATTTCACTTCTTTTCTCCCAATGTCAACTTCTCAAAACCATCTGAATCAGATCTGAAATATGAGAGTGGACAACATGAACAACACATGGAAACACCTTAGCAACCACCTTAGCAACCAAGGCTATGGGACAGATGGGCATTTATAGGCATGTGAGATGACTCAACTTCTCAGCAAGGTAGAAAAAAACATTGCAAATGGAGCGTTAAAGGTAGGCTGAAGCCCTGACTTTTGACTTGCAGGCAGCATTTCTATATAAGTTCACCTTAGGTTTTGGAACTTTGACCATATTTAGCACCCAACATCATAACAGGATATAAATAACAGAAAATCACAAAAAAGCAGAATATGTCCCCTTTAATAAACGTCACTTTTTTTTCATGCCTTCTGACCTGCCTCCTCAACACAGCCTTTAAAATTTCCCTGCATCAAACAACATCATCTGCCCGCTGTATGTGGTGGCGACACTACGACAACTACATGTATGTGTACTTTTTTCCATTTACTTTAATACTCAAAATGTATTTGCTTACTTGTCTAAAACAGGACTTGTATCATGTGACATTGAATAAATATATATGAAAGTCAGTGTTGGTGGAGTTCTTCATAATATCAAAGTAACACTCAGCAGTGTGACTGGCCTGGCTTTGTTAAAGGTGGGTAGTTGTACTGTATTTCAAGTGTTCAGATTAGGTTAATACTATGTGTTGTCCTACAGCCTTTTGAACTTAATGTGAAGTCTCTGGACTGCAGATAAAATGAAAACCGGTGAGCGTCAGTGTCTCCCTATTTGATTATTCCCCTTTCATATTCAGCTACATTGACACTGCAGGCAACAAACATCCACACATCACAGCTATGCTGGTTTAATGCTGCACACACACACACACACACACACACACACACACACACACACACACACAAAGTTTGCGCAGCTATCCTTGTTAGGACATTGCATTGACTTCCATTCATTGTGAACAGCCTAAGCAAACACTAACCTTAACCATAACCAATTCATGCCTAACCCAAACTTTAACCTAACCTCAATTCACACCTTAACACCTGACCTTAACCAGGACCTCACAAATGATGTTTTGCCTCATTATGGCCGGGCTTTGGTCTGGTCCCGTGCACACACACACACACACACACACACACACACACACACACACACATTCAGAAGAACAGGAAGCTGCACACAAAGATGCACAGGGAAACACAAAGGCAAATATACACAGCAAGGTGCACAAACACACACACACACACACACACACACACACACACAGGGGCACAACAATTCAATGTCACAGCCATTTTCCTATCATCTCAGCCATGGTTAGTATTCTGTCACAGTGCCCAGTGTAGTATGAAGCAGTGCTCATTTGTATGTTGATAAAATGTAATCTCCCAGGTGCCTGGCTGAATTTGTGAACACTTTCCTTCTGACATTTACAGAATGCCAAGCAACACATTGCTCTGCCAGCTAGTGTGGAAGTGTGTGTGTGTGTGTGTGTGTGTGTGAGACATTGACTGTATGTGTTGCACGTGCCAGTCAAGACCTATTAGCTTGTGTCTCTGTTTCCATATATGCATGTATGAATGTGTGTGCGCCCTTGCATGTCTGTGTGTAAACTGTGTTTGTGTGTGTGGGCACTTACTTTTCTGGTCTTTATATCCTCTCTCGTCCCAAGAGGTGTGTATGTGTGTGTGAGAGGGATTAAGCCAATGTTTGCTCAAGACAGCAGATAAGATGATAATGCTCATATATAATAGGAATTAAGTTTTACAGTATTTTATAACAATGCTTGGAGTGGCTTAGCTGGTTTAATGAAGAGTCGCTCAAACCTCAGTTTGGGCTGTTCTCTGCCCCCTTTTGTCCCCTGATGTCTGCTCCCTGGATGCTTTCAGGCCCGTGCAAAACTCTACTTTTTTTTTTTTTGGTACTTATTAAATATTACAGCATTTTGCCCTTTTTGCTCTGATGCGGATGTGCATGCGTAAAATTAATTAACCAACCTGGTAATACAGCTGCTGGCTGGGTGGTTTATTACAAAATCACAAAAGTGCCATGAACGATCTTGGTCTACGTCACATTTACAACCCTGTCTCCTAGAATTTACGTTCATATATGACTAAATTGTTTTTATAATTATATTAAGTTGGCAAACGTAATCACTGCCTGGATTATTATGTAATGTTTTTTTGATAGAATGAAACTACATTTATATATTGCTGTATTAATATTGCTGTAGTTACTACAAGCCGATATTGTGCTGCAAAGATCAGAACGAGGTTGTCACAGAACATTTCGATCATACGTTCAGCATCAACATTTTTGCAACTTGCCAAATATGTTAATTATGTTGAGAGAAAACATGATTCAGCCAGCATTACCTTTCTAGCAAACTATATTTGCTGTTGCAATTTAGTTGTATATGAACATAATTTCTAAGAGACAGAGTTGCAGATTCCTGCATCTTGTACGTACAGCATCCGTCCCGAACATCCCCCAGTGTGTGATCTCAGAGTGATATATATATATGTAACGCTTAATTTATTTGAAAAAACGTACCTGTGAACATAATCCAGGTAGTGAGTACATTTGCCAATGCAACATAATTAGGAAAACAATTTAGTCATATGCAAACATAGATTCAAGGAGACAACTGTTGTTTTATCAGCATTTCAATGACTATATTTCAAACAGTGGAAGCAAGTCCCAAAACAATAAAATAAAGTAACTGAAAAGCTTTTGAAGAAGTGATTATATGAAATCTACACGTTTAAAAACCTTCCCAGCCCAGTTTTAACTTAGATGCTTAAACATCTTTTGACCTGCATATTATCAAAACAATGCTGACTCGGATGTTTGTTTGTTTGTTTTTCAGGGTGATAATATATCTGAGATTTTTTAAAAAAAGCTTTCTGTGTCAAGGACAGAACTGTTGCTTCGTATTTGACATTGACATGAGGTCAGTTTGCTCTCTTGTGTCATGAAACTAATTGTGTTATCTGGTAACACTGACCTTTTAAAACGTGTCCTGTTTGTAATTTATCTGAATGATGTAATTCTCTCACCAAGCGCAGAACAGATCCCAAACAGCTTCTCATAATTTCTGCACATCTCCACCCTGAAAGCACTGACTGATGGTTTACTTGGCTGTCATTCAGCTAACATCACACCTGAGGCAAAGTGGCGTGATGCTGATTTAGACACCCCACAATCCTTCAGCTATACTGTGTTGCTACTTAAAGCTGCATTGTGTTTGGCATCCAGTTTGTTGTTGGGCAGGTAGCCTACAATTTGTTTATTAGGTTTTTTGTTGTTGTTTGTGGCTGGAAATGAGGTTGATGACAACAGATTTTGTGAGCTGAAAAACCAAAACAATGACCTCAAAGACAATAAAATGCTCCATAGAGCTGAAGGTGATTGAATGAAAAAAGCAGACTTGTGTGTGCTGTGATCTAAATGTAAACATAATGGTAGTTCCACCCCTAAAACACACGTCAGACCTCTTAATTGGCAGCTGTTTAATGCACAAAATAACGCTAAACAACTAAATCAAAGTTTTTAATGTCTTCTGCCTTTGTAAAAGGTATATTCTCATCAGTAATGTGGGGAAACTCATCTTCCCAAACCAGAGTAAAATCTTAATCTAAGCAGAAAGCTCCTTTGAAGAAACCCTTAATTCATGTGAAGTGTTAATAAGTAGAGTTTCAGGGAGATTTTAATAATAAATTTTACTATCTGACGAACTAAGCAGCCAATCAGAATGAAATAAACATCTCGCTCTGCAGTTTTCCTTATCATACATATCATACTAGGATTATGGCTCTTATTAACTGGTGAGGATGCTGACTTTTTGAATTTGAATAAACTATATTTTGAACATTAAAAAAAACATACATACACATACTGAAATAAATGAAACAAAATAACCAAATAAAATGAACAATGAACATACACAACTGACTCTAAATAAGCAACATAAATAAACATTTCCTGTTGAAAGAGGAATAGGAAGAAGCAACTTTGCTTTGCTTGTCTTGTTCTACCCCCTATTCTATTAAAAATTCACATAATCCAACTATCTGCCCCAGTGTCCATCATACACAACTAAACCTCTATGTTCATCCTCTTCATACATAATCAAACACTACCAAATCAATAACAATAACAACAATGTCACCATTAGTGAGCGTTACATCCCCCTTCCTCATTTCTGTACCCTGCACAAATTGTTTTTTTGTGCATCTTTTTAAACTGTGTGATATTTTACATTATATTTACTCTGTGGAATGGTCGGGATGAAGAAATCAAACAAAGTCACCCCACAAATTGGAATATATATACTTTTAAGATTGGTGAGAACACAGCGTTGTTTCAAATTAAATTTTGCTCTTAAGTTATAACCCTCCTCTCTGTCTAAGAACAGTTTTTGTATGTTGCCAGGAAGTAAGTTTACTATCCTTATGGATAGTGAGGATAGTAAACTTTTTATAGTATGCTTAATGATTGTAAGGTGCTTTTGCAGGTGTTGGCCCATTCCTCCACACAGTAATTCAGATACAGTAATACCTGGGACATGCAGCTTTAGCCTTATTTTTTTAAGTACAATACCATATATGTAGCCATCAAATGCATATTAATGTATTTTTTTATTTAACAGAGACCATACAGATAAACACTGTTACATATAGATACAGGGCGTCTAGCTGAAGCTAATTTGCAGCCCTTGTTTTTTAGGCTTTTAAAACTAGGTTCAAACAATCAAACAAAAGAAACAATAAAACAGAATCAGGATAAACTTCTGATTGTGTTTTGAGCTCTGGCCGTATAGTTTTCCATAATTGTGAGACTTTTACTGAAAAAGATGACTGACCCCTTTTTACAAGATTCTTATTTTAAAACGAGTCAGCTGGAAACATTTAAAAGTCAGGCGCAGATAACTTTACAAACAACTCAGGAAGCTAATGTTAGCTTAATTAGCTAGCTGGTAAAATCAACCTTGACTGACTAGAAATGAGAAGTCTGCTCTCGTCTATCTCTGCGTGAAATCAAGGACCAAATGTTTCAAAAATTACAAAGAATTTTAATTGTAAATCTGCGACTGTGCCATGAAGAACAGAAAGCTCCTGCTGCTGCCAAAATACAGTCCAGTAATTTATCTACTTATGAGACTTTTGTTTGGAAATGCAAGTTTAATATTAAATCGTCAGTGTGAATTTATATGAGCCAGATTTTATGGTGTTGGACCTGAGACAGGAAGTGTAACCAGACCATTGTATAAAAAGTGCACCAGTCATTCTGTTACTACCCTCTCTCTCTCTCTCTCTCTCTCTCTCTCTCAAATACTGAGTATTTCTGGGTGCTGTTCATCTGGTTTGAACACATATTTCCACTTGAAGTAGTGTGACCTATGTGTCATGTCATGTTGCTACATTTCTCTCCTCGGGCGCTGAGATACAGAGACCAAGTCATCTGTTTCAAAGACTGTGGCGTTTAAAGTATCAGTGAAATCTTTGCGTCCCTCTTCTTCTTCTTCCTCTCTCGCTTTCTCTCTCTGTCTGTGTCTGGGTACACTCATCCCCCCGAGGAGTCGTGTCAAACAGTGAGGAGCTGATATCAAAGGTTGTGTTAGCCCCCTACGGGTTTGGGATCAGAGGGGTCGAGCCAGGGAGAGGCAAAATGAGACGAGAGGAGAGCAAGAGGAAGGAGAAGAGAGGATGAAAGTGGAGAATAGTAATTATTTTGGAGGGGAGAGATTTGCCATATCAATTGTAAAGCAATGTTAAAGAAGTAACAAGCAGAGTGGATCCCAGCCAAAAGAACAAAAGAAAGTAAAGCTGTCTTCTACTGTTGCCAAGGTCTTTTATTCGTCCTTCTGCCTCGTGGGTCAGGAAATGGCAGAGGAGAGCAGAGGGGGAGGGATGGAGGAGATAGAAAGAAAACACTGCACTCAGGGGGGAGGAGATGGAAAATAGAGTCATCAAAAAGATGAACTTTCATCAAAAAAACAAATGCCAAACAAGCATCACAGGACTACATTTATTACATTTGAATTAATGTGTTAAAATAGTGTTGCAGTCATTTGTACACACAAAAAGTGAAGCATGTGAAGCATCTCTGCACATCTGGCCAATAACTTTTGGAAAATTGTCAGTTTTCCCCCAATTCCAACGTTGAAAATGTGCAAAAAGGCATCAGATGCTGTTTGATAATCTGACAAGAACTGAAGAACCTTAAAATGCCACCGACGGCCACTAGCTGCTCCAACTGACTCCCATTCAAAAAGCCTCAATTTCTTTCTAGAAATACTGAGTCAATCTTTTTTTTTTAACGAGTCATTCTGGTCTCAATCTCTAAATTCAGGCCCTCTAATAAGTGTGCTGGTGGTCAATTTGGAAATTATTGCTCCGTTGAAGACTTATAGTAGCTTTGATGTCTGCCGTGTGGGCGTTGATTGACAGCTGTGATTGACAGTTGGCTCACCTGCTGCTCTCCGCGGCTCTGGGACTCACACTGAGTCAGACTATTGTTGCAATATTTCACTAAGTTTAATGTCACTTGATTATGATACCTGCCGTGTTAGCACAATCGTGGATGAAAGGCAACACCCCGCACTCCTTATTTGGAAGGTCCTGGCTCCAAACGGAAAACATGGCGCCAACCATAACTCTGGGCTTCAAACCGACTCCAATGCAAATCAGCAGGTGACGTCACAGCTCACTTTGTCCATATTTACATACAGACTATGGTTCACATCCTACCAGTATTTTACTCAGCTGCAACTTGAACAGAATGTATACAACTGAATTAAAAAGAGTCAATGTTGGGATTCAGCTGGTTGACTCCAAATCTGAATTTAAATCCTTAATTGTTGTTTCTTGTTTACATGATTATACTGATTATAATTGTATTAAAAATGCAGCTATTGTGCAGTTATGGTGTCTTATGATCACTGCTTTAGTTAAATATTATGATTAATGGTAACATCCTGTAGTTCAATGTGACATTTATAATTCATATGAACAACATGAAAATTGATAGAACAGAGTGGAGTAGACTGTCAAAGTTTAATTCATAATCATATTATTTAAATCATGAATATTCTGATTGGACTCATGCATTCAAACACAGCTCTGCTCAGTAGACAGTAGCTCTCGCTTACATGAGCATTGGTGAGAAGAATTTAAATGAAAACATATTTATCATCCGACACTGTCGAGACCTCACTTAGCAATTCAATGACCAAATGAAAATATAGTTTCACAGAACTTATTCACATATTAATGGCTGTATACGCCAGCATATAGTTGGCAGGCTGTTGGTTTTTGCTTGGCAGTATCTTCTTCAGCCCAGCTGGAGTGTTAAAGGTCAAAAGAGATGGGGAGATGTTTACAGCGCAAATTACATACAAGCACAGAAGCCTGGGGAGAGCTTACAGGCTCCAGTGGGCCTGACTTGACTCATTAGTTAGAACTGCTGCAGCTCCATCAGTGTGTAAGGCCAGGAGATCTGACAACAGCACTTCACTAATAAAGTGGTGGAGTTTTGGATTTCATTTTCATTAGAGCACTATATGGAATGTGTCACTGAAGACGTGCTCAAGTATCTCCTGCAGCAGGAAGGCAAAGCTCTCTAAAGCCACCCTTCTGATGGCTACAATGCCAATGTTTCTGTCACATCCAGTGTTGCCAGATGGGACCAACACAAAGGAGCTCAATCAAAGCCTGGAACCTGCCAATCACCATCCAAGTCTAATTCTCATTTTGGAAAGGCTTATACTTCAATACCGTTTCAGAACTCACGTATGAGTTAATTTGACTTAAAATGATGAGTTGAATGAAGGTACTGCTCAGAGTTCACTCAACTCATTAAATTAAGTTTCTAAAGAAACATATTAAAACATTTCCCAACATGCATTGTTTGGGAGTTAAAACTCTCCAGAGACTCTTCTTTTTCATAGTTTGAAGAAAGCTTACATGATGGAAACTTACTGTGTCTTTAATACGTGTTAAAATAAGTCATGGTTTCTTTTCATAACAATAAATACAATGCAAACCATGATAAAGGTAAGTATTCAGCCCCTACCCCAGTCCTGACGCCACAGCAGCAACTATAGCTGGATATTCTTTTGTCAAATAAAAAACGGACTCTATATATATATATATATATATATATATATATAATGTTTTATCAGTAAAACTGATAACAGAAATAAAAGCCTTTTAGATAATGCTACATTAAAGGTTTCCGCTCATATGAACAGATGTTACAAGGTTTTTTTTATCACAGAACTATGACAGAACAATAATTGGAATAGGAAAAACGATTCAACTTGTTATAATGAACTGAAATGACATTTGGTTTTGATGGTTATCAGTTATCAATCATTACACTTCTTCTTTCCGAATCTACTCGATTTATTGGAATATAGTCTCTTTTTTCACTGGTGGAAACTGCCCAAACTCTCACAACACACACAAAACTGCAATCTGGTAACACTGGTCCAAGCACATGTCACTCAACTTGATGAGTTATCAGCTCTGAAGCTGTGTTACACTTGAGGTAATGAACACTTGTAAAGCCACGATGACACTGAAGAAGCAGACAATGTCAGCATAGCTCTGGTCCATCTGAACTCCATTAAAAGAACAAGCATTTTAAAAGTTGTTTGCTTGTCTCGCTGACAGATCTCACAGAGGATGAATTCAGGCTTTTTACATTATTTCAGCATCCTTTTGATCCATTTATTGCAATTAAATCACAAAAAAAAAAAAAAAAAAAGTTTATTTACACTCAAACTGGCCGTTCTGAACCAGGCTGTTTAGACTGGATGAGAAGGCTGCTGTGGTGCTTGATCCTCATGGTATTTTGACCAAAGCATACATTTTATTAAGACCCCGGGGAACTTTGTTATCTTGTGGAAAAGGGGTATAATACGGCCCCTTTATAGTGGAAACATTCATGTTTAGGTGCATCTTTGGACCTTGGTACTTCTCTGTGTGTGCCACTATCATCAATTCAGATTTACGGGAACATGTGGTGACTTAAATTCTCAAAACGAGGAAAGATTTGTGCTACAAAATGTCGACAAAAAACAAAAACCTGCAGTAATTTTTAGATAATTCTTCTCCAGAGTAAATTAGGATGATTCTTAAATCAATGCTAGTAATGAATGGGCCAGTTAAAGACACAGTGCTCCTCCAGTGAAGCAGAATACTGTGGTTCTCTTTGTATATAATGTATGAAAGGGAATATGAAACTAACAGCTTGGGGAGTAGATATAGAGGAAAGATAGAGAGCAGAATCTGCTGCTGAGTCTATTAGCAATTAAGAATCCCAATCTCCCTCCATTCTCCTTGAACTGTATTGGACAGCAGAGACTGTATCTCAGCATTCAATTGGTCACTGTCAGGACACTGTGAGCCTGACTGTCCAACTGAAATCAAGACGGTGCTCGATATAATGGATTCCTATTGGTTTCTGCCGGCCAGACAAACGACATTGGAGAGGTGAGAAAAATGGCTTATTGATGACTGTCTGAAAGTGTGGTGGCTCTCAGGGTGTGCAGCCAGCATGCACTTTGTCTCTGCACACGCACACACACACACACACACACACACACACGCTAAGATACACAGTTTTGTTACTTGTGAGGACATTTCAATGACTTAAACGCACTTTCTTGAGGCTTGACCTCACCTCACGCTCACAAAAACAAATCTTCACCCTAAAATAAATGGTTAACCTTGTGTGAATTATCATCATTATTATGTTATATTATGGTATTTAAATAGTTAATTTACAGAAAGGGAATTTCAAGTATAAATATTTAATAGTATATGTGAAGTATGTGAATGTTGAAAACCAGCTTCCTCTCAGTGGCTCCCACTGTAAAGAAACAACACTTTTACAAAATGATGCACCAAGGATGTACCCAATCTCTTTTTTTTATTCTGTAGGGACAGAGAACAAAGTCAGATAATAATCAAACTATTATCCTACTTTTGACCAAATTCCAGCTGTCATAAAAATGTTTTTCACTTTGGAGCTTCAGCATGTACAGTATGTACCTCTGCATAAAATGAGAGTGCTGCTCTGAACTATCCAAAATGGAAACTTCAACTGTTAAAAGTACGAAAAACTGTCAAAAAGCACCTGAAAGATCGAGGATAAGATGTGACCCATTTCTAGCTATTTACTGTTATCTCAGTGGCTATCCACCTATACGCTGTGAATATGGGGTTACGCTGTGGTTACGTTACCTAACCAACGTTGTCGCCATGGTAGTAACTTGCCTGTGATGACACCCACCTGTCACTAAAAGTGGCCACGTCCTTATGCATAACTTTAAGCCTTAAGGAAATGTAAACGAGTGAGTTATATAAAAAAATTCACCTCTCATACAGTTGTCATGAACGGGGAAATTCGCTATAGAGACCAAAACCTTTTTTTTGTACCAGGCTGTAAACATGTTTATGTCTGCTGTAAAGTTGGGCATTTTAACATGAGGGTCTATGGGGACTGACTCACTTTTGGAGCCAGCTGCAAGTGGCCATTCGAGGAACTGCAGTTTTTGGCACTTCCATGTTGGCTTAATTTTTCAGCCCCGGAGGTTGCCCCTTGGTTACAACCCAAAACGTAATGTTTTATTTCTTTAAACTATTTCTATTGGTAGGTTTATCTTACAGTAATGCCTCAGAGGACATATTTGGAATTCTATACATTTAGAATAGATGGAATCAGAACTAATAGAAAATTAACAATAATATATTTTCAGGCTTTTTTCCTTTTTTATAGTATTTGGGAAGTGCTATATATTGAGATTTGCTTTGAGCTTCAGATTGAAGAGAAATTACCATCCTTGACGACTTGCTATCAGAAACTGAAGCCTTTGTGACAAAGTTAAACAAAATTACTTTGTGAACATACAAAAAGCTACAGCAATAAAAATTTCCTGGCGCAGCAGCAGAGGTACTTATATCATTGTAACTTGGTTTTATCGATATCCGTAAAATGGATATAAAACGCTTTCTTCTACAGTAACTTTTGCAACTTTTTAGCTGTAATGTTTGCTGTCTAAAGCTGTTCAGTGCTCTTTGTCCTGCTGTTATTACAGACATGTCGATGGTCTCAGCGCATCTGTCGAGCCATGACGTTTAACCCCTGATGGTCTAAAGCTTACTGAATACATAACAATATGAGATTGTTTTTTTTTTTAAAAATGTCTATCTTTGTCTAAACATATGGAATGAACAATGGCACATAATGTTAAGAAAGGTTTTGTTTGGAGGCTGGATTCTTTGTTATTAATGTTACGATGAATGTCTTTGGGGTTTTGAATGAGGTTTTCTTCTGATAAGGAACACAGAAGTATATTAGTGACCCAGACAGGCTGGCTGAAAATGTCAGTGTGTTTACAATATATTGCATTAACAAAACACTCTACTGTGTAATAAAAACCTGCTGTTCCAAACAACATGTACAGTATATGAGCTCCATTGTTTAATGTTATATTTATACACCAACCAAGAACTTCAGTTACTTTTCTGTGAACACAGTGTCCTTCAACTTATGCATTAGTCATCAAATTGTTCACATTTCATTACTATATTTTCTTTAATTCTGCGGCTCTTCCCCAGCCTCTGTTTCCCTATCATAATCTGTTCCTATGGGGTTCCTAACAGTAATGCATGCTCACATAAACAAACTGCACTGCCCTGAGGCACGCTGAATAAAACATGCGGAGGCTGAAATCCTATGCAATTTCCCTCTAAGTATATTTGTAATTTTATGCTAATTTGTTATCTTAAACCGCCTGCCGTGCCTTCCCTTGTTTCTGACTATGAAGAACTGTAGTGTTTGTTCATTGATATAAATGTAGCTACCCTTGGGTGTGTTGAATATTATATACAGTATCAACCTAAGATTTAATAACATGCACATGTGTGGTTCACGAGTTTCAATTACAGAGACAGGGAATGCATTCATGGCTACTTGATGATAGTGATGCTGACTGTTAGACGTGTCTCCCTGGAACTGTAGGAGATTTAATATAATTTCAAGGCGGGACACAGATGAGAAATGTAGTTATCGCAAAATACTGGTATTGTTATCATATACAGAGCAGCTCTCAAACCCGAGATGAAGAAGGCACTCAACAGGGTGAGCTGAATGGTATTTATTAACGTCATAATTAGATTTCATACTGTGTGTGATTAAAAAGCAGTGACGGTAACATTTTATTAACTGTGTCATTGTTAAAAACCGTACAGTCTCTATCCTCTGCCACACTGTTTCCTGTTCAAGAAAACATATGGGACCACCCAAGGAGACACAGTACCGACCTTCATTTAAATTATTGACAGTACTGATACACAGTCTGGTATTTGTATAATTTATATTCTGTACACATCATGAGTTCTGTTGCCTTGACAAACATGTCTGGATTATGTTCACAGGCAGTGTTTTTTCAAATGTATGAAGCGCTTCACTTATGTACCACGCCAAATTTTTAGTGAGTAGATTGGGTCAGGTTTAAGCCAGAAAAGCACTTTGGTTGAGGTTAGTGAAAAATGGTGGTTTCGGTTAAATGTTAATAAACATGTCGTGTCTCGAGCTTCAAGTCATTTTCTCTGTATTAAATCCTAATCCCTAATCCCTAACCCCAACCAAGTGCTGTCAAAGTCTGACCACAACCAGTCCCCAAGAGCAGATACATAAGATCGGATATTTTGGCAAAAAAAAAAGAAATACACTGTCACTGAATTTTCTACTCGTACACTGAGTATCGACATTTTTGCAACTTGCCAAATACCATTTTCACATTATGTTGAGAGAAAACAGCAATAATGTAAACACAATTTCTAGGAGACACAGTTGCACACAGAGACACAGAATTGACAGATTAGAGCCACACAGTAGTATGTATGTATCTGAAGAAAAAAATAAAAATGGAGGAAGAAACACAAACAAGCTGTTGTGGATAAAATTCAAACATGACCCAGGGGGGGGAAAGTAAAGTAAAACCAACATTCAAATACTTTCTCCTCCCACATGCCAAAGACATGCAGTCAGGTGGATTGCAGACACTAAATTATGTATAATAAGATAATAATGATAATGTGTGACTAATTTGTCTGTGATGGCGTGACAACCTGTTGGGAGCATCACTCTGCCTGTTGCTCAATGCAGCTGTTCAATAGATCAGCTTTAAGTCACTTTGACTCTCAAAATTATTAAACAGCCACAGTGAAATATTACTTACAACAAATTACAACTTCAGTTGAATGATTGTGCAGCTCTCACTTCCTTCATTAAGCCCGTCTCACTGTACTGTGATTTCAGTGGATATAAACCAGTCTTGATCACTTTAAACCAAACTTTCCAAAACATTTCCTGTTGTTGCCAATGTTATTTTCATATCATGGCTATATCTGTTGCCACAGTTTTACTGGCATATGAATGTCCCTTTCAAAGCTCAATATAACTCTTTTCTGCCATAGTACATCATCCAGTCCAGGCCCTAGTCTCCTCCTCATTACAGCCACTCATAAGGTCAGTCAGGCCCTCCAGAACAATATGGAGACAGAAGGACAGATGGGGAGAGACAGACAGAGACTCAAATAGACAGAAGGAGCTGTGTCAAAATGCAAAGCTGCAGCTTTGCCATTCCGGCATGAGGAACTATAAATGGGTCTCTTAATTAAGGTCCCTTAGACCCACACATGTCGCTTACGGCTGTTGCTGCTACTCACATCCAACTAATATGGTTTTTATAAGGCCCAGGGGGAGGAAAGTGAGGGGCACGAGAGGGACAGGACAGTGAGAAAGACAGGCAGGGAGAGAGAGAGAAGAAAGGAATACACATCCTGACAGCCATGCATAAAATATTTGGAATATAAAAATGTAAAAAGTTTGTAACATGGATTTTAAAATGTGATTACATAGACATATTTCAACAGAAATATCTAAACAAAAATACATTAAATACAAATTCTGAAAACCTAGTTCAGAGAGACAAAGACAGGTTTTTGAAACTCACTCTTACTGATTATTAAATGTATGTGTATTTTTGTATCAACACAGACAAACAGATGTAGGATTTCACATATAATTTCACATACAAGAGCTGTAAATAAAACACACAAACATACAGTTCAAATATAAATATAATTATTAAATAATAAATAAAGACATTAAATCAATTAATTAAAATTAAATGTATTCAATTTTAATTATTTTTTAAAGGAAAAGGCACTGTAGAGTGAAATGTACAACATATCGACAAAGGAATGTGCATGTTTATAGTATGCAATGAGAAATTATAATGACAAAAACAACAAGTATGTTTCAACAGAAATGGAAAGCTTGTTGTGATTACAAATGATTAAAAATACATAAAATACAAATTCTGAAAACCTACCAAACAGTCACAATGCAGTCACATGCAGTACAAGGAATGGTGCATAATGGTCAAAATATACAAAGTAAGAGATAATGAGATGAGCCATATAGCATAAAATATAACATAAAAGAGGGTGAATATTGGACTTTCATAAGGTGGACATCATATCAACTTCAAAGATATGATGTCAGTATTATGTTTACAGCTTGTTTATGCTGCAAAAAAAAAAAAAACGTTAAAAGTTATTACAGGTGAGTAAGTTTCATTGCTTATTTTACAATTAATTTTAGTATGGACTCTGTGTTGACCCTCTCACACTGAGCTGAAACGCTCTCTCTTCTCACTTTTAAGTGGGATTCTAGTCTGAACAAGTCCAAATGTATGCCAGGCAGCATGTAGGACAACCAGTAAGCACAGCATGCTAAAAAGCACACAAACACACACACACACACACAGGAATGGCTGCTGCTGTGCACTCAGCACAAAATGATCACGCTGTCAAAGGCGCTGACAGATGAGCCATACACATCACAATACTGATGAGAGAAATGTTTACCGTGAATAGATAACAGATGTGATGGTGAATTATTTATTTCAATAATGTCTTCCATTTCTGTAATGTCATTGCTGACGGCAGCGAGCGATGGAGAGCAAGAGATGTACAGAGAGAGAGAGAGAGAGAGAGAGAGAGAGAGAGAGAGAGAGAGAGAGAGAGAGAGACAGAGAGAGAGAGAGAGAGAGAGACATGTGCTGTCAGCTATAGATGTGCCATTGTCACTCCTAATCAACCATGGCAGCCTGGTGACTAATTAGCCATAATGTTGCTCATCGGGGCTTTGAGAAATGTTTGAAAATCTCGCCCGAGTCACAGTCTTGTTCTGCCAGGAGGAATGTCACAGCCAGGCTGGGGCTAAGCGATGCTGGCACGGCATCAAGAGATGTTGGCATGTGTCGAGGAAAAACTCTCTGAATGGCCCCTAGCCCTGCAAGAACTCGACAACAGTCAGAGAAAACTTCAGGGAGAGCATGAGTTTGTCTTTGGCTAGAAGTTTCTCCCCTCCTTTGACTTTGATGGAAATGAGAAGTTTGCTGGTGTGAATCTTCTCCGAGGATGCCTCCGGGACTGACACATATGCAGAAGTCGTTTTGGAAAGTAGCCACTTAGGAATACAAAGGTTATCACTCCGCAGTCACGTCGGTTAAATCTTTGGAAATCGAGGGGAGGAGAGGTGGGTTTTTAGAACAATCAGCTTAATCTGGGTGGGATAATGAAGTGCATCTGTGTAAGTGCTCCAAATAGCAAAATAAACACATTTCCAAGATTGTTTCCACATTTAGTTTTGTGCTGGTGGTCCATAAATATGCCTATTTTGCAATCAAATCTCTATGACAGCAATTATGAAATACAGTACAGCTAAGGATTTGGTTGTAAATATGGTTTTCAAGGCTTCGTTTGCTACAGCACAAACTAAATATGTCAGGAGAGCAGAACTGATATTGGTTACAGCAAGACTTTATTTATTGCGCAGTGGTATTATATTTCACCAAGAAGTGTCAGCATTTCAAGATTTCACAGTTTTTGGCATTTAAATGTCACCGATGTCCTTAGTGAATTACAGTACGAGTAAATAATGGAAAATAATTTTGTTGTGTTTTATGAATTTTAGCCCGTTTTGTAAGTGTGGTTGTTTTTCGACCAAAGACTTTAACTTCATGTCCATGACCAGATTGTTGTTTGTTTTGTTTTGTTTTGGTTTGATTTATTTGATAGTCAGTTTGTAGCTTCTTTCAGTCTTTTGATGAAACTTCCTTTTAAAGAGGACATATTCTGCATATTTCCAGGTGTATATTATATTCTACTGGAATATCTTTGCATGGTTTACAGTTACAAACTCCTTATTTATCTTATACTGGCCCTTTATGCAGCCCCTCAGTTCAGCCTCTGTCTGAAACAGGCCGTTTTAGCTCCTGTCTCTTTAAGGCCCCCCTCCTGATGAGTAGCAGGATTTCACTTCTTTTTCTCCTTCTTTACTCCAAATGTCAACTTCTCAAATCCATCCGTACATGTTGGAGCTGAATCAGATCTGAAATATTAGAGTGGACAACGATAACAACACATAGAAAAGCCTTAGCAACCACCTTAGCAACCAAGGTTACAGAACGGACGGCCGTTTATGGGCACGTGATCATCTGACATCAGTTTGTCAGCAAGGTAGAAAAAAAAAAAGAAAAAAAATGCCACAAACAAAGAGAGCGGGTTGAAGCCCTGGCTTTTGACATGCAGGCAGCATTTCTACATACGTCCACCTCAAGTTTTAGAACTTTGACCATGTTTAACATCCATCATCATAACAGGATATAAATAACAGAAAATCAAAAAAAGTTATATGCTCTTGAAGCCAAAATGGACAAGACAAGACAAACAGACTTTTCTTTTTTTTCCCAACTTTATTGAGTAAACGACACACGTTTGTTTTGATGAGATGTTGGTGCTATAGTGCGACATCTAGTGGCTGAATGTCGTGTATTACAACTTTAAGTTCTCAACAAAAAAAAAAGAAAAATTTAAACATCTGATGAAGATCATGTGATATAACTGAAAGCTCCAAATGGACCTTGAAGCAAGATTGTTCTGTCAACTGTGTTTTTCAAGGTCAAGAATGAACTTTGAAGCTTAATTTGCTTTTGTAATCTTCTTTCAACCTCATGCTGCTTTATTCTGAAAATATATAGAGATACTGAGGGAGCAGATTATTAAACATTCATGCACTCCAAAAACAAATTTCAAAAGGTCCCCGTACCTCACCCATCCCTGCTGCCCTTTTACTAATTTTATTAGACTTTGCATCACTCCTGTAGAGGGAAGCGACCTGAACACCTTTTTCAAACAGTATTATGCCAAAATGGAGTGATCTTGACTCCATTCATAAACCCCCTGTGTTCTGTATTTAAGTTAAACACTGCCTACAGAGAGACATCATGTAATTATACTCACAGGTGAGGAGCCATTGTGCAAGCTTAGCAAGACTGTCTAATTAAAATCTATAGTTTTCCCAATTAAGAGAAACAACGTGCCAGTCTTGCAACTGTGGGTCCCCCAGAGTCACCAAAATGGTTATTCAGATATATGGCTTCATTTAGGTTATAAGATTTTGAGGAAACTGATTTTTTTTCTTTAAGATTAGTGTAAAGCTGATGTAGGTAAAATCTGTAAGAAAAAGATTAAATCTCAGTATTTTCAAACATGAGAAATGACATACCCCCCACCGGAGACTTTTGCTTGGTTGGATCCTCAATTATAAAGCTAATGTCAGAAGAATGAGACACCTGCTGTATGGTCATTTAGATATTGACACAATCTGCAAATCTGTGGCCACCGACTGAAGCATTTTCTCTTAATTCTTTTTAAATAAATTTTAATCCATGATACAAATGCAAATCCCAAATGCAGAGACCAGCAGCCAGACAGGATCAGGAGCAGAATATTTATTAAAAGAAATCAAAAGTGAGACACAGGAGAACTGAACATAACAGAACAGATGATTCAACAATGACTGAACTGAAAACTGAACTTATTGGACAACAGGGAACAGGTGGTAACACACGAGGGCAGGCTGGGAGTGATTGGCTGGGAAAGACACTGGGAGCAGGGCAGGACTGACGAGGCTGATACACGACAGGTGAGGGGAAAACAGAGCAGAGCTAACGAGGGTAACACAGGGCAGGTGAGGGGAGGGGCACACGAACACGGGAGGAGCGAAGGAACACACAAGGGAAACAAAGAGCAAACCAAATCCAACCGAGAATGTAAGAAAGTCTTTCAAAGTCAAATAACATAAACGAGCTTATGATTAGCCAATCATTTGGTTACCAAACACCAACAGAAAGTCTTGGCAGGATGTGACAGTTAGCTGCAGATTTAATCATCTTTTTTAACATCAACTTCCTCTTTTATAGGCTTATGGTACAGTCACTGTTTTTCAGGTCAAGTTAGACTATTCAGAAGCACCATCATTTTTCATGTGAGCAGTACTATACATGATCTAGGCGACTTTTTTATGAAAAACAAACAAACAAAACAAAAAAACACTAAGGATGTAAGTTGAAATTTTGTAATGTTTTGTCTTTATGTGCAGAAGGATAATTATCCATATATGAATGGATAGAGGAGATTGTCACTGTTCCAGAATACAGATGTCACTTGTTTTGTTTGTTACGGTTACTGTGGTGGCATAAATAAAATCTAGTGATCCATATGGAAATATAAATCATGTCACAGTTAAACTGATTACCACCTTCTGATATGCATTACAAAAAATGGTCATGACTGTTTCCAAGTTTTTCTACGTTTGTTTAACGGCAGGCAGAGGGAGGCTGTGTGTGTGTGTGTGTGATGGCGGACGGCTCGTTGCTGTGAATTTAATGTTTATTTTTCTCACCCTGGTTTATGCACCACCCACAGAGATCATAACAGTTATTTACATACTGTTTGCTCTCTCAATGTCAGACACATTTTAGCATTTCTTTCTTGCCTAATCAGGGAGCAAGGTGTCAGTAGAGATACACAGACCTTACAGAGGGAGAGGGCTTCATTATATGAACTAATATATATTATAATATTGTGACTTGTTTATTTGGCCCACACCACCTCCTGTATGTATAGAGGAGTCATCCAAGGAATACTTTATGCTATAGAGCAGACAAACACTGATTATAAACTTCAAAAAGGTAACAGTTTACCAAAGCACATTGTACATATGATACTTTCATTTTGGTAAAATCCCTGTAAAATACACAATGTATGACAACATATTTGCAGATATTTCATTGCAAGGGTTTCATTACACAAATCAGAAATGCAGGAAAAGTTTTGTTTCATAGAATTGTCAATGGTTCAATTTATTCATCCATAAAAACATGGAAATTACAGAGCTCCCATCTCAATAAACCGATGCTGATTGCCAAAACACAGCAGATAAACACTCACAAAATAAAGATTAAAAATTGACAAACCATATTCCATGTGAAAAATGTTATAAACTTAGCACAAAAAGTAAGGACATGTGAGTTTGGTAGATTATTTCTTTGTTGTAACAGTGCTTCTTGGCAATAAATCTTATACCGTTGGAAAGCCTGTTTATTTCCCTTTTAAATGGTGCCACATTTGTAAGGAACATGCATTTGTGGGATGAGCAGCAGAGCTGAGTATGTGGGTTGCGCAAATGAAAAATTTGCCAAATCTTCTCTGCCAATGCCAAACAGCTTATTCTGCCATTGACTCGTTTGGTGTTTGGTGGATTGGATGATTGAAGAAATAAGACATATTGGCAATTTAACAATTTATTCATTTAACAAACAGGAGCCTCAGTAGCGTGTGGAAGAACCATACACAGCCACAACAGCCTGGCACCTCCTCCTCATGCTGGTCACCAGCCGGGTCACACACTGCTGTGGGATGGCATCCCATTCTTCAACCAGCATTTGTCGCAAGTCAGCCAACGTGGTTGTGTTGGTCACTCTGGCACTCTTGCGGAACAGCAGCTTGAAGTTGCCCTATTGCACGGGCCCTATCCAGTCAAACGCGGCATGCCGATTCTTGGAGCAGACACCTACTGACCACTGTAGCAGGGCCCATTCTAACAGGTGCCTGATTGGCAGCACCTGGGGGTACCAGAAGCTCAAACAAGTGTCAATAGCAACAGCAAAATAAGCTGTTTGGCATTGGCAGAGAAGATTTGGCAAACTTTTCATGGGCGCAACCCACATACTCAGCTCTGCTGCTCATCCCACAAATGCATGTTCCTTACAAATGTGGCACCATTTAAAAGGGAAATAAACAGGCTTTCCAACTGTATAAGATTTATTGCCAAGAAGCATTGTTACAACAAAGAAATAATCTACCAAACACACATTTCCTTACTTTTTGTGCTAAATTTATAAGATTAGGATTAAAATAAAGTTTCTGTTAAATCCTCTTTAGAATTATTGTAAATGGATTTTATTGGGATTAAAGGTTAATTTAACTGCCCAGATCAGGATTTAAAGTTAAAATAAATTAATCTTTAATTGTTTACAACAGTGATACGATATTTACTTCACAGTTGTGGGTGTCCAATGGATGTGATTCCTTGGGGTGGAGGAAAGTTCATTTTAAACTGGACAGACACTGCATGTTTCTCTTTCTGCACAGTGACTTTTATGCTCACACTGTACGGATCAACTGAGCGTCCACGACGTGGTTCTCACACTGAACATAAGGATGAAACCCCCTTCCAAGGACAATCCCAATAAAGTTTATTCAAAGACAATGACTGTGTTGATTAAAGGAGAAAAAGGCAGTGTTACTTTGTACAGTTCTACTTTGAACAGTAAGTAAGAAGAAAAAAAGAGACTGTGGAGCCAATGATGTCAGATGCAGACAATATGATCTCAAGTTCAGTTTCTATCACAGCAGTCTGTCAGACTACAGTTTTAGGTAACCATTTCAACCTTGGGCCCCTTATTACCCTGTTACAAAGATATACCTGTTGTTAATACCAAGCTATTAGTTTATTTCTTTGGTAATTACATATTACTTTATTATTACTGCTTTATTATCAGAATATTACCCCACTATTACAATGTTATTACCGTGCTGGAATGTAAAGCGCTATCAAAATCCTGACAGTCCAGAATGCAGCTGCAAAAACTAGGAAAAGAGATCATATTTCTCCCATTTTAGCTTCTCTGCATTGAATTTAAAATCCTTCTCCTCACCTACAAAGCCTTTAATGTTCAGGCACCATCGTATCTTAAAGAGGTCATAGTACCCTATTACCCCACCAGAACACTGCGCTCCCAGAATGCAGCTTACTTTTACATTTTTGTCTCCAAAAGTAGAATGGGAGGCAGAGCCTTCAGCTATCAGGCTCCTCTCCAGTGGAACCATCTTCCAGATTCAGTCCGGGGGGCAGACACCCTCTCTACGTTTGAGAGTAGGCTTAAAACTTTCCTTTTTGATAAAGTTTATAGTTAGAGCCGGCCAGGCTCGCCTTGGACCGGCTCTTAGTTATGCTGCTATAGGCCTAGATTGCCGGGGGATTTCCCATGATGCACTGAGCTCCTCTTTCCTCCTCCCCCTCTCCATCTGTACACATTAATGTCCCCTTAAAGAATCTTACTAACTTGACATCTTGCCCAAAGTTTTGTGCTTTCTTGTCTCGCAGGAGACCTTTTTGGCTGCGGACTGACTGCTGTCCAGCTTGATGCCCAATGCTACTGCTATTATTATTAGTCATATTTCTATTATAATTATTGTTATTATTGTTGTTGCTGTGCTTCTCTCTGTCTCTCTCTCTCTCTCCCCCTTCACGGCAAAACTTTAGATTTTAATCTAAACTTTAAAGTTTTTAATTATCTAACTTAAAGTGGGAGTTTTCTCAACTTTCTCAGTTTTACACTGAACTGTGTTGAAATAAAAGCTCAGTTAGGACTTTGTTTACATTACTGAACTTCAAAATACTTTGTCACATTGTGAGTTAAAAACAAATGCACTGTAAAAATGTATAAGGTGGCACAATGTAAAAAAATATATTTAGTTCTCTAACTTAGCTTTTTAATTTAAGCTGAACATCTCTTATCAAGCTTTTTTGCCTGCTTTGACTGCCTAAAACTGTCTATCTTCATTCCCTATGATATTCAATTTTGAGGGTGTAGAGCAGACCAGACATCACCCCAAAAGCTTTTGTTTAGTCACCAAAACCCTGTTGCATTGTCATCCTACCCCAACAAACAGTAAGAATCAAGGAATACAGAATTATAATAACATGGCTAAAAGACTATGCATATATCAGTGTCGGCTGTGTTTTGCAGGATTTTATTTTAACATCATTCATTTTTAGAGTCCAAAAACTTTGAGCAACTCCAAACACCTTGCATGTATAAAGACACTTTTTGCCACATGTGCGCTCTGAGTTTGAACAAATGTCATTTATTTAATCCACAGAACTGCACGCTGATTTTTCATCTACACATTTCATCATCTTTCACTTTTCTTTGGCTCTGTACCTCTCTTTTTCTTAGTTTTAAAAATCTTTCTGGGCCTCCTTCCCACTCCCCCTCACTTCACTCCTCTCTCTCATGCTCCAAAGTGTTCAACATCAGTCTGCCGAAATTTAAAAAAAAAGAAATCCTTAATTAAGTTTACTGCTTTGGAGACTTCTCCTCTCTCATCTCTCTCTCCTCTTAGTCTTCTCTCTCTCCCTTTGCGTCTCTCTCAACAATGTTTCTCTCTCTCTCTCTTCTCATTCACAATATCACTAACAGTCTCTCCTTCTCTTCCTCCCTCTCTTCCATCGAGTGTCTCTCCATCTCTTTCCGACTCTCCATCCCACTCACATTCCCATCAGGCAACATCAAGCATTCTTCTTCTCTTCTCCCACTTTCTCCTCGTCTGCTCTACAGCACTCTTGTTCCCAGGGCTCTGATTGGCACGCAGCAGATGTTTAACAGCTGTTGCAGAGCAGATAGATTGCTTATTTTTGCCTGTTCAGCCCCCAACTGCCTTGACTTCCCTGTTCTATGTCTGTCTCTCTGTCGAGCTTTCTCCGTCTGCAGAGCAGAGCAGGACGAATCCAGCTGTCTTTCTGACCCTGTCTCTCTGTCTCTGTCTTTGTTGCTTGTCTCTTGTCTCAACCCTGCTACACACTCACTCTCACTCAGCTGTTGCAGAGTTTTGATTTATGCTTCCCATGGTGAATTGATAAAGTACCTGTATATAAAGGCTGGCTTGGAATAAGACAAACATGATGGTTGTCTTTAGAGATGCAAACTTTAAAATGGCTATAATCAATATTTTTGTTGGTCGTGCTCATAGTGATGAACCTACAGAGAATTATCAGTGACTCTGCAGCTCCCCTCGGCTTTACGGAGCTTTATAGTGAGTTTCAGCTCATTGTTTATCTGTCCAGCTGCAACTTTACTGTTTTGGTTCACTCTCAGCGCTCTCATAGCGTCGTTTTGGGCCGCAGCAGGCAGCTGTTTTCAGAGAAAAAGCTGTAAAAAGCCACTGTACACTACCTGCTCAGCACCAAACGGCAAACAGACACAGTTAGCTGTAGACTAGCTGGTGAACATAGTGGTGCATTTAGCAGCTAAAGAGCCAGATATTTCCCTCAGGAGTTGGTAGAGAGCAGAAACAGCTAACAGAGAGTGAATATTGGACTTACATTCACCAGGTGGACAGAAACACGACTCCTAATGAATGATAATGTTGCTCCGTAACTGCTGGATGTGGAAATAAGCAACTGTTTGCTAACAAGTTCAACATATCAACTTAAAGCTGATGATGTGTCAGTGCTGTGTTCACTACTTGTTTCTGATGGAAACTAGTGGACAAAAAAATCAGTTAATTCAGGTTTAAAGTAAGTTTGTATATAAAAACGCGTCTGATACATGAACCTAAATCAGAGAGTACCACAGCCAGGCCCGGATCTACACAACAGAGGGGCCTATATAAAACAATTATTTGTTTTATGAGGACAGGGGGCCCCCTGTGCTGGCTCAGAGCCATTGATTGGCTTTATGTCTCCCAACAACCGAGGCGATTCTAGAGTCTGATGGGGCCCCAGACAGAAAATCCCACAGGTCCCTTCTGAACGATTTTCATTGCCATTATGTTCCCCAGAACACCTATTAAATAATCAGATATTAATCAAAAAGCATTTATAGAACCTAAACATTTTTATTTTGACACATTTATATTAACAGCAAACAAATGTAATGTCAACAGTTAACTGCTGAGGATATTTTTGATCAGTTATTCATGTCAGTCTATAGGTTAATTTGCATACACACTCCACTAATGGCTAGACAACTACGTGTTCACAACATCAGATATTATTTTTGAATGGATAAAGTCTGTTTATACTAAGTGTGTTAGAGTCAGTCCGCAATAAAGGGGTTTCATTAGTCCAGTTTAACCTGCAGGAGTTTCCGAAGGCTCGTGTAATGTGTTTTTCTGCCACAGAGGAAATAAATTCATGACGAATGTAAATGAGTCCAAAGCGCCTTCTGAAGTCTCTACTGCAGAAACGGAATATGTCAAGCTGCCAAATACCACTGTGACAGATAATATGGAGCTCAAAAAGACAAACAGACAGCCGTATAAATGTTAACTGCCGGAGAAAATCATTTTTGACCGCTTCTGAGAGCCTGGCAGGAGAGTGTGAGTATGTAACTATACTATGATGTAAGTTATATTCAAAAAGTAATGTTAATGTTATTTTTCCAAAAACAGTTGTTGGAGAAGGTGGGGTCGTCTAAAGAAGGTGCCTACTGTTTCTTGGTCAGGAGCAGTGACTTCCTGAGGTCTTGTCATTATCGTTGCCAGGCAACCAGCAGAGATTTCAGAAAGTTACCGCTCCTGACCAAGAAATAGTCGGTCCCTAAATATTGTCCCTTAAAACTGAAATGTTTCACATGCAGATTCAAACGTGTGCAACAGACATATTTATATAAATAAGACTGACTCACTCACTCCAATCAATCAATCAATCTTTATTTGTATTGCACCTTTCATACAGGTTAGTGCAATTCAAAGTGCTTCACAGATGACATATAAGCTGATGAGACAGAACCGCATTAATTTAAGAGTAATGCACATGAGAAATAAAAAAATATTTAAAAAGTAATAAAAACTAATGAAATAGATCACAGAATAATAGTAATAATAAAAAGAAAATGTCAAATAAAATCGATGAGAGGGAAAAACACAAATACAATAAAATAAGTGATGGAAATAAATAAAAATAAAAGAAAACAGGGTTTGTGCATTTCACACACTGACACATCACTTGCAGAAAATACACAACTTCTGTTTGTTGTTAGCTCACAATGTGAAAATTATTCACACATATTCTGGCAAGAACATGAATGGAACATACAGAACAAAATGCAAAGAAGTAGATTATGCTGCGGGAATGTGTTTTGATAAGTTTCTTTGATTTGATTTTATCTTGTTTAGTTTTAAATAAATTCAAGCTGCTGCTTTTCTCTGAAGTACAACTACAAACTTTAAGCATATAAGGGGCCAGTTATTGATATTAAAAAGATTTAACGAGGGTTTGATAGTAGCATAGCATTGCAGTTCATCCTTCAGTAGGACTAATCAACTATAATTACACTATGGTGTGAGTCCAACAGTTGGTACAGTGTCAGTGTAGCTAAGTGGTGGCAATGGGATTCTGGTTTGCCAGAATTTACTGCTGAGCCTTCTGGAGGTGCTGTGGGTTTAATTTAACGAAACATCTGTGATGGGAGGTACTCGTTTGATAACCCATATACCAAACTAATTACACACACACACAAACACACACACATACAAAAACTGGCATGCTTGTTAGAGGAGATGAGGTAATGTGTATAGGCATTCACTTTAGTTTGATAGTCCAGCACAAAGATAATTAGATTAGATAAGACTTGACCTGATGTAAAGACTGATTCATAAAGAAATAGCAGTACGGAGCCCCCAAAGTCCAAAAAACATAGTGTGCACACAAGATATTAGATATTAGATCATCTTGTTTGCACGTTATTATCTTAGCTAAAGATCAGTTCTAATATTTTGTAGATAATACCTTGTGTATACAAGATAATATTTATTCATAATATTTTCCTTTTAGGATTTTGGGGACTCCGTCCTAAGGTTGGGCGATATGTCAAAATTTTGCTATCAGCCACTGTCAGTCCAACAACCAGCGATTGCCGATATATTTGCTGGGTGTGCAGCACTGGGAGCTGAGCAAAACTCAGGAGAGACTCAGCTGCACTCAGGGGCTGCATAAAGGGCCAGTATAAGATAAATAAGGAGATTTTATCTGTAAATCATGCAAAGATATTCTAGTAGAGCCCCAAAATATAAATATAGAGCTGGAAATGTGCAGAATGTGTGTCCTTTAACAACATTTTCACATTATATTGACAGAAAACGTCAATCAGGCAGCATTATATTTCCTTCTAAACATATTTGCTTTGCAATTTAGTCATATAAATGTAATTTCTAAGTACAGGGTTGGTGTATTCACTCTCTTGCTAGGAAGGAAGTTCTGCTGGTAAGTGGGAAATTAATGATTTATTATACATTAATTAAAGTGTATTCAGTTTATGCAGTGTAATGCTTTTTGTAAGTATGGATGTAGTTGGATTCTTTTTTTTCTTTTTAAGTCCTTTGCCCACTCGATTACACATGTGTTATTTGTATAGCTACATATACTGTGTGTGTGTGTGTGTGTGTGTGTGTGTGTGTGTTGCAGGCTGCTGGTGTGGTTTTTAATGGTGAACCAACAGTGGTAACTGAGCTCATAAGGCAGACTTTGCAGTTGTTTCTTTTTCCCCGTTCCTGGCGTATATTTAACTGATCATTCCAGCGCTGACAGACTGTAAAACTTAGACCTCCATGTGTTAGCTTACATGACTTACTATCCACATGAGTGGTCAAGAGTAAAAAAAAGCAATTTGGAAAATCAGTTTCTCGTTATTGCACTTGAGTCAAATGGTCCATGTGAAAAGTAAAAACCACTGAGCATGAAATCTTACTGGATTACTTCATTGTACTCTCCATCATGCATACATCCTGCTTCTGTCTTCCTGTAGGGTTGTTAGGGTTGCTACCATGCTTCTTTCCCTAATGTTGTTAACACATTTCTATACTAATCATTCTTTGTCCAGAAATATTTGTTTCTTTTTAGCCTCTTTTCACACAAATCTAGACTGTTACTGTAAGTGCTAAATCCATCCTGAGCATGATTTACAGCTTGGGACTTGTTTTTATGTGCAACACTGCTGGATACATTTATAACTCAACTAGCTGCAGGTTGAATTTTGTTTAAAGTGTATCAAGCCCTGGAGTAAGTGCTCCCGCCACCCCGTGTTGAAAATATTTCTTTGAGGCCAATAGTAGTTTCAGAGATTATTTGTTATCTCTGTGTTTGAGGATTATCTTCAGCAGCTTTTGACCAAAGATCAAATACCAGAAAATGATCAGAAAACTGCTGCCTGATGTCCTGACTGCTACATCTATTAGTCAGCTCCAGATTTTACATTTTGATAACGCCAAATCATTCCACTCGTCTGTGGTTGTTAATCTGTTGTGCTAAATGGACTAATCCAAACCACAGAGATAACTTTAAAAAAGTCAATATGAAGATATTCATTAAGTTTAACTTTTTGTTAATTTTTGTTGCTAACCTACCAAGTTTTTTTTTTAAATATGCTGTTTTTAGCTTTTGTCCAATGATGTTAAGTGCTGAGTCTGGTGTGGAGGGATTCTGTGCTGCAGCTTTACAAAAACAAATCATCTGAACACCTCCCCACATCCGTTCTCTTTACCATATATGTTAAAGAGTATGGTCAGAAGGATGGTCAGTATACTGTATACTGTATACTGACCATCTTTATACAGTATACTGTATACTGCAGAAGGATGGTCAGTAAATACTCAAGTAAAGTACAAGTACCTCAAAATTGTACTTAAGTACAGTACTTTAGTGAATGTACTTAGTTACTTGCTACCACTGCCTGCTACAGTATGTTCCTGGTTTCTGTTTTGTCTCTACTGTATCTGACTTTTCCTTCAAGATGTTTGCAGTTATTAGTTCTTAATTTCTCAAAAGAAAGTTATAAATCATCAGCTCTTCCTGTTTCATCCTTCCTTTCTGTACTTGTCTTCTCTCCTCACATTTTATATCCCCTCTTCTTTTTCTGCCCCATCGCTCTCTTTACACTGTGTTTGTTGACAAACTGTCTCTTAGACGCCGCACCTGTTGATCTGAAAGGGAGCGGCAAAAGACGGAGCGGAAAATCTTTCACAGCCTTGATGGTGGTCGGCACATCCATAGAGACAGAGATGGAGAGGGAGAGATTTCACTGAGGTACACGGACCACTGTGTCAACGTGCTGTGGTCTCTTATATCTGCTCTGGTGCTTCCCAGGAACAAGCTCGCTTTCCCTGAAGTCATCTCTGGGCTGTGCATCATCACGCTTGCTAACCCTCTGAGTTATTCCACTTGCCATTCAAATCACTCTGGAAACTCTGAATTTTGTATCAGGCCTCAGCATGCTTTAACAAACAGCACAGAAACAAATCTAACCTTCACCCTCCTGCTCTGATGCAGTGGTGCTGAACATTATAATCCAGGGCTGTTGCCACAGCCTGGATGTATCTCTTAAGCAACATCCTGCCTTTACAAATGTTTACAGAGGCATGTAGTAGCTCACAATGTTTGTTCAATGTGTTGTGTATTCAAGACATCCTTGGCCTTGTTAGTTTTGAGGTATCTCTTCACACGTCGGTACAGAAGTTCACAGAGAGGTCACAGCTGCTTAATCACTCCGTATGACAGCTTTTCTTTTCCACATAAATGTCACATTAAATAGAAAAGAAATCAATACCTGCTTTTATCTTCAAGCACTGAAGTGCCAAAACTATTAAATAAGCCTATTTAGGCTAAATTGGGCTTCCAATTAAAGAGCAAAATACACAGATAAAGTGTTATGAGGAGTATGTGGTGATGGTCAAAATCAATGGCCACGGCCACTAGACTGTAAAAATCATACAGACCATTTCAAAATGAGTATTAATGGGCTCCCTGTTACGGCTTTTTACTGGGATGTTGTACACAACCTTCACAAACACAGACTGCTGTGTTGTTCTCCACTGTGAATCATTAACAAAGTTCTCATGCTTGGAACTACAGAAGTAGGTTACTGTACTGTAAATGTGTAATAATACTGGAGGTAGTGAGGTTCAGTTGTAGGTAGTTTAGTTTGTATCTGGTCTGAGTTTTATTTCTGACAGGCTGATGGGTTCAGTTCTCCGCACGCCACCACAGTGTAAAAAAAAAAAAAATCAAAACATACCTGCCAGCTAATCAAGATGAGAAACCGATGACTAGAATCGGGTCAAGCACGACTTTCTTTCCATCAACATTTTCTCTTCACACCGCAGGGTGATCCTCTCCCGACCTGCTTTTTTTTGCATTTGTCTCAAAACGTTTTCACAAGTAATATACGGCGTCCTTTTAAAAGTTCAACTTGTCTGATGCGTTTGTTATTTTTATTTTTATATTTTATATTTTAATGACATCAAGGAGCACGTCTCATTTAAATACATGCAATATATAAATCTGGGGGACTGAGGCTGATACCTGAAATCTTTGTTTTACTTTTTACAATGTTTGTGGTTAAAAACTTCAATGCAGTCATATTCTGTTACTATGAAACAGAAACAAGTAAAATATACCACCATATGTGCCAGGTGCATCATCATAATCATCATCATCATCCAGCAGATGTGTTTTCAACAGCTGTTAGAGATACAGCCCATTCAAAACTCGTTGTATACTTTATACTTCCACTACACTACATTTCAGAGGGAAATATTGTACTTTCTACTCCACTACATTTATTTGACAGCTTTAGTTACTTTTCAGATGAAGATTTGACACAATGGATAATATAACAAGCTTTTAAAATACAACACATTGTTAAAGATGAAACCAGTGGTTTCCAACCTTTTTGGCTTTTGACGTCTTACAAAAAGCAGTGTGTAGTCGGGGTCACATTTCAGATGTCTATGAGTTGTTAACAGCTCCACCAAATAGTGATTTTTCCCTCTAAACTTCTCACATGGTTTCATTTCAATAAATGTTCAAATGATTCAATATTTCAGCAAAAATCAAAGATTAGAGAAAAAGTCCAAAAAGTGAAAACAGATTTGTGTATCAGAACTTTGCTTTTTCTTCTTTCCTCTCCCATTAATCATCTCACGACCCCTCAGATTTATCTGCTGACCCTTTGGAGGGGCCCCACCCCTAGGTTGGGAACCACTGGACTAAACTAGCTAACTGTATATAAAGTAGTTGAAACTAGCTCCACCTCCAGCAGCTACAACAGTAACATGCTGCTTACACACTGATGCTTCAGTATTAATAATCTAATGATGTCATATATAATAATATATCAGTCAGAGGGACCAAACCACTACTTTTACTGCAATACTTTAACTACATCAAGCTCATAATACTTATGTACTTTTACTGCAATACTTTAACTACATCAAGCTCATAATACTTATGTACTTTTACTGCAATACTTTAACTACATCAAGCTCATAATACTTATGTACTTTTACTGCAATACTTTAACTACATCAAGCTCATTATACTTATGTACTTTTACTGCAATACTTTAACTACATCAAGCTCATAATACTTATGTACTTTTACTGCAATACTTTAACTACATCGAGCTCATAATACTTATGTACTTTTACTGCAATACTTTAACTACATCGAGCTCATAATACTTATGTACTTTTACTGCAATACTTTAACTACATCGAGCTCATAATACTTATGTACTTTTACTGCAATACTTTAACTACATCAAGCTCATAATACTTATGTACTTTTACTGCAATACTTTAACTACATCAAGCTCATAATACTTATGTACTTTTACTGCAATACTTTAACTACATCAAGCTCATAATACTTATGTACTCTTACTGTAGGAGGATTTTTCATGCAGGACTTTCACTTGTAATGGAGTATTTTTACGTTGCTGTATTGGTACTTTTATTTATGTAAGGAATCTTCTTCCACCACTGATTAGTTCACAAAATTACATTTAAGGTTTCACCGTCCAAATAAAGAAAGGATTACATGAAAAAGAATAATATATTTTTCTTAACTTCAACCACAAAAACAAGTCAGACAGATTTTTAAACAGCATCTTCACTCACAGCTGCTGTAACAAACATAAACAGAGTGTATCATCTTTGAAACACCTGTCGGTCGATGGATGTTGTGAGTGTCTTATCCGTCACAAAGAATGAGTTATTTTCTGAGCTTGGGTTCCACAGTTGGTTACCTGCTTCATCAGACTTGTGAGCTAAACTATGAACTCTGAGGAAAATAGAAAAAGCAGTGTCATGTTGACTCCTGCCTTAGAGAGCAGGCTGTGATGAAGTTGGATTTGTTTTGTTTGCATTGGTTCAGCATGTGAGTTTGATGTACTATGTGTGTTTGTATACAAGCACACATAGTACTGATATGATACTAACTTGCAACAGCAAACACATTTTGAAGGAAACGTAACACCCTCTGGATTATACTTTCTATTAATGAGCATTTAATTAACGTATTTGCAGAGTCACAAGATCTTGATAATGAACGTATCTGCTAAATCCTCACTGACAACATATTACATTCGTTTTGCTGACAACATTTGCTCTTGCAAAACAATATCTTCTCCAAAAATAAAGCATGTGCCTGTTATGTTTTGGATTTATTTACTTGTTATTATTTTGTTTTTGCTGTAAAGCACTTTGTAACGTTGTTTTGAGGAGCTCCATCACAAGGGGAGGCATAAAACACCCAGCAGTCGGACATTTTTTGGAGGTCAAACACACATTGTTGGACTTTTCTTTTATTGGTATTGATGAGATAAATATGGGACACAGAGGGGGTGACATCAACTCTCTCAGGAGACAGAAAGAGGCTCTCTGGATTTACAATCTCAGAAGCTGAGTTATATCCTTACATATTTTTTTTCTGTTTATGATTCATTTATTTATTATTTTCAAATTAGTGTTGCCAAGTTGTTGCTTTTTCACAGTGGTTATATTTAGGTACTCAGCAGTTGGTTAAGGACAAGGAAAGACAGTGTCTTGGTTAAATACTGAAAAAGTGTCTCGAAGGATGAAATATGACGACACCATTATTCGCTTCAGCAAATGACTAAAAACAACATACGTTTACATTCAAGTGACAGCGCCCTCTAGAGGCAGTAGGAATTGTGACTCTTGTTCATCAGGAGCAAAGTAGGGTGATGTTGTAATCGAGCCATAAAGTCTGCATGGTGACGAGGTCGTGATGGAGGGGTGGATGGATGGGTGGATGGGTGGATGGATGGATGGATGGATGGGTGGATGGATGGATGGATGGATGGATGGGTGGGTGGATGGATGGATGGATGGATGGGTGGATGGATGGATGGGTGGATGGGTGGGTGGATGGATGGATGGATGGATGGGTGGGTGGATGGATGGATGGGTGGATGGATGGATGGATGGATGGGTGGGTGGATGGATGGATGGATGGGTGGATGGATGGATGGATGGGTGGATGGGTGGGTGGATGGATGGGTGGATGGGTGGATGGATGGATGGATGGGTGGATGGATGGATGGATGGATGGGTGGGTGGATGGATGGATGGATGGATGGGTGGGTGGATGGATGGATGGATGGATGGGTGGATGGATGGATGGGTGGATGGGTGGGTGGATGGATGGATGGATGGGTGGATGGATGGATGGATGGGTGGATGGATGGATGGATGGATGGGTGGGTGGATGGATGGATGGATGGGTGGATGGATGGATGGATGGGTGGATGGGTGGATGGATGGATGGATGGGTGGATGGATGGATGGATGGATGGGTGGGTGGATGGATGGATGGATGGATGGATGGGTGGATGGGTGGGTGGATGGATGGGTGGATGGTTGGATGGATGGGTGGGTGGATGGATGGATGGATGGATGGATGGGTGGATGGGTGGGTGGATGGATGGGTGGATGGTTGGATGGGTCGACACAACGTCAGACATTTAACTCAGTAGACCGCTGTTCCTTTCCTGTTTCCTACCAACAGCCACAGTCGGTTTCTTTAAACAATGACAACAATCATTCCCTAAACTCACCCAAGCATGACAACAAAGGTCCCCTAAACTTAATGAAGTAGTAATTTTATCCTAAATCATGCTCTTTCCCTTCCCCTAACAAAGCTGTATTTGTACATATTCAGTGAGATACATACTGTAAACGCAGCCCTTCCTACAGTAGAAAAAGCATTGCAAGGGAACATAATCCAGTCAGGAATTATGTCTCCCTCCAAGACGTAATTGGCAATTACATTAGTAGTATATAAATGTAATTTCTGAGACAGGGTGGTGTTTGTTTTACTCTGGATAGTCCACAGAACATGCTGTCAGGAGCTTTTAGACTACATATTTATGCAGTACAAAATAGTCCATATTAAGAGGCTAGTTAACACAGAGGCAAAATAAAAAAATTAAAATCTCAGCAGAAAAAAAAACAGCTGGGTAGATATGAGCAAAAAGAAAAAAAACAAAGAATGTTTTTATGCTAAAAAAATGTTTTCTTAACTTTTCTAAAACTGGTAAAGCTTTGATTTTCTAATTGATTTTATTTAGTGGAAAAATCTAGACCATATAATCTGGTGAATTTGTTCTCTGAAAAAAAAAACATAACTCTAGATTTGTGCTTTAAATCATTTTACCAGCATACGTGCCACTTTTATTAAATGCTAGACTTCTCGATGTAGAATGAGTCCATATTTTCCCCGTTCACAGCCTGACTAGTGATCTCTGTGAAGCGGAGTGAAAAACAGCCGTGGCGGTAACCGAGCAGCATTACAAATGCCGTTGCAGCCAGTCTGGCTTTCATTACGACCGGGATGAGAGATGATTAGCTGTTAAAACAGCCTGCCCATCTCCTCCTAATGGCATGTTTGCACTGACCCTCTCCTTGACCTGTTATTGTTAACCAGCACACAGTGGGAGGTGGCATTCAGCGACAGAATCTGATATTTTCTCCCTCTGTACTGCTCTGTGTTCTCCTTCACACAACTCCAATTTCCTTCCACAGAGATAATGGGCTCTCTCATGAGTCAGGGCACCTCGTTCACTCTCTCTTTCCCTCAAAATCTCTCTCTCCATCTCTTCTTCTCATATCATCTCTATCTGTCACTGCTTCCTCATATACCATCTTCTTTTTAATTTCTTTCTCTGGCCATCTTTGTTTGGGATTCTTTCAGTCAAAAGCAAACTCATCTAAACTCAGTTTACTGACCGTTTTGGGGCTGAAATGAATCATTAAGACATAAATGGAAAGTATATCACATAATACTGTCAAGATGTTGAAATGTGGATACAGTAAGGTCCTGCACACTTACAGTAGGTTCAATCTAAGGATTTAATATCAAAGCCCAGCTTGGTCTTTAGCATTTACAAGCAGTATCTAAGGATTTAATGCATGCTTTATGACACACTGTAAGGTATTTATATGTGGATATAAAGACATTTTAAATGTTTATTAATGGTATGCTTCTTAATCCCATGAAGACACATTTTACATTATTGCAACAATGTTTTTTACTATATTAAAAACATGGGAGTTATAACAGAGAGTAGTCTCTTGACTTTGTGCTACATCGTTACATAAAAATGTAGCACAAAGTCAAGAGGTTGTGATATGTAGCACAACAAGCTAGTGAAGCTGAACAGAACCACGTTCCCGCACATGCTCAGTGGAGTCTGCCTTACACAGAACTACTCTCCTGAGACTGAAAACATGATGCTGTTATTAGGCTTTGGAGCCGAATAAGATATATCAGGCTTTGATACACACACACAATACTGATCAGTTCATTGTTGGTCACCAGCCTTATCCTTTAAAGTAAAAGCAAAAGTGTTACCCCGAGCTTTTGGTCACCAGGCCGTCACTGATAAAAAGGTATCTCAAAGCTGACAGTGACATGAAATGCAGCACACCTGTGCTTTCTCATGCAGGTACACATGGGAACTGCAGGTCAGTGCTGTATGTGGTTCCCAAAGTCTGAAACTTATCAAGATGATATCACAAAAACAAAAAAGGATAATATAATTTTGTTTTGTTTATATATGTATATATTCATCATAGTAGCTTATTATAAGTTGCTGTGGACAAAAGCATCTGCCCATTGAATATATGCAATAGTATGATCTGATTAAATACTGAGATAAATGTTGGGGGAAAAATCCAAACCATCAGTTGTATTTGCAGTCGTACAATCAATCAACTTCTACTTTCAAGTCATTGCTGCAGTTTATGACTGATTTTAATTGAATGAATAAGTTCATTTTAAATGCAGCCCTTCCATGATGTTATAAACACAAACTATTCCAAGTCTGAGCGACCAGCTGTTATCCTGTTTTACTGCTTTTCCCTGCATGACCTCAAAACTGTAACAGCTGACCCACATTTTTATTGACTCCTTCCTCACAGTTTCTCCCTCTCTCTGGTAATCTTCCCATCTTTCTCTTCTGATCACATTCTCCCTTCTCTTTCTTTTTGTTCTTCTCTGTCTCATTTTGTCATCCCCCCCTCCTCCTCCCCTCCCTATTATCTTCCTGAGTGACCCCAGAGGTCGGTGCGCTGAGCTAACTTGTCACGAATCATTTGGTCAGCGGTTACTGAACATCCCCTCTCTTCCTGTGTATCTCGCTCTCATGATCACCCCACCTCTCTTTTCTCTCTTTTCTCTATCCATCCATCTCTCTCTTGTTCACCCTCCACCTCCCCCACCCTCTGTACTCTCTCTGCAGGCCTCTCCCTCTCCATGCCTGCCTTCTGTATGTATTTGTTTCCCTTTTTCTTTTCATGATGCTATCTCTCTTCCCCTTTTTTTCTCAGTTATGTTACCGACTGCAGTGCTAAGATGTGCATCATTTACAACACCATAACACTTACACCACAGGAAGTATACTATACCCACAAAAACACAATTCAGCCATAAAATAAAATCCTTTTTTATTGCAGCGGAGTGCAGATTATGGTGGCTAGCGCAAAAATAATCGTATCACATAAGCAGCACAAAACAATGATATGAGAAGGACTTTTTATTGGGCTGTTTGTTTGGGATGCACATGAATCTGACCTGCATTTTGTGTGAGAGGAATCGTTCTTGACAATCGAAAGAGACAGTTAATGAAAGAAGCAAACAAGTCATTACAGGCCTGTCTGACAGTTGGCCATTTTCACTCACACATTTACAACCAGCGATGGAAGCAGTTTGCAGTTTTGCATTTAATGCAAAAGTGTTTCTTACAGCACTAAAACAAACAAATGTTTTCTCAATGCAAAATGATCCCATGGAGACACTGCAGATCAGGACCAGCCCTGACTATGTCGGTGCCCTAGGCAAGATTTTCAATGTGTTTGATGGCATTAGCTGAGATAGCACATGAAGTTTGGTGGCTGTCGGGTGAAAACTGACCAACCAGTAAGGATTTGAAAATCAAACCAGATGAAAACCCACATGTCAGTGGGGAAAAATTGGAAAAAACGGAAAACAAGTGCGTATTTCCAAAAGCAAGCAAGTACACTGAACACTGAACTAATACTGTGGGAGTGAAAGTGTGGAGGATGGGGTGGTGGATCAGCAAGACCAATAATGACTCATATTTAATTACTAATGTGTGAGGATGTTTTCAATATTTGTGGAAAATTCTTTTGCTTTAATGTCACCATTGGGTTACATTTCTTCCTGATAACATGATGTTCCTGAAAAGCTTGTCCACTAATTCTTTTTTTATTTATGTTACATGTTTACTTTTTCACACAGCATTTAAATTTCTGTTTATGTCACAACATTTTAAGACTTGTGTTGAAAGCTTGCTGGAGAAAGTCAGCGGTGCAAACTGTGTTTGGGAACATTTCACATGAACTTCACTGTAAAGCATGTTGTATTTTAATAATAAGCACATAATGAACAGTAGATGCAATAATCATTCACACTTCTATTTTATAAAAGAAAAGCTGAATAGTAAAGGAGGGGATGGTGCTGCCATGACTTAGGTTTTACACCTCACAATGATTCAAACTTTGGTTTTGTCTCACCTGGATTATTGTTCAGCAGTTTGGTTCAGTAATTTATTAGATAATATTAGAAAATTGCAACTGGTCCATGCAGCATGTGTAGCTCTTCCTTGTGGGTTGAGAGCAAATGTTACTAAAATACATGAATGTCTGTCTTGGTTTGAAGTGAAAAATAGACAAATGATGATTTAGCAGGTGATGGTGCTGTTCAGCTTCAGGTGTGAATCTGTGTGGCATTACTAAAAAAGAGAGTGTTGCTCTCAGGGAAACTTCTATGGTTATAAAAAGGATAAAAAAAAGTTTATAAATTATGCAAATGATGAAATGATGAATTTTCATCAATCAGCTGAGTTCTCAGCACTGACTGTGTCCTGGTCCAGCTGTGAGTCCACCTCTGACTGGTCAACCATTCGTCATGGTCACTGCTCCTTGTCTGTGCATCATCATCTATGTGACACATGTTCGCACCGTCCACATACAGTGATGTTTACTGCTGTGCTGACGTCCTTGATGCTGTTTAAAATAAAAACCCTCAGTTAACAACAGCATCTTTATTTTGGGCCTCCAAATTGTTACCCATTGGGAAACAGATAAAGCAAAATCAACAATCCAACCGAACCAACCAACAAGATCCTCACCATGGAGTGGTGTGTACTGTTTCAGATTTTTACAGTGACACACTGGGTCAGTGTGCAGGGATTCTGTTAAGTTTAGCATTAAACATGGTAAAGCTGCTTTTAGCTTCTCTGCTGTTCACATCTGGACCAAACTACCTGAAGATCTCCAACTACAGACAATGCTGACTACTTTAAAATCCAAATCACGTTTGCAATGGCTTTTAATTCAATTTTGAAGCCACACTTCATAAGATTTATCCTTTATGCTGCCTTTTTAATGCTGCCTTACTTTATATCTAACTTTATGTATTTTACTGTTTATGGCCTGGTCACCCTTAGTGACAAGGAGAAATTTAGGAACCATTAATAGTGCTAGAGGGTCTCAAGCAGTGATCAGGCTCACATGGGGTGAGTAGGTCACAGATATAGGCGGACCATGCTTGACCATGCAAGGCTTGAAAAACAAGAAGTAAAATCTTAAAATCAATTCTAAAACTCAAAGGCAACCAGTGAAGGGCAGCAAGGACCGGTGTGATGTGCTCGCTTCTCTTAGAGTGTGTTAAAAACCTGGCTGCAGCTTTTTGGATAAGCTGTTATTGGGCACTCACACCAAGAGATTCATGAGCAGCAGCGGCAGGCCATGTGTGAACTTTACAAGGATGATAAAATCTACAATTTTTCATGTTTCCACTGTGTATTATTTAGTAAGAAAAATGTGCCTAGTCTATATTTCTTCATTAATAAATAAAAATGCAGTTTTACACAAAATCACATTGTTGGCCAAGTAGCCCATGGAATAAAGCATTATAGGCTAGTTATAGAATACATCTAGAACAATAATTAATAAGTAGTAACAATGTTTGCTAGGAACTTTAGTACAGCGGTTGCTGCTAATTTGCATAAAGTTAAATTCTGCTTAACTTCGCTCTTGGCGCTGACGTCTCGCTGCTCGCTGCTGCCAAGGTGTCTGAAGCCCTTCATCGCCAGCTTTCACTGAAAATGAATGACTGCCGGCTGCTTTTGTCACTTATGAATCTTTGGGTGTGAGCTATACACACAGTTACACTCACCGACCACTTTATTAGGTTCAACTGCTCGTTAACACAATTATCTAACCAGCCAATCATGTGGCAGCAACTCAATGCATTTAGGCAGATGGGCTACAGCAGCAGAAGACCATCCCGGGTGCCATCCTGTCAGCTGAGAACAGGAAGCCGAGGCTGTAATTTGTATGGCCTCACCAAAATTGGACAATAGAAGGTAAACGTCGGTCAGAATTTGGCGTAAAGAAAATGAAAATATGGATCCTTCCTGCCTTGTATCAACGGTTCAGGCTGGTGGTGGTGGTGTAATGGTGTGGGGGATATTTTCTTGGCACACTTTGGGCCCCTTAGTACCAATTGAGTACAGTTTAAATGCCTCAGCCTACCTGAGTATTGTTGCTGACCATGTCCATGCTCTTATGACCACAGTGTACCCATCTTCTAATGGCTACTACTGGCAGGATAACGCACCATGTCACAAAGCCCAAATCATCTCAAACTGGTTTCTTGAACATGACAATGAGTTCACTATACTGAAATGGTCTCCACGGTCACCAGATCTCAATCCAATAGAGCACCTTCGGGTTATGGTGGAACGGGAGATTTGCATCATGGATGTGCAGCCGACACATCTGCAGCAACTGCGTGATGTTATCATGTTAAGATGGACCAAAATCTCTGAGGAATGTTTCCAGCACCTTGTTGAATCTGTGCCACAAAGAATTAAGGCAGTTCTGAAGGAAAAAGGGGGTCCAACCTGGTACTAGCAAGGTATACCTAATAAAGTGGCCAGTGAGTGTATGTATAATTTATAAGTATTAATATAATTAATCAATAAACATGACCTGAAGCCAGATAAGTGACAGAAAACTGATGGATGGATTAACTAATTATAAAATAATTATGTTGATTTAAGTTTTTCCTTAAATCTGACGGTCTTGGTCACAGTGAGTGGATGAGCTTCCTCGCTGCTGTAGCTGCAGTAGTGACAGTGTCACACCAGTCTCACTGTAGTTTACAGATGGAAACATCTCCAAACAAACACATACAAAAAAAGCAACCAATGTTACCGTCTGCAGCAGGAAAGAGAAAATATTCATACCAATGAAATTTAAGACTTTTTAAATAATTTAAATGCTTTCTAAAGTGTTTTTCAAGGGAACTGAATTTGATGCTTTTTAAGACTAAGATCTGCAGAGACTGTGTTATGAAGCTCGTGCAAAAATCATGTGGAGATGAATCAGTTCCCTTTGATTGTTGAGGCCCACTTGTTGCATCCTCCTACTTCAGATTGCCATTTAGCAGCTTCACCACAGTTGTATGTTGGGGAGTGTAGGTGAAGGCAGTAATGGAACTGTCTCCGAGTTACAGAACAAGCCATTGCATTCATTTTTTGGCTGCCTGTTGCACACAAGCATGTCAGCGCACACACACACACACACACACACACACACACACACATGCCTCTGCTCAATCAGACCAAAGCAGATCCAGGGATTTAAGGGACCACCAAGACACTACCTACCTCACACATACACACACCCAGACACACACAAACACAATAGAGGACCACCAAAGTGTGAGCAGGTGGAGGGCTTTACCAGATGGCAGCTCTTCTGTTCCACTGTTCTGCACAGAGAGACACATACACACACCCCTACCTTCACACACAGATGCATACAGAAACCCAGGCGAGTGCACACACACACACACACACACACACACACACACACACAAACTCTAAAACTCTCTTTTCAGGAACACAAACAACCTCTCCCACTTCTTCTGATCACATGACTCAGCTGCAAGTTTGAGGTGCACTTTTACAACCAGATCTTGCAGTATTTCTTGCCTGACAAACATTTTGAATACAGCACATAAAGATTCAGCTTTCTTGTCATTATACAATATGAGACTGCAGTAAAACTGTAAAATAGGCGATAGAATAGAACAATGTATTAAAAAATAGTAGGAAGAAATAAAAAAAAACTATATTGTATTTATAAGGGAAATATACATACAGTACTGGTACTGTATATGTATTTCAACAAATCCTCCAAATTAAATGACCAGATACGTGGTTTGACCATGTGACTCCAGAACAACACATAGGAGCGTTTTCTAATCTGGCGCCCCTATTGGCAGTAATCGACAGGACAACGTCGCCTGTCTGTGGTTTCCAAAACCGTCACACATCACTGTTAAACAATACTGATGTTTTATGATGTGACAGCTGTGGTTAAGGTCTGGTTAGGTTTAGGTAAAGATCATGTTTGGGTTAAAATGATGTTAAGGTCAGAGAAACATGTGGTGTGGGTTAAAGTTACTACTTCCTTAAAGTTAGGCCACCTTCGTCGTCATGGCTACAATAATAACCACGGGGTTAAGGTCGTAGTTATGCTTTTTAAAAAACTGTCCCGACTCGCGTTTTTTGCGACTGACATGGACCACTGTGTAGGATAGATACAGGCTAAACATAAACTGCAACAAGTATTCACAGATGAATAATTGTTCCAGTGTAACAACCTTGGCGTAGTTGAGAACGGCTGAAGTGTGAAGTACAGCAGGAGTGATAAATTGGCAAAGATGCATAAATGACAAATGTGCAAAAATCAGTTTGACAAATAGCTTTGGCAGCTTATGTTATTATCAGCTCGGTGTGTGTGTGTGTTGTGTGTGTGTGTGTGTGTGTGTGTGTGTGTTAGGGGTGCAGTGATTAGGTGTGGTGGCTGCAGCAGTTTGATTGCAGCTGGGAGGAAACTGCTATGTTGAATATGAAATTACTTCCCATATGTGTAAATGCTGCATAGTAGTTTTCTCCTCTATCATTATTTGACCTCATCACATGACAATAACATTTTATTTTATCTCTCAGAATTGCTGTTTCATCAGACAAAACCTATGTGTAATTTCTGCCAGAGCACCGACCTCTATTGTTTAAGAACAAATCTAAAAAAGATTTATTCTCAGCATTATTATATAATCTTTCTTGTAAATGACAAATAAAAGCATGAGTAGCACATCTTTTTAACAACTGATATTTGCTGATATTGAATCTATTTCTCACACATATAACTCCTACCTGTGAGGAACGCACATCTAAAGACATAGAAATACACAATGCAGTGTTATGGTAGATCTGCACTGACGGCAGTATGTTTTCCACAATATTTCAATACCAAAACAAACATGTAGCCAAAGGAACTTGCAGCAGTTGTGGTTTCTGCTGTGATCTGAATGGAAAAAGAGGATGAAGATAACAGAATTTGTTGCAAAAAGAATGGATGAAAGAAGTTGTGGTCTGTAGTCTGTGCAGAGAGCTCTAAGTTTCTAACTTTGTTAAATCTTTGCAAACACTGACTGCCACTGACTGTCTGTTGGATTCTGTGTCATCATGTTGGTGAACAAAACTGACATTGAGGCGGTTAACAGTCTGTCTATTCATTCGTGCTTTGCTGAAAACTCTTTTACTGGCTGCTGTAAATTTGGAGTATCTGTTGCTATCTGAAGCTATTTGCAGTCTGGCTAATTACCAAATGTGAGGTCAGGTTACATTGCTGCTGGAGCTAGAGGCACATCCGATCGACTCCACACTTGGCGGGTGACACAAGGAAGTGCAGTGTCGAATTTGGTGCAATTTGGACACGCGATACGTTTGAATAAACCAGCGATCAGCGAGCTGCACCGCTCTGTGCGGGGGCAGGGCGGAGCTTCAGGCTCTGCTGACTGACTCCAACATGTCAGGGAGAGACCAGAGACGAGGCGTGACACGAGTCAGAGAAAAGTACTCTAAAAAGAGAAAAGTAGACAGCGAAAACAGAATTTAGCAGATCAGCAGCAAGTGACTACATAGGAGGTGTTCAGGTACATGGTTGAGCGTAGGTCATCTGTCTTTTGGAAGCCCTCAGAGCCCAATACACAATGACTAAAAAAGAAGAAAATACTTCCCACAGGCAGTTCAAAACCAGTTTGTCTCATATGCTCTTTTTCTATGCACTGAAGCAGTGGCCGGAGGCCAAGCAACCAGCCTGTTCTGAACAGGCACATTTTGAAAACAGGCAATGCACTTGTCAGTACTAATTCCCAAAATATTTGTTTGCTTCAAACACTTATAGACACAATTAACAAATTTAATAGAAATAATTTAAGGTCCTATTTTCACCTCCTGCACCATCAATAAAACATTCTGTAACTGGGCGATAGAAAGACAGAAGTTCAACTGAATATCTTTTAATAGCTTTTTTTTTTTAACAAGGGCTGCTAATTGAGAGCACCCTCTAGTGGCTGTGCTAATTATGATAGAAGCAAAGGAGGAAATCAGATGATGTTATCGAGTGACAAAGTCCACATAGGGAGAAGTTTTGGGTGGATGGATGGATCAACAATCAGACATCAGACTTTAGAGGATAATTCTGGTTTATTTCAAACTGATGTATTTCCCATAAATGTGTCCATTGTGGCTCGATGGGTCATGCTAAGTTTGCAAGTTAAGTTTGTTTATCAGAGCAAGCTCTCCGAGCCTCCTACAACTTTCCAAATAAACATGATTTTTATATGAATAATTTCACACGTTGTTCTCTGAGTCTGAACAACAGTAAACATAGAAACTGCATAGAGATCTACATCATTCCTATGACGAGAGCAACGTTAGCAATGACACATAAAACCACGATGGACACATTTATGGGAAATACATCAGGTTGAAATAAACCATTTAACACGAGAGATAAGTGTTCACTTCCTGTTTCCAGCAGTGAGTAAACATTATTTTTTACATCATGACAATCCACCACAATCGTCCCCTAACCTTAACTGTGTGGTTGTTATTGTAACCATGACAACGAAGGTCCCCTAACTTTAATAAAGTACTTATTTTAAGCCAAACCATGATCAAACATTTATTTTTCAACAGTGATTTGTAACAGCACAGACATGGCAGGAAAACGAGACCTTACACGACCAGATTAGACTCAGAGAGTGGACCTGTGAAGGCCTCCTGTTGGAGCATTAGTCAGGAAATCTACAGCGGTAGAGCCTTCAGACATCAACAGCATCTTGTCCTGCTGCTGTTGTTTCAGTTTAAACATTTTTTACAGCAGGTTTGCTGTTAGCTGCTCATTTCAATCACCAACATTTGGCAATCACTGCTGATATTTACTGGTCATATTTCGCTTTCAGAGCGCAGAATACGAACCTCTTATGTGTCTTCTTGTTTGCCAGTGGAGTGCTATTGTTACAGCTGCTGAGATTCAAGATATGTGATCCTAAAGATCGTTAATATTTAACAAATGCAAACAGAAGCAGCAGGCTATTTCTTCATTTGCGCAAATGTCCGCTGTTTTATCTGTTTATGTGTCGAGAGGGAAGGTGGAGAGCGAGGGGAAAGAAAGATGGAGATAAGGGGAAGGGGGAAGTGAAAGGGCAATATTTTATTTTATTTTAGGGTCCAAATGTTCCAACAATAATGGAGAACCAAGAAAAGCATTCCTCCTTGTCTGGGCCTTTTCAGATGGACATAAGTTTTAGTTTTATGGGTAAGGGATTTATTGGTTAGGTTTTAAAGTTAAAGTTAAGGAAAGGAAATTAAGTCTGTATAAAGCTCTCTCCAGTGTAATAAAAAAGGATGTGTATGTGTGAGTAACTGTCTATGCAACTTTATGAATGTATTCCAACTTCCCTGCGTGCATTTGTCAGATGGACAAAGCATAAGTTCAGTAAAATAAAACTGACCAAGCGCCTTCTCAAGCACTTAGCTGTGACGAGCAAACGGTTGCTTTAGTGAGCCTCATTCTGAATGCTGATGCATGGCTAGAGGCTAAGTGTTAGGCCAGGGGGGCAGTAATGTCGAATCAGAGCAGAGAAGTGGTTTTTTATTATCATACAGCCTCAAATACGAGCATTTCTGCAGACCATTAAAGTGCTTTTAGTGCACTTTCATGCTCCAGAGTCATGTGGGTTAGCTTGTTTAAGCCACAGAGGAGCATAACATAACACAGGACATCCCTGTGCTTCTTCATAAAATGATGCAAATATAATTGATTCTACTACACATGCACTCCTCATGACAGATGAAGTTCATTTAGAGGAAAATGAATGAATCACACGGCCAAAAACAAACGACATCTGAAATTAGAGTTTGATTCCCTGGGAGGGGGGGGGGGGGGGGGGGGGGGGGTTGTTTTATCAGGGGACTTCATCATCAGCGTACCGAGGGAAATTTCCTTCACAAATTAGAGATATGGCAGATTTGCACAGGAAAAACAATCACATCAGTTATTACCAGACACAGGTAATATCAAACGTGAAAATTAAGCGTATTGAATAAATGAAAACAATAATGTAATAAATTAATAAATTGTGTGTATTGTTTTGTGGATGTTGATGTAATTTCTGTTTCATGAAAAAAGAATTTTCATCTGTCGTCTCTGAGCACATACACAAGATAAAACATTATCAGTACAATAACAGAGTACAATATCATTCAATACAGTACAATAAGACAATACTATACAATAATACTATACGATATAAACATCCGCAATGTCAACAATTCAGCTCTGTATATTCTGTATATATTCTGAATACATCAATGTATATAGTTTTTGTTTTCTTTTTTCTTCCATTTAAAAAGGTGTTTTTTTCATTTTTATCATTTTTAAAATCCTAAAAGATTTGGGGTCTACAAGAGTGTCTATTCATGCCACTGAGTTTTTCCAGAACAGTTGTGCCAAAACACAAGAAGAAGCTTCTGCAGCAATAATATTTTACTTCTAATCTTCACAAAATGTAGTTGGATATTTTATTAATGCTAATGTGATGTCACATTTGTTTAATATTTTGTTAATTTTCTTGTCTCATTTGCTCTTTCCTGAATTCCAAGTTATTTACTGCTACATTGGTGCTGCTGGACGGTACCTGTAACACTAATGCTAAAGATAACAATAAACCATTAATTATTTATAAGAAATGTTTTTAAAGGGTTCTTATCAACAAGTCCTCCAAATGAAATAACAGAAGTCATAGTTTGAATATGCCCTCTAGGACCAATCTCCCTTTAAACTGACTTTAGCATCAGTGGTTTTAATTATAACCCACAAGTCAAATTGTTAGCTTGTTGTCCTTTGCTATTTTTAGCAGCTAAATTATTGTTTTTGTCAAAACAAATTTGCAGCACTGAAATGCATCCCATGAAACAGGAAATGGACATGAGGAGATCCAGAGTTAAATACTGTCAGTAAGAACAGCAGCTACATGTTTGTGAGCTTTCTTTACTTAAATAACCAACAGTGCTGCTATCTAACCAGCTAACGTTAGCCCTGAGTTTAAAGTCTTTTCACTGACATTTTCTTGTTCAATATTGCTATTAAATGCAACATAATGTTGATTGGTATCATTCAGTTATAGTTGTAGTTACTGATAGGTAGATTGGTGTTTATACATTAACATATGCATTGTGAAACTCTGCCCCCTGTCTGACTGTCATCCCTGTCTAGGATGAGAAATATAACACTGTCTACAAAGCAGAGCTAGTGCTCCAGCTAGTGTGTCTACACAAGATGCGTTCAGGGGCAGTGTTGAAGGTAGGTCACCTGCATATTGGCAGCACTCTGATCTCAACAATCACTGCAGTCACATATGTAAAAAAAAAAAAAAAAAAAAAAGACTTGAAGCATAAAAATACTGTTTTAGTCACATTTTTGCATGTATAGTTTGAGTGACATGAGAGACGTTATGTGGCCTGTGTCCGCTGTATTTTTTTAAAACAGAAGTGTATCTACTTCGTCAGATGAGGTTGAGATGGACAACTGAAAAGTTTCGGTGTAGACACGGCATGTTTTCTGATCTGACAACACTAGAGACACAACAGTTATCTGTACCAATCACTGTTTCAGAAATAATACTGTTTTATAATACCACTTCAGTTAAGGTTTGGTAGGTTTAGGCACAAACTTGTTTGACTTGTTTAAGTTTAGGGATAGATGGTTTGGGTTAAAAGACACCAATGTTGACTATCGGTATAGGAAATAGGAAACAAACTGCAGCCTCTTGTGTTAAAATCAGAGGTTTTTCTCACTATTTGCTCCTTTACTCCCAATGGACAAGAGCCGTAATTCCTACAGCCGCTACATGGTTTTGTCACCTGAACATCAAACAAACAACGTTACTGGGGATTAGCTGAAATGATGATCTCTCTCTGGGCAGATGTATGCACCCACTATATATATATATATATATATATATATATATATATATATATATATATATATATATATATATATATATATATATATATATATCTCACAAGAGCTTTTTTTTAAATATCAAACTATAATATTCATTGAAATACTTTGACATACATTGAAAGATGTAGGCTGTTTTCCTCCTCTCTTTATTCATGTCTTTTTCTTGAACAGTTTGCAGCCAGTGTCCTGGTGTCCAACTGTTGCATTAAGTAAAGTGTAGCACTGACCACATGCCACCAGTGTAATAAAGCCCCGGACCAAACTCATTACTTGTTTCACTGCATTTTCTCATCCCTCTCTAAAAATCTCCACCCACAGGGGCGTGACCTGACATTATTACTATTGTGTCCTGCTAATTCCCTGCCTCTCTCTCTCTTTCCCTCCTCCAGTTTCCCATTCTCTGTCTCGCACCCGCTCACCTTCCGCGTCGCTCTCTACCTCTGCTTCTGTCATCTCTGTCTATCTCTCTTCTCATTCTTTCTCCATCCTCACAAACTCTATTTCCTGTGGTCTTTCGCGGGTCACTTGCCTCATTCTCTTTACGGGTCACATGGCTTTGCCTCAGCCAGCCAGGAACCAAAAAAAAAAAAAAAACATAAAAACCATAAAAAAAACAGTGGATTCTTGGAGTTTCTTTAATTAGTTGGTACCAGTCTGCGCTGCCCTCCCAATCACCCCCGCTAGCACCACTGTCTTTCTCTAGTCATGTGAACTGAACATCTGGGCGAAAGATTTTTACAGCCCCACAACTCTGTAATTCTTTAACAAAACTGGAAGACACCAGAGTGATTGGATTTGATGAGCTGTGAAAAAAGAAAGAGGTGGGGAGACATGAGGGAAAGAGGGTGAGACGGGGATGCAGACTGAGTTTAATTTATCTTTTAGGTACTCAGAACAAAAAAAAAGGGGGGGGGGGGCAAGGTACAGGAACGGAAGGTGAACATTTTTATATGTCTGTGACAGACTGAGTGGGAGGTAAACAGGGAACAGCCAGCACCTGCTGGTTTGTGACATTCAGAAGAAAACAGAAAGTACAGAAGTCAACAAGCCTATCACATCGACACAACATGCCTGACATAAAAGTGTGAAATCTTTAAAAATGTGTTAAATAATTCAGCAACTTGTCATCTAGAGAGTCAGTGGTCAAATACAGCATTTCACAACTGTTTAGATAATTCGAGCAATTCAAGATAATCTAGTCCCACTGTACTTTAAAAGAGTAATTAAATCCCAAATAATAATTACATTTGGATGCATCACTTGGAAGTGCAGACTCACAAATGTATATATTATATATATTTAGATATTGCCTCTAGGCTCATGACTACTACATCAGTCTGTCTTTTTAACTCCTGAATGCTGAAAAGGGAAAACATGATTTATTTCATTTATTCTTCTGCATCAACTTGAAACTTGCTAGGAATTTGTTTTGTGGTGCTCAGAAGAAAAATATTCAACACATGAACACACAATATGAATAAATGCCATAAATACAAAACATTCAACAATCAAGTCAAGCAGCCAGTCATTAAAATGCAAATGCTTAAATGAAAGTTGTAAACCTTCATTAAATTATTTCATTGTGTTTTTTTGGCCACTTGGGGGCAGCAAAACAAGCTGTTAAAACAACTCTGACACATCATCAGCTTTTAAGTTGATATGTTGAACTTGTTAGCAAACAGTTGCTTATTTCCACATCCAGCAGTTACGGAGCAACATTATCATTCATTAGGAGTCGTGTTTCTGTCCACCTGGTGAATGTAAGTCCAATATTCACTCTCTTTTAGCTGTTTTTGCTCTCTACCAACTCCTGAGGGAAATATCTGGCTCTTTAGCTGCTAAATGCTCCACTATGTTCACCAGCTAGTCTACAGCTAACAGTGTGTTTTAAGATGTGACAATGCTGTGGTTAAGGTCTGGTTAGGTTTAGGCACAAAAACCACTTGGTTAGGGTTAGGGTTTGAAAGAAGTGAGGTTACCAGACCTCTGCTGGAGGCTAGCAGCTCCAGGCTACATTAGCCGCTACCAACATAACACATGCAGATCCCCAAACCGACTGACGGTGGTGGAGTTGCATTGTGGGTAATGCAGGCACCAGGTTTTGACAAGCAGGAAGAACTTAGATTAAAAAATATCTCTGGTTCTGACTTTGGTCCTTTTTTAAAAACTATTCAACAATGTTATAGGAGTGCAGTGCTTAATCTGTGGAGGTGATGGTAAAGAATAAAATTAATGAAGCATTTCATTAATGTATTGCTCATGCACAATGCATGCAGGGAAAAAAACAATAGTCGTGCATGATATTTAAGCATTTACAGCTTTGTTCAGAAGCATGTTCCCCATTATAAGTAGATTTTCCATTTAATTGCTTATCTTTAGCCATAATTGGGCCTCAGTGATGTTTCATCGTCCTCTATTGTTGGCTATTTGGCTAACTTGTTCTTTGGTTGATTCAGCTGTTGCCGTTTCTTGTCATGGCAACCAAATGTCAGCGAGTTGCTAATAATATCAGTGACCTTACTAGCTCTGGCTCTGTTTGCAGAGCTGTTAGCAGGGGCTAATTCTTCCAAACTGAGACAGACTGGGTCTGTGATTGAGGACTTTGAGAATGAATCAGACTGAAATCAAACTTTGCAACAACTGCAGAGGTCACATCTGTCTTCCAGCCAACAAAACACAGTACATACACTGTTCACTGTGCATCAGGTATGACAGCTGGTTCTCATTAATAGACAGCCCTAATCAATTAAACAACAATCTAATTTTCACATACAAGCTAAGGATAAATATTTTCTTTTCCAATGATGTTGGAAACCAGATCTGGAAAAGAATTTTATTTAAACATGCTAAATGGTCTTTTTAAATATTTGTATTTTTGCCAGCCTGCAGGCTTTATAGCCCTACTTTGACAATAAACCCCCCCCCCCCCCCCCCCCTCCCCGCCCCCCCCCCCATTCAGAACTTCACTGTATATAGAAAAAGGTCCTGTTAATTTTGAGATTTGACCCACTAATTTAGCAATATGCATCTGGCATTTAAAAGTTACCTCATCTCTGCAAGGACCAGAAGAGTACCATGCACTTTATAACCATATGCACTGTATGGTAACAGGATGACCATAGTGCTTAGAGACATTGTTGTACAGTCAAAATTTCACAGGTTTAATTCCTGCAGCAACATTGGGCCTCATGCAAGAACATTTTTGTACTCTTTTCCTAAATCTCTCTTTTTTCTGTGAGATTTGCTTGTAGGAGTGTTCCAAGTTGGACTCGACAAACTCTCTTAACTGCACAACCTTGTCGTGAATCGCCCACCAGCTGTGAAAAAGAAAAAACTGAGGTTGCTGCTGTCAGAAACCAGCAGACACATTTATCAGTGTCAGCAGTTGTATTAGAGGAGCTGAAACAATTAGAAAATATGAATCCATCAGAGCAGAGCTGCACTGTGACAGAAATAAAGAGGGAATGTTTTGACATGAAGTTAGATACTAAAAACATCTTTCTAAAGCAAAGTGCTCCATGACTAATATGAGAAGTGTCATGTGACGTCACAGAGATATTAGAGGAGAGAATATTACAGCTTACAGTAGGTGATGTTACACTGTCAGCTGCAACACAACATGAATATGGACAGAGAGCTGCAGAAACACCCTGAGACAGCTGTTTACTACTACTGACAAACATCAGCACATGTGAAAAACCTCTCAGTAAACTGGCAGTCATGTTGTTGATGATGATGATGATGATGATGATGATAATGATGAGATGTTGAACAGAATATTAATTTTAAGTTTGTCCTAGTTATATATTTTATTTTAGTTCATTTCAGTGTCATATTTAAACTCCAAATTCATTCAGATTAAAATTTCAGTTCAAATGAGTGTTTTTCGCCCTGGAGAGAAAGTCAGATGGTCTGTTCAACCTCTCGTGAAGTTCATTCATGCCTCAGAGAAAATACTAAACACGAGAAAATTGGTGAATGCCACAAATTCTCTTAAACCACTCATACGTGCCTCTTAAGAACAAATCTGTTCTCATGAGTGTTTCTTGCATGAGGTCCAGTCTGTCTGATAACAACCATTACAAATGCTTGAAAGCAAAGCACCTAACAAGTACTTGCTTTGTCCTCTTCTCTGGATGAGAACAGGTAAATAAATGAAATAAAAGCTTATAATTCAAAATAGCTGATCACTTCTTTGCAAAGCCTCCTCGATAAGGCTGAGGATCAGTTGTCAACACTGAAACCTGCTTAAAGCTTGCGGCCCAGAGGTATTGAAAACATGGAACAGCCATGCCAAATGTCTCCCCAAGCTCAGCACTGCCAAATGCGCTGTCACTGTTTAATTGTTTGCTATTGAAATACTCTCCATTTTCAATTTACCATCGAAATGTTTTTGATTGCCTATTATTAGCATAAAACAAGATTAAGACTGAATGAATTACAAGTCTGATAGCAACAGTGTCTGAAGGAGGAAAGAGCAGATATGGCTTTAATTTGTGAGACGGCAATGGAACTGATAGCAGGGCTCAGGGATGCACAATGCCCTCTGTGCATTGAATGTATAACACAGCCTGTTACATCAATTAAAAATAAACAGGTTGTTCAAAGCAAAAACGTATCAGACATAAACTATCACTCTGTTAATGAATGTGTCCATTTTTCCTTCTACAGTGTTCATTAGGCTGATGGAGGGAAGAGTGCTCATTAACGCAGTGTTTACCCGTTAGCTGCACACTGAATGTGCAACCAAAGTGCATTATGTCATTTTCCAGAACGAAAACAGAAAACTGGGGACGCTCACTGCTGCTGAAGGCATCATGTTTCAATTAGCAAATCCGCAGATGCCACTTGGTGGAAAACAATGTGTGACAACCGTCCTACCGTCTGTGGTTACTTATCATTAAAGTTGTCTGTTAGATAACTAATTATACATTACTAAAATGTTAGTTATGTTCAGTAAATGAAAGGAAATACAGATATAAGAATTAAGGTTATTATGCTAACTGTCTATATGCAGAATAATAAATAAATAGTAGAATAATATATATACACTATATGCAAAATGTGTGTTTATAAGTAAGTGTACCTTTGACAGAAGAGTTAGGGCTTGGCATGCATCATCGTTGTGTTCCTCCATCGGAGACTCCCATGGACTGACATCGTGAACTGACGTCATGAACTGACGTTTTTATTCAGTTTTAAGCCACATTTTTATGCTGCTTTTAGATCCTGGTTAAAGGTAAAAGATTTTAGTTATCAAATGATTGGATTTTAGGTTTTAAGCTTCCAGGTTTGGATAGCCAGCCAGGTTGTTTTTAGCATGGGAGCTAGCTAAGTTAGCCAACAGGGACTGCAGATACCAGTATCAAGATGCAACCAACTACTTGGATTTCCATCTGTGCATCAATACCACTACTAGACCTGATCATCGCAGTGGGCCTCCTAATCAGAGCCCATGCGTCATGCCTCCACTTACTCCAGTGGAGTCTGAGCTGTTCAGTGTGAGATCCAAGCTCACTCCATCGAGGGCCTCCTGGATGATGTCCTCCAGCAGCAATCCCTGCTACTCTCCTGGTTGGATATGCTGCAACTGGACATTCCCCACAGCTCCTTCAAAAAGTGACACTCCTGGCCCATCCACTGTCCATCCTTTGTCTTAGGCGTCTGTTGTGAAGAAGGGAAGAAGGATTTCTCTTCCTCTGTTCTCACCAGATGGGGATGATGACCCTGCCCCAGTGTCAAACTACTTTGCTCTGCCTGAAAAGCTAACTGAGCTAGTGGCTACACTTACACTGACTGCTCCAGAGCAGCCTGTCCCAGTCTGCTCCAACATGAGGAGAAAACGTTGAAGCTCCACGATGGCCCCGGTATCCCATGGGAAACATAACCAATAGCTTTCCCCTCCTGCTGTCTCCCACTTTGTGTGTGCTCCTGCTAGCTTCCAGCCATCAACCCACCTGCTCAATGGAGCACTGGACACTGCTGTGGCCAGTAGTGACATCATCTTCAGCAGCGGCATCCCCCCACCTTCATACCCAGATGAAGCAAATTTAGTTTCCATTCCACCCACTCCAACAACAAAGTCAGAAATATTTTTAACTCAACATCAGTTACACCCTTCAACTGTATCCACTGCTGAATCTAACTCCAACATTCCTGCTGTGTTTACTCTACTTAATGTGAGGTCCCTAGCAAAAAAGTATTTTTTTATGCCAAGATTTTATTGTCTAATAATATTGATTTCTTATTGTTATGGACTAGTCAGGTCTAGAGGGTAAGTGCTAATTACCCCAAACTAGTCCTATCCTGGAGTGTGTAGAAAAGGGGAAAACGAGGAAAGAAACAGAAGCATATGGACTGATTTTCAAGACTAATAGCTGAAATAGCTGGGAGGTGGGTTAGCTTACTGAGTTCACAGGCTCATTAGCAGGCTAGCAGTTAGTAGATCCCTCAGACAAGGCCTCGCCAGCGCTGGTCTCTGCTCTTGTGAGCGGTTCAGTTTAGGTTGTTGGTGTATGGATCCCTGAAATAAAACAGAGCTGGTTTTCCACAAAAGTCCATGAGCTGGAAAGATGTGAAGCTGTAGTGCGTCCTAAGTAGCACTTCCAAAAACTGGCATCTCTCGTGCTGACTCAACTCGTAGCCCTCATTAAACTGTTGCGCTGACACGGCTGGGCCTCATCATGTCGTTAGATAACTCCAGTGGATGCGTGCGCACCTCACAGTGACGTCTTTTTCTCAACACACAGCTTAACCACACCTCATTATTATGTCTCAATGAAAACCAGTACAAAGTGTTTAGGAAAAGGAAAAAGAGGAACTTTAACCCCCCTATCACTCCTAACATTATTCATCACAGGAGCCCTGGATACTCTGTTCCTCTAACTGAGGCATGTCCCCCTAACTACTCCTGTTTTAATCAACCCAGGCTGTCTGGTCGTGGAGGTGGGGTAGCTGTCATTTTAATAACAACTACAAATGCTGCATAATTCTAAGTCAGCCAGCAGTTTTTGCAAAAAATTTTTAGCTGCTTCTTCCAGTAGTACTCTTAATCAGAAGGATCTCTCTGTAAATGATTTACTAGATAATTTTAATAGAACATGTGAGACTATGCTTGATGACATTGCTCCTATTAAGATTAAACGAACAAAACATAACGTCCTCCCCTGGCTTAAAGATCATACAAGGGAATTTAAAGAGGCAATGTAGGAGAGCTGAGCAAAAATGGAAGAAAAACAAACTCAAGGTATCTCTTGATATCCTTAAATGTTTGATGTTGGTCTATCAGCATGCAGTTAGGGAAGCAAGGTATTCCTATTTTTCCTATCTGATTGCTAGTGTCTGCCACAACCCCAGGGTCTTATTTCAGGCAATCAACTCAGTGGTTATCCCTCCTCCTAACCAGCCTATGGAAACATCCACTAAGAAATGTGAGCAGTTTCTCCACCATTTCATAAATAAAACAGATAACATTAGGCTCCATATTACACCTGTGATGAAAAATCTCCTCATCTGTACTGAACCTTTCATCAGTATGCTTCACTTTAAGCAAATTTAAAGTTAGACTTAGAGGAGTTAATCTCCCACTTAAATTCTTCCACTTGTCAATTACAGTAGACATTATCCCCACTAGATTTCTAAAAGAGGTATTTCAGAGTGTCAGCCCACAAATTTTCTCTATTATCTGTCTACTGGCTTTTTCCCATCTAGTTTTAACAATAGTTCGACCTCTCCTGAAGAAACCTACACTTGACCCTCATTTTAAACAATTTTAGACCAATTTCAAACTTACCTTTTCTATCTAAAATTTTAGAAAGGTCTGTTGCCTCGCAATTAATCTCACATATGAATAACTGTAATATTTTTTAGCAATATCAATCAGGATTCTGTGCCCAGCACAGTACAGAAACAGCTCTTATTAAGGTTACCAATGACTTACTGCTTGCCGCTGACTCTAGGGCCTGTTCAATTTGATTTCTGTTTGATTTGAGTTCTGCATTTGATATGGTCGACCATGACATCCTTTTAGATTGCCTGGTAAACTGTGTTGGCATTAAGGGCACTGTTCTTGCCTGGTTTCGCTCCTACCTCTCTGACAGATCTTTCTCTGTTGTAATGGGAGAATTCTCCTCATCGCCAGCCCACCTCTCATGTGGTGTTCTCCAGGGGTCAATTCTTTGTCCTATATTATTTTCTATTTATATGCTTCTTTTGGGTCAGATCATCTGTAACTATAATATTAATTTCCACTGTTATGCAGACGAAAGCCAACTTTATGCTCCACTTACTGGTAGTGATACAGACAAATTCTCTCAAGTTATGGCATGTCTCTCTAATATTAAATGCTGGATGTCGCAAAACTTCCTCCAGCTCAATGAGTCCAAATCTGAGGTCCTTTTATTTGGTCCCCCTAATCTGACTTTTGGGAACCAGAGTGCTTAACCTCCGATATTAAGCACTCCGCCTGCAATTTGGGTGTGATCTTTGACTCTGAGCTTTGTTTTGACATACAAATCTCCAAGGTAGTGCAAAACACTGCAAAAGTTAAAAATTTTTATCTCAAGCGGACATTGAAATAATCATCATTGCATGCATTTCGTCACTGGATTGTTGTAATTCCCTGTATTCAGGGCTCAGCCAAAAGGCCATATCCCATCTCCACATCATTCAAAACTCAGCTGCCAGACTTTTAACAAATTCCAAGAGACATTACCATATCACTCCCATCCATGCACTGGCTGCCTATTAGGTATAGAATTGATGTTTTATTAATTACTTTTAAAGCCCTACATGGCCTTGCTACTATCTATATCATAGATTTACTCGTGCCCTACGATCTTAGCTGCTGCCTGCGCTCCTCAGGTAGGACCCTCCTAAATGTTCCCACAGCCCGCCTCGTTACCAAAGGTAACTGGGCATTTTCCGTTAGAGCCCCGCAGCTGTGGAACTCTTACAAACTTAATGCCTTCTTTCAAATCACTTCTCAAAACTTACTTTTACAGGAAGGCTTTTTTCTTATAGTAAATCTGGTGTTTGTCAAGTTTCTATTCCTCTTTTGTCACTTTTATTTCACTTGTTTTTATTATACATTTTGTTTTATCAGGTCTTATGTTCTATGTTTTAATCATGTTGTTGTTCATCCAGACTGTGTGTAATATTTTATCCTGTTCTGTAAAGCACTACGTAACTGTGTTTTGAAAAGTGCTATACAAATAAAGTTTATTATTATTATTATTATTATTATTATTATTATTGTGTCCATATAGCAGTGGTGTTGTGACTGTCGCTCCTTTTCATATATTATATCATATCATGAATTAGATGTGGTGGGACTTGTCACCCTGATAACCAAGAAAATGGAGAAGAAGCTTGGTTCTGGCTGTGTCGTCTATCCTGAGTTTCATATGTCATACAGAAACTATCATAACAAAGGCAGAAAAGCCTATCTGTGGGAGCAGATTGGCTGGACACTGAATGTTGCTGGTGAGTGTTGTGTTTTTATCACCCTATGTAAGCTTGTTGTCAGCTGTGTAGTCAACCCTCTGTTAATGTAGCGTTAAGTTAGCTATCTAGTTAATGTCATACTGCTGCGCAAGTGCTTCATCCCAGTGCTCCCCAGTGTTGTCCCACCACGTTTCTGCAGAAAAACGCTATATGGACACATAACCTTAGTGTGCTAAAAATGAGCAGCCATTATTGTGTTGTCACAATACTTACAATATTTACAAACCTAGGATGTAATTTTATTTGGCAAATTTTAAAACATTTAAATTGGCTATAATGAATGGATGGATGAATGCACATTTTTTCTAATAAAAATGTTCAAATGTCAGTGTGAAATGTGCTCGTAGTGATGAACCTACAGAGAATTATCAGTGACTCTGCAGCTCCCCTCGGCTTTACGGAGCTTTATAGTGAGTTTCAGCTCATTGTTTATCTGTCCGGCTGCAACTTTACTGTTTTGGTTCACTCTCAGCGCTCTCATAGCATCGTTTTCAGAGAAAAAGCTGTAAAAAGCCACTGTACACTACCTGCTCAGCACCAAACAGCAAACAGACACAGTTAGCTGTAGACTAGCTGGTGAACATAGTGGAGCATTTAGCAGCTAAAGAGCCAGATATTTCCCAGAGTGAATATTGGACTTACATTCACCAGGTGGACAGAAACACGACTCCTAATGAATGATAATGTTGCTCCGTAACTGCTGGATGTGGAAATAAGCAACTGTTTGCTAACAAGCTCAACATATATTCACATTCACTATTTGTTTCTGCTGAAAACAAGGAGAAAAAACAGTTAATTGTTGAATTTAAAATATTAAAATACTTTAATTACATCATTATTAATGCATGATATTTGAAGGTTTCCTGGTCACAGTTGGACACATATTTGTAATGCTGACCTCAAACTGAGAAATTGGAGTAAAGTCAAGTGCAATAACACAATAATAAAGCCTGAACACGATGCCAGTGACAACACTGATATTGAAAGTTTTATCATATAGATCTCAGCCTTATCATTTTGATTCTGCACTGACTGTCAGTCATTTTGAAGGCTTTGTGGAAAGATTGTACTTGAGATAAAAGCTGCAACTGACTAGTCACTGACTAGTTTATCGAATGTTTCCAACTTCACCATGAAATTATCAAATGTTACACATTTCATTTTCCCTTCAAGTGTAATCTGTGCTACTCTATGACAAAGTATCCCTATTATATGTGTTCATGAATGTGTGTAAGCATATGATTTGACACAGTAGTGAGACCAAATTAGATGAATAGAGATGAAGTTAATGTTGCAAAAAATGAAGTCTCTGCTTAGTGTTCTTCTACCTCTCCAGAGTAAATCCATTGAGTAAATGTATAATGCGGAGCTGCACTCTTCATGTTGAAGTAAGCCAAGCATATGGAGGTTCAGGTTGATTTTTTTCTTTGTGTAAATACATTTAAATAAAAATTTTAATGGATAATTTTGACCCAAAGGGGTTAACCCTTCCTGCATCCTGAGCCTTTATTTTACTCTTACTGGCCACTGCACAGTTACATGTCACAGCATCTAGTCTATAGCAGAATCACCTGAGCCTCCTGAGTAATATATCTATTCACACAGGTGCAAATGCAGTTAGAAACACCTCTGTCAGGTGTGGTTTTGAGAAGCATGTAAGTAATTTCCAAATTAAAAAAAATCATGGTGGTACATTTGAAGACATTTAAAATCAACATGGTCTTTGTTTTGTAAATTACATTTTTGGTCTGTTACGACTTTAATTATTGGACATAACAGAGGAAAACAAGGAGGATTGTAGTTATTAATTCACCTTTCTCAAAACAAGTATGTGAGATTTTAATTATCTAATAATTAGCATAATAGAAATTCATTTATCTACAGCAATGACTAGAATAATACTGGAGAGGTTCTCTGTCTAACCCGCTAGCAGCATATTTTTCATGTTACCGTCCACTTTCTTGTTTTATTCTCTGCTATCACAGAGCCTTTAAGCAAGGCACTAAACTCCTGCTTCAGATGAACTGCTCAGTGTCCCCAAGTAGAGGATTATACTTTTATTTTATGTAAATAATGTTTAATTATACAATTATATTATTCACTGAAATATTGCTGCAATATCAATATATTTACAAACACAAAGTTTTTTGTTTTTTTTTACAGTATTCTGTTCACACCTGACTTACTCATTTTATTTGGGTATGCAAGATCTAATTTCATCTTTTAAATTTACGCATGCACCAAAAATCTTACAAACTAAATTAAAAAAGGCACAAAAAACACAACAACAAGTTGGTTCAAGTAATGAAAATTTGGTAGAGAAATAAAAAGTGACAGAGTTTTTCTGCTGTCATGGAGGGCACAGGATCAACCGCTATTAAGACAGAAGATCAAAAGTAACACGGCTGATTAATTTACATGCAAATGTAATGAATAATTACTTTAACCCTGAACCCGAGCTCCAACCCTGATCACACTGCTTGAGGTGGAGAATGGACGGTACAAATGACCCCACTTTGCAATGATGCTCTCTCTGTTGGTTTGCATAAAACTCAAATGGCTCTCAGAAGGACAGTAAAATAAAACCAGATAGAAAGACACTTCTGGCATTAACACAACAAACACAAACACGTTGTCACACAGCGAGGTGCTGCCAGAGGGTCGGTTGGCGCAGACTGAGGAGCCTGCAGCAGCAGAGCAGCTCTAAGCAGGAACGATAGAAACATCTGTTATGGCTGGCACTGCCGTCTCTCTGTCTGTCTCTCCGATTCACTGATACATTTAGTCTCTCATTCCCTCTAGCACTGAGCATTGGACATTTTTCCAACAAGTCCTCCAAATTAAACAACCGGATACATGGTTTAACTCCAGAACGACACATAGGAGCGTTTTCTAATGTGGCGCCTCTATCAGCAGTAATCTGCAGGACGACATCGTCTGTCTGTGGTTTCCAAAACCGTCACACATCACTGTTAAACAATACTGATGTTTTATGATGTGACAGTTGTGGTTAAGGTCTAGTTAGGTTTAGGGAAAGATCATGTTTGGGTTAAAATGATCACTTTGTTAAGGTCAGAGAAACATGTGGTGTGGGTTAAAGTTACTACTTCCTTAAAGTTAGGCCACCTTCGTCGTCATGGCTACAATAATAACCACGGGGTTAAGGTTAGGGGACGATTGTAGTTACACTTTTTAAAAAACTGTCTCGGTTGGAAACAGGAAACAAACAGCGGTCTCCTGTGGTAAAGTCCACTGTTGGGTTAAAGCCTCCATCCACCCTCCTGCTCTGAATGAGGAAATCTGTCCACATATATAAACATCATCTGAGCTGCAGCACTGCTCTGGCTCACAGTTACTATGGCCGCTAGATGGCAGCTGTCACTCAAACTAACTACAGGTCATTTTTGGGCGACTGACATTACGACCTGTTGAGTCGTTTTTCTTTGGAGGACATAAACCAGGATTGTTACATTATTAGTAATATATACTGTGTAGAATTCATTTATTCTGGCAATGGGCACCACTTTTTTCATTCCAATGTGGGAGTTTCTGAGGTCACTCAATAACACGCAATCAGACGGTGGAGGACAAATATAGTGCATTAGTAAATAGGGAGTGCTTTGGACACAGCCAAGGTCGATTGTAAGTTGGTTTACAGAAATAGAAACTTTTATATCAACATATTTTTTGATTAACACAACAAAATTAAGTTAAGTTTCCTCTTAACTGCTACCACAGCTTCCATGTCAACTAAAAATGTTAATTGAGGGGACGGATACATCAGTCACAACAGGCTGGTTGTCACCCTCCTAAACAGAAACCAGCTAACATGAACATGAATAATAAAGCAAAGAAAAACCTTGTTCTGTTTGGGTGCCAAAATAAAAAACTGGCTTAGAAACACACTTAAAAAGACTTCCAGTAAAGCTGTCAAGAAAGAGGAAAAGTCTTAAGAAATGGCCAGCATCAGTCTAACACAATGGCCTTTAGAAAAAAAAAAAAAAGTCAGCTTTTCCAAAAATCTGCCTTAACCTTAATCCCACCGACTGGGGTACCTACAGACCTCAGAGATTCACTTTTTGTCATATCTCACAGGTGATTTATTCTATCATTCCAATTGTGTACGACTTTGTCAATCAGTTTGTTCCCATTGGTTTCATATAATTGTTTTCTGTTTCATTTTAATTAGTGATTTTTAAAAATACCAATTTATTGGGGTCCTGGGGGACCTCAGTCAAAAGCTTCCAATTCTACCTCTGCAGTTTTAATAGATGGACCTTTTTATTGAGTTAATGTTTGCCATGAGCCCTTTAAAGTATCACACACTATCAGTGAAGGATGGGGGGGGGCTCAGTCAGTCATTTTGAAGGCTTTGTAAAAAGATTGTACTTGGGATAAAAGCTGCAATTTGTATTAAAGAAAGTATATATTTTCATATTACACAATATGCAAATTAACTGTAGCTTTCCTGTTTTTTTCAGGTGACATTAATTACATAACAACTAATAATGTTTTGAGAAGAAATAAATTAACATTTTTGTTATGATGTTGTTTCTTACAGTAGTTTATTCCTGGGGTCCTCAGGGACCCCGGTCGGTAGTCCTTGTATGTTAATATGTTGGTAGAATCAGGGTTAAATTGAAACTCATGGCCATGCAAATGATAGAATCTGTTTTGGGTGGGATTACTGATCCCTGAGGCCTTGAAACCCAATCAGCACTAAAACAACCATGTTAACTTTTAATGTAAAAGAAAAAAATGTGACTGAGCCAGTAGCTACTATATTTTAGAGTGCTGCACCCAAAACATATGCAACAAAATTAGAGGCTTGTTAACTCCTGTATCTCTGTGAGACCACTGCACAGGGTTCAGAGGTCAGAGGCAACCGTGAGCGATACCCCCGGAGCAGGCAGAGATGGAGTGACCCTTGCAAGGGCACTTTCACTGGGACAGACATAATGCAATTGAACTGGAAAGCTTCTGGCTACCGGATGATCTTCTTTAACCACTAGGCCACCCTGCTGCAGATATTTCCCCCCACAGGTTAAGGCATATAACACTCCTGCAATGCCACAGAATGCCCTGAAGAATTAATAAGCTCAGTGCATTCCCATCACACACTGTATAGTTGTTCCCATTTCAAAGAAGAGCAGAGTGTGTAATGTATATTATCTGGGGGCTATTTTTCAGTGGCTGCTTCATAATATTCAAACCTCTGAGACAGCTAGCGTGAAAGCCAGATACCTGAATGCTGCAACGGCTACACACACATATACTGCACACTTACATATTCACCCTCACTCACACCTGCACACACACACACACACACACACACACAACATGCATTCAGTCACACATAGAATTAAATCCAGAAATCCTGCAGAAACTACACACACATACACAGTACACACACACTTACACACACATCCATTCACTCAGAACCAGCATTAAAGCACCTGAATGTGAAAGAGAATACACACACACATACACACACACATACACATATACACACACACATACATTGAGAGCCATGCATACATAATAAAAGCCAAGCACCAGAAGGAACCTTTAATGGGCTTCAAACTGAACAAGAGACTTTGAAATTGAACTTCATGCCATCAGCACTTATGATATTTTTTTCCACTCAAAGACCTGCGATGGTGACTGGAAGAATCACTAGAAGGGATGTAGTGCAGGTATAACAGAAAAACAGCCAGGGTCACAGACACTATTAATATGATGTGATTTAAAGCTGGAATTTGTAACGTTCTTCAATAAATACATTTTTCTTATATCATTTCTGTATGATGGAGAACAGTAAAACATGGATGCACAGAGGGAAAAGTGCATGCAGATCCCAGCAAAATTTCAGTTCACCTTGGAAAAAAAAAAAATCTGGATATGGAGTACAGGTTCAGCAGGTCGAGTTGGATTGGGCTTCAGTATTGACCAACACATCAGCTCTTCTCACCTCCTTTAGAAGCAGCTGACAGTCGATGAGCTAACGAGCCGGGAGAAGAGTCCAGGCTGGCTGCCTTTCTGTTTACAGCACCCCATTCACCTTTCACCTTTTCTTTAAGTTGGATTTAAAATACTACATAGATACTAGTCTTTTATTAAGTGCGATCAACTCCACTGTATTTTATGTTATGTTTTATGCTTTGTTTTAGGTTTTATAGATATTTCTTTTTTTTTTACCTAGTGTACTTTATACTATTTTGTCTTGTCACCACATTTATTCTGTCACTTGAATATGTTACCTGTTCTTGTGGTGCTTTTATGTTTTGGTCAGCCGAAGGCAATTTTCCACTCTGATGGACACAAAAGTTGTATTCTTCTTTATTCTGAATTCAACTGAGAAAGGAGTCTCAGTTGTTGAAATGTCCTACAGACTACAATACATGTTTTGCCAGTCATCTGTTGTTTCACTGGGCATCAGCATCAAGGCTGTGGATGCAGGCAGGACTAACAGACTGTTTAAAAGGTTGGCTCTGTTGCAGACACCCTGAGGCAGTGTCAGTGAACGAGGACTAATCTGAACTCGATCTGAGACAACAACTCTCATCTCCTGCATGTTGAGCTGATTCAGCTGCACAGCATCCTCAGCTTCTGCTGCAACCCCCCTGTGGAGCCTCAGTGAATGCTTCAGGTGCTGTTTATTGCCAGTTACCATCAGAGTGCACAGTGCTCCATGCCCAAACATATCGAGTCTTGGGTAATTAGGAATATGTGATGTGCCACCTTTTTGAGCTATCCTGAATGAGAAATATTGTTTATACATCAAGTGGCACAATTTGCACATTTTTCCTTCATTATGATAGTTTTATGTAACACTGAAACTTGTGAAACTCATAAATTAGAAGATGAGAAGCCAGCCAAATAAATATTTGAACATCAGGACAACAGTGCAAATGTTATATATTTAAATATTTCACCATGACTTTTATTTGTTGTTTTGCAGATTTTTACTTTGTAGCTCACATGCTGCACCATCTTCTGCCTCCACTTTGATAGTGAAGCCGCTATAATATATATATTATTTTTATTTTAATAACAATGTAAGAAATAACAGTGTAATGTAAGAGGCATAGTGATGAATCCACAGAGAAAGTGGCTACAATGGATATTTTTATATTTTTATGATAAAAATGATTTTTATCAGTGTGTAATGTGTTGGTCGTGGCTCGTAGTGATGAACCTACAGAGAATTATCAGTGACTCTGCAGCTCCCCTCGGCTTTACGGAGCTTTATAGTGAGTTTTAGCTCATTGTTTATCTGTCCGGCTGCAACTTTACTGTTTTGGTTCACTCTCAGCGCTCTCATAGCGTTCCAGTCACCATCTAGCTTCACTAACCTACTGCCTATCAGCAGCTGCACCTCCCCATCGAGTGCAGCATCTTAATAGGAAAAAGATTCAGTGTGTGGGATTTCTTTTTCCTTCATCGCCCTACAGTACATCTCTCATATTCTTTGATTCACTATGAATAATAGAGGCGACGGGTGTTATTCTGAAGAATTGTCAGGTGTTATCTGCTGTGTAAATTACAGCTGAGGTGGGATATCGAGGAATTGCACTCTAGTCTGCGCTGCCCTTCTCTGTCAAACACACACAGGGGGTGAGGCAGGGTGATTAAAGGTGTGTGTACATCAGTGGTGGGAGAAGTATTCAGATCCTTTACTTAAGTAAAAGTACTTACAGCAATGTAAAAATACTTCATTACAAGTAAAAGTCCTGCATGAAAAATTCTACTTAAGTAGGATTTTGCAGTAAAAGTACATAAGTATTATGAGCTTGATGTAGTTAAAGTATTGCAGTAAAAGTAGTGGTTTGGTCCCTCTGACTGATATATTATTATATATGACATCATTAGATTATTAATACTGAAGCATCAGTGTGTAAGCAGCATGTTACTGTTGTAGCTGCTGGAGGTGGAGCTAGTTTCAACTACTTTATATACAGTTAGCTAGTTTAGTCCAGTGGTTCCCAACCTAGGGGTGGGGACCCTCCAAAGGGTCAGCAGATAAATCTGAGGGGTCGTGAGATGATTAATGGGAGAGGAAAGAAGAAAAAACTTTTTCTCTAATCTTTGATTTTTGCTGAAATATTGGATCATTTGAACATTTATTGAAATGAAACCATGTGAGAAGTTTAGAGGGAAAAATCACTATTTGGTGGAGCTGTTAACAACTCATAGACATCTGAAATGTGACCCCGACTACACACTGCTTTTTGTAAGACGTCAAAAGCCAAAAAGGTTGGAAACCACTGGTTTCATCTTTAACAATGTGTTGTATTTTAAAAGCTTGTTATATTATCCATTGTGTCAAATCTTCATCTGAAAAGTAACTAAAGCTGTCAAATAAATGTAGTGGAGTAGAAAGTACAATATTTCCCTCTGAAATGTAGTGGAGTGAAGTATAAAGTAGCATCACATGGAAATACTCAAGTAAAGTACAAGTACCTCACAATTCTACTAAGGACATTTACTCAAGTACTGTACTTTAGTTACTTTCCACCACTGGTGTTCCGGCATTTAAGCTGGTTTGTGTGTGTTTGCATATGTCCATTTATTAATCGTAATGTTTCAAAAATAAAAGAAAAGGCTTTGATAATATTCATCCAGTAAATTTAATTCGAACCACCAAGAACATGTTGGGCTTAGTTTGAGAGGTTTTAGAGAAACACACTACTACCCATGTCAAATTTCAATAAATCACCCACATCAGCAGAACACAGAAAAACAACCCTCGACATTTCAAACCAGATCTTTTTCAGCTGCCTGTTTATCCCAAGAAAGATTTTAGAAAATGAATTGGATATGATAATTTGGTCTGTGCACCATGACTGCATGTCTCATGGTGTGGTGTAGGCTGAAAACTCATCTCACGTCAGCCTCTTCACACTGAATCATATCCCATCATCCTCTGCTGCTCGGCCTGATTTGCTTGCATCAAAATATTTATCTCTCTCGCAAAGCTTTTATTTCGTTCGCCTGCTCTTTTCGCTTCTGTGATCAAGTCTGGGGTCACGGGAGTTTTGTCAGGACATTATGACCATGAAATTGCATTATTGGTTGCTTGCATCGTTGGTTAACAAGTGTGTGCTTTTTAGTTGTTTTCCCTTATATGGTGCTTTCTTTTGCAGTTCCTCTTGGTAAGGTTGATTTCCATGTTAGATATTTTATTATTTATCAGATTAATTTTTTTTCATAATTCATGGAAAAAAGTGAATAAACCAGAGTACTGTGTAGTCAGAACTGGTGGTTTTAAGTGAGGAGGGATGGAGGAAACTCATCCAACACCTCAGAAAAAGCATCTCAGCGCATTTTGAAATGTGCAGTCAGGAGTGCCCTAGATAAATATGCTGAATAACCCCCTCCGTCGCACCCCTCCCCACCACACTTTGGTCCATCAATTATTAATTCATGCTGCTTCATCTGAAGGCCACAGACTCTCCAGTGTGCCCCAAATGAGTGTGCCAGGACATAAACAATAAAAAAGGAAGCATCTGCTGTCTGGAGAAGTCATTTCATGTGGACTCAGGTCATATTAATAATGGCTTTAAATCTAATTTACAACACCAGTAGAATAAACATGACTTAAATTGTTGTATTTTATAAACTTGTAATAAATTCTTGAATGATGAACAGGACTATTTTTTTTTTCATAATAGTTCACAACATGTAAGCAAGATCTTTAGTCCTCCTGATCGATTTATATGTGAATCCTGTAATATGTTATAAGATTCATGTTTACTCTGCCTGGTAAAAGTGACCCAGTTCAGATTTTTTGCTCATTTTTCACTGTGGTTGACTGTTATGAACATACAAACTGAGCCCTCTAGGAGCAGTGCAGGTCTGTGTGGTGATTTTGTCACAGCTGAAATTGCAGGTCATGTAACATCCCGGGACTCTTTTGCCATAACCACCCATTTTCATCACACTTTGTACCATCAGGTTCAGTTTAAAAGCCACTAAGAGTCTAGTCAGGGTGTTATTTTTGTGCCATTTACCGGTACCTACATATAGAGGTGGTGAATATTTGGATTCATTATCCATTGTTAAAAGCATTGATATATTAAACAGAAAAATCTACAGTCATTGCTCTGTGCTCTTCTATTAACTTTCTCTATTTGTCTGGTATTTTCTTATATTTTGTGAAGGTTAGACTTACACTCACCATAGATATGATTTCATCATGTCTGTCACTTTTTTATTGTTCTCCACATGATGAGCACAGTGTGTTTGCTTACTGCACATGTATTTCCTGCACTGTACACACACATGCTGGTTTCACTGTCTTGAGTAATGATGCTTCTGCAGAGATACAGGTAAACATCTATGCACACCTACAAACAGAAGAGTGTTATAAGTAATCACAGGTCACAGAGGAGCTGATGCACACACCTCCCAAATCTCAACAGCAGGAGTGTCAAGTAACCTGATTGGTTGACCTCAACTCATATCAGGAGGCAGGTTTGACACAGAAAAAAGAAAAAAATTAAGCCACAGATGTTTGTCTACATTCAGATGCATGTTTCAGCCTTCAGTCTTTAGCAGCTTATTCTGGTGTCTGTCTTTGGCACAATCTGTTGCAGCACTGTCAAAAAGTGTGGGACAGCTCATTTTTCACCCTGACAGACCAATCAGAACCAGCTAACAGAAAATAGTCAAAATAACATACATGACAGACACATTTTTATGTTGTGTCTGTGCAACTATTTACCTACATGAAAGCATCCGGGTCAAACTGACCCGCAGACATTATCGTTGTACAAAAATTCGGTACAGATGTTCCACATCACATCAGTGTGTCCACATTTTACACCAAAGGTCATGACCGTACATGAAGAAAAGTCAAAGAATTTCAGTGAGGAAAAGAGATAGTAACCAGTATTTCAGATAACTCAGAAGTGGAAATGGGTGAAATTGACCTACAACATAACAGGCGGGTTAAAACAACAAATCTTTTGTGCAGAGCCAAACCAAGAATGAATTGATCTAACAAGTATTGTGTGTGTATCCAAAGTCTGATATATCTTATTCCTCTGTGCCGTAGACCTCCGTTGTTGTCCAGAAACTATTAAAAACATGTCAGTGAGCCACACCGCTGCACTGGCTGACATGTTCCTTCCTCCCTGAAGAGAGCAATTACTGTAGCTTGTTTAGAAACAGCTCCAAAGAGTAAAAACAGCGATAACATAATAACCCGAACCACATTTCCACACACGCACAGTGGCATCTGCTGTACTAGGAACCTCACTCCTGAGGGTTACTGTCTTTCTAAACAAGCTTCAGTAGCCACTCTTCAGGGACAAAGGAACATGTTGCCCAGTGCAGCGGTGTGACTCGCTGACACGTTTTTAATAGTTTTTGGATAAAAACGGAGGTCTACGGCACAGAGGAATAAGATATATCAGGCTTTGGATACGCACACAATACTTAGTAGATTGATTAGAATTGAATTGATTACTGGTTTGGCTCTGCACATGAGATTTGTTTGACAATAAGAAAAAAATTGGAAATTGTCAGCCTTATCCTTTAAGTTCTCTTAGTTATTGACAGTGATTTCCACTGAATGAGCTGGTGAAGGTTTGGTGTCTTGTTCAAAGACTGACCAGATAAATAGGCGCTGCTGAAGATCTCAGGGTTTGAACCTGTGACTTTGTGGTTACAGGAAGCTGCCTCTAACTAAACCCTCACCTCGCAGTTTCTACATCAGTGGCTCAGGTCAGTCCAAAAACCTCGCCTTGTTCCCTCTTTGTAATGCAACAGGGAGAATCCTATTATATTTTCTTCTGCTGTATCTGTTTCTTTGATAATAAAATTGAAACACCCTATTGATTATGTATTCTGTTATCTGACTACCTGCACTACGGTAGTCGTATATGTCGGCGAGTATGCATAGGGTTGCATTTTGCCGTACAAAAACAAACAGCTTTTGATGTAATCTATTTTGTTGACAACAGTGTAATTCGAAGGACTGATATGACTACAGTGCAATATAGTGTGAGGGTGCGTAGCTTTGTAATCTGCTCTGTATCTTGTTTTTATGCTCACAAAACTCACACGAATATTCACACTCTTTCAAACACACATACACAGATTTCAGTGCACACACACATCACTCATGTGCTCAGTGGAAAACATGCACATAGCACAAACACAGATACACATGCAGGTTTATGTATATTATGTACAAACACACACACACACACGTCCTGTGTCCTGTGTATTGTGTGTACTGTATGTGCTTTGTGTGTCTTGCAGGTCCCTGGCTGGGTGGTGCCGAGGTGCCATTGAGCTAACTGGGAACACCTGGCCAGGTTTTCCAAGTTACTTAAGCCCACCTGTTCAGGTGCCAGTGTGTTGGTCCCTTCACCCCTCACCAAGCTCAGGATGCTTTCCTTCTTTTTTTGTTTTAACACACACAACATGCGCCTCACATCACTGCACTCATGCACTCTCATACACCACTGATCCTGACTTTCACACCCCATCGTAATTGTCACTGTAATTTACTTTAATAAATTTCAGTTTGTTACTGCTCAGTTTGGCGTGCATCTCCCTCCTTGTTGTTGTTGTCTGTGAGCCGGTCGTAACAACACACACACACACACACACACACACACCAACAGATGATCAACTGGGGAGAGATTTATTTGTGGCTTCGCAGTCCAGAGGCCCGCCCATTGAGGGTTGGCATGGAGATATCTATCATGCTGTGACCTCATATCCTGTTTGTCGGTTTGTGTCTCAGCAGGTGTGTTGGGAGGACACTCTGTGAGTCAGGGAGTTACTTTGACAAAGTCCTTGAAAAATCAGCCCTATGTGACGGCACTTGGCGCCGGGCCTGGCTCTAACTTCATTAACCTGAAGGTTAAAAAGCACATTAAAAATTAAATAAAGCAGATGTTATCATTTTGGTTGACCGTGATTGTCACAGTATTTGGGCAAAGTTTCAAGGCACACCTGGGCTTGCTCTGTGCCACTGTCACCTGACCTGCCATGCCAACAGAAAATCAATGTCTTTAGTGTAGTAACAAGAGGGTAGTCCGGTACCTGACTATAGACAAGTTTCCAACCAAAAGTAACGCGAATTTTAACCTAATTTTCAGATAATCCTTACAAGAAAATATGAAGAAATGCGTGTTTCCATCCACTCCTGTTGTGTGAATATTAGTGGCTTCATCAAGATAAACAGTTGGTGGCACTAAAGAAGAAGAATACACAGAAGATGACATCATTAAGAAAGCAGAAGTCAAACGATAGAAAACGTGATGGAAATATGACATTTATGTTTGTGTCATGTATCAACAATAGGAACATTACAGTCTCCATTCAATTCAATACAACTTTATTTATCCCTGTAAGGGCAACTATGTGCAACAGCTCGCCTCCCAGACCAACAGATAAATAGAGTTGATTGGAAGAAAGGGGGAAATAATGTTAATCACAAAGATAAAAAGAATCAAAGTGGAATTGTTAATACATACATTAATAACTAAATATAAATACCCAAATGACAATCTAAAAAAGGATACAATCTAAAACAAACCTTTTCATTTCTTCAAATGAAGTAAAGTTTGTTTCATGTCATCCAGTGCAGCGGTGTGGTTCATTGATGTGTTTTTAAATAGTTTTTGCACAACAACGGAGGTCTATATCACACAGAAATAAGATCAGGCTTTGAATACACAGATTATACTTTTTAGTCGATTACATCATTGTTGGTTTTGGTCTTTTCATGGGATTTGTTCACAATAAGAAAAATATATAATATCACCAGTCTCCTCATTTATGTCTCTCCCATTTAAAATCTATACCAGCTGTTTCCAGTTAACTATAATTCCAAAAACTCCAAAAGCTGAAATTTTCAATCTTCAAATTAGGTAAAGTTTGTTACCATTGCACTTTGACCGCATTTTCTTTTTACTGATATACCAACTTTTCCACCTCAGCCAAGCGTATAACCTTTTCTACAATATTTCAGCTTTTGTTCGAACTTCCAGCATTTCTACTCAGGTTTGTGCAAATTGTAAATGCACATAACTAACACTTTATGGTACAATTTTCTCTTTTATTGGTCTTTATTTGACTGCTTATAATTACCATTTGTGCGAGTGCAGATTGCAACTGGTGCATATGAGTGACTGACTGCAGAAATGAGTGTGTCCGTGTTGCCTCGTGGATACATATATAGAAGCAGCAAAAATAGGTTAAGAGGGTCCACTGTCACCTCTTGCTCGTAAACTGTAATCTAAACCATGTGCCATTAATTAAGGTGCTGTCAAATAGCAGACAGTTATGGCTTCCGCCTGCACTATTACTTACATAGAGATGACGGCAGCCCCGCCACTGATGCACATGGGAGCAGCAGCAACAAGGGCAGTGAGGACGGCTGACACTGTCATATACGCTCATGATTTTATTAGCCACGGCCGACTGAGTTGAGGGTTGTTTGGCTTGCCTCTCAGTGTGGCCATGGTAACAACTGAACCACTGAATACAAAACCTAATTTTACTGGTAATTTTACTGGAGTCCACAGTGCTGTATTATAACCCATGGTCATATTACTGGACAGGGTCATTATTTTTAATGTGCCTGTTATTATTGGACTGGTGTGGGGCTGATGTATCTTTTACATGATATTTGTGTCTCGTGGTGTTTGTGAGTGTCTGTGTCTGGTGTATTCCAGGTAGTGCAGGCTATGTTGAATGGTTGACACATGTAATTGTGCAGGAGTCCAGGTTGCTGATTGGTCCTGAAATTACCCTGAATTTACTTCCTCAATGTGCAAGGAATACATAAATAAATTGGCATAGAATAATATCAGATTTAAAATGTATGTACTTGTTATGTTCTAGTAAACAGGGTTTGTGATATTAGTTCAAATTTGCCTTCTAGTTAGACATCAATATAGGAATAATGACAAAAACCTGCCTGTGTTTGTCCTTCAATACTTTCTAACCTCCCCATCCTGTCTCTGGCTCTCAGTTACAACCCCCCTTATAACTTATAGGTTTGGTTAGGCTTAGGGATAGATCATGGTTTGGGTTAAAATTACTACTTTGTTAAAGGATAAGGCTGGCAGGTTTATATGTTTTTCTTATTGTCAACAAATCTCATGTTTGGATCCAAACCAACAATGAACTGATCTACTAACAAGTATTGTGTGTGTATCAAAGCCTGATATATCTTATTCCTCTGTTGTGTCCAAAAATTATTAAAAACACATCAGTGAGTCACACCGCTGCACTGGGTCACATGTTCCTTCATCATGAAGAGTTTGGTCACGTTAGTTTGTTTAGAAACGGCTCCAAAGACTAATAACAGCATCATGTTTTAAGTCTTCAGAGAGCAGTTCTGTGTAAGGCAGACGTCACTGAGCACGTGCAGGATGCAATTCTGTTTACAGCTTCGCTAGCTTCTTGTGCTACATATTAAAACCTCTTGACTTTGTGCTACATTGTAAATTTTTCAAAGAACTTCAGTAGTTCAGTGTGGCTCATTGATGTGTTTTTAATAGTTTTTGGACAACAACAGAGCTCTATGGCACACAGAAATAAGATATATCAGGCTTTGGATAAACATACAATACTTGTTAGTAGATCAACTCATTGATGGTTTTTTTTTTCATAGGATTTGTTAACAATAAGAAAAATATAGAATACCACCAGTCTCGTCCTTTAAGTTTCTCCAAATTAAAATCGATCCCAGTGGTTTCCAGTTAACATCGCCGGTGCAGGTATAAGTAACAGCTGTACACAGAATTACACTTGTGATTAACAAAACATGTTATTTATTTCTACCAAAAGCAA